>OZ017742.1:114678910-115325576 GCA_963969285.1 Odontomyia ornata
ACTATGGCACCTAATTTCATGAAAGTTTCAAGAAAATCATACCATATAGTTCAATGAAAACTCGGCTATGCATTTTCATCTTCATCTGTAAAGTTATGATCAATTTATAGCAGGAAACGTATCTCTTATTAGGTTGCGAATCTCGCCGGTTTTTAATATGGAAATCACTAATTTTAGATTTCTGGGCATATGTTGTAATATACATATAATATTAACTGGAAAGTAACGAGTCAACTCTATAATTTGCAATCACTCAATCCTTATTATTTCTTCGGGGAATTTTATAATCCTATATGTAACGTTTACTTCTAAGGATGTAAGAAGGATCCTATACCAAGCTCATTGGTAAGCAAAGAATGAATGCGAAAGAGAAAAGCATCCTGAAATGTTCCCTTTAACTTTTGTTGAATTGTACTTATGCCGCATTAGAATTAATTTATTGGTTATTTCCGGTACAAATGATGGACCAAAATGTACCGCTTATGTAGAAAATTAAGGACACTGATCATTTTTATCATCCGTCCCCAAAGGACTCGGTATCTCCAACAGATCCTTGCAGAGTGCCAGCTAGTTGGCACTTTTCGTACGAAATATCATTTAAATTCAATTTCTCGACATCAATGTATCATATTTAACTGCTAATATCTACAGAGCCCCTGGAAGGATTTCAATTCTGTTCCGATACATTTTAGATCAATATGTTGTCCTTCATTTGAAACCTCTACAATCAAAACCCTTACACGCGTCGATCAGTTATGCTGAAAAATCGGGGTGAAAGTCGGAATTTTTTTAGTTTTAACGGTAAGAGCCCTTTACCGTTACTTGAATTTCTTATCCTTTAAACGGGACCTAACTGGAAGAAAGACGTATTATTTTCCAAAAACAGGACTCTTCTATCTATTTCCGTTTAAAAGTTATGCGTGAACATACAAAAATAAGCAAAAAAAAAAATCGGCTATGCATTTTCATCTTCATATGTAAAGTTATGATCAGTTATAGAAGGAAAAGTATCTGTTTCTCGCCGGTCTTTAGTATGGAAATTACTATTTTTAGATTTCTGGGCATATGTTATAATGTATAATATTAACTGGAAAGTAACGAATCAACTCTATAATTTGCAATCACTCAGTCCTTATTATTTCTTCGGGGAGTTTTATAAATCCTATGTGTAACGTTTACATCTAAGGATGTAAGAAGAATCCTTTACTAAGCTCATCAGTAAGCAAAGGATGACTTCGGAAGAGAAAAGCATCCTGAAATGTTCCCTTTAACTATTGTTGAATTGTATTTATGCCACATTTAGAAGTAATTTATTGGTTATTTCCGGTAGAAACGATTGAAAAAAATGTACCGTTTATGCAAAAAATTAAGGATTTTGATAATTTTTATCCATTCGCCACCAAAGGACTCGGTGTCTCCATCAAATCCTTGAACAGTGCCAACTAATTGGCACTTTTCGTGCGAAAAATTATTTAAACTCAATTTCTCGACACCAATGTATCATATTGAACTGATAGTATTTGGAGAGTCCTTGGAAGGATTACAATTCTGTTCCAATACATTTTGGATTAATATGATATCCTTCATTTGAAACCTCTACAATCAAAATCCTTACACCCGTCGATCAATTATGCTGAAAAATCCGGGTGAAAGTCGGAAATTTTTTAGTTTTAAGAATAAAAGTCCTTTACTGCTCCGTGAATTTCTTAACCTTTAAACGGGACCTAACTGGGAGAAAGACGTATCATTTGCCAAAAACAGGACTCTTCTATCTATCTCCGTTTAAAAGTTATGCGTGAACATACAAAAAAAAAAGAAAAAAAAAAATATACGCGATGAATTGATAACCTTCTTTCTTTTGGAAGTCGGTTAAAAAATAAAGATTTATCAATTTCAGTGGATCGACTTAAACCAGCATACTTCCTCACAGATACAAACACCTTTATCACATCTTTTATAACACAGGATACTATTAAAAAAAAACAATAAGACACGTTAGTTTCATCACCACCACTTTCAACGCAGCCTAACAGCTTGACGGTAGGGGGATGTGTGGCGATTCCTTTATTATGTCTTTTTTTTAATTATTTTTTTAATTCGATTTTAATTTAATTTAATTCAATTATTATTTGAATTATGTAAAAAACCTTTTGACACTTTTAATTAATTTTTGTTAGATTTTTTCACGCTACTGTAGACAAGGGTTTTACAACGATTTCAATTGATAATGTTAGCTTTAAATATTAAATAAATCGACATTATAATTTATAATTAAATAAAATAAATGTTAAATGGATTTTTAACGGAGAAATTATCTTTCATTGAAGAAAAAGAAGCTTTCCCGTACCAATAAATGAACACACTTCCATATATATACAGGGTGCGTACGGTATTTGACGACATGCATAAATGTGACTATAACTTCGCGAATTTTTTTTTATATTTTTGTTCCTTTTCAGATAAGAAATGGCGGATTACAACATAACTCAAGAAATAAAGAGGCATGCTGTCATCGTCGCTGTATGTGCGAACCATAAAGATTTAGAGATCTCTGATTTGCAAGCATCATAGAAGAGGACCCTTCAACATCAGTGAGGGTCCTTGCGAGTGAGCTTCATGTTTCTCAGCGCCTTATTCGTAGACTTGTCCAAGCGGACTTATGTCTTACGTGATGCACAGAGGACAGTTTATGTCGGAACGAACACGGGAACAGAGAGTTCTCCGATCAAAACGTCTTTTAAAGAAAATCAAACGCCCAAAATTTTAACGACGAAAAAAATGTTGACCAAGATCAAAAGACCAATCGCAGAAATGACAGATGGCTATGTTCAAATGCTACGGAGGTTCCTGTTGTTATGCACACAAAATTTCCAGCCACTGTTATGGTTTTTGGGTGTTTTTAGCAACGAAGGACATGTTATGCTCTGCTGCATACATCGAGGTTTTAGAGACGGTAGTGAAACCCTGGATAGACAATGTAAGCGGATGCAGACCATACATGTTTCAACAAGACTCTGCTCCTTCACATAAAGGGATGGCGAGACAAGATTGGATATTCGAAAATTTTCATGACCACATAACACTGAACCTGTGGCCACCTAGCTCCACAGACCACAATCCTTTGGATTATTACGTATGGGGCGTAGTTGAGCGTGAGACTAATAAGCGTTCTCAATTTGTCAATATGAACAAGG
The DNA here is from genome assembly GCA_963969285.1 of Odontomyia ornata. NCBI lineage: Eukaryota > Metazoa > Arthropoda > Insecta > Diptera > Stratiomyidae > Odontomyia > Odontomyia ornata. Next base: position 114,682,105 of record OZ017742.1, read on the forward strand.
AGCTTTTGATTCGGGCAGGTAATCATTTCCGGACCCGGATCGAAGAGGTAATTGCTGCTAATGGCGATTTAATTGAATAACTTTATACCCATATATTAATTTAACGTTGCATGAAAAAATTCCTGAAATTTCATTAAATTTTTTTAAAAATACAAGCTAATCAATTTTCCATATATATACATATATATATATATATATATATATATATATATATATATATATATATATATATATATATATATAAATATATATATATATATGGAAAATTGATTAGCTTGTATTTTTAAAAAAATTTAATGAAATTTCAGGAATTTTTTCATGCAACGTTAAATTAATATATGGGTATATATATATATATACATATATATATATATATATATATATATGTATATATATATATGTATATATATATATATATATATATATATATGTATATATATATATATATAGTATATGTATATATATATATATATATAGATATATGTGTGTATATATATATATATATATATATATATATATATATATGTGTGTGTATTTATATATATATATATATATATATATATATATATATATGTGTGTGTATTTATATATATATATATATATATATATATATATATATATATATATATATATATATATATATATATATACATGTATATATTTATATATATATATATATATATATATATACATATATATATATATATATATATATATATATATATATTTATATATATATATATATATCTAATCTTCTTCTTCTTCTTAGCATTACAGCCCCTTTTGGGCCTTCGCTTCCTGCAAACAGCGCCTCCAACTGTCTCGGTCCGTTGACCGCGTCATCCAATTCCGAAATCCGAGTTGCGATGAACTGTCTTCGTCGACCGAGTCAGACCAACGTTTCCTCGGTTTCTCCACTGGCCACCGGCCTTCAGTTCTCCCAACGAATACCTTCTTGGGTATCCGTTGTTCCTCCATACGATTCATGTGTCCAGCCCATTGCAGCTTCCGCAGTCTTACAATCCATGAGACCTCCGGTTCGTCAAAAATTTCATACAGCTCATGGTTGTATCGAATTCGCCATTGGTCCCCGTCTAGCTTCGTTCCGACTATTCGCCTCAGGACTCGTCGCTCAAAGGCGTTCAATATATTTGCGGATGCTTGGGTTAGGGTCCATGTTTCCCACCGATAGCATAACACAGGTCTTTTCACAGATTTGTATACTTGGAGCTTTGTTTTCTTGTGTATGCAACTGGTCTTCAAGATGGTCAATACAGAATAAAATATTTTATTTGCGAGCTGTATTCTTCGGCGTATTCCGTCTCTTTTATTGCTCGTTTTCGTTATTTTAACGCCAGAATGCACGAATTTGCTAACATTTTCGATACTGTGTTCGCCAAGTGTGATATTTTGTGTATTTGGGGTATTTTTCCTCAACTGCGTCATGAACTTCGTTTTATTTTCGTTGATTTGTAGCCCTACTAGTTTTGCTTCGCTGTCGAGTTTGAGGAAGAGTTCTTTGGCAGTTGTTAGTGACCGTGACAGAATGTTGAAGTCGTCCACATAGGCCACTACTTGGCTCGACTTGTATAGTAATGTACCTCGCGTATCGACAGGTGGCTTCCGTATGACGTACTCCAGAGCCAAATTGAATAACAATGGGGCCAGCCCAACTCCCTGCTTTAGTCCGATATTTGTGTCAAAGGCATCGGTGAGTTGGTTATAGATGCGGACTTGAGAGGTTGTTGACATCATTGTCATTTTGTTAAGACGGACTGATTTGGCTGGGATGCTAAAACCAAGCATTATTTGGTACAGTATATTACGATCAATACTGTCGTATGCTTGCTTGAAGTCAACGAAAATTTGGTGTACGTCTATGTTGAACTCCCAGTATTTTTCAAGTACCTGCTTGACTGTGAGCAATTGGTCTCTTGTTAATCTACCTGCCCCAAAAGCCACCTTGATAGTCCCCAATAATACTGTTGGCGTATGATCCGATTTTATTTTCTAAGATTTTAGAAAATATATTGTACGCCGTACAAAGTAGTGATATGCCCTATAATTTTCGCACTGTAACTTGTCACCTTTTTTGTGGATAGGGAATGTAATTGATTGACTCCACTCTTTCGGCATATGTTCTTGTTTCCAAATGTACTGGATGACTTTGTGAATAGCTTGGTGAACACTACTGCTATATATATATATATATATATAGATATATATATGTATATATATATATATATATATATATATATATATATATATATATATATATATATATATATATATATATATATTGTTACCTGTACAAATAATTCTGCGAGCTACTGTCGCAATTGTTTTCACAACAATGAAGAACACAAATTTACTCGAAACCACGAGAACCCAACAAGCATGAACAACATCTGAAAGTGAGTCACTGCTCCATTCATTTGCAGTCGCTCGAACGTTCCCGCGGATTCGCCAATGTACGAGAACTACGTTGAATGACTACAGACCCTATATAAAGGCGAGCTGAATGAATGGGGGGATTCATTCATTCGACCGCGATAAGAACTGCGATAGTGTGTTTCGTAATAGTGAAGTGATTAAGAAGACAATTGCGATAAGAAATTTATGGACAATTGTTAGATTTTTTCATAGTGAAAATTAAAATTAGTGAAAATGATAAATTGTTAAATTGTTTATTGTGCATTTTTGTAATTAAACTCTTTTAACTTAAATTAAAGACATTGCGTTTTCACTTTCCCGGAACATTAAAATTATTGGCCGCGAACCGAAAACACGCGACAGTGTTGTCGAGAAGTGAGAAAGAACATTTTGAAAGTGAAAAACGTTTAAACATAAAAAAAAAGAAAAACGCACAAAAGTGAATTATAACGTGGAAACTAGTGGAAATATAAATAAAAGCCGAAATAATAAAAATAACCACGAAGCTAACATTTGAAAATAAATGAATTTACCATGGCGGAGCTTAAGGGAGACGCGAAAACACCAAAATCAAAGGAGCCAAAAAATGCGCTAATGCAAATGTTAATGGTGATGTCATCGAGTCTGACTGCGAAGCTAGATGAACAATCAGCGAAGCTAAATGAACCATCATCCAGTTTAACTGCGAAGCTAAATGAACAATCAGCGAAGCTGGACCAACAAGCGATCGAAATTAAGGCAGATATCAAGGCAGACATCACACAGAAGCTGGAAAAACAGTCAACCGAAATAAAAGCGGAGCTTGGTCATCTGAACAGACAAATTAATGGCGTCGAGGAAAAGGTTGACCAGGTCGAGGAAAAGGTCAGCCAGGTCGAAGAAAGAATCAACCATGAGATGGAAAAAGTGAAAAAAGAATTGGAAGCAGCGAAGGCAGTAGTAACCACTTCACCAGCCCCGCTTATAACTGCAGCGCAAAGCACATTCAGAAATGTGGAAGCACCAATATTTGATGGGCAAATGGTCTGGAGTATTTACAAGATCCAGTTTGAAGCTGCCGCAAGGGCAAATAACTGGAATGAGCAGGAACGAGCAACTGCACTGATTCTTGCTCTTAGAGGCCCAGCTGCCGAGCTATCGCAGACGATCCCCGTTGAAAAGCACTCAAACTCGAATGCTATAATTAATGCGCTCGACATGCGTTATAGAGACGCCCATCTGAAACAAATTTATTGGGCACAGCTACGGAATCGGATGCAGAAGTCTGGTGAAACCCTACAGCAGCTAGCTCAAGACATTGAGCAACTAGCGCTTTTGGCTTACCCAGCCTACGACCCAGAACATCGAGATGATGCAGCGACAGAAGCATTCATCAGCGCACTAAAGGACTCGGAATTGCAATAAGCCGTGCGTTTAGCTCAAAAGCAAACGGTTAAGGACGCATTGGCTTACAGTCTAAACTTTGAGGCAGCGAAAAATGTGACTCGTACCACTGCCCAGGTTCGTCAGGTAGTGACAGACGAGTGCAGGTGTGAGCGCGTGGAAATTGAGCGAGACCCGCATGTAAATGGTGCGCCTAGATGCTGGAATTGCGGAGAGGAGGGGCACCTGCAAAGAGACTGCAAGAAGCGAAGAAAACCGAGCTATTGTCCAGGGTGTGCCGCTAGGAGGAGATCCAGACCGAGTCAGGAGCCCAGAATTGAAGCCCTTCAAACAGAGGGGTCGGGAAACATGTAAGAGCCAACTTTGTGGGGCAGAGGTTGGCTAGGAGGATCGGCGTCCCCAGCACCACCATCACCGTGTCAAGATTACATCGTGGAGAAGCGGACTTATGCCTTCCGGGTCAAGTTGATGGAGAACACTGCACCATAACAAGCGACACTGGTGCAACCCGATCGATTATCCGACCAGACCTAGTTAGACAGCAACAACTTCACAAGGGCAGAATTTTCTCACTACGGACAGCTACGGGAGAAACTGCACCTGTTCATGGAGAGGTCAACCTCCAGATACAGTTGGGAGACCTTGTGTTCCGACATAATTTTCTGGTCGCGAATATTATGGATGACTGCATTCTCGGAATGGATTTTCTGCGACCACATGGAATCACGTTGGATTTGGGCAAACGTGTATTGAAATGGCAGAATGTAGAAGTACTGATGGAGGATCCCAGCGTCCAAATTCCCAAGATGAATGTAATGATATGTACTGACACTGATGTACCGAATTCTTCCGAAAGCATTGTATGGGCCAAGCTTGATGGTGATTCTGGAGACCACCGATCTTATCTGATAGAGCCAACGAAGACGTCCGCATTGCGCAGTTTGATTGTAGGACGAAGCCTTGTAAGATCACTAAGGAACAGATATGTACCGGTTAGAGTCCTTAACACCGCAGACTCAACCACGAGCATCAAAGCGGGAGAAGTCATCGGCAGCTGCCAGCCTGTTTCCACCATCATCTCTTTGGAAGCTACTCACGACCATCATTGGAAAAGGAGGCAAGACACAGACAAAGCCCGGGAATCCACGTCTGCAATATTGAAGCAGGTCAAATTGCCAGTGCAGCTATTCAAACGAGCCTCTGATCTGGTCACCAAGTACAGTGACATCTTCTCAACAAGCCCGGATGACCAAGGCCGAACGAGTATGGTAACTCACGTCATAGATACACAGGGAGCCAAGCCGATTTGACAAGCACCGAGACGTCTCCCTATAGCCAAACAAGAAGAAGTGAGCGCGCTGATCTCGGACATGGAAAAACAAGGCGTTATTGAACCTTCTGTCAGTCCATGGGCCGCGTCTGTAGTTCTAGTAAAGAAAAAGGATGGTAGCACTCGCTTTTGTGTCGACTTTAGGCAGCTTAACGACGTCACTAAGAAAGATAGTTACCCGCTCCCACGCATCGATGACATCATGGACACTTTAGCCGACGCAAAATGGTTTTCTACACTCGATCTCAAGACTGGCTTCTGGCAGGTAGAAATTGACAAGAAGGACCGAGAGAAGACCGCATTTTCAGTTGGGACCGGATTGTGGCAATTCATGGTGATGCCGTTTGGGCTTTGCAATGCCCCAGCCACTTTCGAACGCTTGATGGAGTACGTGCTACGTGGTCTTACCTGGAAAACCTGCTTGGTGTACCTAGATGACATCATCGTCATCGGTAGAACGTTCGAAGAGCATGTGCGGAACTTAGAAGAGGTTTTCTCCCGATTGCGACTGGCAAACTTGAAACTTAGTCCCGACAAGTCTACCCTTTTCGCAGCTGAAGTAAAATACCTGGGACACGTCGTATCAGCAGAAGGGGTCAAAACAGACCCTGAGAAAATTGAAGCCGTGAAAAGCTGGCCAACACCAAACAACAAGCGCCAACTACGAAGTTTTCGGGGTTTGGCAACCTACTATTGAAGATTCGTCAAAGACTTTGCCAAAATAGCTAAGTGTCTCCATCAGTTAACCGAAAAAAATCGTCCGTATGTCTGGAATGAACAATGCCAGACAGCCTTTGAGACCCTGAAGGAAAAGCTGTGTGAATCACCCGTGCTGGCGTATCCGAAACCCGGAAAAATGTTTGTAGTTGACACCGATGCAAGCAACGGCGGTATTGGAGCTGTACTCTTCCAGCAGATCAATGGCGAAGAAAGAGTCCTCTCTTATTACAGTTGGGTTCTCTCAAAAAATGAGAGGAACTACTGCGTGACCAGGAAGGAACTATTGGCTATAATAGAGGCCACCAAGCAGTTCCACAAGTATCTATATGGCCAGAAATTTGTTCTTCGAACGGACCATGCATCACTGAGATGGTTGCTCAACTTCAAAAACCCCGAGGGACAAGTTGCGAGATGGATCGAAAGATTGCAGTCATACGACTACGAAATTGTTCATCGGAAGGGTGGAGTTCATGGAAATGCCGACGCCCTATCCCGCCGTCCATGTCCAGCTAACTGCAAGCATTGCCGGCGGATTGAGGAAAAGGAACCGCTCGTTGATCTGCGATTGATAACGGCGGAATTCGATGAAGGTTGGTCTTCGGAGGAGATTCAAAGCGCCCAATTAGCCGATGAAGACATGGGACCATTGCTCGTATGGAAGGAGACGACTGGGCGACCTGAGTGGAAAGACGTTTCAATGCATGGCGCAACCCTGAAAAGCTATTGGGCACAATGGAACTCCCTTCAGGTGGAGGGTGGCGTACTCAAGCGGAAATGGGAAACGGCGGATGGTAGCTCCTATAGGATGCAAACTATACTACCCAAAAGCCGAATCCACGATGTGATTAAGGAAATGCATGAAGGCTCCTCGGGAGGCCACCTTAGTGTTAACAAGACCTTAGCGAAATTGCGGGAAAGGTTCTACTGGCTCCACGCTCGAGAAGACGTAGAGGACTGGTGTCGCAGATGCACATTTGCGCTTCCGTCAAAGGCCCAAAGCGACAACTGAGGGGACAAATGCAAACCTATAACGTAGGCGTGCCATTCGAAAGGATTGCTGTTGACATCGCAGGACCCTTTCCTGAATCCGATTGGGGAAATCGATATACGCTGGTTGTAGCCGATTATTTCAGCAAGTGGCCCGAGGTCTACCCCATTCCCAACCAGGAAGCAACTACCGTAGCTGAACAGCTAGTGTTAAATTGGGTCAGTAGGTACGGCGTACCTTGCAAATTACATTCAGATCAAGGCCGAAACTTTGAGTCACTAGTTTTTGGCGAAATGTGTGAACTACTGGGAATACGGAAAACGAGGACAGCACCGCTGCATCCCCAATCCGATGGAATGGTCGAACGGTTCAACGGCACGCTCAATAAACATCTAGCCAGGATGGTTGACGAGAACCAAAGGGACTGGGACCGACATATCCCACTATTTTTGATGGCGTACAGAGCTGCCGAACACGCATCGACGGGCCAAGCCCCAGCCAAAGTCATTTTTGGAAAGACTATTCGTCTGCCAGCCGATATAAAGTTCGGAACACTCCCTGAGAGACCCCAAATGATCTCGGAGTACACAAATGATCTAAGGCAACGGTTGAACCAGATACATCGGACAGTGCGAAATCACCTCGAATCGGCTACTGACCGCATGAAGACCAGGTATGATCTCAAGGAAAACTCTACTGGCTTCCAGCAAGATGACTTGGTATGGCTATATAACCCGCAACGGCGAAAGGGTAGGTCTCCAAAGTTGCAACATAATTGGGAGGGACCATACCGAGTTACAAAGCGAATCAACGACGTCGTATATCGAATACAGGAACATCGTAAGCCAAGAGCCAAAATGAAAATCGTGCACCTAGACCGTCTTACCCCATATTAATCCAGGGAGAATAGACTACAACTGGCGACACATCTTTTCGGGGCGAAAAAGAACTGAGGTGGGGGCGGTGTTACATGTACAAATAATTCTGCGAGCTACTGTCGCAATTGTTTTCACAACAATGAAGAACACGAATTTACTCGAAACCACGAGAACCCAACAAGCATGAACAACATCTGAAAGTGAGTCACTGCTCCATTCATTTGCAGTCGCTCGAACGTTCCCGCGAATTTGCCAATGTACCAGAACTCGGTTGAATGACTACAGACCCTATATAAAGGCGAGCTGAATGAATGGGGGGATTCATTCATTCGACCGCGATAAGAACTGCGATAGTGTGTTTCGTAATAGTGAAGTGATTTAGAAGACAATTGCGATAAGAAATTTATGGACAAGTGTTAGATTTTTTCATAGTGAAAATTAAAATTAGTGAAAGTGTTAAATTGTTTAATTGTTTATTGTGCATTTTTGTAATTAAATGAACTCTTTTAACTTAAATTAAAAGACATTGCGTTTTCACTTTCCCGGAACATTAAAATTATTGGCCGCGGACCGAAAACACGCGACAATATATATATATATATATATATATATATATATATATATATATATATATATATATATATATATATGTATATATATATATATATATATATATATATGTGTAGATATATATATATATATATATATATATATATATATATATATATATATATATATATATATATATATGTATATAAATTTTCTTTATTAGAATGTATGCGGTACAGGGATCTTATAACATACAAGGTGTTCTGACAAAGTCATTTCACCATCGTTTGAACATGACTTAGAACTATATTATGTGTAGTATCGTATTTCTATGTGCATATTCTAATTAGATAGAGGGAAATTTTGACAAAACCTCTACTGAACTGATTGTTAGCGTACTTATAACTAGTTAATATCTTTGAGGCTAGGTTACAGCCAAACAGATAGGTGGTAGCAACTGCTGGTTTTCAGTTCGCCAGGGCCCGAATTAGTGGGTTGGGCAAGTTATATGCCTTAGTGATTAGTTTATCTCGGCGCACTGTAGCGAATTCATAAATTGAGCTAATGCCAGTAAGGCTGTGTAGTTTTTCAGAAGAAAAGTAAAACGGTTTATTAAGTACCATTTTCAGGCATATATTTTGCGTGATCTGAAGCTTTGTTACTAGATATTTAGTAAATTGAATCCAGGTAGGTGAGCCATATAAGATGTATAAGATGATGTTTTGACGATTAAGACTTTGTTTCTGGTGTTGAGACACGAATTACAATTAAGATGGAGGTATAGCGAGAGCACGGCCTTAAAGGTTTTGGCGCTAATATGTTCAATATGACTTCTGAAGGTTAGTATTTTGTCGAATATAAGCCCAAGATAATTAAGATCTTCACTCCAGGGAATATTTTGCCTTAAAAAAATTATTGGTCGCTTGGGTAGGTGAACAGGCTTACGCTTTCTGGTGAAGAAAATTGTTTCAAGCCTGGTAATAATGGAATTTGGATCTGCGCCTATGCTGTATATGCAAATGTCGTTTGCGAAAGTTGCAACTTGGCAGTTTGGTAAGAAAGAGAAGTTAGATTTATAGACGTTATATAATGATGGGCTTAGGCAGGAGCCTTGCAAAATACCGGCAGTAATACTTTTCACTGGGGAAGTGCTTTCCCCCACTTTTAACTAGAATTTCCTGTCAGTTAAAAATGCCTGAATAAGCTTCAACAAGTATGGAGGTGGGCTAATTTCTGAAGTTTATAGAAAAGAGCATCATGCCAGACTGTATCGATGGCTTTTTCTATGCCCAGCGTCACTAGACCTTACAGAAAATTTATTGTACATGCTGCTTCGACGTCCTTCGTAACACGGAAAAGTTGATGCTCTGTCGAATATCTGTTTCTGAAGCCGAATTGGAGTCCAGGTAAAATATTATTGTTAGCCATTAAATCATTTAATCTTTTGAGTATTACTCTTTCAAGGAGTTTACTTAAACCTGGTAGTAGGCTCATGGGCCTATAGTTGTCGGGGGAGTGTGAATCTCTTCCAGGCTTCAGGATAAGTATAACTAGAGGTTGTCTCTATATGGATGGAAAAAGAGAGAGCCTAAGGGAAATGTTGAATAGGAGGCATATGAAGACTAGTTCTTTTTTGGATAAATTTTTAAGAACTATATTCGGTAGGCAATCGATATCTGGAGCTTTGCTATTTTTAACTTTTTTGAGTAAGCCTATTGACTGCCTGGTTTTATTAATGCACCAGGAAGTGAAAATGTTTGGTAAGGTTGTTGTTCCAAAGCTTTAGCCACCACCATTTTCGCTAGATTATTGCAGAACTTGTGCAAATATTATGGAACTGATTTAATTTATCTGCAAGTATATCTGCTTTTACCTGATTGGAGTAAATATGCTCTTCGTTGTTATTTATTATGAAATATGGTAACATAAGATACTTTCGTTTAAAAATTCTATTTAACAACCAAACTTTCTACCAGTTGTAGTCCAAATTTGTTAGCATGTTGTTCCATCGGAGATCCTGGAGCTCCTTAGTTCGGTTCCTAACCACTAGAGTGAGGCTATTAACACCAATTTGGAGAGAACGAATGCGGGTATTTTGTCATTTACGCCACGAAAAAGTTCGTTTTCTTATTAGACTGTAGGTTTCCTCCTCATATTCTTAATTACTCGTATAAGAAACTTTTGATAATTTTGGGACACTACACTCAATTGATTGCTAGATAGCGTTTGCGAACTCTTCAATTTGCTCTTCACATAATAAGGGAGCATTGTTCTTGATGTTAAGTTCATCTTTCATTAATAAAACTCCGATATTCAGACCATTTTGCTTATTTATGACAGTAGTATGTTTTTGGTACATTACTATTACATTTCGTTGTTTCTAAACAAAATAGTACAAGTAAATGAGGAGATGAGAAGGCTTCCAAGATGCTCAACTCAGATGCAATAATATTTTGGTCCCTAAGAACCAAATCTAGAGTGGTACCAACTCGGCGGGAAGAGTAGAACGTGGGTTTTTTAGAAAAAGGCACGTAGATATTTGCCTCTCTGGTGAGATTAAATAAAATGTGCGCCATTTTGTTGCTTCGTGTGCAATTCCAGTGCGAATGTTTAGCGTTCAGGTCTCTGCAAAGTAGATACCTTTGGTTTTTTTGCTAAACTTTTTTAAATCTCTTCTGAAAAGTTCGACTTTTTCCTTGATTAATTTTGTCTTAGGAAAGTAAACATCGTATAATTTCGATGATAACGCCAATATTTTAAATTACCGATGTTAGACTTTTGGGCAATATGGAATGTTTAGTTTTTCGAAGTGTGACCGCTGATTGGCTATGTGTAATCTGAATTCCGGAATTTCATCTATGTTGTCTACCACTCCGGTGATGGAAGGCAACTGTCTCAGTTTTCCCGATGCTGATTTGCTTCAAACGAGCAAGGCTCCGAGCACCGCTTCACTTGAACGCCAAATCATTTATGATAATAGCAAGCCCCGTTGTTAGTTGAAGTGTGGTGGCCTCTTGCACCACCTGTTAAACCGCGCAAATCAGAGGCGTTGAAATTGTTTGTTGATTTTGTCATCTGAACGACAATGTTACTAAGCTGACGCTCGATTTTTTCAAGCCGTTTGTTGAGTTCCGACGTATCAGGCATGCCTGCCTATGGTAGAGTGGCCTCTGTAGCCAATGCGTAAGCCGAAACACTATTTTCCACTATGTGGTCCGCTATTTTTGCGAGTTTATAGAGTTCGAAATCCTTGCTAGCAGCCAGAACGCACCTGGCGCTCACTGGTAGTCGTTTCATCCACAATGTTTTGAGAATGTCCTCAGACAAATCCAAAGGTGCAAAATTTTGCATTTCTCGAAGTAGTTGTGACCGTTGTTTTCCATCGAGGTCTGCTCCTGTGAGCAACCGGTTTAGCTGTCTCTCCTTAGATTCGGAAAATCTGGTAACCAGATGCCATTGAGCGTACCGTATTTGTTCGTGACTGGTGGCGAACGGATAATGTCAGGTACTTGCTGCAGGATATCGATGTCCAGAGCAGCGATAATCGTGTAATAACGAACGTTGTCAAACGTTATTTAATTGGTAAAAATTGCGCCTCCACCTACACAAACCAAAACATTGGGTCACCTCGCCAAAATGGTGGCAGTTCCACGTCTTTGACAGACACAACTTCCGCAGATGATGGATAGTTTGTTGCTGCATCAACCGGTGGCAACGATTTGGGCGAAGATACCATGTCCCTGCTTGGTTCATATAGCGTGTTGAGCAACGTGTTGTTGTCGCGCCTTGTCACCGGCAGTGTATGTTGAACGGACAAGCTGGTTGTCAAATCTTCAGTCGACATTTTAATGGGTGCTCCCCTAGCCGGGACTCACGTCGATGATAGGGTCACCAGTTGTAGCCGCCTTGAATCCCATGGATTAAGACGTGCACAATGCAATCGTAAAGCTCACTTAATGTGGTAAATAAAAATTCATTGCAAAAATCTAAATATATAACAGTTCATTAAATGAAACTAAACTAAAAAAGCCAAAGAGGACAGTGTAGTGAACAAGTAAAAATCAAATGTCCGTGAAGGACTGCCGCGATGTTCTGCTGCCTCGGCAGAAGAAGGCGTCAGTATCTGCCGAGAATGCCCTTGTCTGGGGACGCGTGAATGCGCTGGCAGGCTAGCATTGCGGTGTCGTGGGGCGGGTTCATTCCCCCTAGCACAAGGACCCACTACAAAGAATTTCGCATTCACGAATTTCTGGGGTCAAGAAAAGCAAGGCGACCGAAGTCGCAAAAATCGTAGGCAACTACACCAGGGGCAACTGACTTGTTCATGGAGCAAGAGAAACAAGTAAAAAGAAGTGGAAGCAGGGTTACTTCGTCCTTACCCGGAGAGGCTCATGACCCACAAATGAGAGAGGGGCAACCGGGTGATGATGGAGCCCCCGCGCACCCACCCAACCGGATTAAAATCCATAATTGTTGCAGTGGCCAGGTATTCCTCTTCTGAGTAGAAAACTTATACAACTTAACTTGCATGAGCCTTCCCATCAGAAGAGAAGTACCCCGATGACCAATTTATGCCATAGAACTATGCAATTCGATTACAAATCATATGTCATAAAGAGGCACCTTGCTCGGGCCACTGAACTTGCGCCGTCACCCGAAACAAAGAAGGTTAGTGAGTACCCGGCGGCTGGCTCATGTTTTATGGGGAAAGCCTGCCACCGTACCGGGTCCTATACCCGGTCAAAAGGGTAAAAATGGAAAGACCGATTTTATTTAAAGATTAGCACTTCATTGTATTTAACAGAATAGAAAGAAAAATTGTGAAATAAAGATTGCGGCGAATGTATTACAGCTTTCAATGCTATGTGTACTCATACGTGATCATATATGTTAACAAATCGAAACTAGTTGATTGCACTTTCTTCATAAAATCATTCGTTAGACGAGGTTTGATAAAATTTAATCGACAAAATTTGCGGTTGGAGTTTTTTTTTTTTTTGTGGTAGGGAGGTGAAGGCATTTACGCCCGCCGAGTCTGGCAGTGTGGGACTCCCATGGAGGATACCCTTGGACTACCCACTAAACACCTCCCCTGTCAATCTGAGAACCTAGCCTGGAACCGTTTGACACATTACTTCGGGCCAGGTCTCGTTTTGTTACGCCGTGGGGTGCCTTCAAGCTGGGGAGTCCCTTTCCTAGCGGGAGGGGAGAGGGGAGAGGTGAAGGCATTTACGCCCGCCGAGTCTGGCAGTGTGGGACTCCCATGGAGGATACCCTTGGACTACCCACTAAACACCTCCCCTGTCAATCTGAGAACCTAGCCTGGAACCGTTTGACACATTACTTCGGGCCAGGTCTCGTTTTGTTACGCCGTGGGGTGCCTTCAAGCTGGGGAGTCCCTTTCCTAGCGGGAGGGGAGAGGGGAAGAGGAAGAGTTTAAGCTCATAATAACTGTAACATTTTCGTGCATTGCTACACATTCGATATAACATAATCATCAGATCTACTCTTCTTAATTCATTTCAAATATTTGCTTCAATAAATACACGTATTGATATTTTTAAAATAAATAATTAATCGAATATTTCGAATTCTACATTCAAGCATTGCAAAGTATCCGTAATGCAATCTCAATAACAGGTGTGCATATTTTTAAGAGGAAAAATAATGAATGCATGTTCCATTATAAATAGATGAGAAATGAAAAATTAATATTACTATTTCCAAAATGAAATTCTCACATATATGCCGCGTCGGTGCATGTTTACAAATTAAAAGTACAAAAATTAAAATGTAATGGCTCTTTTCAGACAAATAATCAAAATAATTTCTACAAATTTTTATGGCAATTAGTTTCATAAAGCCGAAATACTAATAATAATTTCATATGCTGAAACTAAACCATTGCAATCATAAATTCGATTTTGCTTAGCTTTATATAATACATTTTACTAGTTCCAAATAATTAATTTCCTTACATACAACTTGAAGACTGTAGGTTTTTAAATACTATTGATAGTTACGTTATTTTAATTTAGTTTAGAATATATGATAATAACTCACTCAAGGATCCATCAAACCCTTAAACTCCTACTTTTTCTGTCTACCAAGTTGTTAATTATTCAAAAAAACGACATCAAAATTTTCAAATGAAGGGTACTTACCCAAACCCCCTCCGACGAGCGCTCGTGTTTGGGGTGGCCACGGCCTGAATAACATGGAGTATTAATTGTTTTAATGGTAACGATACGGTGGATTGGAATCAATGAAAACCTTAACATATTTTGCGTCCAAAAAAACGGAAAGTCTTGATCGACAAAACTCACAAACGGATTAAAAACATTGATTCTTAACCAAATCCTATCCCTAATTTTATCTTAAGATGAAGAATGAGGAAAAATTAGAAAATTTATTGCCAGTCTTTCTTAATCTCGAATATCCAATCCCATTTCAAATGTTCATGCTCATCGTCGTCCGTGAACAGTGATGACACAGAATAAGAAACACGTGCCACCATACCAAATGGCGCCTCTTCAACTGGTGTCGTGTAGCTTTAAATTTCCTTTTTTTCGGGGGATATGAGCCAACCACGTGCGCCCTTTTCATCAACTGGAATGCGCCTTCGCGATATGTTTCTTTCTTTGAACGTATTTAAGTCCATAAACTATTTCAAGCTAACCACGGAATGTAGAATCTGTTATTTGCAGCCCTTTTGGATTATAAATACGCTCATTTTGTGATGCAATAAATTTAGATATCTTTTGAAGATAGTGAGTTTCAGTGCACATATAAACTAAATAAGCTGTTAAACAAGCCAAATATACTTCGCAGTATGTGCTGCCAAATCCTTTCTCTGCTTCAGCAAAATAATCATTAAATGCCGTTATTGCTGATTCGAAGATATGCCTTTCAATAGGACCACCAAGTTCACTTGGAAGCCTAGTATGAAATTTGACGGATGTTCTTTCATTATAATCCCGTTGAGCGAACGTTTTAGTGCAATTACGTTGCACAATCCACCAGAATCACTCATTCCAAATCTGTTTCCTAGAAGCAACACGCAAAGTGTGATGATTGGATTTAATTTTAAATGAAACGTCGAGAAATAGCGCCGGTGATGATGATGATGTCGATGTGATGATATTTAGTCGGGAATGTCGATGTTTAAGCGAACAGCTAGGTTTCAATGAGGCAATGCGAAGCTGCGATTATACACGACGAGTAGGAATCACCCCATGGCCGAAATTTTTAATTCGTTTTACTCGGAAGGCAGCGGAACTTTGTTACGGATAAAACCGTAGGGCACCAGGATTACCTCACCCCGAACACTATCGTAACACTCGCGTGACTATGTATAGTCAGAAAGCTAAGCCGCACTCGACTAGGGTTTGTTTGCCAGTCCAAATTGTAATCATATTAGTAGTTTAAATACGATTATTGGTAGTCTTAAGCAAACATAATTGTCATCGAGCGAAGGTCAGGATCACCGCATGTTCGAAGTTGGAATGTTCCCCAGATATTTCGGTAAAATCAAAACCTAACAAGATCGAGCCAGATGTTGCCAAGGAGGATTCAGATGATGAGAATTCACTGTCTTGAAAATGTCGATAAAACGCTACAGTTTCTCCGGGAGCAACGAGTACATTTAGAAAACATCGGTTCACATGATATTGTCGATGAAAACGCATCTCTAAATTTAGAATAATTGTCCGGTTTACGAATCGTCCCAGAGTTACATCGCTACAGAAATGCTGGATGGTGACAACAAATACGATGCTGATGAAGAGTACAGTCTTCAGGAAGCTGAGAAAGGAGTGATTTTTATTTCGTAGTCCATTCAGGAGACCAGGATCGAGATGATCCATAAAGCTACAAAAAAAACAAAGGCGGACGTGGTGCACGATAGTGGTGATCGGTGCCCAGTTGTTAAATTTTCGAAGTAAATGTCGTCGCAGCTGTTGCTGAATATTTGTGCATCTTTAGTTTCAGCTTAGAACGGAAGATTATTGTTCAATCGAGAAGGGAAATAACAAGGAACTTTATCCAATTGGCATTTTCAGATTCATAGCAAATACTTCAGGTGTTGCTGGACCACTGCTACTTGGTGGCGTGCTGAATGAAACTACTACGGAAAATGCAGGAACAGACATCCGACCATATTTGTATGCTCTAGGTCTGCTTGTAGCATCATTGATTTCCGCATTTTGCAGTACACATTTCAACTGGAGGATGGCTATTATAGGAATGAAAATGCGAAGTGGCGTTGTAAGCGCAAATTACCGGAAAGCACTTGCGGCACGAGGACTGCAAGATGCACGTCCAGAAATTCTAAATTTAATGTCAACAGACACAGATCGTATAGTAAATTCATGTATTAGCTTTCATTCATTTTGGAGAATCCAATTTCAACTATTTACAACGTCATACCTTCGTTACACTCAAATTGGA
The DNA here is from genome assembly GCA_963969285.1 of Odontomyia ornata. NCBI lineage: Eukaryota > Metazoa > Arthropoda > Insecta > Diptera > Stratiomyidae > Odontomyia > Odontomyia ornata. Next base: position 114,698,834 of record OZ017742.1, read on the forward strand.
GCTGCATTCATTGCGGGGCTCATCTGTGCTGCAACATTAATCCCTATTAACAGATGGTTAGCAGTTAAGATTTCTAAATATTCCGTTGGTCTAATGAGCGCTAAAGATGCAAGATTATCTGCTATGAGTGAAACAGTATCAGGAGTGAAACAAATAAAATTGCACGCTTGGGAGGATGTTTTTATCAATAAGATCAGAGAACTACGTACCACAGAAATGCGTTTCTTAGCGAAACGAAAATATTTAGATGCAATGTGTGCATATTTTTGAGCTACGACTCCAGTTTTAATGTGCCTCCTAACCTTCACCGTGCCGACACTCATGGGTAATCCTTTAACCGCGACAACCACTTATACTAGCGTCGCCCTACTCAATATGTTAATTGGACCGCTCAATGCATTTCCATGGATACTAAATGGTCTCGTTGAAGCTTGGATATCAATTCGCCGCGTGCAGAGCCCCTTCGATATATCTGACTTAGATTTTAATATTTATTATCAAAAACTGCCAGAAGAGAATCCAATCGGTGTTGATACAAAAATGACCGTGTTGAAGATTGAAAATGCGTCATTTCAACATAGAGGTCAAGAGTTCATTCAGGATTCAAGTTGCACTTGTCGATTAACTAACATAAATATGGATATTAAGGAGGGTGAATTAATTTGCATCGAGGGACCCGTAGGATGTGGGAAGAGCTCATTAATGTCTGCCATAGTAGCAAATATGGATTGCATTGAAGGCACAATCAATGTCTACAATACAAGCGAAGGTTTTGGTTATGTGCCTCAGACAGCATGACTTCAACATATATACACTTTGGACAATATACTATCAGCACTAGATACACATGTGGCAAATCATATTGTTAGGCACTGCATTTTGGGCATTTTAAAAAAACAAAACACGCGTCATGGTTACTGAAAACAAGACACTCTTATTTCATGCAAATCAGGTTTTCCATTTGAAAAATGGAACAAGGACTTCAAGTGCATTCACTGATAGTTTTGAATTAGATGAGGACAATGATGATGACTACGGACAATACACGATGACTTCATCAATTATCAACGATGAGAACAATAAAAATAGTGTGGACAACATGTTATCTGAAGAGTCTAAGGAATATGGAACTTTGTCATCGAACGTCATATTCAGATATATGTCTCAAACTGTCAATGAATTACGTTCAGCTGATCTAGCCGAATTTGGAGTGCTCACCACCAGAGGGGAGCGGCGACCAAGTGGCGGCAAGAAGGAATTACCCCGCTGAAGAGGTGGATGACCGACGAGCGGAACCATAGCCGTTAGGAGGAGGCTATATAAGCACGCGAAGAATGACGCGCCTCCTCTTTGATCTCTTTTATCGTGGGCGACGACGGCAACGGAACCAGAACAATCAGTGAGATAAAATTCGAAGCGCAGCGGAATTTTCAAGTGGAAGACAGCGGAGTCAACAAAGCGAAATCCACGCCAAGGAAAAATTGATAGCAAAGCGACGAGCAAGTTTCGATATTGGAGGAAAGGCGACGGAATACAGCCGCGAATACGATCGTTGAAGGGGCCCCTTTGTAGGGTTAGAAGAAAAGTAAGTTATTTTATGATAGAGTGTATCTTTTGTTAAGGTTATAGATTCTTTTGAACTGAATACAAGTGTGGAAAAATTGTAAATACTTGAAGTTTATTGGTGTTCAATTAATGGTCAAAGGAAGAAATTTTTGTGTCTTGAGAAGAGAAGTAATTTCTTTGTTTCAGATCGCGGGTTGTAACGAGTGTGGCTTGGACGGACAAGCCAAAGTGGAAGTGTCGGGAAGTTAAATAAAGCCCGTGATATCGGAAGTCATAGTGTTCGGGGGTGGTATTGTGGTCCACGCGAGGGATAGCTTGATTAAGAAGTGAAGAATATAGGGTGTTAGTGAAGTGGTGTAGGTGAAGGATTAAAGTGAAGAATATAGGCGGCTAGTGAAGTGGTGTAGGGGAAGGATTAAAGTAAAGACCGTAGGGTGATTAGTAGCTAGGGTATCGGCCGAATAACGTCAAGTGTAATCCGGTTAGTCGCATTCTCGCTTGGCGGCTATTTGAGGCTTTGAGGGAAAAGCGAGTGGCGCTCCACGCCCGCCTTCGGACGAGCTAACCGGGTCCATAAGCCTCGCCGGAGCACCCCAGTTTCCCTGGTAAAAAAGTGGGCGTAACAACTTTCTTCACATTGCACTTGCGAAAAATCAAATTTTCTTCCCCGTTTTCCTCGAGTTTTATCATGTTTTCCTCTTAACTCAATCAATATCACACCGAATCACGCCTTTCGTTTTGCCACCAATCTAAAGTTCCATCTAGAAATCGATCACAAAGCACAATTCTGTCATTATTCTCGAAATACTGCGCTTTATACGCAATCCTTTAGCAACCCAAACATCTGGTGATACATTTAAAGTTATAACTTTCAACTCAAAGAAACTATTTCTGGATATTCTTTTGATTAAAACCACAAGCACATCCCCGATGTGAGTTATCCGTATTAGGGCTAGTTAAATTCAGAAATCCCCGCGCGTAGGGAACGTAACTAAGCCGTAAATCATCCTACAATCCAGCCGCCCGCTCTTTTCGACATGCTCCCGGTGGCGATCCAAAATCCGACCCCCCCCCAAAATATCTCGCGGCAGGTTCTCCGCTCCACCATCAACACAATCCTTCAATGTAAAGGTGCATCCGCGGATGGGATGCATAGAATCTCAAGTTGTGTTAAGTAGATTGTACACTCATACGAATTGTTACTAACAGTTCGATGAGTGTAAGTGTATATTTTTGGGTATGATGATGATGACGATGAGCGGAATGCGAGACGGTGTAATTTCCATACTACCAAATTCTAATTCCTATATGAAAATCGTTTGTTGGTTGTGTAGTGATTTAACAGGTTTGGCCTCTACTATGCAGGAATCCCCTTTAACCCTTTGCCTGCGCCGAATTCAAATCGAGCAGTTTTAGTTATGTTGAATATAAAAAATATAAAATCTATAAATTGACATAAAAAAAATAAAATTTAAATTTTACATGAAATTCTCAAATAATTTAAAGTAATAAAATAATAAATTTAACGAACTGCTCGATTACTACAACAGCTAATGAAAAGTCTTCTTGTTGCTAGCTGATCGGTTCCCAGATGTGTAAAGTCAAACTTTCTCGAGATGATGTCAGCGGCACTCAGTGGGGGAAATAGTTTTTATGATCGCCAAAAATATGTCAAGGCGTGCGGCATCTTTGGGCATTTTCTCTTTCATTGAAACTGACAAGATATGGAGCGGGTATTACTCATCGGTAATGCAGACTACCTCACCCCACCGATCCTAGTTTAAGTCAATCGGGCGATTGGTCGTTACTTTTGTAGACGGCTTTTCATGTACAATAAAGTTTACACATTTGTAATCACAAATCATCGGCCTTTTTCTCGGCACTTTTCGCGCTACAACTGTTCCTTGTTATCTTCTCATGGTATAAAGGCAAGTAATTGAACTTTGGTGTTGAATTGGCTATAAAAAATACTACGAACTAATTGAAAAATAATATTATGAAAATATTGTTTCAGTTATTTATGATTATGATAACTATTATCTAGAATGACATACTGGCTTTCCGACTAAATTATGAAAAAACAGATTAATTCTACTAGAATTAAATCGTCCACCTATAAATTAGTATAATTTAACTCATGTTTAAATTTTTATGTTCATCCAGTGCAGTATGTACTAAGCTGTGTTCAGTTTTCACTTGGTTTAATCAACCATATTTGTACGGAGCACTCCCACACTGCATCACCAGAACGTGACTTTCTGTAGCTCCTTTGCTATTATGTTATATGGAAATCCACAATCATCTTCATTTTCGCTATTCTCCAGAAACTTTTCCTCGAATTAAGCTCAAGTTAATATCCGTTGGGTGTTCAGTAGACTTGCCTTCTTTTGCGTGGGATCAAAATTATGGCTTCATCATGACCTAAAATTTTCAACTTTTTCATATTCTTTATGTATGCTGATAAGTTGTGACAACTGGCAAGGGTATTGGAACATAAGGGGCGACCATTATTTGATGACATATAGAAGTTCAAAAAGCTGTGAATTATTCAGTGACTGCGAAACTTCCATAGATTTTGAATTCATCAGAAAATCTTCAAGCACATCTGCGTAAATCTTTTCGCATTAATTCAATTCCGAGGTAAGTGGATAGCGAATCGCGACAATACTTCCTGATTTAGGACTTTGCAATTTCATAAAATGTGAAATCACCATCGAGAAATCGTCCTTCGATATTTTAATCAAATGAAGCCAAGACCGTCCACAAGATGTTACGAAAGCCAAACTTCCTCCTTAGAGTGCTTGCTGTGATTTGAATACAAAATTCATCCCGAGTGCGGGAAAAATTTAGTCCGGAACAATGGCTTGGCTGAGTGTGAGAATGCATAGGATAGAAAACATGCCATCGAAGTCGTTGCACATCCTACATTGCTAATGATATGAACCCTCGGCAAAGGACGATCATATAGCCTCCACATTTTGCTGCTGAAGCGGATGTAAGCACGGGATTTACGCTTACGTCCACGTGATCCATAAGCACAAGAAGTCCACAATGTACTATATACCCTCGTACTCAACCATAAATGCAGGCTCAATTTCTCAAGTGTTGGGAATCTCGTGACAGTAATTCATTGTCCGTTTATCGATAAGTTGTTAACTAAATTATGATGCTTAAAGTGTTCAGGAGGACATTGAGATTGTGGTTTACATGCTGGGCGTCACAGATGAGTGGATAGACGGAAGGATAAATTTAGCATGTAGTAAACGTTTTGTGTGGGTAGGTTGAAGTTTTAAAATTAGAACGTGAACGAGTAAAAGGATATTTTGTCCATGAGTAAATTTTTAGTTTTAACTGTAAATTGTCAATTTGCGAGCAATTTTTTTTAGTGTTTGAATATGTAAGTGAAGAATAATGACGTACAAATTTTATTTACTTAGTTTTTCTACTGGGATGACAAATTGTCAATTTTTTTTTTGAAATTTGCAAGGTCTTTGTAAAAATTTTTTTATAAAGGCCTACTAGTTTCACGACCTGTCTGTCCGTCTCTCCGTCAAGTTTCCTCAGAAACTATACAAGCTATAAGAATCTGAAAGAAAAAGGTCATTTTATGCATCAGGGGATCCAGATGGCAAAATGTACCAAATTTTGTGTTCAAGCAAACACCTTTGAGCCGAAAGATATGCAAATAATCACAGAGGTGGGTCTTAATGAGTGCAAGGGCAACAAATACCTCAGAAATCAAAATTCACGCAACTTTGTTAATAATAGTATGGTTTGTAGATTTTACATTTTCGCCCATTAAGACAAAACGGCACCAGTGAAAATACTATATCGCTCTTTAATTAAGCAACGGAGGCAATGAAAGATGAGTATGAGGCTTGTCATCAATGGTCTAATTAAATGAAGAATTAAGGAGATCCAATCATTAAATCCCAGTGTAGAGGAGCGAGGTACAATGGAACTTGTACAGGCTTATTCATTTCGTGGTTGGGAAAATATAACCCTGCCATTTGACATTTGTCAAAATTCAATGTCATTCAAAGCATGTTTCTTTTTAGCTGAAAGTTTGCCATTTAGAAATATGGATCGTTTAACAGTCGGAAAACGCGTTAAAATTATTAAATTTTATTATAAAAATGGTGATTCTACCGTATCGACATTTAGGGCTTTACGAGCCAATTACGGTTGACATAATCGACCTACACAGCAAACAATTTCAAACACAATGCAAAAATTTGAAGAAACTGGATCGGTTATTGATATTGCAAGGCCTGTGCATCATCGAAACAATCGTTCTGCTGAAAATATCGTCGTTGCTCAAAGCTTGGAGGAAGACCCGACTTTGTCGATACCTTGACGTGCTCAACATTTCGGCTTGTCTTACGGCTCATTGTGGTGGATTTTGCATTTGGATTTGCGTCTCCATCCGTACAAAATCCAACTCACTCAAGAATTTAAGCCTCAAGACCATACACAACGCAGGATGTATGCAAATTGGGTGATTGAACAACAAGCCATTGATAACGACTTTCGAACAAAATTTTCTTTAGTGATGAGGCTCATTTTTCGCTCAGTGGTTACGTAAATAAACAGAATTGCCGCATATGGGGCTCTCGAAATCCTCAGGTGATCGCAGGAAGGCATTTGCATCTGGAAAAAGTGACAGTTTGGTGTGCATTATGGTGTGGTGGTGTTATTGGCCCATATTTTTTTAAAACCAATCAAGGAAGAGCCATTACAGTCAATTCTGACCGCTATGGACGGATGTTAACCGATTTTTTTTTGGAAAGAAATTGAAGATTATGATCTGGAGAACATGTGGTTCCAACAGGATGGAGCCACACAACACAGGCTAATCGAGCACTTTTGCAAGAGAAATTTTCAGGACGCGTACTTTCGAGATTAAGTGATGTCAATTGGCCCGCAAGATCCTGCGACCTAACACCTTTGGATTTCTTTTTATGGGGCTATGCAAAAGATCGTGTATACGCAAACAATTCTCAAAATTTTGAGCAATTGAAAACCAATATTCGTGAATTTATGGCCGAGATATTGCCGGAAATGTGCCAAAAAGTCATTGAAAATGACCTCAAAAGGATTGAGGCCTGTAAGAAGTGTCGTGAAGAAAATTTGAAGGATGTTGTATTTCCATCTGAATATTTTGTGTGTTTTCTCCAGCTTTACTTTCCCAAGCGTAAAATGGATAACCCTATACATCCTAGGCGGACAAGAAATGGAAGGTGGTTGCACACATTCTAGTAAATGGGAGCATGTACATATAAGAGGCTTGCAAATAGATACTGTCGCGTGTTATGGTTCGCGGCCAATAATTTTAATGTTCCAAGAAAGTGAAAACGCTATGTCTTTTAAATTAAATTAAAAGAGTTTATTTATTTACTAAAAAAATGCACAATCACTTTTTTAACTATTTCACAATTTTAATTAAAATCTAACTTTCACTTGTCAATTAAACTTCTATCGCAATCGTCTACTAAAATCACTTCACACTCAAACAATCAATATTGCCTGTACTTCGCGTATCGGAGTTTTCTATCGCGGTTGTAATGAATGTTCCCCCCATTCATTCAGCTCGCCTTTATATAGGGTCTCTAATCATTCAGCACAGTTCTCGTACATTGGTGAATTAGCGAGAACATTCCAGCAGCGTGATGAATGGAGCAGTGACTCACTTTCAGATGTTGACCATGCTTGGTGGGTGTTCGTGGTTTCGAGTAAATTCATTTTGTTGATGTTCTTAATGATTGTAAAAACAATTGCGACAGTAGCTCGCAGAATTATTTGTACATGTAACAATACGTTAATATACATTATGAATCAATTTTTGTGAAGGAGGATTTTAACGTAACGAGTTGTTATAAATTACAAAAATTCAAAATGTGAAAGGGGGCAAACCTGTGCGAAATCTGGAGGAAAACATGACCTAAAGGACTGCAAAAGTAAGCTTGAGGAGTTCTCCAACTGTATTGGAAACAATAATAATACTGATCATTGTCACAGTGCTGACTCGGTAGAGTGTCTGAAGTTTCAACGCAGAATATTGATCGCCAGGAGGAGCTCTAACTACAACTTCGATGATTGCTAATCTTACAAATCAATCAAGTGGCAAAAATTTGACACTCAATATGCTAGTACCGGGTTTTCCAATCAGAGATGTTATTTTGATATTAAAAGAAAAATGCCATTTATAATATAAATGATTTATTTCATTATAAAGAAGAAGCTATACCGTTAATAGTATAAAATAACATCAGGCAAATGACTACCACGACCACGCTTACAGGACCACATCCTTTTCATGAATTTTTCCATAACCGGATCGCAAAGTGGTTACCGTATGTCCTCGGTAGCTTCACGAATTCCATCTTTGATGTCTTAAATCGGCGCTGAGCTATTGGCGTAGACCTTTTCTTTTACGTGGCCCCAAAGGAAAAAGTAGCAAGGCGTTAAATCACAAAATCTCGGTGGCCAATTGTGATCACCTCTTCGGGAGATAACACGGTCCAGAAACTTTTCCTGTAAAAGATCAATTGTTTTGTTGCTTGTGTGGTACGTAGCGTCATCTTGTTGATAAACAAACATTTTCCGGATTAACACCATCTAGTACCGGCCATAAAAAATCATAATCATCTCTAGATAGCGCAATCCATTCACTGTAACTGTTGCTCTAGCCTCGTTTTCGAAAAAGTAAGGTCAAATGGCTCCGCCAGACCATAAACCGCACCAAACAGTCACACGTTGAGAATAGAGCGGCTTCTCAACAATAACTCTTGGGTTTTCCGAGCCCCAGATGTGACAATTTCGTTTACTGACGAAGCCACCGACGTCGATATAGGCCTAATTACTCAAATGATTTTTCGATGGAATTCCGAATCATTTTCGTGCATTTCAAGGACCCAATCAGCAAAGACAAGACGTTGTTGATGATCAAATGGCATGAGTTCTTGTGTTAACTGAACTTTATAAGCTTTAAGGCCCAAATCTTTATCCAAAATACGGTTTAATGGCGTTTTCGGAATGTCCAATTCCAAAGGACGACGAGGAATGTACAAACCTGGGTTTTCTTCAACACTTTTGGCTATAGCAGCAACATTCTGGGCTGTTCTTGGGTGATGTGCACGGCTTTTATTCTTCACATCATTAAGTTGTCCCAACAGCTCGAATTTTTCCACCAATTTCTGTATTGCGGTCCGACAAGGTGTTCACGACGACCCAAAAATGTTCGAGTTTTACGAACCATCTCTGCCAAATTTTTGCAATATTTATAGTGAATTTTAATCTTTTCAATGCATTTTTGAAGCGTATATTTTTCCAATTTTATTAATGGCGTAGTTTTTACTTGTCAAATGTCATAAAAATAAAAGCTTCATAAAAGACTTTTGCCAAAATAGCGGGCTACTCAAAGTAACACTTCTTACTGGAAAGCCCTTTATAAAAGGTTCAAACACAAGCTAAATGATATCCAGATTTACCTTGACCATAATCCTGAGATAGATTTGATTATTCTTAATGAAATACGGATTTACCCAAAAAAACACGATTTTATAATATTTAAGGATATAATGCGGTATTCTCCTGCAGGCCTAGAAGAGGTGTTGGCACAGCAATATACGTAAAAAGTACAATCAATTTCATTACCAAGAGAGTGACGCCTGAAGAATATAACGTTATAGTAATTGAAGTAAGCCATGCAGGTAAAAAATGAAATAAGGGACGTATTACAACCCCAATTATATGAATGCGCAAGACTTTTGCATAGTACTAGATACATTATTTTCAACAAAAAAAAATTTAATCACAGCAGCGGACACAAACATTGATGTACCAACAGAATCACCAGTATCAAGAGTTTATGAGGATACGCTAGAGACGAATGGAGCGACAAAATTACTCGCCCAGTTTCCAATACCTGTCTGGATCATCTAATAAGTAATGATCTAAAAGTGGCTGAAAACATGACATACACATTTGAGGACTGGCTGGAGCTGGATCAACGTGTTTTAAAAATTGCTATTTAAGACCAAACCCTGAACAAATAGAAGCCGTCATACAAAACGTTCAGATATATAGATAAGGAGTTCTTCAAATTGAACGCACGAGTAATTGGCGCAAGTATCAAACAAGTTGGGTAATCAGACCTACGCTCATGTCAGAAGCGTTTTGTATTCAATTTACAAAATGCAGTCACCAGATCGAGTAAAATCAAGAAACATGTCAAAGACGATTTTATTGGAGAAAATCTGAAATACGAACATCATACTATTATTAACAAAGTTGAACGAATTTCGACTTCTGAGGTTTTTGGTATTGTTATATTCATAAATATCTCCCTTGATAATTATTTCAGATGCCCATCTGCGACGCAGGAAACACATTTTTCATGTATCTCCCCCTTGTGCCCTCACTGAAGCAAAAACTGACAGTTTAACAACTGTTTTGAAAAGCTCCCATGAAAACCTTCATTTCATACTCATATCGGCTTCGTTTAATGAATTTTATTTTTTTCAGAGGGTACTCTCCTGTACAGTTATCATCGATTAATGGCCTATTTTTTCGAATCCTAGAATGGTTACAAAAACTGTTTGCTAGGAGCTCTCTCCCATCTCCTTGACTTGTTTCACTTATGAGCATTAATTGTAGGTACTCATCTTGAGTCATTCATCAAATTGAATCAAGTGTTCAAAGCATGCAACTTAAACGTTGATGTTGGGAAAAAATAACTTAAAATTATTCAATCTTCGCCACAGCCACTATTTTGTTTTACGATTACTGATACCACTAGCTGAACCGGTTCTCAAAGATATACATGACACCTATCATTCCTGAAGGCGAAAAACATTTTCTAAACATATTTTTAAATAAGCGCAAAAACACCGAGACCACAAACAATTCCTGAAATTTTCATGCAAATCCTAGCAAAACTGTAGTGTCTGAGTCGCCATAGCCATATGTTGCCATAGTTATAAATGCAGCGCATATTGTTCCATAGTAATACAGGAAAATTCAAACCGCTATAACTTCGCTAAATATGATTTAATCTCTATGAAACTTTCAAGATTGATCAATCTTATAAATAGACTGAATTTCATTGAATTTAAGGGTACCGTTAAGATTTTATTCAAGAAAACATAAAATAGATAAATCATACTATTACTAACCAAGTTGAGTGAATTGCGACTTCTCACGTATTTGTTGTTGTTGTACTCACCAAGGCCTACATTCCTGATTTTTTTCAGATTTTTCGGATCACAGGTGTCCAATCGCGAGGGGGGGGACACAAATTTTTCGTGTATTTCCCCTCCCTGTGCGCCCCTCGAAGCAAATTTTGCCAAACCAAGACCTGTTTTGAAAAGTTCTCATGAAGACCTTTCATTTGATACCCATATCGGCTAACTTCATTGAAATTTTTTTTTTTGGGGGTCACTCTCCTATATGGCGAGACCCCCCTTAAATACCTTCTAAAATTTTTTTGTAGTTGAATTTTGACGAGATCACCACTTTACACCTACACACAAAATTTGATGTTTCTAGCTTAAGTAGTTTCCGGGAAAAACTGCTGTGACACACGTACGGACGGACGGACAGACTGGTCGCGAAACTAGTAGGGTTTTGTAAAATTATATTACAAAACCCTAAAAAAAGGAGGCATACATGGACTATAAGAAGAACAATGGAGATATATATATATATATACATATATATATATATATATATATATATATATATATATATATATATATATATATTGTTACATGTACAAATAATTACATGTACAAATAATTCGAACCTACCAGGTACCTCTCGGTAGAACATTCGCCAATGTACGAGAAATGGGTGAATAGGTAGAGACCCTATATAAAGGCGAGCTGAATGAATGGGGGGATCATCATTCATTACAACCGTGATAGAAAACTGCGATATAGTGGAACGCGAAGTAAAGACGATTGATTGTTTGAGTGCGAAGTGATTTAGAAGACAATTGCGATAAGAAATTTATGGACAAGTGTTAGATTTTTTTCATAGTGAAAATTAAAATTAGTGAAAGTGTAAAATTGTTTATTGTGCATTTTTGTAATTAAATAAATTCTTATAACTTAAATTAAAACACATTACGTTTTCACTTTCCCGGAACATTAAAATTATTGGCCGCGGACCGAAAACACGCGACAATGGTGTCAAGAAGTGAGAAAGAAAAATTTTGGAAGTGAAAACGTTTAAACAACTTTAAAGTGCACAATTGTGAAAGTTAACGTGGAAAAATAGCCGAAACAATAAAAATGCCAGGAAATTTAAATCTAAAAATTAATCAATTGAGAATATCGGAGCTCAGAGAGGAGTTGGAACAACGAAATCTGGCTATACAAGGTACAAAGGCCATACTGATTGCACGCTTGCGTGATGCAATTGAATCGGAAGGCGCGTATCTGGATTCGGGTGAGCCCTCAGATGCAGAAAAAGGCGCAGAAGGTGGTGAAGCAGAAACAAAAAAACCAAAGGAACCAGAAAATGCGCTGATGCAAATGTTAATGCTGATGCAGCAAGAGCAGCGGCAACAGTCATCCAATTTAACTGCGAAGCTCAATGAACAGTCGTCCAATTTAACCACGAAGCTAGATGAGCAATCAGCGAAGTTAAGTGAACAAACAACGAAGCTAAATGAACAATCAGCGAAGCTAGACCAACAAGCAATCGAAATCAAAGCAGACATCGCACAGAAGCTGGAGAAACAGTCAACCGAAATAAAAGCGGAGCTCGGTAGTCTCAACAAACAAATTAAAGAGGTCGAGGAAAAGGTTAACCAGGTCGAGGAAAAGGTCAGCCAGGTCGAGGAGAGAATCAACAATGAGATGGAAAACATGAAAATGGAATTCGAAGCAGCAAAGGCAGTAGTAACCACCTCACCAGCCCCAATTATAACCGCAGTGCAAAGCTCATCTAGAAATGTGCAAGCACCAATATTCGATGGGCAAACGGTCTGGAGTATTTACAAAATCCAGTTTGAAGCAGCCGCTAGGATAAATCACTGGAATGAGCAGGAACGAGCAACTGCGTTAATTCTTGCTCTAAAAGGCCCAGCTGCCGAGCTTTTGCAGACTATCCCCGTTGAGCTGCATTCAAACCCGGTTGCTATAATGAATGCGCTGGACATGCGTTACGGAGACGATCATCTGAAGCAGATTTACCGGGCACAGCTACGGCATCGGATGCAGAAGTCTGGCGAAACCTTGCAGCAGCTAGCACAAGACATTGAGCGACTGGCACTTTTGGCTTACCCAGCGTACGACCCAGAACATCGAGATGACGTAGCAGCAGAAGCATTCATCAGTGCCTTAAAGGACAAGGAATTGCAACAAGCCGTGCGGTTAGCTCAAAAGCAAACAGTCAAGGATGCATTGGCTTATAGTTTAAATTTTGAGGCAGCCAAAAATGTGACCCGTACAACTGCCCGGGTTCGCGAAGTACTGGCAGATAATTGCAGGTGTGAGCGCGTGGGAATTGAGCGAGAGCTGCAGGTGAATGGTGCGCCTAGATGCTGGAATTGCGGGGAAAAAGGGCACCTGCAAAAAGACTGCAAGAAGGGAAGAAGACCGAGCTATTGTCCAGGGTGGGGGAGATCCAACCCGGCCCGGAAGCCTAGAATGGAGGCCCATCAAACTGCAAGGGCCAACTTCGTGGGGCGAACGTTGGCTAGGAGTATCGACATCCCCAGCACCGTGGCAAGGCAACATCGTGGAGAAGCAGACAGATGCCTACCTGGTCAAGTTGATGAAGAACAATGCACCCTAACAAACGACACTGGTGCAACCCGATCGACGATCCGACTAGACCTAGTGAGGCCCCAACTGCTTCACAAGGGCAGAGTTCATGGGATTGCTGACGCCCTATCTCGTCATCCATGTCCAGCTAACTGCAAGCATTGCCGACGGATTGAGGAAAAGGAACCGCCCGTTGATCTGCGACTGATAACGGCGGAATTCGATGAAGGTTGGTCATCGGAGGAGATTCGAAATGCCCAGCTAGCTGATGAAGACATCGGACCATTGCTCGTATGGAAGGAGACAACTGGGCGACCGGAGTGGAAGGACGTTTCAATGCATGGCGCAACCCTGGAAAGCTATTGGGCACAATGGAACTCCCTTCAGGTGGAGGGTGGCGTACTCAAGCAAAAATGGGAAACGGCGGATGGTAGCTCCTATAAGATGCAAACTATACTTCCCAAAAGCCGAATCCACGATGTGGTTAAGGAAATGCATGAAGGATCCTCGGGAGGCCACCTTGGTGTTAACAAGACCTTAGCGAAATCGCGGGAAAGGTTCTACTGGCTCCACGCTCGAGAAGACGTAGAGGACTGGTATCGCAGATGCACAATTTGCGCTTCCGTCAAAGGCCCAAAGCGACGACTGAGAGGACAAATGCAAACCTATAACGTAGGCGTGCCATTCGAAAGGATTGCTGTTGACATCGCAGGACCCTTTCCTGAATCCGATTGGGGAAATCGATATACGCTGGTTGTAGCCGATTATTTCAGCAAGTGGCCCGAGGTCTACCCCATTCCCAACCAGGAAGCAACTACCGTAGCTGAACAGCTAGTGTTAAATTGGGTCAGTAGGTATGGCGTACCTTGCGAATTACATTCAGATCAAGGCCGAAACTTTGAGTCACTAGTTTTTGGCGAAATGTGTGAACTACTGGGAATAGGGAAAACGAGGACAACACCGCTGCATCCCCAATCCGATGGAATGGTCGAACGGTTCAACGGCACGCTCAATAAACATCTGGCCAAGATGGTTGACGAGAACCAAAGGGACTGGGACCGACATATCCCACTATTTTTGATGGCGTATAGAGCTGCCGAACATGCATCGACGGGCCCAGCCCCAGCCAAAGTCATTTTTGGAAAGACTATTCGTTTGCCAGCCGATATAAAGTTCGGAACACCCCCTGAGAAACCCCAAACGGTCTCGGAGTACGCAAGTGATCTAAGACAACGGTTGAACCAGATACATTGGACAGTGCGAAAACACCTCGAATCGGCTACTGACCGCATGAAGACCAGGTATGATCTAAAGGCTAATTCTACTGGCTTCCAGCAAGATGACTTGGTGTGGCTTTATAACCCGCAACGGCGAAAGGGTAGGTCTCCAAAGTTGCAACATAATTGGGAGGGACCATACCGAGTTACAAAGCGAATCAACGACGTCGTATACCGAATACAGGAACATCGTAAGCCGAGAGCTAAAATGAAAATCGTGCATCTGGACCGTCTTGCCCCATATTACACCCAGGGAGAATTGGCTACAAATAGCGACACATCTTTTCGGGGCGAAAAGAACTGAGGTGGGGGCAGTGTTACATGTACAAATAATTACATGTACAAATAATTCTGCGAGCTACTGTCGCAATTGTTTTCACAATCATTAAAACCGTCAACAAATGAATTTACTCGAACCCACGAGAACCCAACAAGCATGATCAACACCTGCAAGTGACGTCACTCCATTCATTAATTTACTCGAACCTACCAGGTACCTCTCGGTAGAACATTCGCCAATGTACGAGAAATGGGTGAATAGGTAGAGACCCTATATAAAGGCGAGCTGAATGAATGGGGGGATCATCATTCATTACAACCGCGATAGAAAACTGCGATATAGTGGAACGCGAAGTAAAGACGATTGATTGTTTGAGTGCGAAGTGATTTAGAAGACAATTGCGATAAGAAATTTATGGACAAGTGTTAGATTTTTTTCATAGTGAAAATTAAAATTAGTGAAAGTGTAAAATTGTTTATTGTGCATTTTTGTAATTAAATAAATTCTTTTAACTTAAATTAAAAGACATTGCGTTTTCACTTTCCCGGAACATTAAAAATATTGGCCGCGAACCGAAAACACGCTACAATATATATATATATATATATATATATATATATATATATATATATATATATATATATATATATATATATATATATAAATATATATATATATATACATTGTATATATATATGCAAGCGAAAAAAGAATCGAAATGACTGGTGAAAGAGGCTAAATTCACCCTGGGCTATATCACAAAATTTTCCACTGAATCTTGATGGGTCCTCTAATACATCGTATCCACGTGATTTGGCAAACTCATTAAATAACCTTTTTCAACAATTGGTGGAAGAATCACTAAAGAAATTGTTGCCAGTTCAAAAAGCAATTTAAATACTACCAATGTCTCCATAAATTCCATCATATACAGTCATAACACAAATAAAAGATAAGTCTTAAATGTAATCAATGGGTTGAGAAAGGATACAACACTAGGCATTGATAGCATCACGATGATTGAGGTTAGTATAATCAAGGAGGACATAGCAGAGCTTATGACAAATTTTATAAACTTATAAACGTGCAAATTAGGAATGGGTCCTTTCCAGACGAAAAAAAACTTGCAAAATTGATTCCTATATTTAAGGGTGGCGATCATCTTGACCCAAAAAACTATCGCCCGATTGCGCTGCTGACGGAGTTTAGTAAGATATTTGAAAAAATACTAAACAATTGATTGACATCATTCTTGGTTTAAAACTCTACTTTAAGCCAATATCAGTTTGGATTCGAAAAGAGCAAGAGTACATTAGATGCGCTACATTCTGTCTTACGTTTCATAAATCTAGGAATTGACAGAGGTGATTATGTCGTCGCAATTTCTGTGGATTTGAAAAAAGCATTTGGCACATTTGATCATGCCCTCTTGTTTCCTAACCTTGAATCGTATGGTATTCAAGGTAGTCCTAAGCAGTTGTTTAAGAGTTACTTGGAGGGACGATTGCAGAGAACTTTAATCAACAATCTCTGGAGCAATGGAGTACCTACAAAAACAGGAGTTCCCCAAGGCTCAATACTCGGCCCAACTTTGTTCCTGCTATACACAAATAATCTAAATACTGGCGGGATATCACACATTATATACTGATGACACAGTTCTACTTTATTCAGGACGAGACAAAACTGCCATTGAGAACAATATCAACGAAGATCTAGAAAAATTCCATCAGCGGTTAATCGAAGGCAAACTAGTATTAAACACTACAAAGACAAAATATATTGTTTTCAATCAAAAGAACAAAGGAGACATAGATGTCAACCTAAATATTAACGGCGATATATATAGTGCTAGAAATGAAATAGCTTGACTAGAAATCAAATAGCTTGGTCTAATCATAGACCATCGTATGACCTGGTTGCCACATATAAATAGCTTAAGGAGGCAATTAGCCCCAATAATAGGCTTGTTCAGAAGATATGAGGTTTTTCCAATGCACACCAAGAAACTTGTTCTAAATGCACTTGTGCTGATAAAATTACATTATATAGTACTTATTAGGAGTCAATTGGCAAAGCAGCATCTAAATAGTATATCCAGCCTGCTGACCAAAGCGTATAAAAACATTCTGAAACTGCCAATGCTTACTGAAACTAGTTTGGTTTACCAATTAGCAAAATCATTATAACCTTTAGTCAAATCATTATAATGGAAAAAGCTAAGTTTATCAACAAAAATTTAAAAACTAATGAATCGGGCCGAACACCACTAAATAAGGTATCACAGGTCAACCTATATAATGCGAAGAATGCAGATCAATTCGTAATACCTTTTGCCAGAACGGATTGTCTAAAGAACGATGCCACAAATGATGCCCTGCTTATATATAACAATCTACTAGAAATGGTCAAGAAAGCAAACTCACTTTTGGTATTTAAGAAAAGACTAAGGGAGCATTTCATGAATACTGATTGAAGCGTAGACCTAAAATTCTGCTTTTATAAGTTTAGTATCTTAGGGCACTTTTGACTCTGTCAGTGAGATACTGAAGAGCTCTTAAAAACGTTTTTTTTTTTGAATGCGTCGTATTATATAGAGATTTTTTTTATCTCTGAGCGCTGATCATGAATTTAGACTAGATATTCATGAAAGGATTAATTCTCCTTATTTTGTGCGCCTCCTTATACCGATGTATCAAACATTGTCTGGGTGGCACTCTTGACAAAGCGACGAGACGTGAATGCGATGAAGAAAGAGTGATGGAGAGATTGGCAGGGAATGGAGGTACTTAAAAAGATTCAGTGTGTGATAGCCATTTCAATTGAAAGAAATCAAAACAACAATATCTCGTGTTTATGGTTGATACACATTTCAAATCGACCTAGGCACTTTTATTTTCTTCCAATTTTCATGAAAATTTAAGGAAAAGTGTCTAATTTAAATATGTTCAGTCGACTGAGCATTCATAAAAATTATTTGAAACCCATCAAAATGGCAGCTGCAATGTGCTAATGAAAGCAACTCTGCATCTTTTGCATAAAATAGAACAATTTCTGGATGAATAGTTCAAATTATAGATTCACACTACTAGAAAATTTGTTTGAACCCTAGGGTGATTACAAACACCTTTTGATAGGCGCACTCTCCTGCTTACTCTTCTGAAAACTTTGTTGTTTCATTAAAATTTTTGTAGTGTCTCCGCAAATTTTTGTAGTTTCATTAACATTTTTGTAGTGAAACTGTTCTCAGCGGTGTTCTGCTACCTCAGCGAGCGGAATTAGTGCTACGCTGGAAATGGCCTTGTCTGGGGACGCGTAAGTGCGCTGGCAAGCTAGTTTGGTGATGCCATGGGGCGGATTCTTTTCCGACAACACAAGGGCCAACTACAAAATATTTCTGCACTTACCGACTATCAGGTGACTGGAGCAACCTACCAAAAGGCTAGCCAACTGATGCCTTGGCCCAGATTGGGTGTGGAAAAGCCATGCATCCCTGCGAGAGCATCTGTAACAACGGAAAAAGGAGGAGAGCTCACTCGATGGCTCTGGCGTTTCGTTGACACTTGACTTGGAGCTACGCCGCATTATGTGAATTCACACCCGTAGAGAGCGATGCCATATTGAAACAAAAGCTGCAAAGTAGGCGGCGATTGGCTCAGGAGACAGTAGACGACAACTTAGAAGGTTTGTGTTGCTTGTTGGAACAAATCAGCCCCATATTGAAGACAGAGTTCCTAAGTCTCTTCTGGGAGGGAATTAAGCCGAAGTTTAAAAAAAGATTGGTCTTTGCTCCTCGCCACAATGTACATGCACTTTGCGCTTCAGCAAAGGAGCTAGAAGCCGTGGAATACTCCTAGTGATCAACACCTCAAAGCAAATACATTAACCGAAGGGAGCAACCGCAATGACGCACGAAAGGCGAGCTCAAACACAACGTGCCTGCCCTTCCTGGGCCATCCTGTCTCATAACACCCATAATGGATGACGCATCTGAGACCGTTTCTCCATCAAACTTGGAACTGAGCAAATCCCATCTAACAGAATCCAGAAACTGGCACAAAAGACACGACTCATAAATTTTCAGAACTGTCGGCAGATAAGACATCACTTTACCGCATGCTAGCCAGAGGTGCACCTCTTTTGTTTCCGTTGTTGTAGGCCAGATACATATGTGTCAAAGTGTACCAATTGCAAGAAGTTGAAAAACTTGCAAGTAAGTGCCCGCCCAGGACAGCCAGCAGTACTCGAGACAGACCCAGTAACGGAACGTCAATCCATCCCATCTACTATCAGCTCCACTACGACGAGCCCTTTACCAGAAAACCCTCTAGATACAACCACACTTTCACTAGTCCATGACGCTCGAGAAGATACACCTCTTGCGGAAGCCTCTCCAAAGACATTTTTGAAGCTATCACCTCTGGTATTGTCTGAAGAACCCCAACAGCCACTGATTCGTGCATTGAAACCATATCACATCAGACTGTGGGAATATCGTCAGGCGCGAGTGCAGATTTTTGCTTCAGAAGAGGTCAACTCACGCCAAAATAAGACGAAATCATTAAATCGTCATTGGAGGAGCCGCCGTGAGAGAGTGTGCACCTGCCACCAAATCCTGAACGTTTGTAAAATCTTGGATGTTACCCAGAATGAAACGAAACCAATTTTTTTGCCGTTGGGAGGTGAATGTCATTTACGCACAAAGTATGGGACTCCCATGCTCACAAGAAAGAAACTGGACTACCCACTAAACCCCCCTTGTCAACTGACATTCCAGTCTGGGACCTTTTGACACATTACTTCGGTCCTGGTTTTGTTTTGTTACGCCGTGAGGCGCCTTCAAGCTGGGGGACCCTTCTTTAAGCGGGAGGGAAAATGGGAGAAGGAAATGCCAGATCAATGATCCCCAGCCCCAAAGCTCCCAGCTACTGTGAGTCCCTTTTATCTTTCAGGACTGCCCGCACATAAAGTGCCATATGGTTCCATTTGCCAACCAATTCAACAGTCACCATGACTATATAATCCAAGGTGAGCTATCCCACCTCCCTGTAGAAGTCCTTTTACAACGTATCCCATTTTGTGCACGCAAAAAATGTGTGGCAGGTATTGTCTTCTTCTCTTGGGTAAAACTGACAATCGGGGGACCGTGTCTTACCAATATTTTGCTGGTAAGATTGAAAACACTCATTCCAGCTCAAAAGCTGGGTCAGATAGAAGTCAGTCTCACCATATCTTCCATTTTCCCATGGTCTCGCATCTGGGATGACGTGAGTAGCCGATCTTCTCTTCGTGCTATACATCCAAGACTGCTGCCAATCGTTGAGTGAGCGCTGTATTTCCTCGCGGGTAACTATCTCCCTCGCATTCTCGTTGCGTCGAAGGTAAAAGCGTGACGCTCTCTGGTAAGGAGGGCAACAGGTAACACACCTGCAGTAACTCTGACCACCAAATCAGAAACTGTCGGACGCGAAGATACAATCCTCAGTGCTCCTCTTCTCTGTACCTATGCCGAATGTTTTCGGTATACCCCTTTGCTGGAAGCATCGCCCCATACTTCTGCTCCGTATAGCAGCACTGACGCTACAGTACTCATCAAAAGGCGTCTTCTTGATGGGCTGGGTCCTCATACCTTGGCTAGAAGTCAACTCTGAGCTGATACTCCTGAAGCAACTTACAGAGCCGTTGCCTTGATTTGCTCAGGTTGGTTTTGGTTCCATTAGTAGATATATATATATATATATATATATATATATATATATATATATATATATATATATATATATATATATAATAATGATCATCCTCGCTTTAGAGATAGCCGATCAAGCACGACCAATCTGGCAACTCTAGTCTTAGTAGCCCATCGTAAGACATGTTCCACAGGTTTGGACCAAGGATAGATCTCTGGGCTACGACCGATATAACTTCCATCCTTTGTTGGCCCATATCTTCCATATGGGTCGTGGCGTAAGGTAGGCTTCAGTACTTCAGGTGGTCCCTCAAAAACCCCATGAGATATTCTGAAATTTGAGAAGGATTTTCCAGCGTATACAGAATATTATTTTATCTAGCGGAGTTGAAGGCGTTCTAACGTCAAGTGTCACCAACAGGACGATCTATCGCTGGATGCAGCTACATGTCTCTGTCTTTTGTACCACACTCACCACATCTGCAATCGTATCAATAGTGGAGTGTCCTGCTCTTAAACTGTACTGCTAAAGAGATAGGCCCCCAGCAGCAGTCTTCCCTTGATGAGTTTCTGAAGCAATCTCCCAGCAGTGTCCAGCATGCATAATGGGCGGTATGAAGACGGAAAACTGAGACTTTCCTACCCCATGCAGATCAGCATGAGCCTCATCACCTTCTATTGTACCGGGAAGTAGGCAACCATTGAACGTGCTGAGTAGCAAGGGAGGACAATGGTGGTTGCAACACCTCAGCTGGAAAACCATCTGGACCTAGAGCTTTCCAAGCTTTCAGCAAAAGGACTGCCTGCTGTTTCACTATGGACAGCGTCACCATGGACGGGACGGGCGGGTAAGAGTCCCCGCACTATCTCGTCCATCTTTTCCGCATCATGTATGTAAGGTTTCGTAGGGCACCAAGCTTCCGCATAACTAACTTGTAGCCAACGCCCCACGAATTTTGGTTCACATTTTCCGTTAGATCTTGCTAGCAATGCGTCCTGCTCATGTTAATCAATTTGCGAATGCATTTCCTGGCTAATTTAAATGCTGCTACCCGGCTGGTTCCCTCGTCACGGTTCGGTGCCCGTTGAACTCCATCCCGCAGCTTGTGGAACTTCCTTCGCTTTTTAGCGATCTCATTTGAACACCAATACACTTAGGGCTTGCCGTGTCGGGATTTTTGACGGGGCATAGAAGCATTGCATGCAGTCGTGAGGATGTTCATAGTTGAGTTCATCATATCCGGAGCTGCCAGTTCTGCCACCTCGACGAACTTCTCAACGTCCATCCTTCTGATGTTACATTCAATTATAGAAAGCCGAGAGCATAGATTTCGGGAGACAACATCACTAATCTCAAGCAAAATGCTGCAAATTGCTGGCTGAGTAGCCCTCTAATACTTTTCAATTGTGTATCCTCCGTAAAATTCCAATGTGATTTTCACGTCAGGTATGGTACCTTCAAAGGCAAAAGAGCGGAAATTCAGCATATTTCTGGTATTTAGTATGACGAGCGCCATCCTAGCTGCCATATCTTGGATTCGTTTTCCCGCGGAGCTTTTTGTGGCATGCCCCATTCGATTGCTTTAGCACTGCAGTCCTCCAAACTAGCACGTTCCCATCTGCTTTCAAGACAGCGCCCTCCAAGACATTAAGCTTGGCTTGGAAAGATTATATTGATTTATTTTATGTTAAGTACACATTAAAAAAGGTAGTCTCTGTGCACCGAACCCTCACAAAACCATCCTTCCGTCCACAGCCCTCCACCTGGAAATCACTGTCCCGAGCACAGATGGTGGTAGTACCAGTTTCATCAGGATACCATCCTGTAAAACTTCCGCCATGGTGTTACTCACTCACTAGCAAAAACTTGGCTTTCATGGGTAGTTGAACTGTGGTGTAGGTTTACCTGCAGGATACGAGTCATCGGAGTTCTTATTTTATCTTGGCTAGGGCTTCCTGGGAATCTTGACATTTTTCTAATCCTAAGACGTGCCCAGGTTTCAGTCTTAGATCAACATTCTTTCAGAGTAGAAGGTGTGTTTGATTTGTTCACTCTTTCCCCTTGTCCCATTTCACTGCATTTATAACATATCTACTTATGGTGACAATAGCCAAGGTATTTGAAGCATTGAAGAGGCATTACTCTTCACCCTATCCTGCAAATAACTCACCCTCTCCATACCTTGCCATTATTCAAAAACTGTCCGGCGCAATTTCCAGCCAATCCAAGTATGGTCATGCATTGTTCTTGATGGTTTTCTGGTTTCAGCATCATTTTGATCTTGCCCACGCTAGGGAACTTCCTTTTGATGGCCTCTTCTACCTCAGCTAGATCCATGACGCAGGCAATGTCTCATATTTCGATCGTTGCCATCGGCTTGAGTGAGGCTACAGTTGCGCTTTTACCAAGGACTTTCTTTACTGTACAGCAGAGTGCTTTTTTATTGTCGACCTCTGCTGGTTTGACCAGTGTGCGGCCCGGCCTATGATCTTTGTCACATAAACTATAAAAACATATAGTTTCATATTTGTCCGAGTTAATTTTCAGAGCTCAATCATCAAATTACTTCCTTGAAATCTCAAAGAATTTTTTAAATTTTGTCTAAAGTATCAAGCGAAATTATATGTGTAGTGAAAGGAGTGTAGATAGCAATGTCCATTCAGGACTGCAAGGATGGTCTGCTGCCTCGGCGAGAGAGGATGGTAGGTTTTGTCGAGATAAGCCTTGTCTGAAGTTGCGTGAATGCGCTGGCAAGCCAGCATTGCGGTGTCATGAGGTGGGTTTTTTTTTCCCAGCACAAGGATACACTACAAAAGAAATCCCGCATCCATAAATTTCAAGATACAATGAAATGTCGCCCGGAGTTGAGCCTGAAGTAATTTACTAAGGGTCGAAAATTGCTAACGCAGATGAGGAATTCGTCATTACCAACGATATTTATGACCCCCAAAGAAGAGTGGGACATCTAGTTAGAAGCGGTGCCCCCTCGCACCCCCCAGCTGGATCAAGATCCAATGTAAACATGGCCACATATTTTTAAAGCTCATACAAACATAATTTGTATGAATTTTTCCCTCGAATGAAAAATTTGAACGTGGCAAATTTATGTTATAGTATTATGTAAGGGAATCACATAACCCTATAACATAAATAGGCACGCGACCGAAAGGCGGACAGCACCTTTAAACACATTAAGAAGGGGCGAGCTCACCCGATGGCTAGTTCATTATAGTGGAGGGGCCAGCCAACGTGGTGGGTCGCATACCCGGTCATGTTTTAAAGGTGAATGGAAAGACCGAAGATAAAGTTTAATAATTCCCAAACATTTTCATTTACTGGTTCGTACTACTTTAATGCAACGAAATTAATATATGTCTATAGTGTGAATTTCTTTTTTCTATGGCAATCAGCACAGCAGTTTATAACACTATACTAAAAGGCATTAAACAATCTAAAGCGGAACATGGATAATAAACACAAGACTAAAATTTGAAGAAAATTCAGGTATTATAGTACATAAAGCAAATAAGGAATTGGATCATTAATATAAATACATACAATAGAAATAGAAATGGTTACTCACCCCATATCTTTGCCGGGCGCCCGCTGATGATGTGGATGATTCCTGAAAACTCTGAAGTACGTTATGAGTGCTTGAACAAAATCATTAATTTTTACAATTAATTGAGATGGTGAGGAGATTCCCAAATCACACTTTTGCCCTGTATATAAATAAACTTCCTTAATCATATATTCTGTCGAGACAAGCTGTTTTGGGTCAACTGCATCACCAAGTGGTTCAGTTATAGCTGCTTTTCCAATAAAACTCCTATCAAATCCATGAACATCGCTCCACCAATGATTTTTTTCATCCTTGTATTGACGATCTTCGATTGCAGTTATAAAGAAAGTTCCACTATCTGGAAACGTCATCCCATTTTCCTTCAGCCACAGATCTCTGGTGAATAACGCCGTTGATAATATAGTATCAACGTTCTAAATCTTATCTCTCATATCTTCGTCCTCAACTTTTCCGTAAATAGCCGTAGGTACGTTAATTTGTTGTCAATAACAACCTGACGTGCATAATCCACTTTTTAATTTTGCGTTTTTCGCGATGAGTTTACTACGCCGTTGCGAAATACAGCTCCATCCAATATATTCGCTCTCTTTTCAAATTATTACCGACCCTCTTAATACAGTTAGTCGTGGACGTCGTCGTCACCATCTCCACTACACGAGGAAATTTGTCTTAGCTTAATTTTTAATGAGTATCACTGTTTTCCCATAAGATTATTATTTATTCTCTACCACTTTTTATTAATTGCACAATAGATAAATATATTACTCATCAATAGAAGTAAATACGTATTTTCAGTAATTTTTAATTCATTTTATTCGGCAGAATAGATACAGATATTGCTCATCGACGAAAGTAAAAACGTATTTTCCGCAATTTTTTTTTCATTTTATTCGGAACGCAGTAGAACGTTCTTCACTTTGTAACCGAGATCAATAAAACTTTTCTTCCCCGTTTTCACACCGAGTCCAAAGAAAGAAAAAAAAATAACTGTATCAGGATGAGAGAGATTGTCACGTGAATCGATAATCTGAACGACATAGATAAGGCAAAGCGTACACTAAGTGGTTTTTGGTTCCACACCGACGCATCTCCGCAATGGTAAATGGCAGAATATGACCATCTCGGCTTGCTTTATTTTCCGCACTACTCACTTTTCACTTGGGTCACTACTACTTCGTGCGTAAGCCCTCGTTTTTGTTAATTTCAACTGCACACAAGTTATTCCTTTTCTTCAAGCAAATGAATCTTCCATTAAATGCATATTACACCATGGCAATTAGCGAGTGCTAGCCATAAATTATTAGCTTTTTATCATCATAGAGCTACACGCACACTTTTTCACATTTAAGCCGCCAAATCGAAGCAAATAAAGATAAAGAGAACACTCTATCAGCTACTTTTCGCTTTTTGCACAAATCATTTTCAGTCCCGAAATTAGACCTTTGTATATTCCCTGGTGCTGTTCACCCGACGTGTGCAGCGTGTGGCGATCAAAACCAGACTCCTCGTTTTGTTGTCACTCGTCCACTTGCGGTATATGTTGCACCGGCAGTTCACGGGCAACCGTTCATTTGGCTGCATAGATTGCCTTCGGCAATGCAATACGTGAATGTGCAGCGCGGAAAGGTGCTACTAATATAAAATTTTTATTTATAGTAACAAAATACATATATTTATTTTTCTAATTTTATAATTTATAAAAATATGAATTTGAATAAATAAATTTTTCAAATCTGCAATTAAAATTTGGATCAGCGTCATGCCGGTTTTATGGCAGTTCGCTTAGGTGAATGCTCGATTACGACATATTTCTTGCTTTGATAATAATGTCGTCTGCGTACAAGGACACTTTTAAGTCGATTAAAAACACTGGATTAGCTGAAAGCAATATCAAATAAATAATATTGAATGATGACGGATATAGAATTGATCAATATGGAATTTTGGATTGAACATGAATTAAGGATGAATAAGAACTTCCAACTTTAGCGGGATAAACGGTTTGAAAACTAGACTATTCATACGAACCGAGTTAAATACCTTGGCAAAGTCAATAGCACATACAACGGCTGTTTCCTCTTTTCTAATATCAGAGTAAATTATATCCTAAATAGACAATATGGCGCGTGCAGTGGAGAATTTTTCTTTAAATCCACATTGATGTCAAAGTCAAAGCCAGAGTCAAAAGCGCTTTTTTCAATACCTGTCGTTATAAATTTTTAAAAGAACATAAAGCAAATTCCAAACAATAAAACTCGGAATAACTTAATGGCCCGCATGACTTTCTAAATTTAAACGTCATCAATGAAACACATTTAATGAAAAAAAACACTAGCAAATTTAAATTAATTGAGATTATTACATATTTTTTGATTCAATTGGAAAAAGAAGTAAAAACCCACCAGCATTATTCAAAAATTACTTGTATTACTAACACAACTGTGAACTTTTATCCTATACCTAAAATGTTACACCCTCATTCTAAATAAGTTCAATCAAAAAAAAACGTTACCTTATACTGAAACCTATCCCTAATTTGTACCACAAATAAACAACAACACTAGATGTAGCAATAATGAGATGAAACTAAAAACTAAGCAACGAGAAAAAAACACGAAAACAGAAAATAAACACGAATAACTAGACATTGTCATTTAGCCACCAAGACCTAGATTGCTCCATCTCAGCTCGACCACCCTCAACGAATCTAGAAAATAAGTATCTCCATTGGAATTGTTGTTCTCGTGAACTCAGATTCGTGGGATATTTTTTCTTCTTATCGGTCTATATATGTGACATATGATTCGGACGCCGTCAGCATCAAAAACATATCGATTCATGTCCGAATACATGAATGCTTCTGGAGGAACGAAGCCAGTAGTGAGACAAGTCACAATATACCCATCTGTAGGGTGGAACGGCTGTGAAATCCAAGGGTTTTCACTCACAGTCACAGATCTTGCGATATGATTCCGGAGAAGTTTCAAAATTAAGATATCGACTCTTGTCACTTTAGCGATTTGATAAATTTTTCTATTCTATATATAGTGCTTTCAATCCATCTCAGGCTTTCTGTACAAACCAGTACATGCACGAAGACATTTCCTTTCGAAAACTCTTAATCTTTCCATTGTGCTACCACTCTAGTTGTACCAGATCTGACATCCATGTGCCAAAACTGGTCTAACCAGGGTTTTGTAACAGATAATTTTGACTTTTCGATCAATGTTTCAGAAATGACAGGGTCACTGAAGAGCCATGACTAATTTTTGTGCTTTACTGAGCATAATTTTGACATGTTCAGTATAGTACAGATACTGATCGAGATAAACACCGAGGTATCGAACACAGGATTTATGTGGAACCCGTTCTGAACTACCCTCACCAGCCTTAATGTGGAAATCCTTCCAATTACGTTTCAGGTCTTGACTGGCCCCCTGCAGCGTTGTCCGAAACAAAATTGTTTCGCACTTCTGCGCATTGATTTTCATTCGCCAATTGTCGGTGTACAGCTGCACATCATTAAACATTTCACGAAGATTGCTTTGAACTATTGTAGCTTTTCGGTCTGCCGTATAGATGATCAAATCATCAGCAAACGCTACCAACGATCGCGTTGGCGAGACGTTTAAATCAAAGCTGTTCAATAGCTTGCAAATGAATAGTGAGAAAAGCAGGGACGCAGTAACTGTTCCCTGCTGTAGACCATTCAAGACCTTGAATTCACACATTGTTGTCAGATTTCCATCAGTTACAACAAATGATTTCCCGCATAACATATTACACATCATGGCGACAAGGTGTCTGGGGAACCTGTCCTGAAGAAGTTTGAAAACTAGTCCATCTAACCACACCGTATCGAAGGCTTTCTACATATCAATGAGACATGCTCCAACACATTCTTTGCTGTTTAGTTTCCAACAGATGTCTGAGGTTACTATCGTTATTGCATGTATGGTCAAATGCCTGGCACGAAAACCAAATTGGCAATTCGGCATCAACTCATATTTCTCAATGTGAGCGTTTAATGGTCTGTTGAGTATCACTTCAAACACCTTGCTGATGTTAGGCAGCAAGATGATTGGGCGATAGCTTTTTGGGCACGAAGATTCTTTTCCTTTCTTCAAGATCGGAAAAACATTAGCCTTTTTCCACTCATTTGGGAAATATGAATTGTTCAACATGTTGTTGAACAGTATGCAATAATTCCTAAAAGCAGCCTCTGGCAAATGTCGGAGAACTATATTTGGAATACCATCAGTACCACACGATTTCTTGTTGTTTCTCCTGCGAAATATGAAACACAAGTCTTCACAGCTGACAAAATAATCAATAAGATTGAAGCTCGGTTTGAGGTCAGATGTTAATATTTCATTGAAATGAAGAATTAACTGGCCGTTCAGGCTTGATTTGAAGTCGGAAACTTTTGCTTCAACGACCTCTGAAGCTATTTCATTTCTTCTCTCTAGGTTTGGCAGATGAACCAATTCAAAATGTGTTCCAATCAGGGCAATTTTATGCAATCCATCACATATAATCCAGTTTCCATTTATATCCGGAGTCATACTATCAATTTCGATACCAGCCCTATCGAGAAGATTTATCTCATCACTAGTGACTTCAAGATTCGATACCTTCACTCGAGACTTCTTGCGGAATATGCTATTCACTTTCGCGAAAACGCCATCTGGGTCCTGTGGGCTAATACCCCTAAGTTTTTTCGCCCATTGATTGCTGACCTCACTCCTGAAGTATGAACGGATTGAGTTTCGGACATTCTTCAGGTGTAATTTCAACAAAGCCAACGAGGGATGGTTGTAGTCCAAAAATCGTCGATAAATATTGTTGACGCGTGTGAGAAGAAGGCTTTTTAATCTTTTCAACCTTGCGATAGTTGGTGTTTCATATCCTTCCATATTGTTTCGATGTTTAATCTTGGGAACTACTTTCTCAATCGGTTCCAAAGTCAGCTTCTCTAACTTCGACAAATAGAGATTTATTTCATCGTCAGTTAGATTTCTGTTATTAGGAACCATTGAGCAAGCGGAGGTTATTGTTTCTGGTACTCGCGATTAAACTTCTTTTGAAACTTTTCCCAGTCTGTTTTTAGGGTTTTGTACTTAAATACAAAACACTATTGCAGACACGACCTGTGTCCGTCTGTCCGTCCGTCCGTCCGTCTGTATGTCACAGCACTTTTTCTCCGAAACTATAGAAGCTACAGCCCTGAAACTTTGTGGAAAGGTCAGAAGTGGTGACTTCTTGAAAGTTCAAGGGTGAAAAAATTTTTCAAAGGGGTGTAAGGGGGTCTCCCCATAAAGGGAGGTGATCCCCAAAAAAAAATTTCACCATTGGTAGTCGAGTAGGGTGTCGTTGGAAAGGTCTTAATGAGATCTTTTCAAAACAAGTCTTAAAATTGCCTTATGAGTACCGAGGGGGGAAGGGGAAATGTACGAACTTTTCGCGTACCCCCCTCGCGATTGGACACCTTTCATCCGAAAAATCTGAAAAAAATTATGAATGCAGGTCCTAATGCGTACAACAACAACAAATACATGAGAAGTCGAAATCCACTCAACTTTGTTAGTAATAGTATGATTTATCGATTTTATGTTTTCTTGAATAAAATCTAAACGGTACCCTTGAACTCGACAAAATTTAGCAAATAGATGACTATAAGGTTAATCTTTTCTGAAAGTTTCATAAAGATCGAATAGTATTTGACGAAGTTATAGCGACTTGAATTTTCCTGTATTACTATGGCACAATATGCCTTGTATTACAGGTACTATGGAAACATGTGGCTATGGAGCCATATGCGCTTTTTACCGACTTAGACACTACACTTTGCTAGGTACCATGAAGATGAGTACATATAATTGAAACAAGTCGAAGAGGCAGGAGAGGACTCCTAGCAAAAGGGCTTTGTAACCATTCTAGGATTCGAAAAAATAGGCCATGAATCGATGATTACAGTACAGAGGAGTGGCCCCTGAAAAAATTTTCATGAAAGGTAGCCGATATGAGTATCAACTGAAAGTTCTCTATGAGAGCTTTTCAAAACAGTTCTTAAACTGATAGTTTTTGCTTCGGCGGGAGCACAGGGGGGGGAATACATGAAAAATGTGTTTCCTCCCTCGTGAATGGACACCCGTGATCTAAAAAATCTGAAAAAATTATCAAGGGAGATATTTATGGGTATAGCTATAACAAATACCTCAGAAGTCAAAATTCTTTCAACTTTGTTAATAATAGTATGATCCTCGAATTTCACTTTTCTCCAATGAAATCGTCTTTGACATGTTTCTTGATTTTATTTGTTGCTGGTTACTGCATTTTGTAAGTTGAGGACAAAACACTTCTGACATGAGCATAGGTCTGTGTACCCAACTTGTTTGAAATTCAACCGATGGTTGTCATGTTGAACTGGAATGAGGAAGAAATCATCCCTTTGATGATTGATTTCCATTACGATTGCGTTATGGTCGCTATCGTAAGGAAGCACCTGCAGTTTCCGTTGAAGACTATTAAAGCTGAATTCAAGTCTTGCCTCAGCAATGCAGAGGTCCAAATATGAATTTGTCCTAGGGTATGTTGAGAACTCCGACCCATATAGGTTGCACCTGTATTCAATTTGGTTCTCTGTTATCCATGATTTCAGGTATACACCTCTTGGATTATTGGTGGCGTTTAGCCATGATGTATGCTTGGCATTCAGATCACCGGCAAAAATATAATTACTATGCAGCCTGTTCAATTCGAGTATTTCAAACAAGGAATTGAGTTCCGCCTTGAACTTGAGAACATTTTGACTGGTTACATAGGCAGAGATAACGAAGAGGTTATCCCCACGTGGCAGTAAAATTTTGATGACGGACACTTCAAGAAATTCAAAGTTTTTGAACACGACTTGCTCAATATTTTAGGAACAATAGGGTCTTCTAACCAATATCCCGCCGCCACCTCCCCCATCACCTATCACCCTATCGTTTCTTACGAATGCAAAATCTTTGAATTCCATGCAATGCCATGAATTGAGGTGGGTTTCAGTGAGAAGTATGATGTCAGGCTTTTGCTTTACAATAAATTCAAGGAGAAAATCACGTCGATGTATGGCAACGATAGAGTTGACGTTGATCGAAATGAGGCGAAGCCTATCCATGGGAATATGACTGGATGACAAGTTATTAGTAGGCATTTGAAACACCTGAACGCTGAAAAGCAAAGTTAATTTTTGAATCTTGTTTGTCGATTCTCTCCGATAAAGAATTAAGTTGCTGGTAAATTTTGAGAAGCAGCTCATTATTGCCACTTACATTATTTACATTATTTCCAGCATTTTCTGCTGGTCCTCTAGCGGCGAGTGCGAATGATACTCCGGGCTTGACGAAGTTTGAAGGTATGATATTACGGTGCACTTGTGTTTTCTTTGGAGCAAATTTAAGTTTTGAATCTTGATATCGGGAGTATCCTTGATATGATGCTGGGTGACCAAAAACACCGCAGTTAACGCAGTATAATTTTTCTTTAGGCTCCGTCTGAGCCAATTTGCACGCACCGGAAGCATAAACGTCTTTGCAATTAACGCAACGGTGGTACATGGCACAATTGGCAGCCGAATGTCCAAATCTTTGACACCGGTACCACTGGTTGACTTCTTTTTTTCTGGAGGCGTTCCCACCTCACCACTCTGAAATTCAAGTACCTTATTTGTTGAAGGGCACTTGGACTACTCTTATTTGCGATTTGTATCAGGTAAAGTGGTAAATTCTTCCTTTCTATGGTCAACCTTCTTGTCGCAAAAGCTTTGACTAAAACAAAATCAATATCTGGTGCAGCTTCTTTGAGCGCCTGAAGAAGATTGACCGTATCTCCGCTGTCCAAACCCTTCAACAAGAAGGTCTGATTTTTTTTCACTTTTTGGGGTAAAGGTGAAGTGTGGAACCTCCCAAGAACTCAGCGCATCTTTGGCTGACTTGAAATCAACCAGTGATTTCGTCCTTATAGTTAATTTTTCGGCATTAACTCTTTTGATTTCGAAATTGGCCAGTTTATTTTCGGCTGCCAATAGCCGAACCATATCTTTCCCGAACACGTTGATTGGCGGAACTTTTTCTGTCGTGTTGGAAGCTTTTCCAGAGGGACCAGCAGAACTGCGTGCTGGTTTTATTCTCCTTATGTTTGTTCTTTAAATATTGAATAAAATTTAAGTCATTATCTTGATTAGAATTACCTCCGATGTTTTCTTAAATTTCCATATTTTCGGTTAATCCCTGCAAGCGCTGCAAAATAGTTTTGGCTCTTGTTGGTGCCACCAGCACTTAGAACTTCTTCTGGAATTGCTTGCTTTGCACTTTTCTTCGGCTTTGTTACCTGGTGCCATTGATTTTGCGGCTGCGTCTTTTGAGGCTTCATCCCTTTCTTGAAGAGATCCTTGAGGGACTGGATATCTTGCCTTAGTTCATCATTTTATTTTTGCGATTTGGCCATCTGTTGATTGTCCACTATTATTGGCAGCTTGCACCCTCCATCTGCGGAGTTTAATTCGTTATGTTTTCTTTTGGTGATTATTGCCAGTTTCGCATTCGTCGTTTCCCCAGGTTGCCCGAACGGTGGGAAGCCGTCGGGCTCCTCCATACCAGCGGCGAAGTTTTCTTTGGTAATTTGTTTTTCGTTGCCAATCGAAGTAAAAATATTCGATAGAAATTTCCTGAGTCGATTACTTCGACACTATAAGATTTTTTCCGATAAAAATTAACCTCGAACTAACGTTTTTAAAAAATTAATTTTATTTTTAAAACTTTTGACAGGAGCGATTTGAAAGACGTCTATACGCAAAGACTACTACTATCCCTCAAATCCACATTGATGTTTTGGAACAAATGAGAGGAGCATGTTAATGTTTTGACAAGTTACTAAAATCCGCTTGGGTCATATCATGTAGTAGTCAGCAGCGCGATTGAGACTGCCATATTCTAATTATGATGCCTGAGTCATTTTGTAGGTATTTCTCCCACAAGTTCTACGTAGGGCTACTTATTTATTTCAGTCATACAATTATAATATGCAAGAGAAATAAAATTAAAAACTCCTACGTTAAAATTTATTTCGATGGACTCTTCTATTCATTAAGGCAATCACTCATCAAAGGATTTCAATCCAAAAATATGGTTCATAAATTGTTCTCATTTCATTGCACCATTTTCAAATACTTTCACAAGAAATCCAACGACATTTCCCAAGCTTATTTGATCAATAATAAATCGTGGTGACTTCTCCAAGGAAAATCCAATCACATCCGGAAGGAATTGTTTTTTTTCCGCTCAACGTCCAGAACGTCAAGGAGACGTCATCATCAGATTTCTTCAAAGCAGACGTAGCTATAGATTCTATCAAACATCTGCCAGCTATTTTCTAACGGCTATGACAGGAATCAAAATATTTTCTAAGGCACGTTCGTCGATTGCTTAAAGATAATGTCAAGAAGAGTATATTTGCGGGATTTAATGTCCATACATTCTATGTGAAATGTCTGGCGAAGACTTCAAATGATGGAATTTTGCTAACAGAGGTAGTTTGGTGTAAAATGGGGATTTTCGTCCTGTAAGCAACGTCTTGTCTGACCTTTGACATCATAGTGGGCCAACATTTTCAGAAAAGCTTCCACACCATTAAATATTCTGCTGTCGTTTTCCGCCACGATAAATCGTCGCTTCTCTGATAATCTCTAGCTGAAGACAAAGACGATTGAAAAAGTAATTACTCCCTTATACTATCATCATTAAAACACAAAAATCCATTAACCAGTGTCGTACAAATAATTCTTTGCTTTGGGGATGGCAATTTATTAGCTCCGCAGAGCAACACATGGCCCATACCATCGGTAGCGCCAACATCATCCGGGGAAAGTCTTACTGGATGGTTTCCTGTCCACACAAGGATACGACATGGAAGGAGGATTTAGTAATGAAGACAAGACTCATTCCAGTTTCGTACAGAAGTGAAAAGAAAGAAAATTTACACTGTAAATACCATACAGGCATACGTTATTGCTTGCTTGGCTGGTGTTGAAACGAGGCTTGCTAGGAAACACTCATGATCATAATTTTCCATTTACTACCTAGTGAAGACAGAGTACCGAAGGGGCTAGACACAAGCATATGTGGGTGTGAGCGATGTTACTTTGACCTTCAGCCATGCTTTACACTGGCAACTGGTTTTTTCCTTTCCAAGGGGAGCTGGGTCACCTGTTGTAAAATAAATAACAGGGAGCGCGATATTTTCTAATTTAATGCGTAGCTTATTACTTCAAATTTATTTTTATTAGCGTTGTTTCAAGGTGGTGCAAAGAGTAAGGAGTTGAAATTAAAAATAAAAACTTGTTAAAATTTATGTCGTTTTATTTGATCTGACATGCGAGTAGGCGCTAGAAAAATATTTCGGATAGAGGAATAAAAGAAGAGAGCTATGCTGAGTGTCACATATACAATTGTCATGTTAGCATTACATATGTATTCCAAATTTGATAATCAAGATAACCATTATTATGCTATAAAGAACTTATAGTTGTGAATTATAAGATTTGCGACAAGAAATTCATTGCAATGGCTATAGTCAAGCTAAATAAATACCAAAAATCTCGATGTGGCATCCGCAGTTTATTTACATGTAAAGAAAACAGATATGACGTCAAGTATTAGTGGCGTGCAGATGTGTTTTTAATAGCTCCTGTCAGTAATTTAATCATCAATTTTATTCGCAACATTTTAATGCCTATTACTGCACCACTGATATTAATTTATTAATCAAAAGAATATCAGAACCAGCAACATAGAGGAGTTCGATTGCTTCCCACCATTGTGGCATGGATAAAATAAAAATGGAAAAGGAAACTATATACGGCAAAAAATTATAATAATCGAGCAGTTCGCCCCCGTGAATTACTCGATAAACCTACCAATACACCCACAAATGTATCGGCAACGCATATCCGTGGTTGGGCGGCAAAATTACGCCACAAACATTCATCATAACCGGCGATCCCACGGAGCGATATTCGGCAGATTTCGGTCATTCCTACACAATTCGATCAGCGGGCAAGTGTTGGATAACCGATATCTGCTACTTATTCACCACTTGTCGTCGGCAGTTTCGAGCGTAAATCTCTGCCACATAACCACGTCTTTACATTGGCCACGTGTTGAAGAAAAGATGACCCATAGAAACACGGCATGGTATGCGTTTGTATCAGTGAGTAGTTGTTAAAACGGGAAAAAGTTATTAGTTGGAGATTTTCTTTAAGACTTCCTGTCCTAAATACAATGATTTAACCCACGCTCATGTGAATTAATTGCATTTCATAATCAGAATTTTTGGGTGTAACCATCTTAGAAGGTGGTATTTCGCAATTAGTTATATTCTTAGGGTCTTGTAAAATAGCTTTACAAAACCCTACTAAAATCGCGTCCTGTCCGTCCGTCCATATGTCACAGCACTTTTTCTCGCAAACTACCTAAGCTAGAAACATAAAATTTTGTATATACGTGTAAAGTGGTGCTCTCTTCAAAGTTCAATTGTGAAATTTTTTTATAAGGTATTTAAGGGGGTCCCCCCATATAGGGGAGTGGCCTTCGAAAAAAAAATTTCATCAAATATGGCCAAAGTTCTTGATGAGAACTTTACAGATCAGATCTTAAGCTGACACTTTTTGCTTCGAAGGGCACACAGGGAGGGGCAATACACTGTTACAAATGGTTACATGTATGCAACCACCCTGCCTGTGTTGGCGTGGTGATCGCATCTCATCACACAAACCTTGATATCTAGGGGGAAAAGTGCTGTCCTTTAGAAATAAGAAGACCCTTTATTTTCCGTCTTATTATAGCAAACCTTTATTTGCCTCTTTAACAATACGTTATTTTGCACGCACAAATGCAAGTTTCCATTAATTAAACAAATTCAGTCCAAAAACATTAATTATTCGAGATACTCTACTTTAAAGGTATCCAAGTAGATAAACTGTAGATGACACGTGCAGTTGATGACCATTACTGATGATGGTGAATCTCGTATCATCGTTCGCATACCGTGGTGCACGTGGATGAAAACTGGAACCAGAGCTTCACCGACTCCGAGCACTCCGTTTCCCGTGGATGCCTTCACTGTTTACGTAAAAGAAAAGAATCAGAGAGATTGTTAAGCGAAAGACTATTTCTATACGTGATTTAATCATTAAAAGGTTTGGGCCTAAAAAAACTCCGTTTTAGCTCATTAAAGATTATTTCCGAAATTTAATCTGCAGTTGGTAGTGAAAGATTAATACTCTACGCTAATTAGCCATTAAATGGCTATAACCAGAGTTTCACCGGCTTAGGCCTAAACAAACTCAGTTTTAGCTCATCAGAGATTGTTTTTGGGATTCTACTTTGAACATGAGTTTGTAATGTGACGCCTACGCTCGGGAATCGAAGTGATTCCGATCCCGAACCCTGGCAACCGGCCAGATAGGTATGTCTTCGAAGGGCAAGCGGACTTCATCTTTCGTGCGGATATCGTTGCACAGAAAATATTTTTTTCAAATATTTATATCTGTGGATATAAATATTTGAAAAATAATATTAATTAAACACCGACATATTTCGAAGCATATCCATCTGGCAATGCCTCCCACAGTTGCCATCCAAAACATCGAATAGATAGAAAAGTGGAAACTGGTTGAAGTGTCATTCGTTATATAACCTTCAAAGTGTCGGCATCGTGCTAAAGATTTTTGTACGTATGATGACTACAAGGGGACTGGTAGTGAAAGGCCCAAGATTTTCCCATATTGGAGAGTGTGGTGTCCATCACCAAAAGCAAAATTGTGAAGCGAATCAGGTGATTTCAAAAGTTCAGCAAATTTTACGCATTGCTAAAAGTTCCGGTCACTTTTTCCACACAGGTTAACATTAACAGTTGCAGCCTAAGAAGGAAAATGAAACTGCAAAAAGGAAATAGTGGATGGGGTGACAAGCGTGATCATACTGTATGTCTTAATATGACCTTTTCCGTAAGGTACTTGGCAGCCATCGCATTTTAATGGAGTACAAGCGATGGTTGAATTCGACAGTCAAGAATCAGCAACAAGAGCACGTGACAATATATGCAGGAGATACAAGTTGGGATTACACTTTAGCCACAGCTGCCACAGAATTGAGCAACCATCGTACTCCACTATTACAATTTACGGCGGTCGTCCACAGCCATATAGTGAGTACCCAAGTAGGATATTTTTTTTTTCATTAACACCAATCGCATTAAATAGACGTTTAACCCAATAATTGAGACAAACAAGAAATTCGTTGTCTAAACTAATATGATTCATACTGTTGAACATAATTGAAAAATATAGTTCCCCTGAGAATGAATAATTTAACCCAGAAAAAAATAAGCAGAAGTAATCAAACGTATGAATATTAAACGTCAGGGCAACAAAATGGCATATGTAGATGTGTATATGTAAGGATAAAAGTGAAATGATGTAAAATTTTAAATTAATTTTCTATAAACAGAGTTGGTTTGTATAAATAGATTGAAAAGAAATTTAATTTATTAGTAATGGAAGAAACAAGGAAAAAATTAAATCAATGAAAAAAAGAAAAATTCAGCAACCTTTTTAAAACATACCTCTTTATGCGTTATGAGGAAATTGATAATTATTTATTAAAAGTTGCTCCACTAATTTGGATGATAAATCGCAAGGCCAAATTGTCATCAATTAGAAATGAATAAATATTGAAAAAAACTTGTAAAGAGTACGCGTGTGTATAGTCATGAAAATAAGATTTAAACAAAAATGTAAGAAATGTTGTGTTTCCTGATCTCATTTGCTATCCTTTCAATGTTAACAATTTCCTAATCGTATATAAATATTTTCAGGAGGTAGTACGTTTAGTTTGCATACGACCATCTTTTCAATTTGAAAATTGAATTCTTTGGGATAATCCTGTTCACTTTGTTCTTTGGATTATTGTTTAATACTCCCTACCTACTAGAAAACACGTTCATTCAGTGGGGTCTAAAGGCATATAAATTCGATTTATTTTGTTTTTTTTTTATCTTCAAAACAAATGGTTTTTGTGCTAATTTCTGCCCCTCATGTGCTTAAATCAATGACTCATTGTGTATTCTGTTTATGCGAAAAGCTTCACCAAACACCGAAAAGGTATGCAGTTAACTACCTTTCCTGCCTCCAAGTAAAATCCCTTGTATATACTATAAATTAAGACGTCACGAATAAATAAAATATATAGTATATATTAAAATATGCCTCCCTGCATCTCTTTCCTCTCTGTCGTTTCTGCTTGGAAATAAAGAAGTAAAAATGCTGAATTTAGGGTGTATGAACTTATTTATTTTCTTCGTTTATATTTTGTAAAATCTCTTCCAAATTGTTTCCTTGCTGCAACCTTTTGTTCGAAGTGATCCTTTCCTTTTTTTTCTTATTTTCTAACATAATAAGAAATTCTTTAGACCCATAGAAATCAGGCGAATTAGATTAACATAATAGGTCTTATATTTTATCTAGTTCAAAATATCGTTGCTTCACCCTTCTTGTACAACGATGTTTCCATACTTATTGTTGATTATTTTTTTCTAATTTTCGCGAATAAATCGTTTAGAAATTAACTTGGGTAGATTAATCGAGTTAAAGTGCTGCTTTGTTGTTATTTCTTCTTCTATTTCAAACCTCGTTCACTAAAAATTGTTCATATAATATTTATACGAGTAATTGTAGATTAGCAAGAAGAAATAACAATTGACCAACATGTTCGATATTACATGTGAATTTTTTTTCCTTCATACTTTTAATTTCATTTGGTGTATAAATTAATTAGAGAACACTGAAGATTTTTAGAGTACGAAATAAAACAGTAAAAAACTTGTTACAAAATTCGTGTGACAAGGGACGAGTTTTAGCAAAACATAAGAACTATAGAAGGTTAGATGGCATAGAGATGAGAAACACACAACGCATGTAAAATTAATGATTAGGAATAAATTAAAATATAACTTTGAGGCCGATTAATGTTAAATGTAAATTAACAATATCTTTTAAACGTGCGAATGAATAAGAACAAATAAAAATCATGAATTGCTAAACTTAATCACGACTTTCCTTTTCAGTGGTTCTTCTTTTTCAGCGGGAAGGTGAGTGCAGAGTAGGTATGCCGTCGCGAGGGTAGGGTTTAGAAAAATCCGCTGAGGTCGGTTTCGCGTCGCACGCGGTACGCGGTAACTTTGTTGTTTTGTCGTTTTATTAGAGTAGTTTTCGTCGGGTTGAGTTAGAGTAGCATACTTTTCGGTACCGCGTCGGAAATTCGGGAACGCGAAATAAAAATTAGCTTTTGTTCTTTGACTGGTTATAGGAAGAAATACGGAGTAACGTAGAATAGGTTTCTTCTCCGTATGGTTTTGTTTTGTAATGCGTTTTGAAAACGGGCGTGTTCAGGTGGCTGAAAATACTGTAAATGAGCGTAATCCATTCGGAGACCCGCGACCGAAATCCTCTCCGAACTAGCTGGCCGACAAGCAGCCACCGCGTGAATGGGTTACGGTGCACGGATTGGTTGACCAGTTGGTACCATCCGTTGGCACTACTCAGACTTAACGTCTAGAACCGATGAGAGGTCGGTTCCGCGTTCGGACGTAAAATGTTTAAAATCATTACAAGTTGGCTAAAACCAGAGTTTCACCGGCTTAAGCCTAAAGAAACTTAGGTTCCGCTCGTTCTTCTTACCTTCAGTTCGATGGTTCAGGATGGCGATGCTTTGCGGCGAACTTCTATTGATGGTTATCGTCTTGGCTAACTCTTCTTGAGACTTGCGTTGAAATTTTTTCCAATTCGCCACTAGCTTAGAAACAAACAAATTGCTTGCATTGCTAGTGAGAGTCGTAGACCTTCGATCCAGTTAATCCGCAAAACGCTGAGTTTGTAAGTGTGCTAATTCCCCTTAACCTGCTTTACAAATTCATTCCTCTCTTGTTCTTCAGGAACAATCTTGTTGCATGAAAAGGAACACTAGCTCCAATCTCATGCTTTTGTCTCTTTTCTTCCTCAGCATTCATATATCTGAATATTCGACAACTTCTTCCCATACAATTTCTGAGTTGGTTGTCGCGGCGAATTGGTACTCAGATGAGCGGATTGCGCATAGTACACACATTCAACTGTATACATGTACTCCAAATGCTCTCAATATGGCAATTGTATGGACTACCATGTATGCGTGTGGTATTCGCCGCAGAGTCAATTTAGCGACTTGACCAATGAAGCGTAAGATATAGGTTCTTATATTCATTGAATTGCGATTATGTACTATGTTTAGGGTGTCGCCGTTCCCTAAGTATGGGTGGTGAAGCATACATTGCTTGTTGGCTCGTGCGATGAATGATTGGAATTGAGAATAACTGTTATGAATTTCCGAGTAATTAGTATTCGCATACACTAATGATTGTTGTAACATGTCGTAAGCGAGGCATGGGCGTGATTAATTGTCATGGATTTCTGAGCAATTTGTATTTGATTTTTATCGTAACAGCACGACAAATTTGTGTCCCTCCCTCGCGATTGGACACCTGTGATCTGAAATACCTGAAAAAATTATACCTTAGAAGTGCAAACCCACTAAAGTTCGTTAATAATAGTATAATATTCGAATTTCATATTTCCGCAATAAAATCGTATGTGTACCCTTAAACTTAACGAAATTTGATGTGGAAGCAGTTTTATAAAAGGGCCTTCAACATTGCAAATTTGATGAAAATCGAACGATATGCACGGAAGCTATAGCCATTTGAAATTTCTCCAGTTAAAAAATAATAACCTATGATTTTGGTATTTTATGGACTTTCCATCAAATCAGGCACTGCAGTTTTGATTTGATCTTCTTGAAATGAATTAATATTTTTGGAAATTCATGATTTGAGTGATTTTTGTGGGTCGCAATAAAATGGTGGCCAATGAAAATAGAAAAACAATAGATTTTCTTTTAAACGTGCACATCTCTTTGTTATATTTTTTGAATTTATTCGTTGCTGGTGACTGTATTTCTGAGAAGTTGCGAACAAAACCCTTCTGATATGAGTATAGGTCTGTCTACCCAACTTGTTTCTATTCGTTCGGATTGCTTAATATCTCGCAAATTGGAAGCAAGCAAACTAGCGAAATTTTCGTGTTGTAATGCTATTGTTGTCGGAGGCATTTGTTGCCACGTCGCGAATTCAGATAATCAGCAATGATTGTACAACATGACATTGAGATGTTTATATCTTTACTGAGGCCTGGGCATCGGGACTATGGTGTTCGATCACATTTTGAATTATGTGGAAAAGGATGGCCAAAAGTCCTCAACAACGAGTATTGAATAGATACACCATTTCATTCATGATACATTCTGCTGTGATATGTTCCTATCATAGAGCATTTCTTCTCAGAGGAGGACTGATTATGTTGCTAATTTGGCTCCAACGTTTCAGTTTGAAACGAATCCAAACCCACCGAATCAAGGTTTTCAATTTTTAATTATCACAATAAGAGATTTAATCAATTGATGAAATAAAAGCAACAATAAGAACGTCTAAAACAACAAAAATGCAGTTGACTCATTGAGAAAAAAAATTTTAATTATGGGTTTTCCAATAAGAAGTGTTATTTTGAATAGCCCGCTTTTTCGGTAGGTGTCACTTTTGAAGCATTTGACAAGTAAAAACTACTTTGTTAGTAAAAACGGAACAAAACACGCCTCAACAATGCATTAAAATTATTGAAAATAACTATAAAAATAGTGAAAA
Source organism: Odontomyia ornata (assembly GCA_963969285.1). Lineage (NCBI taxonomy): Eukaryota > Metazoa > Arthropoda > Insecta > Diptera > Stratiomyidae > Odontomyia > Odontomyia ornata. Next base: position 114,740,836 of record OZ017742.1, read on the forward strand.
TTTGGAAGAGACGGTTCGTAAAACTCGAACATTTTTGGGTCGTCGTGAAGCACCTTGTTGGGCAGCAATACAGAAACCGGTGGAAAAATCCGAGTTGTCGAGACAACTTAGTGATGTGAAGAATAAAACCCGTGCAAGTCACTCAAGAACAGCCGAGAATATTGCTGCTGTAGCCAAAAGTGTTGAAGAAAACCCAGGTTTGTCCATTCCTCTTCGTTCTTGGGAATTAGGCATTCCACAAACGCCATTACACCATATTTTGCATAAAGATTTGAGTCTTACGACTTATAAAGTTCAGTTAACACAAGAACTCAAGCCAGTTGATCATCAACAACGTCGTGCCTTTGCTGATTGGGTCCTTGGAGTGCATGAAAATGATTCAGAATTCCATCGAAAAACCAACTTGAGTGATGAGGCCCATTTCCACCTCGGTGGTTGGGACTCGGGAAACCCAAGAGTTATTGTTGAAAAGCCTCTCTATCCTCAATGAGTGACTGTGTGGTGCGGTTTATGGTCCAGCGGAGTCATTCGACCTTACTTTTTCTAAAATGAGTCTGGAGCAACAGTTACGGCAAATGGATTGCGATATCAAGTGATGATTGATGATTTTTTATGGCCGAAGTTGGATGGTTTTGATCTGGGCAACGTTTGCTTTCAACTAGACGGTGTGGCACGTAACACAAGCAACGAAACTATTGATCTTTTACGGAAAAAGTTTCTAGACCGTGTTATCTCTCGAAGAGGCGATCACAGTTGGCCACCAGGATCTTGTGATTTAACACCTTGTGACTTCTTCGTTTGGGGCCACGTGAAACAAAAGGTCTACGCCAACCGCCCAGCGTCGATTCAAAACCTCAAAGATGGAATTCGTGAGGCTATCTAGGACATAGGGCAGCCACTTTGCGATTTGGTCATGGAAAATTTCATGAAAAGGATATGGTCCTGTAAGCGTGGTCGTGGTAGTCATTTGCCTAATGTTATTTTTCACTATTAACGGCATACCTTTTTCCTTTATAATGAAATGAACATCTGATTATTTGTATTAAAAAATGGCATTTTGCTTATAGTATCAAAATAACACCTCTTATTGGAAAACCCTATAGTACATTTTATAAATTTTACATTTTCGCCTATAAAAACAAAATGGTATCCTTAAATTTCCCAAAAGCTATAATTTAAGTTTTTTTTTGAAATTGTATGTGTTCTGAAAATTTAACAATAATCAAACTATAAACAGCTAAGTTATAGCCGATTGAATATTTAAAAATTACAACAACATTAACACGTGATACACTATAAATATGTAGGAATGCTGATAAAAATTTTAGAAATGGTTTGTAATATTGACGTGCTATCGCTACTAACTAAGCGACGGGGTCAAAGTATGTACTTGAAACGAAATGACGGTGAATATAAAAATATAATAATCAAAATAATTTTTCGAACTCAATTTACGGAATCTGTATATTGGTCAAGTTTTTATATGCAGAATATATTGATTGATTTAATAAATGTTTTGCAGTAACCTTCTGGCATGAGCACTCTCTTGCTACTTCAACTTGTTTTTATCACACATGAGCCCCAAAAGTTTGACAAGAGCTTTTTATTACATCCGGTCATCGTGTCGATGTGACGCACAAAAATTTAATCACCGACTTCAAACGTATTTGCTGGTTTGCTATGCCGTAAAAAGCACTCTTCATTACAACCTTGAGACTGAGCGATAGCTTCTCCAGCGTCAGTGCGAATCCTTTGCAAGTCAATGGCATTTTTGACGGCAAACTTCTCAATCAAATACTGAGTCAATTCGTTCACTATTTTGCCACGTTGTTCAATGCTCAATAAAATTTTACTCGGAGTATGCTTGATCGATTGATACCCAGTGTTGTTAATGGAATACTGAACATGCAAAAGTATCCGCGCCCAATTGCCATGTTTGATGGTTTCAGGTAGCTTGCCCAAAATACATTCAACCTGACTATTGGCCTGTAGCGAGGCAACAGTCACCTTCACATTGATGATATTTCGGTTGTTCAGAAAATCAGTAAATTGACCGGGTGTGAAAGCAGTGCCGCAATCCGAAACAATGCGTCATGGGTGCGCATAGTAATTGAAATATTCGTTCAAAGCATTGCATACCTCCCGTGTGCCCGTCGAGTTTACGGCTTATAGCCGGACAAATGTTTTAAACGCATCAACAACCACCAACACATGTTTCTTCTTAGACTTGATCGCTGGCAGTGGTCCGAAGTGATCAATATGAATGATATCAAACGACAAAACCCCCTTCGGAATGTTATATAAATTGCATTTGCTGTGACCCTTCAGTTATGTATGAATTATACACGATAAGTCATTCTGAATGAAATGCTCGGCTTTTTCACGCATATTTGGAAACCAATATTTTCTCTTGATCTGTTCGCAGTTTTTATCAGTGGCCAGATTACCAAGACCAAGCGTATAATATTATTTCCATCTCGTGATCACGTCGAAACAACATTCTATTGATCGATTCATACCCATTCACATTTTCATTCATCTTTTCGCCTCGATTTTGAGCCAATTGAATTTGAAAATCCATGAACATCGACAGCAGCAATGGTACTTCACTGACTAAGTGCGTCAACATGTGGCATTGAAACACCCCGGTGGATTATGGTGTAATTATACTCCTGTAACCCCATCGTCCAACGCGCTACCCGCTTGTTTGTACGAAAATTGCTTAAAGTGTGTTTCACGGCCTCTCAATTGGTAAACATTTCGAATTGGACTCCGTGTAAGTATGTGCTGAATTACTCAATTGCATATGCAATAGCCAAAGTTTTGAGCACGTAGCTGTGCAAATTCGGTTCCTTACAACTGGTAGTCTTTGAATAACATGCGACCAGGTACAACTTACCATCTGTTTGCTATTGCATTAGCACAGCGCCAAAATCAGCACTACTGGCATGAGCGTGCAATTCGGTTTCACGAGAGGGGCTGTAAATGGCCAGCACAGGGGCCAAAACCAATAGTTTTTTCAACCTGCAAAAGCCATTTACCTATTTTTCATAAAAATCAAGCTTAGCGGTACAAATCGGCAAAAATATGACAACAACCCCAAACATGACTCTAGTTCATGTACATTAGTTGGCATAGGATATTTCTCAATAGCATTCATATGCGCATCGCTTGATCGTATACCAGTTTCAGCCACCTTGTAACCAAGAAAATCAACCTCTGTGTATGTCAAAAAGCATTTCTTTTCCTTTAACCCTTAAATTTTTTTCAGCCATTCGTCGTAGCACCTTTGCGATCAATTTTTCATGGGATTTGAAACTTTTACTTGCCAAATAATATCATCAATGAAGATCACAATCTCATTTGCATCGAGCATAATACAGAAAACATCAGTGATAGGTCGCATAAAGTTAGCCGCAGCGTTCTTCAGTCAGGTGTGACGAACGCGGTGTATTTGACAGAATCGGGGTGCATGACCACCTGATGAAACCCCTGATTTAGATCGAAAACAGTAAAATATTTTTTCCATCTCAATATTCCAAACTGTTGTCAATCAACGGCAAAGGAAAACGTTCGCTTCGTATTGTCCTTTTTTTAAAGGGCACTTAGCTTGGTTGAATAACATATTTCTTTAGCAACTCATTTACCTTTTTGCGCACGATGATACGATCAGTAGAAGACAATGGACGGCAAAAGACGAGGGAGAACAATGTACTCAACTGAATTTTCATCTCATAATCATGGAGTTCACTCTTCAAATCAATTAATTTTAAATAATTGTCTTCACCTATGAACGTTAATTCACCATTTTTTTTAGTTTTCAATGCCTGATTTATTTTAAACCCCCTTCATAAGCCAATGAATTGTCACATTTGATTAAGAATATTTAAAAAAAATAAAAAAAGTGAAAGAAAGTATATACCCTTTAATTCTACTATTTATTTTAAATTTAGTATACAATTGTTTCGTTCTCTACTTGAGAACTTCCTCAGTACTATGCCCTAAACTATAAGTGTCCTAATATTTATACTAAACTCATTAACGTATTAATATGAATCTCTAATTACATCTAATCCCTCAAAGTACTTTTACTTAATCTCTAATTACCTGATCCTTTACCATTCAAAAATTTGTTTTTCCTTAATTACTACTTAACTACCTTCATTGTTTTGTAAGCTTGAATAGCCAGGTGTATGCGTTACCTGGGTCGCCGTTCCAAATGTCCTGCGTCTTCCGATTGAATATCTCCAAGCTTTCTGCTACATCAAGCTTCCATCCGTTTGTAATCGTTTTCAGCATGCTTACGTTGTCCGCAGTGATGTCATGTTTTTCAAGGACTATATGTTCCGCTACTTTTGATTTGAAGTTTTTTGCATCCTGCTTTTTGTTTTTGTTGACTGCTTCCCTTAAGTGTTCATTCCATCTGACACCTAGTGATCTCCTCGTTTGTCCAATGTAACATCCATTACATTTCGTACACGATACCTTGTAGACTCCACTCCGCTCCATTTTGGGAATGGGGTCCTTGGTTGATCCAAGCAAGTTCTGTATTTTTGTGGCCCGGCTCGTATAAACTAGGTCGACATTGTTTCCGTCCTTGAGTCAAACGTTACAACCAACCTCTTGTAGTAATCTAGGAGCTATGGCTCTAAAAGCAGCGCTGACACAGGTACACAGCACGAACGCAATTTAACAAGGATTGAGTCGATTCAGTCACCTTCCCCATCGCAACACTCGTTTTTTTTTCTTTCTCTCTCGCAGAAAAAATAAGTGGAAAAATTTCTTTTGTACTTAACACCCGGGAAACAAAATTCTAAAAAATGTTAAAAAATTTCTAATGTGTAGTATCTTATTACAATATCTTTTGAAGATAATTTAACGAATTGCGGTGTAACGCAGTATACAAATGCTTAGAACGAAACGGTTAACCCTTTTAATTATATGAACGCTAAAATCATTGGATCATTTAATCTTTTAAATTATATGAATGCTAAAATCATTGTATCATATAACCGTTTAAATTATATGAACGCTAAAATCATTGTATCATTTAAACCCCACAAAATTTGTCAAATTTTACCCATTCCAACCATAATATTAATTAAAAATTGTTTTGTTTGTCGGTAATTAACGCGTGCCTGTCTTATTCTTTCGATTTATTTCCCTCTTCATTACGCCTAATAATTATAAACATAAATTGCTTTCAATTGATAATTTAAGGGACGACTTAAAATTTTAAAAAGAAACCGAAACGAGTGTGCCTTATCACCACCGCATGTTCACCCATAGATGGCATTATTAAACGAAACTTTTGCTGTTTCGTTGCTCGATGGCTCGGCCCCGCCATGCTAGTTCGCAGTTGCACAAGATCCTCGTGAGAGGAAGGCGAGTGAATAATAAAAAAATACGCGTGGTGGCCATTGTAGTGTAGTGGACATAGTTACAGTAGTGGAGGAAACCTATTAAAACCACAACAAAATCGTGGTGGATGGTTGTTGGCATATAGATAACTCCTACCATCCTGTTGATACACAGCGAAAAAAACTTCACAAGACTGCTATTTTTTTCTACGACAGTGCCTGTAAAAAAAAAAAAAAAAAAAAAAAAAAACGATAGCAGCTGCCAATATCGCCATGAGCCATCAGCATTAGGTCACCAAGTGATGTGCAACAGGTGGTTGGAAGGCCGATGTGAAGATTTTCATTGGAAGGAGCGGCACATGTTGATTTGGAAACGGCGGGACCATACTTCCTGTTTCTGGGAAAACACACCGTTTGGATGCAAAAAGGCGCATTGTGTATTCAAACATAGTTCAACGAAGAGTGATAAATCCACTGAAAAGTTAGATCCAGAAGAATTAGTCAAATCACTCGATCCATATAGTGACCAACGGATTGCATATAAAGGAGCTGATAACTTATCTAGAGAGACTAACAATTCGTGGAATGAAACAATCAAAAGTTTAAACGCTGAGGAAGTCGATAAACTAGTGAATAAAATTGAGACTCAAGACGCCACTGAAAACGAAATATTAAACAGTAAAAGCAGTAGAAGAAGTAGCAACGAGCATTACCACGTTCGAAGACCATACGGTTGTGATATTCAAGGAAGTCTATATGTATTTACACTTTGATAGCTGAATTTTTATACGATTTTATACACCCTTAGGATCTATTTTATGTCTTAATACTCGTGTGTTAATATTTGATGTATGAACGCGATTCTTCACTACCAAAAATTCCAGGACTTGCTTACCTCCACATCGTCAACGAGCGCTCGTCGTCGAGGGAAAGGTACTGTAAGTAACCTCTTAACATTTTTTTTAATTAAATATTTATTGAATTTAAAAAAAAAAATATTTATTGAATTTTTAAAAAAAATATTTATTGAATTTAAAAAAAAAAAAAATATTTATTGAATTTTTTTAAAAAAATATTTATTGAATTTAAAAAAAAAAAAATATCAGATATATATAAAAATTAATATTTATTACACATAGAAAATTATATGACATATATATACAAATTTAATTTATTAAACGAACAAGAGGAAAATGTAATAGGACGACAATCGTCATCCCAATGCATCCGTCTATTTAGATGAAAAAAAAAAAAAGAAGAAGAACTGTCGTATAAAATCGTTTTTTTTTTAATTTCGTATAAATCTATGTAAAAATTTTTTTGAAACATAATGTATGTAGGGTGAAAGTGTGGCATCTACAAGAGCTAACCACAATAATTATAATACTACAGGAAATCGGAGTAAAATGAATTTTCTTCTAATGTTAATCTTCTTTTAATATCAATTTCCCTCTTTCAATGATTAAATGCTTTTCAATATTGTGTTGTAAATTGCTGTGCTGATTGCCATAGAAAAATCATACTGTGGAGATATATCAATTTCATTACATTAACGTTGTTCGAATAAAAACAAAAAATGATGGATTAAACGGAAAATCGGTCTTTCCCTTCCGGTCTTTTCCAATCGGGTATAGGACCCGGTACGGTGGCAGGCTTCCACCCCAAAATATGAGCCAGCCACCGGGTACTTAATAATTTTTCTGTTTCAGGTGACTTTATGGGTTGAGTGGCCCAAGCCAAGTGCCTTTTTATGGCATAGAGTTATGCAATTCAATTGTATAATTCTATGACATGAATTGGTCACCGGGGTACTCCCCTTCTGATGGGAAAGTTCATATAATTCAAGTTGTATGAGTTTTCCACTCAGAAGAGGAATACCTGGCCACTTCAACAGTTTAACATTGGATTTATTCCGGTTGGGTGGGCATGAAGGGGCTCCACCGCCACCCGGTTGCCCCTCTTTCATTTGTGGGCCCTGAATGTATTTGGGTAAAGACGAGGTCACCCCCAAATTAGTCTTTCTTGTCAGGTTGCACTTGTTCTCGCAACAAGTCGTAATTCCTTCGTGGAGGTTGTCTACAGATTTGCGACTTCGGTCGTCCTCTTGATCTCTGCAAGCAATTCGTGAATGCGAAATGTTTTGTAGTGAGTCCTCGTGCCGGGGAAACGAACCCGCCCCACGACATCGCAATGCTAGCCTACCAGCGCATTCACGCGTCTCCGGACGAGGGCATTCTCGGCAGGAATCAACACCTTCCTCTGCCGAGGCAGCAGAACATCGCTGCGGTCCTTTACGGACTTATTTGAAAATCTTATTCACTACACTCTTCCGTTGCTCGACATCCGCAGTTAGCGTTGTGAACTTTTTATTGAAGATCTCCTTCGTTCGTTTGGTTATCAATTTGGTGACTTCATCCGTAGGATATCCATTTCACTTGGCTAGCTTATAAATGTGGGACGTTTCTTTTTTCAGGCCTTCCTTATTCAATGGAAGCGTGAGCATTCGATTCACAAGCCAGCTAAATGTCGCCCATTTTTGTTGTTGGCAATGGTTCGAAGTGAAAGGAATTATCCGCATGGTGTCCGTTGGTTTGCGGTATATTTCGAATTCCAATCCATTAGCTCCTCTACATACCATTACGTCAAGGAATGGTAGCCGCCCCTCCGACTCCAGCTCGTGGGTGAAACTGATGATGTTGTGTATTGAGTTGATCGCCGTGAGAGTTTGCTGGACCTGATCCTCTTTGATGATCGTGAAGATATCGTCTACATAACGCACCCATCGATGTGGCAGTTTACCTTCTTGTGCTAACTTCTCCTCCAAAAATGCCATAAAAACTTCGCTTAGAAACGGGGAAAGAGGGTTTCCCATTGGAGCACCACGTGTTTGCTTAAAAAATTTCCCCCCTGAAGGTGAAATAGCTTTCACCCATGCAGAGTCTAGCCAGTTTCAAATACATTTTGGCTCGTGCTTTCCATTGTTCTCCTGATCCTTGTATCGCAATTTTCTGAGTGGGATCGTTTTCTGCTGACACAATTTCACGCATTTCATGGCCTGGCTTGTGAATCTTCGGAAGTCCTATGATCCTTGGCAGCGATGGGTTGGTTGCTTTCAAGAATTTCTTGATTTCCTGAATCCATGGTTCACATTCTTTCAGCACTTTTTCCACTCTTTTTATTGACTCAGGAAGCGGATTATTTCGTAGACTGAAGTTTGGCCCCGTATTTATTTTTTCCCGCATTCTTTTGTCGTAATCGGCCTTGTCCATGATCACTACGGCATTCCCTTTATCCGCTTTCATGTTGTAAACCAGTAGATTTTTGAGATTCACAAGCCAGGCCATGAAATGCGTGAAATTGTGTCAGCAGAAAACGCTCCCACTCAGAAAATTGCGAAGTGGTTAGTCAAGGAATTCAATAACATGGACAAAAAATTTGTTACCAGATCAGTAGCAAATTCGGCAGAATTTACTTCAAAGGTTTTGTCCTGGGGACCTTTGGAAGATGGGGATACAATGGTGTCATTTGACGTTAAGGCACTTTTTCCCAGTATTCCGGTCAAAGAAGCACCTACGTTACTTGAGGAGTGGATTCTGATACAAGGATCAGGAGAACAATGGAAAGCACGAGCCAAAATGTATTTGAAACTGGCTAGACTCTGCATGGGTGAAAGCTATTTCACCTTCAGGGGAGAATTTTTTAAGCAAACACGTGGTGCTCCAATGGGAAACCCTCTTTCCCCGTTTCTAAGCGAAGTTTTCATGGAATTTTTGGAGGAGAAGTTAGCACAAGAAGGTAAACTGCCACATCGATGGGTGCGTTATGTAGACGATATCTTCACGATCATCAAAGAGGATCAGGTCCAGCAAACTCTCACGGCGATCAACTCAATACACAACAACATCAGTTTCACCCACGAGCTGGAGTCGGAGGGGCGGCTACCATTCCTTGACGTAATGGTATGTAGAGGAGCTAATGGATTGGAATTCGAAATATACCGCAAACCAACGGACACCATGCGGATAATTCCTTTCACTTCGAACCATTGCCAACAACAAAAATGGGCGACATTTAGCTGGCTTGTGAATCGAATGCTCACGCTTCCATTGAATAACGAAGGCCTGAAAAAAGAAACGTCCCACATTTATAAGCTAGCCGAGTGGAATGGATACCCTACGGATGAAGTCACCAAATTGATAGCCAAATGAACGAAGGAGATCTTCAATAAAAAGTTCACAACGCTAACTGCGGAAGTCGAGCAACGGAAGAGGTTAGTTGTAACGTTTGACTTAAGGACGGAAACAATGAAGAGGGCTATGAAGAACGTAGACGTCGACCTAGTTTATTCGAGCCAGGCCACAAAAATACAGAACTTGCTTGGATCAACCAAGGACCCCATTCCCAAAATGGAGCGGAGTGGAGTCTACAAGGTATCGTGTACGAAATGTAATGGATGTTATATTGGACAAACGAGGAGATCACTAGGTGTCAGATGGAATGAACACTTAAGGGAAGCAGTCAACAAAAACAAAAAGCAGGATGCAAAAAACTTCAAATCAAAAGTAGCGGAACATATAGTCCTTGAAAAACATGACATCACTGCGGACAACGTAAGCATGCTGAAAACGATTACAAACGGATGGAAGCTTGATGTAGCAGAAAGCTTGGAGATATTCAATCGGAAGACGCAGGACATTTGGAACGGCGACCCAGGTAACGCATACACCTGGCTATTCAAGCTTACAAAACAATGAAGGTAGTTAAGTAGTAATTAAGGAAAAACAAATTTTTGAATGGTAAAGGGTCAGGTAATTAGAGATTAAGTAAAAGTACTTTGAGGGATTAGATGTAATTAGAGATTCATATTAATACGTTAATGAGTTTAGTATAAATATTAGGACACTTATAGTTTAGGGAATAGTACTGAGGAAGTTCTCAAGTAGAGAACGAAACAATTGTATACTAAATTTAAAATAAATAGTAGAATTAAAGGGTATATACTTTCTTTCACTTTTTTTTATTTGAAAGTTCTACTAAAGGCGGAATATTTTTAACTAATAAGAATATTTGCTTGTTCATTGTCCTAAGACGTTGCAAAATGTCACTATTGTCACCGCCAGTAACAACCAGATACGTGTCATCATTAACACACAAGTCGGACCTATCAAGCCCAGAACTCCGACCTGCACAATCGACATCAATTAGGTCAGAGCTCTTAACAATATTAACATTCAGGGGTACATCAGTTTGGCCATCAGTCTGGGTATCACTGACTACGTTACAATCAATTCCATTTTCAAGTGGACAACACACATTTTTCAAACTTTACTAAACAAATGAGTTTTTCATAAGTTTTGATGTTTTGGTTTCCAATTCTGCGATATTCCGTCGTTTCCATTGGGCCACCCGAATATTTTTTTGGCCCTTGCGAACTACGGATCTAAGTTATAGTGCTACCAGTATCAAAAAGAGAGAAACATTCCTTGAGTTCATTGCACAAAAATGAAGGAAAAGCAATACTCACCATGTTCGTTACACCAAAAGCCTCGACGACGACAGTCGCTACAATCGTTACTCCCAATCGCGGGGTTTCCCTGGGCCAATACCACTGGCAGGACCGACATCAACTCGAATTTGCTTTGGGCAATCAACATAACGATATGTGGTGGATTGACATTTGAAAAACATGTCGGCCGGTTGAACTGGTCCCATACAGCTGCTTTTATAATGGCCAAACTTCTTGCAATTAAGGCATCGCACATTCTTCAAATCGGTTGGTTTGATGGCGGCTGGCTTGGCTTCGGTTTTAGCTTCGAACGATTCAGACCCTGTGGCTTCACCCCGCTAGTTGCGAGGACGGTGATGGCACGTACCTGTTCGTATTTGTTTAGAAAACCTTTCAATTTATCCACTGTATTAGTAGCGTACAGCATCGTGGTGGCCGTCAATGTATCCCGCAAACCCCGAATAAATGCATGGATTATCTCGATTTCCTCGAAATTGGCTTGGTTGGCGATCATTTGCAATTCCAGCATGTATCGTGTGAGGGATTTATTACTTTTGCGGGCGCGTTTGTTTATCTGGCAATTAACTTTGAGATGTGTGTAATGTCTTTTAAATTCAGCTTGCATCATAGCACACAATCCAATAAAGTCGTTCACATCAGTTAATTGCAACCACAGTTTAGCTGTTCGATCTAATTTCTGGCGCAATAGCAAATATTTCGTTCGCTCACTGCATTGGTGAGCGTCCAGCAGTTGAGATTGAAATTGCAAATATATTTGTCCACATCATAGTTGCCATCAACCCAAAAATCAGCAATCGATTTCTCGATTTGCCCACGATGTTCTACTGCTGCGCGAATGATTTGTGGATTCTGCAAATTATTGATTTTCCATTGTAGCAACAATATCTCACGTTGCAAAAGCAATTGTTCAATTTGCTGTTGCAGATTTGGACCCCATTTCGGTCGTCATCAAATGATCGTCGATCGGCATTGCCATCAGGTCGTCATAAGGTTGGTCATTATTTCGCTGTACATTAGATGCTTGAATGTCGGTATTTACATCAGACGGTCGGACATCTTTTGCTGGGCATTAGGTAAATTTTGTGCATGCATCGCATGGCTTAATAAAATTCGTAATTGAGTGAGAGTCGTGCCGATTAGAACATGACATGCGGTTAATTCTTTATTCTCATAGAAGTGGGTATGCGTCCCCTTCGCTCGATCGTCTTTTTTCTCATTCACCTCAATAAAATCGCCGCTTGAATCTTGTTGTCTGTCACTACAGATGTCATGTGTAGATGGCGACGCAACCAAATACAAAGAAATATTAAATGTGGATACATTAAATTTTTTTTACAATTCGATCATAAAAATCTTGAACATTTCATTTTATATGCATTTGGGGGCCGTGAGTATTCGGAGTATGGACGAAATTGTCTCACGTCCCGCGTATGTTAATCAAGCATCGCATCGGCGCCGTTTTCCAATGTCAATTCCTTTGGTAGTCACTTTGGCCTCGACACCATCGAAGCGCTATATTTCTAAAATACAATTCATGAATGGTAAAATTTTTTGTAGTAGGCCCTTGTGCTGGGGTGAAAGAACGCACATGACACCACAACGCTTGCCTGCAAGTGCATTCACATATCCTCAGACAAGGCCAATTCCGGAGAGGACCAATATCTTTGCTCGCTGAGGCAGCAGACCATCGCTGCAGTTCTTCACGGGCATACGAAGATCCTAAAACATTACAAAATAAAACTCCAAATAGTGACACACGATGAAGATTTGGAGAAAGTGGCAAAATACAATGAAAAACCAAAGTTGAAGATTCTTTCGTTGGAAGAAATTCTGAAAAAGTTCATCAACGTTGCTAACAACAGGAAGTAATCTAAGATTGGGAATAAAACTTACATGGTTTTGCAATTGCTTGCCTTTCGAGAACATATCCCTGCAACATCTCGTTCTTATGATCCCAACTACGGGCTCCTAGTTGGCGGTAGACGTCTTGTAGAGTGAATGTGCGACCGGATTCCACCATCAGTTTGGTTCGGAGGCTTGGATAGTCGGTGGTACGAGTGTTTCTGAGAAAGGCTTTCGCAGGTCCCGTGGGGAGACGTCGAAGGCAAAACAGCTGAAAGTGATCATCTTTATTGGCGGTTGCCAAAAATTCGGACTACAGCAATAGAAAAGTTCATGCACTGACTAATCGTTTTAAAACAAGCATTAACTAGTAGTTTTTGTATAAGCTATTTTTTATTTACACTATTAAAGTAAATTTGAATAAGAAAAAATCTTTTAGCTTAGATGGCATTCCCAATGTAGAAACTCAATTTCCAGATCTCTTGTCATCATTGCAAATAAATGCATTAATAATAGTTACTTCACATCTGCTTGAACAGCAACCACATTAACTTCTTTGCCAAAATCAAGATCAAATGGTGATATTGAGAAATCGAGACCAATCTTGTGGAGTATCATTCTGTCCCGCTCTATCCCTTAGTATATACATACACATTATTCGTAATGTAACACATAGTGTTAAGAAAGAAGTCAGTCAATAAACTGAACTCATTAAGATCGGTCGTCTTTTAATTAACGTGCGAACACTACATGGTGGCAGCGGTGTCGGAAAGTAGAGAAAAGAAAAATTAGGTCGTTCGCTGAATATTTAAATCAATAAAATGGTAAACGATTCGGAACAAAAGCCTGCGGCGGCGGGTTTATCGAGTAATAACTTTACTGTTCAAGCGCCGGAACATTTTACATTTAACCCTTCGGATTGGCCACGTTGGAAACGGCGGTTTGACCGTTTTAGAATTGCTTCCGGGCTAAACAAAAGAAATGAAGAGGAGCAGGTTAACACCTTAGTCTACCTAATGGGTGGTCAGGCAGATGATATATTTCTGTCATTCAATCTTTCTCCTCCCGACCAAAAGAAATACCGTCATAAGTAAATTCGAGAATTTTTTCGTGTTGAAACACAACGTGATTTACGAGCGGGCAAAGTTCAATTCTCGATGCCAATTAGAAAGAGAAAGCATTGAGGACTTTATAACATCATTATATTTGCTTTCTGAGAACGGTTCATACTCAAGCTTGCGTGAAGGATGATACGTGATCGGTTGGTGGTAGGTGTACGAGACAGAAGGTTGTCAGAAAGGTTGCAACTACAAGCAGATCTAACGCTTGAAAAAGCGGTACAAACGGTAAGGCAACACGAGGCAGTGAGACGGCAGCAAGTAGATTTGGCAACAACACCTTTCAGTGCAAATGCAACAACCGTTAATAGTTTGCGTTCTCATAAACCAAAGACTTCATCATCATCACCTTCACACAACTTCAGACGAAGCGTACGAGTGACTGCAAAGACTAGAGAATGTCAATGCCCATGGTGCGGTGCGAAAGAGCAGCACGACAAACATAACTGTCCCACTAGAGGCAAACAATGCCGTTTCTGTAAGAAGTGGAACCGCTTTAGTAAGGTTTGTCAAAAGAAAATGAAAATCAACAACAACAAGATATTTCATGTCGAAGAAGAAAACGAGACACTCTTCATAGGCACGATGACAGACGAAAACAATAACGATGAACGGTGAACCGCTAAAGTAACGGTCAACGAAAAGCAAATTGATTTTATGCTAGATACGGGAGCTCCGGTAGATGTCTTACCACTGAAAGAATTTAAAATAAATTTCCCTGACGCGAAAATTAATAAATCGAATAAAAAATTATGTGGCCCTTCTGGTGAACGTCTCGACGTTACGGGAATAATGAACTGCGTGCTTAAATATAGAAACATATTCTGTAAATCTGAACTTTACGTTGTGAACAATTTAAAATCACCTCTTTTGAGTTTAAAATTTTTCCTAAATTTGAAAAATTATACAACGAATTAACACCTTTGATAATCCGAGTGTCCAAACAATTCAAATATTGTTGGTAAATATCGAGACGGAATATCCAAAATTATTTAACAAACTCGGTTGTCTTAAGGAGGACTACGAAATCAAATTGCATTCAAACGCGAAACCTTATGCAATTGCAATAGCTCGACGAGTCCCGATTCCATTAAAAGGAAAAGCTCAAGGCAAAACTTGATGAAATGCTTCAGTTGGGTGTAATCAGACGTGTAGATGAGCCAACAGATTGGTGCGCTCCGATGGTAATCGTTAACAAACCCGACGGTGATATTCGTCCTTGCGTTGACCTCGCGAAACTCAACTTAGCCATTCAACGAGGTATACACCCGATGCCAGTTGCTGACCATTCACTGGCGCAATTGGAAGGTGCAAAGTACTTCACCAAGTTACACGCGAAGTATGGATTTTGGCAGATAAAACTATCTCCAAAATCACAGCTTTTTACAACTTTGCTAACTCCATTTGGAAGATTCTGCTTCCAAAGGCTGCCTTCTGGTATTTGCACGACCCCAGAGTTGTTCCAAAAACGAATGCAGTTGATTTTCGAAGGCCTTAATGGAGTCATCTGCCAAATGGATGACATATTGGTGAAAGGGAAGGACATACAAGAGCATGATCTAAATCTGCGTGCTGTACTTAAAAAACTAGAAGAGAATGGAGTAACTAATTAATCTAAGTGTCAGATAGGTATCAAATCCATTACATTTTCGGGACACAAAACTGACGAGGAGGGTATACGCACTTGCCCATCAAAAATTAAGGCAATTGATGAAATTTCCCATCCGCAAAATGTAAGGGAACGGCGCCAGTTTCTGGGATTAGTAAATTACCTGGATAAGTTCGTTCCATATCTCTTTTCAGTAAGCTATCTCCTTAATGAGCTTTTAAAATCCCAGGCTGATTTTCTATGGACGCCAGTTCAGGAGAAGGCTTTCTTAAAACTGAAACGAGCACTAACAACGGCTCCGGTATTGAAGACAAACGATCCTACCCATAGAACCCTTGTGTCGTCTGATGCGTCTTCTTTCGGATTGGGAGCGGTGCTCTTACAGACAGATGTGGACAGTATCCGGAAGCCCGTAGCATACGCTTCGTGAACGATGTCTGACAGCGAAAAGAAGTATGCGTAGATAGAAAAGGAAGCTTTAGGCATCAAATGGGCATGTGAAAAATTCCGGAACTACATCGTTGGCATCCATTTTACAATTGAGACGGATCACAGGCCGTTGATTCCAACTTTTACTACGAATAACCTCGATGACTTGACGTTAAGGATCCAAAGATTCCGTATGAAAATGATGGGTCTTACTTTTAGCATAATCTATACTCCTGGAAAAGATCTTATAGCAGCTGATATGCTATCTCGCCATCCTATCCAAGGAACAGGACCGGACGATGACGATGAAATTGAAACATTCATCAACAGCATTATTGAAGAGCTACCAGCATCAACCGACAAACTAACACTATTCGGAAAGCCTAGCAAGATGATCCCATCATCAGAGAAGTAAAGGAGTATTGCCAAGACGGATGGCCACATCGTTCAAAACTATCACAAGAAGCAAGGTTATTCTATAACGATCGCCAATATCTTTCAATTAATGGCCAATTTTTGATGCACGGTAAGAGATTTGTCATCCCAACGGTCTTATAACACGGGATTTTAGAAACGATGCATACCGGGCATTTGGGAATTGTAAAGTGCAAAAGCAGGATGCGCCAGTCTGTCTGGTGGCCTGGCTCGTCAAAACAGATGGAAGAATATATTCGGCGGTGTACTACCTGTATACAGTTTTTAGTTCCAAAACATGATACGCTCATCAGTTCTGAAATGCCAGAGCGCCCTTGGCACACCATAGCAATGGACCTCTGCGTATGGCATGGTAAGACGTTTCTTGTTATAAGTGATTACTTTTCCAGGTTCCCGGAGATAGTACATTTGGAATCACAGACTGCCAGATGCGTCATCACACACTTAAAATCGATTTTTGCGAGATTTGGCATTCCAGAAATTGTTAGAACTGATAACAGGTCCCAGTTTGCAATGGTCCACACATCAGAGTTTCGACAATGTGCACACTCCTGGGGATTTAAGCACATCACGTCCAGCCCTCATTTCCCTCAAAGCAATGGATTCATTGAGTCGGCGGTTAAAATTGTTAAAACGATTTTAAAGAAAAATAAAGAAAATCCTGAATTAGCGTACTGAGCCACACCACTTAATAACGGTTACAGTCCAGCAGAACTTTTAATGGGTCGGAAAATTCGATCAACCATCCCGATGACGAGTCAACGATATGAGCCAAATTCTCTCAATATGGACAAAATAAAATTGGCTGAAGAACAACGAAGACAACAACATACAAATAACTACGATAGACGCCATGGTGTATGCAGCGGAAGAAACTTTAAAATCGGTGACGTTGTCTGGATTAGAGACAAACGTCAGTGGGCTTGCATTGCAGCCAAAGCCGATAACCCCCGTTCTTTCTATATAAAAACCAATTCTGGGGTTTACCGAAGAAATGTGTTTCATCTTTACAACGCCCACAGGAAGAACGTGCCATATATTCCCGAAGAAGTAACTGAAGGAGAGCTCGGAGCTTCAAGTTCAAAACTTTCGAAGGGGGAGATGAAGGTGAATATCTGAAGTAAACAAAAATGAATCTAACAACATGTCAACCTACAACATCTACAGGCCACTACACGACAAGGTCAGGAAGGATATAAAGACAACCCGACCGTTTGACTTACTAATCAAAAATTACGTATGAATTAATATGTAGCTATGTAAGTGTTTCAAACCAAAATATAATATTATTTTCATCTTTTTACATACATACCATGAATACATTATAACTCTACGTTGATCTTTATATTATGAGGAAAGAAAATAAATGAATTAAAGTTATGTTACCATTAATAATTTACGGGGGAGATGTGGAGTATCGTTCTGTCCCGCTCTATCCCATAGTATATACATACACATTATTCGTAATGTAACACATAGTGTTAAGAAAGAGTCAGTCAATAAAGATCGGTCGTCTTTTAATTAACGTGCGAACACTACAGATTCCACCATCAGTTTGGTTCGGAGGCTTGGATAGTCGGTGGTACGAGTGGTTCTGAGAAAGGCTTTCGCAGGTCCCGTGGGGAGACGTTGAAGGCAAGACAGCTGAAAGTGATCATCTTTATTGGCGGTTGCCAAAAATCCGGACTACAGCAATAGAATGGTTCATGCACTGACTAATAGTTTTAGTACAAGCATTAACTAGTAGTTTTTGTATAAGCTATATTTTCATTACACTATTAAAGTAAATTTTTAATAAGAAAAAAATCTTTTAGCTCAGATGGTATTCCAAATGTAGCAACTCAATTTCTAGATCTCTTGTCATCATTGCAAATAATTGCATTAATAATAGTTACTTCACATCTGCTTGAACAGCAACCACATTAACTCCTTTGCCAAAATCAAGATCAAATGGTGATATTGAGAAATCGAGACCAATCTCTCTTCTTTGGAGCCTAGGCGAAGTTCTTAAAAAAAATATTCTACGATCTTTTAAAATATTTTCTAAACCCACCATTCCTGTTGAGCAATTTGTTTTCATGGAAAAAATTTCCGTTCATGATAAAATTTCTTCTCGTTTGCGAAACAAAGAAGTTACAGTGGCGTGCACAATTTTTCTTGAAAAGGCTTCCGGCTCGGTTTGGTTAAAAGGCCTAATCTGCAAACTTTTAAATTGTGACTACGCTATTCCTTCAGCTCGTATTTGCATAAGTTTTCTGACTATCAGTAGTTTATCGATTGAAACAGGTAATCCTACTCTTCTTTGATAAGTGTTTATTTTGGTGTTCCTCAGGGTTCTATTCTTGGACTGTCTCTATTGAATTTTTATTTGGCTGAAGTAATATTGTATAAATAACAATTTTAAAATTGTTACTTACGCGGACGATATTAACCTTCTTGCAAGCGACACAACTCGCTTAACAGCATTAAATAAAATTAATTTTCATCGTCAAGTGCTAAAAAATTATTTGTTTTATTGGACTCTGATAATTAATCCTGAAGAATGTGAGTTAATTTGCTTTCGTAGTGCAAATGCAAAAGGTCATAGAGATGCTCCAGCTGAAAATAAATTACTCATTTATCAATTGATGGGCACAATATTCCTCTCAAAATATCAATAAGATAGTTAGGCATTCACTTACGTCACAGGCTAAAGTTTAATAACCATGTCCCGTCAATTCTGGGGAAAGCAGTTGGTGCATCTGTAGCATCACCTCTTCTTTTTAAGTGAATCTGTAAGTCACAGTACTAAACTTTTAGGATATAAAACTCTTATTTATCCAATGATTACCTATTGTTTGCTTGTTTTGCATTCTGTTTCCCGAATTGTTGCTGATAATATTCAGACTTTCAAACGCAAAATCCTTAGAAAATGTTTATCGAAATACAAAAAGCCAAACGAAAAACATTTCAGAAACAGTATACTTTACAATAAGACCAAAATTAGACCAATTCTATTTTTCATGATCAAGCAGAGTCTGAGGTGCTTAACCTCTTGTGGTTCTCATAATGACCTAGTCTTCAGTGAATTATTTGATCGAAACGTACCTTTAAAGAATGTTAATCATTAAATCTCGCCTATCAAATCACTTTGTGTAAAAAGAATTTCTCATTAATAACTTCTTTCTCATAAGAGCCATTATTTTACCCACCAGGTTTCGAATATTGCGCATTTGATCGTGGTTAATAGTTTAGTTCTTCTTCTTCTTTTTTGTAGCACTACAACCCTTCGGGCCTTCGCTTCCTGCAAATAGCACCTTCAACTGTCTCGGTCCATAGACCGCGTCAAAGTCAGGCCAACGCTTCCTCGGTTTCCCTAAAGGTTTCTGGCCTTCAGTTCTCCCAACGAATACTATTTTGGGTATCTGTTGTTTGTTCATACGATTTATCTGACCTGATAATTGCAGCTTCCGCAGTCTGATACCCGTTGACTCAGGCTCGTCGCTATTTGCGGATGCTTGTGTTAAGGTCCACGTTTCACACCAATAGCATAACACAGGGTTTATCACAGATTTGTATACTTCGAGCTCAAAACTGAATAAAATATTCAATTTACGAGCTTTATTCTTTGGCGTATTTCGTCTCTTTCATTACTGGTTCTCGTCATTTTGGCGCCTAAATACACACACACATTTTTTAATACTGTATTCACTTAGTGTGATTTTTTGTGCGCTTAAGATATTTTTCTTTGACTGCGTAATGAGCTTTGTTTTATTTTCATTGACTTGTAGCCCTACTAGTTTTGCTTTGCTATAAAATTTCGGGAAGAGTTCTTTGGCAGTTGTTAATGACCAGGGCAAAATGTTGATGTCATCCGCATAGGCTACTACTTGGTTCGACTTGTATAGTAATGTACCTCATATATCGATAGGTACCTTCATTATGACGTACTCCAGAGCCAAATTGAATAGCAATGGGGCCAGCCCGTCTCCCTGTTTTAATCCGATATTTGCGTCAAAAGTATCGGTGAGTTGGTTATTGATGGAGACTTGAGAGATCGTCCACATCAATGGCAATTTGGTGAGACGGACTATTTATTTTTTGTGCTTTGGTGGGTAAATGTAATTTATGCACCGAGTGCATGACTCCCATGCACGCAAGAAGGCGACTGGATTACGCACTAAACACCTTCCCCGTCAAACTGAACCATTTGACACATTATTTTGGACCAGGTATCGTTTTGTTATGCCAACAGGCACCTTCAAGCTGGGGAGTCGCTCTTCTACCGAGAGAGGAGATAGGAAGGGGAATCACCAGACAAGCCATCCTTAGCCCTGTCGCCCTTAGCTGCTATGAGTCCCTTTTATGGTTTAGGACTGCCGGAACATAATGTGCCCGCTGGTTTTATTTGTCAACCGTTTGAGCCACACTACAGCTATATTATACGGGGGGAGCTCACCGGTCTCGCTGTAGAGTTCTCTTTATAGTCTGTTGCATTTTCTGTACGAAAAAAATATATGGCTGGCAATCTTTTCCTCCTCTCCTGGGCAAAACCGACAATTGGAGGACCGTGACTTACGAATCTTGGGCAGATAAGACTGAAATACCCATACCTGCTCAGAAGCTGCCTCAGATAGAAGTCAGTCTCACCATACCTTCGATTTAGCCTCGGTCTCACATCCGGGGTGAGGCGCGCAGTCCACCTTTCCTTCGTACAAATTTGAGTGAGCGCTATCTTTCCGCATGCAGATAAAAGGCGTGGCACTCCCTCGCAAGGAGGACAACAGGTATCATGCCTGCAATAACCCTCACCGCCAAATTAGAGGCTGCCAAATACGAAGGTGCAAGCCTCAGTGCTCCTCTTCTCTGTACCTGTGTCAAGTGTTTTCGGTATGCTTCCTCACTGACAGCGTCGCCCCATATTTCTGCTCCATACAGCAGAACTGAGCCTATAGCACTCACAAAAAGGCACCATCTTGATGGGCTAGGTTCCCCTGCGTTGACTATACGAGTATGTTGACTCTGAGCTGATAAGGTTCTCAGCGGTAGCCCTGATTTGCTCAGAGAAACTCATCTTCGAGTAAATCAGTAGTCCCCGGTACTTCACCGCTGGCTTCGATTCGATTAGTATGTGTCCAATACTGATCATCCTTACACTAGGGTTTCCCCTTTTTCTCAAGATGACCACTTCAGTTTTCTCTAGTGCTAAACTGAACCCGTGTGCAGTTATCCAGTCTCTCACTCAGTGCATTAGCATACCTAGCCTAAGTTGCGCTTGTTTAACGGCACCGTCAGCAACCAAAACCACAATGTCATCCACATAGCCGATCAAACGCAGCCCATCTGGTATCTCCCGCCTCAGTAGCCTGTCGTAAGACATGTTCCACAGGTCTGGAGCAAGGATAAATCCACAAACCGCCCGTTATGCATGCTAGACACGGCTGGGAAAGTGCTAGAGAAACTCATCAAGGGAAGACTCTCTGACGCGATTCGTGCTGCTGGGGAACTTTCACCTCGGCGGTACGATTTTTGAGCAGGACGTTCTACTACTGATGCAATTGCAGAGGTGGTGAGCGCGGTCCAAAGGGCAGAGGCATATAGTCGCACCAAGCGACGGATCGTCCTGTTGGTGGCACTCGACGTCAGGAATGCCTTCAACTCCGCTAGATGGTTGGATATTCTGGATACGCCAGAAAACTCTTTTCAAGTTCCAGAATATCTAATGCGGCTTTTGAGGAACTACCTAAACAACCGAGGCCTGCTCTACGAAACGACACAGGGCCAACAAAGGATGGAAATTACATCGGGTGTTGCCCAGGGATCTATCCTTGGTCCGGACCTGTGGAACGTGACTTACGACGGGCTACTGAGACTTGAGATGCCAGATGAGTCGCGCTTGGTCGGCTATGCGGATGATGTTGCGGCTCTGGTCGCTGGACGCACCGTTGAACAAGCGCAACTTAGGCTAGGTATGCTAATGTGCCGAGTGAGGAACTGGATGATGGCACGTGTGCTCCGTTTAGCACTAGAGAAAACCGAAGTGGTCATCTTGACAAAAAAGAGAATCCCTAGAGTAAGGATGATCATTATTGGTGACTAACAAATCGAATCGAAGCCAGCGGTGAGGTACCTGGGGCTACTGATCGACTCAAAGATGAGTTTCTCTGAGCAAATCAGGGCAATGGCTGAGAAGGCTTCTTCGGGAATATCGATACAGTATAGGAAAATGTAGAATAATTTAAATGGGAAAAAAATTTCTCGTTCATTGTGTTGGTGATAAATCCTGCTTGAAAAACGTTTCCATGTCGAGTTATCACCTTTTCGTTTAATTTTAACTCACATATCTCTTTCGTATTGTTTCAAATGGAAAATCACTTAAGTTATATATATTTTTTTATGATTGCGAAGCATGAAAGATTTCGTCAGTTACTTTAACTTTTGTACAAGCTTTAGTTTGCTTCACACTGCTGTTGTTTACAATTTACTTCTACTCAGATGAATGTCAGATTGTTGGTTTAGAATTTACGATCAAAAATTAAAAAATGTCCTATTTTACAGTCAAATTAGAATGAATGTGCTATTCAATTGTTAAATAGGACTATAACATATATGATGATTCCTTGGGGATGAAATATGATTGGCTCCTTTGCCAGAAGCTACTCGATCCGGATTTTACTCTGATATTCAACTCGCCGTAAATATCTCGACCAGGGTCACTTATTCAGGGTGCAGCACTTTCTTATTCACCACAGTTGTCGGATTCTATGCGACCTGACTTGCGATGCAACAATAAAACGTCAGAACCATCCGTGACTACTCGCTCACCTGATCTAGAGGTAGTTCTGGGAACAGGGAAATTTCCGAGTAAACCTTTGTCGTATCCAAGAAAAATCAACGGATTTGGTCAATTTTTGTATTCGCTCAATTTTGTTTTCCGATTTGACACCTTTCCTGCCTATTACTGCCGGTGATTATAAAAAATAATTGATCAAACACATCCCATAGGTAATCCGAGTACTAGGCGGGGATGGATCAATATCGTTTTATTTACGAGGTACTACGACTCCGGATAGGACAATCACTCTACATAGAGCCTTAAATTTATACCTCTCTTCAATAACGTTAAAAGTCCTTACCGTTCACAATTTTGCAACCAAAACCACTAAGGAAATAAACAAGAGTGCGCCATGCAACGTCTTTAACATCCGGATATTAGAGTTCAAATAAAGGCGGGAAAGTCAATCTGAAAAAAATTAGAGACAATGGGGTAACCTAGCCAGGGCAATAAGATGCGGTAATGATAGACTTGAATAATGTCATATAATAATAAAATAAATCGATATGATAATTATATATTAAAAAGATAAGATAATGGATATGATAATTATCTACTATAATGATAAGATAAATGGATGTGATAATGATATACAATAAAGATAAGGTAATGGAATATGAGCATTATATACAGGGTGCATACGGTATTTGAGGACATGCATAAATGTGACCATAACTTCGCAATTTTTTTTTTATTTTTTTCTTTTCAGATAAGAAATGGCGGACTACAACATCACTCAAGAAATGAAGAGACATGCTTTCATCGTCGCTATATGTGCGAACCATACAGATTTAGAGATCTCTAATTTTTTTAATTGCTCCCGTTCATTCGTGCATAAGGTTTGCAGTGAATTGGAAGCATCAGGAGGCGATACAGAATCGGGTGCGAAACCCAAAAAGCATGAATAACGTTGTGACACTGTCCGATCTGCAGAATTTAAGAGCAATGCAAGTGATCATAGACGAGGACCCTTCAAAATCAATGAGGGGCCTTGTGAGTGAGCTTCATGTTTCTGAACGCCTTATTCGTAGAGTTGTCCACGAAGACCTTTGGTCTAAGTCTTATGTGATGCGCAGGGGACAGTTCATGTTGGTACGAACACGGGAACAGAGAGTTCTCCGATCAAAAGTTTTTTTAAACAAAACCAAACACCTTGAAATGTTATGGTTTTTTTCCGACGAAAAAAATGTTGACCAAGATCAAAAGACCAACTGCAGAAATGACAGATGGCTATGTTCAAATCCTACGGAGGTTCTTGTTACTACCCACACTAAATTTGCAGCCACTGTTATGGTTTTAGGGGTTTTCAGCAACGAAGGACATGCTATGCCAGCTCACTTTTTGCTCAAGGACTTCGAGTGAACTCTGCTGCATACATCGAGGTTTTGGAGACGGTAGTGAAACCCTGGATAGACAATGTAAGCAGAGGCAGACCATACATGTTTCAACAAGATTCTGCTCCTTCACGTATAGTGATGGCGATACAAGATTGGATGGCCGAAAATTTTCATGACCACATAACACCGAACCTACGGCCACCTAGCTCCCCAGATCTTAATCCTTTGGATTATTACGTATGGGGCGTAGTTGAGCGTGAGACCAATAAGCGTCCTCATAATACCACTTCTTCACTGAAGACTGCTATTAATGCCGTTATGGTCAATATGAACAAAGACCATTTAATTCGGGCATGTAATTGTTTCCGGACCCGAATCGAAGAGGTTATTGCTGCTAATGGCAATTTTATTGAATAAGTTTATAGCCATAGATTACTTTAACGTTGTATAAAAAATTCCTGAAATTTCATTTAATTTTGTTAAAAATACAAATTTTACTCTCAAGTTGACGTCAAATACCGTACGCACCCTGTACTATAATCATAAAATAATCACATGAGATAAAGAAACTATAGTGTGATACGATTAAGATAAGATAATACGATACGGTAGCGGTATGATAACGATAAGATAATTCGATTGGATAATTACATATGATAAAGATACGATAGTTATATGAGATAAAGATAAGATAATACAATACGATAGCAATACGATAACGCAATAAAAATACAATAGTTATAAGCGAAAAGATACAAGATAATTCTATATGATAAAAATACGATCCCTAGTCCTAACTTCATAATAAGTTATCTGTCAATACACTCAATACAGCTAAATACACAAAATATGGAACTCTTATGTTCCAATGATGTAACAGCATCTTGGATCGCGCACATAACCTCTGCAATCGTATCAATGGTGGAACGTCCTGCTCTAAAGCCATACTGCCTAGGAGATAGGTCTCCAATGGCACGAATTGGGCCAGTGAGTCTTGCCTTGATGAGTTTCTCTAGTACTTTCCCAGCAGTGTCTTGCATGCATAACGGGCGGTATACTGGCGGCAATCCGGAATTTCCTTTCCCCTTGCTGATCAGCACGAGCCTCGCCACCTTACATCGTACCGCGAAAACCCCGTCCAGTACGCAAGCATAGAATGTACTAAGCAGCAAGTTGGGACAACGGTTATAGACAAGTTGCAACACCTCAGCTGGAGCACCATCTGGACCTGGAGCCTTTCTCGCTTTCAGTGAAAGGACTACTTCCTCTAATTCCGGCTGTGTGAAGGATGGATACTCAACACCTGTCTCACCATGGACAGGGTCAACGTGGACAGAATGGGCGGGGAACAGTGCCCGCACTATCTCGTCCATCTCTTCTGCATCATGTATGCAAGGTTTCCGTAGGGCACCAAGCTTCCGCATAACTAGGTTGTAGCCACCGCACCACGAATCCTTGTTCACATTGTGCAGCAGATCTTGCCAGCAGCAAGCCTTGCTGTTGTTAATAACTTTGAGAAGGCATTTCCTGGCCGACTTATATACTGCTATTAGGTTCTTTTATGTCCCATTTCACCGCATTTGTAACATAGGGAACTCGTATTAGGTCCTTCGTATACTTGTGCGGTGTGACCATAGTAAAGGCATTTGAACCATTGAAATGGCGTTGCCCTTCACCGTATCCTGCAGACAATCCACCCTGTTCTTACTTTGTCCTTATTCAATAATTGTTCGGCATCCTGCTGGGTCAAGTCATTGATGGCCACGCATTGTCCCCTATTATTTTTTGGTGTCAACCTTGCTTTCATCCTGTCCACGCTACAGAACTTCCTTCTGATGGCCTATTCTACCTTGGCCAGATTAGTGACGCAGTTAATGTCTCTTATTTCGATCATAGCCATCAGCTCAAATGAGGCTATAGTTGCGCTTTTGCCAAGAACTTTCTTTACTGCATTGCAAAATGCTACTTTGTTGTCGGCTTCGGCTCAAAATTGGACCAGTTTGTGGCCAGACCGCGCTGGTCGTACTACTTTAGTGGCAGTGTTGGTGTTTCAGGACTTATATTTTCCCTGTTACCCCTTTGCACTTCCGGGCAGGATCGGCCATCTTGGGGTTTTACGAGCAATGCCTGCAGCCGAGATCTTCGTCAAGGCTTCTTTCTCTCCTGTTTCGCATCAGATCATTTTTCTTGCTAAGCATCCGTTGAAACTTTATTTTCTGGCACTTTTTGAAGGAGTTTCTTTGCGGCTTTCTTCGCTTCTTTTTTCAGCACTATCTGTAACCCCTGATCTGGTGTGTCGCCCGGTGGAAGCTGATCAATCACCTCAAATTCGAATTCTGGAGATGGTCACACGAGTACTTGGTGCAGTTGCAACATGGCGGCGAGTGGAGACAGTCACACACCATTGCAATCCCGGGAACATTGGTCATCATAAGCGAAGATAACACCTTATCGATGAAGTGGCCACTGGGGCGAATTGTCAAAACGTACGAAGGCGCCGATTGTTTCATACGAGTCGCTGATGTCAAAACCGCCTCCGGAGCTTTTAAAAGGCCAATACACAAACTGGCCCCTTTGCCAGCACTCGACGACGCCCAGTTTAACGAAGAATCATCACGAGCAAGTTCCCCCCCCTTGACAAAAGATGGGTCCTAGATCAGTGGGAAAGACAGCTCAACGACGAGGTGGTGATCGATGTGAACCAGCAAGTCAATTATGGCACTCCTCTTGATGTACCTGCTAGCTTCCATAGCGCACACCTCTCCAATACAAGGCTCAACAACCAGACTCCATAAGGGTCTGTATTTTCAACCATAAGGTCGAGTCTACTTATCTTCCAGCGAGGAGTGTTACTTGCTCATTTATTACGATTTGGGACTGTATTGGCGGAAATTGGCTGTCCTATAGAACGGGACGTACTTTGTGGACTCTTTCAATGACTCCACTCAGTTCATTGAGTCTACATCTGAAATCGAGGAACTGCGACGACAACTACAAGCGCAAGATGTTTCATTGACCAATTAAGTGACTGACCACGACGTTCACCAGTAGACCATCAGCATTCTCGGATTAGTCGTACTGGAGATGTACCTCCGTTGGTGTTCCTGCAAACAACAATCCAACCTGCATGTCCAATCATCAGTAATAATTAGCCTATTCGTATTCAATTAATCGATCATTTTAATTCAGTTCACCAAATTCAAATTCAATTCACCACAAAGTGATAATACTTTAAGTTTCGAATGCGAAATTTTCATTATAATCAATCAAGTAACCCATTTTCCATTCATATTTTAATTTGTGAAAGCTTTGAAACAAAAGTTATTTCATTGTTCAATTGTTGATTGAGCTGGATAATAGCTGTTAGTTGTGAGGCCCTAACTAAAGCCAAATCGATACTCAAATGATCCGTATCCTGCAGGTCAATTTGCACCGAAGCACAAACGCCCAGGACCTACTTGAGCAGTTTGCGAGGGATAAGAAAGCTGACCTCCTGTTGCGGAGCGAGCAACATCATAACAAGGCCTCGCAAGCGTGGTACCCTGACAAATCTAGTACCTTGGCCATCTGGGTTCGAGACAGCGCACGTCTTCAGGTGCAGGGCCATGGACGCGGGGATGGCTTTGTGTGGGTGCGGTGTTCAGGGATAACATATTTCAGTGTTTATCTGACGCCTAACGAGGCAATGCGATCTTTTCGAACCAAACTCGATGCCCTGGAGGACGCTGTCTCGAACACAGAGGGCCACATGCTGGTCGGGGGAGACTTCAACGCTAGAGCCATTGAATGGGGTATGCCACAATCCGACCCAAGGGGAAAGCAAATCTTGGACATGGCGGCCAGAACAGCGCTTTTGGTCCTAAATACTGGTAACGCCCCTACTTTCCGCCGCTGGGGTTGCGTAGGTACCATACCCGATGTGACACTCGCTTCGGAGTCCCTGATACCTAGAGTACACAACTGGCGAGTACTAGAGGACTACTCGGCTAGTGATCACCAGTATATAGCGGTTGAGATTCACGACAGTGCCACTCTGCGTGCATTTGCCCAAACTTCAATCCTCGGATGGAGGACTGGGAGGATAAACGTTGAGAGGTTCGCTGACGCGCTTACAGCAGGCGCCAGGGAGTGGAGGGCCTACAGCCAAGGACTTGGTGAACTCAACTATGAGTACCATCATAGCTGCTTGCGAGTCTTCCATGCCCCGTCGGAGACCCCGACACGGTAAGCCTCCAGTATACTGGTGGTCAAACGAGATCGCCGAACAAAGAAGCGAGTATCACAAACTTCGGCGAGAGGCCCAGCGGGCACGAACACGGGAGGAGGCAGACACTAGGCTAGCAGCTTACAGGTCCGGCAGGAAATATCTTCGCAGGCTTATTAACAAGAGCAAGGCCCGATGCTGGCAAGACTTCGTGGACGATGTTAATAGGGATCCGTGGGGCCTTGGCTACAAGCTGGTCATGGAGAAACTTGGTGCCCTACGGAAGCTTTGTATACATGACGCGGAAAAGATGGACGCGATAGTGCGGGGACTCTTCCCCGCCCATCCCGTCCGTGTTGACGCTGTCCATGGTGAAACAGCAGTCGAGTGCCCACTCTTCACACAGCTGGAACTGGAGGAGGCAGTCCTCTCCCTGAAAGCGAGGAAGGCTCCAGGTCCAGATGGTGTTCCAGCTGAGGCTTTGCAGCTCGTCTATCACCATTGTCCTGACTTGCTGCTCAGCACATTCAATGCTTGCCTACGGGACGGGGTTTTCCCGGTACGATGGAAGGTGGCGAGGCTCGTGCTGGTCAGCAAGGGGAAGGGAAATCCCGAATCGCCGTCTGCATACCGTCCGTTATGCATGCTAGACACGGCTGGGAAGGTGCTAGAGAAACTCATCAAGGGAAGACTCACTGACGCGATTCGTGCTGCTGGGGACCTATCTCCTCGGCAGTACGGCTTTAGAGCAGGACGTTCTACCATTGATGCGATTGCAGAGGTGGTGAACGCGGTCCAAAAGGCAGAGGCATATAGTCGCACCAAGCGACGGATCGTCCTGTTGGTGACGCTCGATGTCAGGAATGCCTTCAACTCCGCTAGATGGGTGGATATTCTGGACACGCTGGAAAACTCTTTTCAAGTTCCAGAATATCTAATGCGGCTTTTGAGGAACTACCTAAAGGACCGAAGCCTACTCTACGACACGACACAGGGCCAACAAAGGATGGAAATTACATCGGGTGTTGCCCAGGGATCTATCCTTGGTCCGGACCTGTGGAACGTGTCTTACGACGGGCTACTGAGACGTGAGATGCCAAATGAGTCGCGCTTGGTCGGCTATGCAGATGATGTTGCGGCTCTGGTCACCGGACGCACCGTTGAACAAGCGCAACTTAGGCTAGATATGCTAATGCGCTGTGTGAGGGACTGGATGACTGCTCGCGGGCTCAGTTTAGCACTGAAGAAAACCGAAGTGGTCATCTTGACAAAAAAGAGAATCCCTAGAGTAAGGATGATCAGCATTGGAGATATACAAATCGAATCGAAGCCAGCGGTGAAGTACCTGGGACTACTGATCGACTCGAAGATGAGTTTCTCTGAGCAAATCAGGGCAACGGCTGAGAAGGCTGCTTTGGGAATATCGGCCCTGAGTCGACTTATGGCCAACGTAGGGGGACCCAGCCCATCAAGAAGACGCCTCTTGATGAGTGCTGTAGGGTCAGTGCTACTGTACGGAGCAGAGGTACGGGGCGACGCTCTTAGCAAGGAGGTATACCGAAAACGATTGGCATAGGTACAGAGAAGAGGAGCACTGAGAATTGCATCTTCGTATCCAACAGTCTCCGACTAGGCGGTGAGAGTGATTGCAGGCGTGATACCTGTCGCCCTCCTTGCTAGAGAGCGGCGCGCTATTTACCTGCGCCGAAACGAGGATGCGAGGGAGATGGTTGTCCGCGAGGAGAGACAACGCTCGCTCAACGATTGGCAGCAGTCTTGGGTGAATTGCACGAAGGGAAGGTGGACTGCGCACCTCATCCCGGATGTGAGACCGTGGCTGAATCGAAGGCATGGTGAGACTGACTTCTATCTGACCCAGCTTTTGAGCGGGCATGGGTGTTTTCAGTCTTACCTGCACAAGATCGGTAAGTCACGGTCTCCCGATTGTCGGTTTTGCCCAGGAGAGGAGGACAATGTCTGTCACACATTTTTTGCGTGTACCAAATGGGCCAGGCTGCAAAGGGAACTCTACAGGGCGACGGGAGAGCTCACCCCGGATAATATAGTTGCGGTGATGCTCGAATCGGTTGACAAATGGAACCAGGTGGCACATTATGCTCGGGCAGTCCTAAAAGATAAAAGGGACTCACAGCAGCCAGAGTCGCTGGGGCTGGGAGATCGCTCTTCTGGCATTTCCTCTTCCCCTCTCCCCTCCCGCTAGGAAAGGGACTCCCCAGCTTGAAGGCACCCCACGGCGTAACAAAACGAGACCTGGCCCGAAGTAATGTGTCAAACGGTTCCAGGCTAGGTTCTCAGGTTGACAGGGGAGGTGTTCAGTGGGTAGTCCAAGGGTATCCTCCATGGGAGTCCCACACTGCCAGACTTGGCGGGCGTAAATGCCTTCACCTCCCTACCACAAAAAAAACGGAAGTGTAAAATAGATAAATTTGGGACTGAAAATAAAAATAATAAAGAGTCCCGGCGCCAACATTTGGAGGGTCCGGCGAGATACACTTGGTTTTTATTTTGCCGTACATAACTGGGTGATTGTTTTTCCTTCAGTGAACAGGTATTCTGTGTAGTATTGTGGTGTATCAGCGCTTTCTGTTTCCGGTCGCTTTTTGACTTTCTACGCAATGGCGAATGTGGATCGCCTAATCGAGGACCTAAAACGATTAGCTTGAATCGTCGAAGGCGTCATTTCCAACTATAAGAAGGATTCGCCCTCAAGGAAGCAGGGAGGCAAAAGCCAGGTATTATACGGAGTAACTGTGATGACTGGAGGCCACGTGGGAGGATTTTAAACTAGGTGATAGTCTCATCCGATCCCTACCGGAGGTCGCTCCGTCGCAAGAGTATTTTACCTAAAATATATACGCCACTACCAAAGTACACTACCTCCGTTCTCAGTAGCACTTCCACGGTCAAATGCATGCCAAAACACACGTGGACATACCAACCGGGGAACAGTCACCAAAAGGGTCTGAAATTCAGGATAGTGAGGACAAGGACTACACTGCAGAAGCCTCAGCACCAAGAAACGCCAGTTTGGTCAGGATACTGCGTCGCAACAAGGTCATGACAGGCTTGTTGAGGAGGATCATCGACCGTTTGGACCAGGAAGAGGTCCCTCGGATCTGGTGCAGGAGTAGACCTCCCTCCCTCCAACGAGGTCAGCAACAGCTGGATGAATATCACCTGCAGATCGTCGAGTTCCATGACAATCCTGTAGCGCACGATTTTAACGTGCAACAGCATACTCATTTGGAAGAGCTTACCCAAGATTGGGTCATATGTCTGGAGTCGGAAATGGATGAACTCAGTGCCACACCTGCCTCAGCGACTCTGCCTCTGACTCCTCTTACCATTCCTCTGCCGAAAATTAAACTCCCCACCTTCGATGGGAAATTTACATTCGCAACAATTCAACGACTTGTTCATAGAAATGGTGCATAGCCAACCGATGTCCAAGTGCCAAAAGCTATGGTACCTCAAGGCCGGTCTCACCGGAGAAGCGGATGATTCGAGATTTCACATTGTCGGATGACAACTACGAGGCGAAGGATGGTGGAGCTATTTGCGCTAGCCCTTTGAACTAAGCCTTTAGTGCTCCTTTGGCCTTCTACTCTTCTTCAGCCTTCTGGCCCTCTTTGGCCTTTATCCAGCTCCTTCGATAATACCCTTTGCGGCTTAAGAGCTCTTCTAGTTCAAGGAGCCCAATCTTTACTGTTTCGTTGATTTTTGGTGAGTCGTATGCAGATTGTTATCTTTTTAGAACATCTCCCACTTTTTGGATTAGCCTTTCTTCTTCAAGTCTTTGAGTGGCAATTGTACTACTAACATACTTGAGAGAATTTATCGGCTTCCGTTTCTGATTACAGTACTTCCGCCACATTTCACACGCTGGTCATTAAATCAAACATTGGCGCTTTGTTTGTCTGGTCATTCCTGTCTCCTCCTGTAATTTCAGTCAACCATGGACTAATTTGGTTGAGATTTCAAAGCAAAGGATTATGAGGTATGTACCCACTAGCGTTATTTATATGGAGAATAAAATAAATCAGCTTACCTTTTCATAAACTTGCTACTTTTCATTCAGAAGAAATATGAATTTTCCCGTAAATCTTGCCAGAAATTCCCAACACAGTTAATGCATCAAATTAAAGCCAAAAATCAAGTTGAATAAAAATAGCGATTTTTATTTTTTTTTTATACTGACTGAGGCATTTATTTTACATATATCTCATTACTTGGATGTATATAATAATATAGTTCATTTTTCCTCTCTTCTTGTTGATTTATATAATATATATAGTTTTGTAGGTTTGTCATTTCATTTATTAATTATTCATAATATCATTTCATTCTTTATTCATTGCGATATTTAATCATGCATCATACAGAATGTTATGATTTGCCTTAATCTTCCTAACCATTTACTTTAAACCATCTTCCACACTTAACTCTGTATGTTAAGTTGTCATTTTCTTTTGAATATACATAAATATATAATATAACACATGTACATTTCTTTTAAATAAATAAGTTAATATGGAATAAGAATTTTATGTTTAATAAATTTCTTTTAATGCATACATTCGTACGTTACTTTCATTTTTAATGTGTTGTGTCATGATGTTTGTGTTTGTTTGTGTTTTTTAAATTTATTTTTTAATTTAATTCGCATAAGACATCGCCCACTTTTTTTTACTATAATTATATAAAGAGAAAGTTTTCGGTTGGACATTCGTGTAATCATGTTGGTAATATGTTCGAGTGTTATTTAATTTCGTCAAATCACACATTGATGTAATGAATGAAAAATTGCATTGTTTCTTTATAATTGTTTTTGAGACTTGAATTATTTTTACGATTGAATTTTAATACATTTCAGAAAAGTTCTTTTATTATTTATAGTATTATTTCTCTCGTAGGAATTTTTTTTTTATAACTTTTCATTTCTGAAAATTGGAAATTTTTATATACAACATAAAAAATACATTAAAGCATTTCAATTTTTACAGTACAAAAATATTTGTGAACGTATTTAAATTTATGTTGATGAAATTTCAAATGCATTGTAAAGGAAATTTGCGCATTCATTTGTATTTTTTTTTTTTTCCCTTCGAATTTGTCTTCATAACTTTCATATTGAATTTATACATAATTTATATGTGACGTGCATCTTCTTTAGTTCTTCGTGGAATTCAGATTGTTGGCTTGGTTGGAGGTATTTCCAATAAAGATTTTCAAGGGGTTGGTTAGGTTGTAGCAGTTACTGTGTGTATTATTTGTGTGTAAATATCTATATATTATAATGGTTTTGCTACGAAAAATTATAGCTACAATACAAATCAGTTTAGTTTAAATAATATTTACTTTGCATTACAGATGTAAAGATTTAATAATGATAATTAAATAATTAATCTTTCTTAGAAAGTACGATAGTTCAAAGATTTATTTTGTTATTTTTTTTGTGTTTTCGAATTGTTATGATAATCGAATCACGTGTATGTGAAGAAAAAAGATTGAAAGCTTGATTTCAAATGATGATTATTTAATATACAAAATTAAAATCAAATCATATGTAGTATGCAAATCCCTTTACAAAAACTATGTGAAAAATAATTTTCAATGAAATAGCGACTAAATTTGCTTTTTAGCTTAAATGATCATTAAATTAAAATGTTTATAATTCTCCTCCTATATGAAATAAAAAAATTAAAATTTAAGGGGAAATTATTCAATACTGATATTCTTAAAGCCAAGCAATTGGTGTATATACAGCAGATGTAATATTTAATGTACTCTATTTCAGTGTAGGTAGCACCTCCTAAAGCAAATCCCAAGTAAGCCGATTCTTCTGAATATTTTTTTGCAATCTTATTTCATTTGATTGGTGCAAAGCTAATAGAAGGCAAAATGAAACTATTTTGTGGGGAAATATTTAGTAAGTGTTTTATCCTAGCAAATAACGTAAACCACGCAATATTATTAAGGATCGTTGCAGCATCTTACGCGACTCCATACATTAATTTTTTATTTAATTTGTAGAACATATCGAAAATAAAATATAATGATCTGAAAACATATTTATTAAAAATCATGGAAAAGGATACATGAACGATATTCTCTATCACTGCATATGTTACCTACACTACGTCAATCTAAGGCTTGATAAATAAATTTCATGGTTTCGGCAGTAGCCGGTGGCATCAACACCAGAAGGTCATTATTATATGAGTCTTAATCCAATATTACATATTGCATTAATAACATAGCTCCACATGATTAATGCAAGTTTTTATATAAAATGCACATATTAATTTGGTAAATTTCTAATTTATTTTTTAATAATTTTTTTAATTGTATACATTTATTCATAAATACTGGTGCGTAAATATTGTGCATCACAACAATAAATGTGCAAAAGTGACGGGTAGTTGGTGATTTATATCTATTATATAAAAATAAGAAACATATATGAGCATATGTTAGTACAAAGCTAAACAATTTTGTCCATCTTCATGTTTTCTTTTGTTTTATTTCTTGAATTTAAAGGCTTGCAAATATTTTTTTTTTTTTCGTGTGTATCTTTGGCATTTTGTAGTCTTTATATTTAATACAAAGTTTTAATCCTTTTTAGGCTTGCTGGTATCAATCTGGCATTCTTTAGAAAACTAGTCACCTGTGTAGCAATACGAAATCGAACTCAACGGAAAAGTTTAGCTTCAACACTAGCATCATGCTTTCAAGGTACATGTGACTACTACATTCTATAACTCGAAATAAATAATTTAGTGCCCATTTAATAAATAGTAAAATTGTGTATAATATTTATTAATATAATGTATATTTTCTAAATATTATATATAAATACATTAAGACGATCTTCACCTTATACTGGTTAGCTGCGTTCATTTTATTTAAAATATTTTTATCAAAATTATTATTTTGCGCTGTTAATTGCTGCATCGTCATTCGCATTTTATCGTCTGAGATAAAAATATTTTAATAAGTGAAAAAGGCGTGTTCATCAGCTTTTCATCATTTAGTTAATTTTACGCTAAGCTATATATGCATAATATGAATGCAACTTGAAATTTTTCATATATGTATATCACATGGCGGTGCAATGCATTCGCATAAATTAACAAACTTATAGTGAAAAAATTAACTTTTAGTGGGAAATTTTAGTTTTTAACTTAAGACTTCATGATACGAATAGTTTCATTTGATATTGGGATTTTGACACCCCACATATTGCTGCGTTGGGTAGAGTTAAATTCAATTTAATGAAAATAACATTTGCTTGCTAAATTTTAGTTTAGAATTTCGCATAAATATTTAAATTATAAACAATTTCATCGGAAATAATTTATTTGTTTAGGATTTCCAACTGAGTTTTTAACTTTAATCATTCATTTTTAATCTTGAATTGACTTATAATTGCTTTTATTTGCGTGAGATATATTTTGCCTGAAGAGATTTTGTAAGAATCTTTCAAAATTGTTTTTTATAACCAATTAAATGATAAGAAATAACATTGAAAACTTAACTTGAAATTAAAATTGAGAATGCTTAATTTTGCGCATCATGTTAAGTGTTAACTATCATAAAGTGGTGCATTCATTAACAACTACTTTAAAATACAATCACACGTATGTTTGCATATAAAACAACGACTCTTAAATGGTGCGAAAAAGTGCAATTATGGTGAAAATACCTACATTGACTATAAATGTATATGATCTACGTGTTATTATTTAAATTTTAAGGTTATTTATATATGTTTTTAGTTTTGAATATTTTTTTTTTTAAATTTTCATTTATTTATTGTAAATAGGGTTTATATTAACAATAAATTTTAAGTGCGCTTAATTTTTCGTGAATATTTTAATGAAACAAAATTAATTCAAAGAAACGATTCGATCGTATAAATTCTTCATATCTTAATTTTTCAGTACATTTTTCATTTTCTTTATAATATCAAGATAAAAATTAAAACTACTCACGATCATATTTAATAATTTTTGGTGCAGGTTTTGACAGAAATATAAATAAAATATAATATCTATTTAGTTTCGGCATATCACTTATATGTCAGAATTAAATTAAAAATTTTTTTATATTATATTGTTTTTAATTATATTTATCAAATTAACGACGATTTTTGAATTCACGGATTCATTTAGTTTTAGATATACATTATGAAAATATATTAATATGTTCAATTATATGAATGTATACTCAAATATTGCATTGTGTGCATTGCTTGTTTTATAATATGTATACTGTCCGATGGTTTAAAAGTTCCGATTCAGCAGAAAAATAGCTTTCAATCACATGATTAAATAAATAATAAATTTTAAATAATGATTATGAATAATCAAAAAAAGATATTAAATTGAAAATATATAATGAATGCAGAAAGATAAAAACGTTACAAAATTTGAATGATTTCAAATATAATAAAATAATATTTGTATTGTGGTATTCATTTCATAATGAGTCCAATTAAAATCGCTCACAAGAAGCTACGCTCAATGTTTCGAATAAAAACATATGAAAACTAATCCGTATTCTACTCAAGATTTACTATATGCTTAAATTAACCCACAGTATAGAAATGCACTCTTGCTACGTGAGTTTGGGTATTTTCATTGCTTAACCCTCGAGTAGACAAAACCGCCTCAAGGCGGGTTTCATTTTATAACAAAACAAGTTTGGTTGATAGACCTACGCTCACGTCAGAAGGACTTTGTACCCAACCTCTCTAAAATACGGTCACCATCAACAAATGAAGTCAAGAAACATATCAAAGAGATGTGCACGTTAAAAAAAATTCCATTGCTTCTACATTTTCAACGGTCGCCATTTTATTCCAAGCTAACAAAAATTACGTAAATCAAGAATCCTTAAAAAAATAGTTATTGTTTTACAGAGAAGATCAAATCAAAATTGCAATGTCTGAACCGATGGGAAGTCCACAAAATACCAAACCCGTGTGTAATTGTTGTTGTAAATGCAGAAATTTCAAATGGCAATAACTTCCGCGAATATGATTCGATTTTCATCAAACTTGCAGAATATTAGGTCTTCATACGTACCTACTAAGATATCTTTCTATTCTGTTGACTTTGAGGGTACCTATACGATTTTATTTGGGAAAATGGGAAATTCGAAGATCATACTATTATTAACAAAGTTGAGCGAATTTCAACTTCTAAGGTATTTACTATTGTTTTACTCATAAGCATTTACCTCTATGGTTTTTTTCAGATTTTTCGGATCACAGGTGTCCAATCGCGAGGGGGGCACACATTTTTCGTGTAGTTCCCCTTCCTGTGCGCCCCCTTGAAGCAAAAAATGTCAGTTTAAGATTTATTTTGAAAAGCTCTCATACGATACCCATATCGACTACCTTTGATGAAACTTTTTTTTTCGGAGGCCACTCCCCTATATGGGGAGACCCCCTTCAATACCTCATAAAAATTTTTTTGTAATTGAACTTTCAAGAGAGCACCACTTTACACCCACATGTAAAATTTGTTTCTGGTTTAAATACTTTGCGTGAAAAACTGCTGTGATACACGGTCGGACGGGCAGACAGGTCGTGATTTTAGTTGGGTTTTGTAAAATCATTTTACAGAACCCTAAAAATGATATTCAAACGATTAATAACTATTTTCCGGCAATGCAACCTGTAGTCTCATATCCCCTTCAACTACCTGCGCAAATTTTGTGTCATTCTGCGTTGCAGT
Source organism: Odontomyia ornata (assembly GCA_963969285.1). Classification (NCBI taxonomy): domain Eukaryota; kingdom Metazoa; phylum Arthropoda; class Insecta; order Diptera; family Stratiomyidae; genus Odontomyia; species Odontomyia ornata. The sequence goes on from OZ017742.1 coordinate 114,779,275, forward strand.
TCTATTTTTATCAGCATTTGAATGTCCTGAGCCATCAATTTTTGGATGTTGAAAATTATTTGTGCTTTATCTACTTTTTTGTGAGTTTATAGCTTTTGTTTTGTGCAGATTTTGTTACAGAAAAAATTATTTTGTGGTAAATATACATATCTAAAATATGATAATCCAAATTGGATGCGAATTTGTTAATATATTTACAATAAAAACTATAGTGCGTTCAAGCAATCCCGCCACCATCTGCTACGCCTTCTCGCCTGTCTTCAGTTGCATCAACATCTACAGCAACACATCGTCAAGACATGTTAATGTCAAAAAAACCAAAAACGAAAAAAGATTGCGTTGTCCGTTGCCATTATTTGATTCATATGGCCGAAATCTCGAACCGAATGATGGTGAATTTAATAGAACAGTTATGGATATCAGCACAAAGTCCACTGAATTTACAAACATTAAGTGGAAAAAAGTGCATGCAGCCACATGAAAATGAAGTGGCATTTCGTGGCACTACCAATCTCCTAGAGGATATAAGGCATTTGAAAGCCCCATATGAATGCTTCAATTTTTTCAACAGCTTATGGAGTTCGGTAACCTTAATGCCAGAGTTGGAAACATAGATAAAGAGAGTACTGAATTCGCAACCAGTCGCGAGAGCCGAAGCAATTAGCAACCTTCGCCATAGTTGTGTGAAGTTGAGGTTTGAAGTGATATGCTTTTGTTTTTGCACTTATTTCACTCTGAAACACGTTCACGTTTAAAAAGTTTTTAATTTTGAAGATCGCGTGTACGGAATCGGCTCTTTAGTTAACTGTTTTTATTAAAAACTTACGAATTTCCCATCGGTCTTGACACATGAGTTTTCTCGCCGTTTACGCGCATTTTTCAAATTTCTTTTGCGTTGACGTTCGAGTTTTCTGTGAGAGTCGTTTGTTGTGTTGTACTCAAACTATTTTACGAATGATAACGAAGGCGCGAGCGTACACACGTAAAATGAAATTTTGTCGGTGTGCGCGGTTGTCAGTGGGGGAAGTGATTCTTCTAAAGAAAGGAAAGAAAAACCTGTCTGGAAAGAAACGGGAAAGAGAAGCAGAGGGAATCATATAGTTTCGAGAGCGTAAGTTATTTATAACTTTTTTATGTGGTAAATTTGCTTCCCAGATGGACGAGTACACAGATTCTCGTTGCTCGTCCATTTATTTATATGTCTTTGGTAGGAAACATCAACACGAAGTTTACCGTTACAGCTATTGACCTTAAAAGATTCGTCAGTATTATGCTGTATATGTCGTTGTATCGTTACCCAACAGCACAACACTACCGGGGCAACCTAGTACTGGCTCCCATCGCATCCGCAATGACATCAAAGAGATTTTCCCTTATCTGGAGATATTTACCGTGACGGACAAAAGTCTACATTTCCTTATATCGAGATACTGGTTACTTGGAAGCTTTAATCGAAAATCCATTGAAGTGCATTTTTCAGTAACATAAAAATAAAAATTTTTCATATCAGAATTAAGGAGAAAGTCCTTAAAAACATAAACAGTCAGTGTTGACTCAGTTATGCACAAAAAATTTCCAACTAAACGTAACGGAACGTCATCAATATTTGTTTACTTGGTATTTTCATCATTCCGTATATGTGCTGTTGCAATTCTTTTTGAGTTTTATCGCTAGTATCTAACTCTAAGGATCACGAAATGACATCGCAAAAAGAATTTTCTAGTGATATCCGAACAAGAAATCGTGCTCGGAAATCGCGAAATTACTGCAACTTAAACGAACTTCTGTGCCAACAATCATCGAAAACTTTGAAAACAGTGGTTCCGTTGAAAATAAGCCGCAAACTGGCATTTCGCGAAACAAGTGGCTACGGAAAGGAAAAAGGATGTCCATACAAGAGCCATCACGAGAGCATTTAATATTAATGGGTTTTACAGTAGAAATCCACGTAAAAGCCATTAATATCGGCCAAAAACCGACTTCTGCGTCTACAGTTCGCCAAGGCCCATATTGACAAGGACAATGATTTTTGGGATCACGTTCTTTTAACAGATGAGTCCAAATTCAACGTTTTCGGAAATGATGCTCGCAGTAAGTTATGGAGGAAAAAGAACACAACTTTAGAGGCTAACAATTTGATTCCACTGTCTAGCACGATGGAGGTAAAGTGATGGTTTGGGGAACCATTGCTGCATCTGGGGTTGGCAGATTGGCTTTTGTTGAAACTACGATGGACCATTATGTCTACAAGAACCTGCTACCACATCATTTGAAGCCATCAGTGGAGAAGTTGGGTCTTCGAGAGAGATGGATTTTCCAACACGACAATGATCCAAAACATACAGCACTTTTCGTCAAGAACAGGTTGTTGTACTATGCTCTCAGGCAACTTAAAATGCCTCCGCAAAGTCCAGATTTAAACCCAATAGAGCATGTATAGAAGCTTTTGGAACGGAAACTTCATGTCACATTAAAAATAAAAATTTATTGAAGGAAGCGCTTGTTACAGAATGGGAGAGAAACAAATCTGTAGAAACTGCTAAATTAGTTGCCTCTATGTTTTATAAAACTTATCATCAACATTTGCTCACTAGCTCCTCGGTTTAAGAGGAACTCTGCTCAAGAATACTTGACCACACATATCCAAACTTTTTGTTTATATAGGAAACAAAACTCAAAGAAAAACATCACGTGCATCTGGGGTAGTATAAAATTAACAGACCTGATGATTCAGAGGGAATTCTTGGAGTTGCTTTGGCTTACAAGAATCACCCGAAAGTTCAAAGGCACTGGCTTTCAATAATAAGCTTCATGCTGGAAAAGCACTTTTGTAGGACCTATGCTCGATATGGATATTTGGTCAAAGAAGTCATTCAAGTCTTAGAAAAGATGCTTATACTGTGCAAAAAATTCGATTTCTCTGTCATGAAAGATGATGAATATTATGTCTTATTTAATATCACACACACGAGGAGTTTCAGAATCAAAATGGGACAAATCAAATATGTATCTCATTTTGGCTACCCCAAAAGAATCCACCTTCTAATGAAGCTCCTCTTTTATAGTTTTTTTTTCTCGTATCTGCCAATCTGGTGAATCCCTTCCACAGTTGAAGAAATTTCGAGCGTGGAGTTCTTGAGGCTGAGTCTGATTATTTTCCAGTTAAACTAGCCCTAAGTGTAAAAAGGGGTGTGAAGCCTGCGGTTACAAATCGTCAATTTTTTATTTCATACAAGTGAATAAATTGGATAGCAGTTAGTGCTGATTTTGGTGGAAAATCGAAGGAAATTTCGATCAAAAGATCAAAAAATCTTTCTATTCCTGAAACTGATGAAAGAATCGCTCATATTCCTGCAATCCTAGATATGGTCATCTCAAAGATTTCCATCAAGAAATCCTTGAAAAGTTACCTTTATCAAGATTTACCAGACCACATTTTAGAGCTTCATCGGCAACGTAAAAGACTACTTACAAGGATCTACCACCGCAATTTGAATATGATCAGCCTGGAGTATGAACGTTTTTTTTCTGGTAGTTATGTTTTTAGACCGAATACTCTAGAGGATAACCACAGCCTTTGCTAACATGGATTTGAACAAACTCTGAAAAGTATCAAATCAATTTATTGCATCTTTCCTCATATCGACGGGATAACTGGCAGAAAACAGCTGCTGGGGGTTGTTTTTTTTAATAATAACAATAATTTCATCTGGCCGTAAGGGAATTCAAGTTGATATATTTAATACCACGCTCAACCATATGATTATTACCTAATTTAAAAAGAACCCGTCACAGCTGAGTGGGCTGATAGTTCGACAGCAACATAAAAAGTTCAAACTTGATGCCATCACCAAATTTTGAGTTCGGAGTTGCTGCGCAAGTGAAGTTTGGCCTAACCTGCTGCTCCTCATGGACTAACTTCCTTTTGATATTTCCATGCTTATGGATGACAAGTCTATTGCTAACTCTATCGAAAACGTTTTGAGAAAGTTCTTCAAAGAGAGAAAGCAAGTGAAGACTCTTCTGTTATTTCGTTGGTTATCAGCACCACAGTGATTTTCAACTTCTCTCGAATCTAAAGAAAATCCTAAAAAAAGTCCTTGTCTGTTAACCAAGGGAGCTCACCAACAACTTCATACCAGCCAAGCAGTATGGATTCCAACAGAAAATATAAACGGAGCAAGCTGTACTATTTTCCGATTACTCTATTTCAAGAGCCATTAGAAAAAAGGAAACTACAGTCGCTTGAACAATTAACATAAACAGAGCCTTTGACTTCATTTGGACAAAAGGACTCTTCTTCAAGTTGATACATTACCGCTGCCCAATAGCACTCCGTTGCATATTAGAAAGCTTACTCAGCAAAAAATCACTCCAGATTAAAATAGCCAACGAAACCTCTAGCAGTATCCAGATACTTTCCGGAGTTCCTCAAGGCACTATCCTCTGCTCAATACTCTTCAGCTTCGATAATCATGACATGCCGTGGACTCGAAGTTCCTACTTAGTTTCAAATCTTACTTCAAAAGCACTTCTATACGTAGATGACATTTTGATGTTCGCAAGCCACGCCCTACCAAACAAAGCCTTATCCATAATAAAGGAATGCACCGGCATCATAGAAAAAATACCTAGGTAAGCCTGAAGCATAAACGAAAACAAATGTGAACTCATTTGCTTCCAAAATGCTAGCGGAAAAGGATACAAATACGCCCCGCCCGAAAGTAGGGAACTCACTTTGTCCATTAACCACGAAACTGTTTCCTAAAAGAATCCATCAAAAACCTTGGCGGTTTCTTTGACCATCGCCATCAATTTAGTCCACACGCTCGTGTGATCCTCCAGAAAGTAAAATCCATATTAGCGCTGTTAGCCCCCCTACTTTCCAAGAAATGTTTAGAGCCAGGAACTAAACTCCTTATGCACAGAAGTTTGGTATGGCCTATCTTAGCCTATAGCTTTCCTGTGTGAACTCCCCTTACGGTACCCGAGGAGCTACAGATCTTTGAAAGGCAAATTCTCAGAAAGTGATTTAAGTCCTTTACAGAGAAACAAGAATAACTCCTATCATTTATTATCTGATAAAAGGCAGCAAAAATGCCTAAGCATCTGCGGCGTCCACCGAGAACCTATCAGAAACAATCTCTAACACCACAACATGACTAAAAGCGATGTTTATTGCCTTTCGTCCATCAAGCTGATCTGTTCGGTTTACCCTTTTCTTAATATACCCGTATTGCATCCCTACCAATAAGCCTTCCTTCTAGGTACTGGTAGAGGAGGGAACCGAGCAAGGATAAATCAATATCAAAACTACCCCAACTGCCAATGAAAAGTTCACACCATTCACACCATTCACACCCCTTTCCACGCAACTCCATTCACTCAGATATTGTTAACGCAACAAGTCCCATCGGGAACCGTCCCCATTTCTCCATCCAACAATTGTAGACCTACAAACGTACTTAGCAACATATAAAATGAAAATTCAAAATTAAACTCGTCCCCTCAAACTCAAATATTGTAAACATTGTAATTAGGTTAAGTTAGGTTAAGATAGATTTAGTAGCATCTTTTTATTATGTACAAGCCATGTGAGCAGATGGTAAAGCCTTAATCATTTTAAAAACCGTCAAAAGTCAGTTTGCTTTGGCCACGGCCAAATATTAGTCATTAAACATGCTATTTGACATAAGTGTCGCTGTCAAATTGATTTAAATTATCATTGTAATTCATAAATCAATGTACGTAAAAAGGCTCAATAAAGATGTATCTATCTATCAGTGAATTTCAACAAGGGTCATGGGCAACTGGGAATGATCAGGTTCTTTGATGCGTCACCCCAACGCACCTACTCTATGAGTCAGTCCTGAGCCGCTCACTTGGTTGGCACTGAAGCATAATTCCCAAAAATTTGCAGAGTCTGATGGAATCTCTAATTGTATACTTAAAAAGCTTCCCATGTTTTTATTTTGTTCTTCTCGCGATCATATTCACTTATTGCATCAACATTTGCGACTTCCCTAAGTAATGGAAATGCGCAAAAATATTTGTAATACCCAAGAAGTCGGGTAGCCCTGACGTATCCGATATTCGTCGAATTTCACTGCTTTCAAATATCGATAAGCTGCTTGAAAGAGTAACACAAGTACTTGAAGGCATTTCACAATCCTTTGCTGGAGCAAGAATTGCGCCGGCAAGACGATTGGGCTTCAAGAGGGTCCAGCTCACGATGGATGCTCTAGCCGTATTCCAAGCCAATACAACTTGTATAATGAAAAGTTGATATGACAAAAATATTGATTTAGCTTGCCTGAGAGATATGGGGAACACATTTGATTTTTATAGATCAATGAGTTTCTCTACAAAATGGTAAAATTCGCTTTTCTGCTCATATAGTAAGAATTATAGGCAGTTTCATGAGAGGACGAACTACCTTTGCAGTGGCTAGGGGAGCTAGTTTAGACCTATTTCTTATTTACTGAGCGGTCCTGCAGGGTTTTATATTGGGCCCATTTCTTTTCATCATACTCACTTCTGATGTTTCGGGCATTAGGGATGAATATAAGTCTGGAATCCAGGTGAACCTTTTTACTGATGACCTATTAGTATGGTCATCTGAACACAATTTGTGCCTTGTAAACATTAGGCTCCGAAAATACATGGAATTATTTAGTGCTCATTACCGGTAATGGGGAGTCAAAGTAAATGCGAAAAAGGAAATTAATTGTATTCAAGGATCCCCACAAAAATTTTGGCCGGACAAAAAGCGAGTATGTAATGACTTTTCTGTTATTTCAGAAGGGCCGTAAATCTTGACAAGGACCATAAGCAGTTGTTCATGACCAAGTTCTCTTACCTCCCTCTGATGTACCTGCTGACCACGCTCTGCTTGTCAGTCCTGAGAGGTTCAGTTTGTTGGAATGGGAGTGAAATTTCAAAAAAAGGGGCTCAAGGAACTTCCAGTCACATGATTAAAAAACTACCTCATGCTTTTTTTGTTCTTCTCGCCATCATTTTAAATAATTGCATCGAAATTTGCCACTTGCCACAGCAAGAAAAATGCGCAAAAATATTTGCAATACTCAAGAAATCGAGCTACACTGACAGAGTTGATACTCGTCCAATTTTGCTGCTTTCAAATACCAGCAAGCTGCTTGAAAGGGTAGTACTTGAGGACATTCTACAATTCTTTGCTGGGGCAAAAATAGTGCCGTAAAGACAATTGGGCTTCAAGAGAAATCAGCCTACGGTAGATGCTCTTGCCGTATTTCAAGCCAATATAATGAAAAGTTGGCATGGCAAAAAGGTTGATGAAGCTTTCCTGAGCAATGTAGGGAACGCATCTGATTCTGTATGGATCAATGGACTTCCCTGCAAAACGGTAAATTTTCGCTTTTCGGCTCATATAGTAAAAATCAAAGGCAGTTCCATGAGGGGACGATCTACCTTTGCAGTGGCTGGGGGAGCTGGTTCAGACCCAGTTTGCATTATTTCGGGAGTTTTACAGGGTTCTATATTAGGCCCATTTCTTTTCATCATATTCACCTCTGATGTTTTGGGCATTAGGGATGAATATAAGCCTGAAATCCAAGTGAACCTTTTTCCTATTAGTGTGGTCATTTGCGCACAATTTGCACTTTGCAAATATCACTCATGCGGTGATGATCCAGAGAGAGAGCTCCAAAATTGAAATGGAGCAAGATCTTCGAGCTTGCACAGGACTCTGCAGAAGGGAGAGTAGATTGTCTCACTCTAACGAAACGTTTAACCAGAAGGCAGCAGTGGTCATGATGAAAATGTATGCCGAAAAGTTTGTGGCATCAGCACAAAAGAGAGCAGTGAAGCACATAGCTGAATAAGTCAGGGCAGGAATTGATCATACAATGGGCGCAGTGAACGAATAGTTGTAGGTTACTATCAAGTGGATGATGTATTTGTGTTAGGCTCAATTTTCAGGATGTTGATTTTGTCAAAGAAGTTAATTTTATCGACTTTTTCCTAATCAATTCATTAATAGTTTGATGATATTGTGGTTATTAACATTCTAAAGTAGGGTTTTTTTGTGACCTTATAAATGTGTTAAAGTAAAGTAGAGCAGATGAGTATTGAACTCCAGGAAAAGCGCTGAGACAAAACCCGTATGAACATGGTTAGACTAAGTTATTTAACTATTGAAAATATTGTCGTATAAAAGAACACGCAACGAAGATTTTGAATATTTCTATGTCGAACTAACTTCCAAACGTATTAAGTGTTCGTGAAGTTAGATAATACGAGGGTAGTTTCAAAAGTACCCAGCCTGACTTATGAATACAGGTAGTTTTAAAAAAACAAATACTGTGATGACAATACCACCTTTCAACAAATTAATGCGAAAAATTCATAACGGTACATTTATTATTATTTTTTTCTACAGACATCCGAAGTGAACGCTCTCAGTGAATTTTTAAACATAGAAAAAATTGGGCATCGTTATGTGATACAATACTTTCATTTGAAAGCCAACCGATATCAAAGCCGAGTTGGATTCTACTCTGAGGAAGTCTGCTCCTTCGTTTACAATGGTTAAATATTGGTAAGCCAGGTCGTACGAGCTGCCAAGATGAACAACGCAATGGTCGACCAAGTGAGGTCACTACATCAGAAAATGTGATGAAAACCCACAAAATACTATTGGATGACCGTCGACTAAAAGAACGCCAGATAGTAGACATGGCAGGCATTTCAAAAGTGCTATGCATCGCACTTTGACCGAAATTTGGACATGAGAAAGCTGTGCATAAGATGGGTGCCGCGTTTGCTCACAATGGAGCATAAATAGCAACGTGAGGATGTTTATATCGAGTGTTTGATAATATTTCGCAGCAATAAAGCCGAGTTTTAGCGTCGATTCATAACCATGGACGAAACCAGGGTCCATCACTTGAGACCAAGGAGCAGTCAAAGCAGTGGACTAAAAAGGGAGAACCGGCTCCAAAGAAAGCAACGACAGTTCAGTCAGATGGCAAGGTCATGGCATCCGTTTTCTGGGATAATATTTATTGATTATCTGGAAAAAGACAAAACAATCAACGGCGCATATTATGCAGCCTTATTGCAGCGTTTGAGTGATGAAAGTGTTGTTTCATCACGACAAGGCACCAGTCCACACGTGCGTCATTGTGATGGCTAAAATCAATGAGTTGAAGTATGAATTGCTTCCTCATGCACTCTTTTCACCAGATCTGACTCCCTCGGATTATTTTTTTTTTGTCGGGTTTGAAAATATGGGTCGGCGGCAAAAGATTTGCCAACAATGAAGAGGTAGAGTTTGCTGTTAATAGCTATTTTGAGGAGGTTGACGGTTCCTACTATAAAGCGGGTATCAAAGCTATTGAACATCGCTGGGAAAAGTGTATCGAACTGAAAGGAGAATATGTTGAAAAATAAAAAACCTTTTCGCAAATTTTTTACTGTTTTCTTTGTCGGCGAAGTACTTTTGGGAATTATGGGAAGTTTTAAAAATCTATGAAATCATCGATTTCTTTCAATCGTTAAAAATTACAAAAAATATTGTTAAATAACGTTTTCATGGATAGTAATATTCCAACATCCAAAAACACGACATCTTTTAGGATAGCAAGTCTGCACTAGTAGCTTGCCTGTTACCAAGTACCTTAACAGCAAGTGCAGTATTATACGGAGGCAGGGCTTCAAGGCTGCAACTAGCCGAAAGAAAGCCAAACTAACATGGGTAAGTGAACACAGAACTATTGAGGGAAACGAAACCGTCAATGAACTAGCTCAGTCAGTCAAAATTCAATAAGAGTAGGTCAATCAAAATTCAATCAAGTTCCACTAGTAGCGGTGAAAAGGAAATTAAATGAAACCCTCTGGAAAGAGACAAAAACGGTATAGAGTAGCAGAAATTATTGTAAAATTATTTTAGGTCCTTATTTTCAATCTAACATTACGAGAGCTAAATAATAATAACAAAAATTGCGTAAGAACTGAAGTCGCTTTACTAACAAACCCTTGCCTTTTGGGTCAATACGCCTAACAAATAGGCACTCGAACAGATGTCACGAGGTATGTTTTTGACAATAAAGAGCGTAAAACACTTTTTTCCTAAATAATTTGAGCCTGATTTAATATCTTGGGTAGAATCAAGCAACCTGGCCACCAAGGAGCTAGGGGCTTTCGTTGGCTTTTGCAGTGCAATCGCGTGGACCGTCTGAGAAAATTATTAACATGTGTGTGGAGCTAGACGTCAACACCTACTTCCTACTTTATCCAATAGTGCACCCCCAAAAAAATTCTATTATACACAATACTTGATTTCAGGAGAACCAAAGTCATGGTATATTTTGAAATCTAGGCCAAATTTTTAAGTCTATTCACTTTAGTCACTTTTCATAGCATTTATATAATTAATTTCAAGATTAGTCCTCAAAATAGGTAATAATATTAAATCATTGCAACAAATTTATCTTTATTAAATCAATTTTAGAAGTTCAAGTTGAGAATCAGCAAAAATTTAACTCTTCGATTTCCTTAAAGCCTAATAATATCTTCATAAGACGACATTTAGCTAAGTATTTGTTTTTTCATATTCAAATTGTTTTATTCATCCAAATCAATACAATGGTAGTGCAAATAAGCATATCATGTCAAAAATTACATTTGCAATTCTAAATAAATTCTTTTCACATTATTTCTACTGACAAAACATCGTTCATTGGTATAGAGTTTACACCGCAGTAGCTTTAATTTCAAATTTGCATACTTTTTCTATTGAATCCCACATGCAGTGCGATATTATGGTTATTTGATTTGTTTTAAATTCAGTCCTCAATTGACAACCGCAATTCATTTGCATTCCTTTCAAAATGCAATTCAATTTGATATTTCTGTAGAATTGTGTAAAATCTGATCGATAAAATGCTGGTGGCTCTAGATAATGAAAAGATGATTTTTATCAACATATTTACAAATCAATGTTGAACAGAATTAATTCATTTCATTATCGTTCAGCATTATATGAAAAGATTTTTTGAAAAATTTCGTAACTAGGACAATAATACGCTTAGCCTCCATATGCACAACCATCAGGTATTGGTTTTTTAAATGTTTTTTTTTTCTAATTTTTGCGAATATTCTTTGGTCTGGCTTGAACGGCAATAAATGTATTTTAAGAAGTTACTTTTTTTAAACATCTACCATTAAGACAAATACTACGTTATCAATTAAATATGGATCGAATAAATATATTTCTCATTTTATTAGTTATCAATGCTACGACGTTAATTCTAGCCTAAATTCAATTGTTTTCATTCCAATTTCCTTTTTTTTTCACTAAAAATTGCAGAAGCCTCCTAAAGCGCCATATACGAGTATTTTCTAATCTCAAAAGCTCACTTAATATCCTAAAAATATTTTTCAGCTTTCCTAGCATACGTATCCTTTTCCTTGAAACTTCAATTTTCCTCCTCATACGACAAATGTTTAAGTTAAGTTTTACATACATCTAAGTGTGTTAGAATTTTTGTGCTAAACGTTTATCTATACCTAAGAATAATTTTGTAAGCTTTATCCTTAACACTATCTGTTAGTCTAAATTTTTAGGTTAAAGTTTTGCTGATTTTCATCTTAAGCTTTCGCCTGGATTTTGTTTTTTTTTTCATAGTTCAATTGCGAAATAATTAAACATGCTTTTATAAGGATGTAGATCTCTGATAATATTTCATGAATTTAAAAATTGAAAGACTTTTAAAAAAAGTGGACATAAATATTTTAATTTGCTTTTAATCAAAAAATTCAAATTGCACACATATTTCAAATTGGAAAAAGCGAAAGTATACCATGTTTCATTATTTATTCACCTTGACAGGTTGAACCTTGACAATTATTAAAAATTTAAATGGCTCAAGTCACTTATTATGAGGAACTTTCAAGAACATAATTTTCCCCCATTCTTATCATTGGCTCCATTAAAAACTTTTTTCATCACTCACAAAAGCTAACAATCTATTTTTCCTGCTCTGTCGTTCCGAGTGAAATTTTCAGAATTTCTATCAATCTTACTTGGCAATATGATTGCAAACGATGAAAATTAGTCAACGATGTGGTGTGGTAGATGGTAGGATGCCTGATAATATCTCAAAGGCAAAAAGGAGGAAGGAACAAGAAAAAAACTGGAAATTCTCTAATAAATACATTCTTGGATCTGGAAAGTCTTCTACATTTTTCTTATGTTTGAATAAATGTGCGCCAGCGGGATTCATAAGATGAAATATTGTTGCTTGTTCATCCTTCCAGTTATCCTGCTTGTTGGTACATTCCTGATATGTTTTCTTGCCGTGCTAGAGAGTCCTATTCAAAGTTTCTTCTTGGTCTTTAAGAAGCGCGTTGCAAGAAACGATGAGTGAGTCTTCCATGGAAGTCTACTAACAAGGAAAACCTGCGTTCTTTATATAGAGTAAGTACATCGGAGATTTAACTCCTAGTAAATTAAGTAGTTTTTCTTGGGCAAGAAAATTGAACAGAAGAAAAGTTGTATAACGATGAAGTAGGTGTCTAATTATTGCTAAAAGCCATAGTTGCATTCCACTAATTTCCTTGTTTCGGTGTGTTGAGATTGATGTTGCGGAGAAAATGTTGACGCTAACATGGGTCTTCATTGCGAGGAAACAACATAATTAACGAAACCTTGATGATGATGCACATTGCTCATTTCATGAAATTAATATTGTGCTGGTTAGAAGTTTGTAGCATTGAACTAAGTTTGACTTGCATAATTCAAAGTAAAATGTTGCTATAGTGAATATTAAATGAGTTTTATAGGAATTTTGAATGCATACTTTGTAATTGTTTGCTTATTCTGCTTGAGAAATTTGGAAGAAGTTTTATGAGGGTAACATTGAATGATTTTAGTACAGTTAAGATAGTTTTGGTTATTATTGCATAGACCAACAGAAACGATTAATTAGCGTAATAGTGTAATTGAACAATGCAGCACACAACTAAAATATTTTTTTCAGTTTTGACGAGCATGAAGACCAGCTGCATACACAGGAAAACAAAGCAAATCTGTGATAAGACCTGTGTTATGCTATATGTGTGAAACATGGACCCTAACCCAAGTAACCGCAAATATATCGAACGCCTTTGAGGTACGAGTCCTTAGGCGAATAATTGAAGGGAAGCTACACGGGGACCCATGGTGATTTCCATACAACTATAAATTATATGAAATATTTTGACGAGCCGGAGGTCTCAACGTTTGTAAGACTGCGGAAGCTGCAATGAGTTGCCCACATAAATCGTATCAACGTATAACGGATACTCAAAAAGGTATTCGTTGGGAGAACTGAAGGCCGGCGGCCAGTGGCGAAACCGAGGAAATGCTGGTCTGACTCGGTCGGTAAAGGCAGTTCATCGCTGCTCGGATTTCAAAATTGGAGGATGTGGTCGATAAATCGAGACAGTTAGAGGCGTTATATACAGGAAGCAAAGACCCGAGAGGGACTGTAGTGCTAACAAGAAGAAGAAAAAAGTGTAATTGCCAGAAGAATTTTTCATACAAATTATAAAATAAAAAAATGTTCTCTAAGTCTTGTCAATTTATTTTTACACTATATTGAGCTTACTATTGAATAGTTACAACAATATCCCAAGGTTAAGTATGTCAAAAGTGGTTAGGCTACTTACAAATGCTTATCTTCCTAGTTAAACTTGTTCTTTTTTTGTAATCTTAAAAATTCCCCTGCAACTGTAGCTTTGCCCATTACACCCCACTTATAACTAAAATTTCAAAGTACATGCATCCAAGACACCTTATCATAGATTTCGTCGCATTACCCTATTGAAATCTTAACCTGCCTGTTCGTTTATCTGTTTTTTCGTCAGTGTCTCACAGCAAAGTTTTCTCAGGAACTAGAGAAGCTAATAACATTAAAACTGATGAAGAAGTTAGAAGTGGTGAGGTTTTAATTTTAACCCTTTCGGCACTGCTGTACATTATAATGTACATGCTTTTTATCACCCTGTTTAGTCGATACTAAGGCAAATATCGATTGTTAGTCGTTACTACTAGTTATTCTAGCGCTTTTTTGGTCTATTTCACTCATCAGTTGGCAAGCCTGTTGATGATAGATTACCAAATGTCAGTCTCTTGTATCTGTTTTCTTTGGTTGTCATGGCGTGTGCAATTGGTGCGTTTATTTTTTTATTTACTTCAACGTTTTTACATATTTTCGCCTCAGAACTTTTGTTATAATTGAACTGAATACATTATTTAGTTTTTACTATGTTCAATTAAGTTTTATCGCTATGATAGTGATCTGCAGGCGGAAATGTTTATGTACATTACAATGTACAAAAGTAATCATAGAAATACTGGTGTGAACTTACTTTTTGAATTTTATGCTTTATATTTCCGTTTATTTTATTATTGATGCTTACTTTTTACATGATACAGGTCTTCAAAAACCAGGTTTTGGACAGAACAAGAATTTCTAGGTTGCTTAGAAGATGGGAATTTGTCCGAAATTGATCTTCTTGGAGAGGAGGAGCTTAATGAATCCAGTCCTGAAGCAATTTTGATGCGAATAGTTGGAGCAGGAATGGACAATGCAAATAAATTAGATAATGAAGCTGAAGATGAATCCATACTGCATCTGGAAGAGGTAGTGCCATCGACCTCTGAAAATATTATCACAAAAAAAAACCAAATAGAATGGAATGATCAACATTCGTTTATTCAGCCACAAATTTTTTGGAATCCACCACCTACTGTCGGTGAAGATATTGGTGCTATGAACCCATTGAAATATTTCCACGAGTATATTCCTGACAAATTATTTGATACAATGTCAGAAATGACGAATATTGATGCGATGCATAGCGACTCCAATTTTATGGTTACCAACCCCAAATAAATAAAAAAAATTATTGGCCTCCACATTCTTATGGGTAATCTACAATATCCAAGAGTACAGATGTATTGGAACAGCTCTTTTGGCGTTCTATTGGTCAACAAAACAATGCCCGTGAGCAGATTTTTCAGTTCACGAGGCCATTTGCATCTGGTGAATAATTTACAAATTCCTAATAGCAGAGACAGACTAATTCATAAAAGTTAGGCCCATTTACGAAGCTATTAGGAATAGCTGCATGGAAATTACATCAGTCGACAAATGCGTTTGTGTAGACGAGCAAATTGTTCCATTTAAGAGGCATCATCATTGTAAGCAATATATGAAGGGAAAGTCAAGTATTTGGGGATTGAAATTATTCGTTTTGATTGAGTCTACCGGCCTAACGTAAAATTTCTTACTGTGCAGGGAGCAACAACCGAAATCAATCCAGCATATATGAGTGAACTAGGTCAAAGTGCTGCAACTGTAGTTCAATTAAGCAAAAGACTGCAAGCCCCTGGGAACGTGTTATTTTTTGATAATTATTTTTCATCTTATTATCTTTTGCGGTTATTGAAGGAGAATCAAATATGGGCTGCGTGCACTATAAAAATGGACCGATTTTCAGGAATAGGATTGAATAAGAATGAAGATCTTCTATTGTAAAAGGAATTAAGAGGCTATTCCAAACAATTTGTTGATAAGGAAAGGACGTCGTTGTAACTAAATGGATAGAGAACAAAGTTATGTCAATGGCCTCAAATTTAGTAGGTGAAGGAAACCCCGATTTTTGTAAGCGTTGGAACAAAAAAAATGAAAAAATATGACGAAGTCAGCCGTCCAGAAATAATGAATTAATATAACATGTCCCTGGGAGGAGTTGACAAGGTAGATTTTTTGATTGCATTATATCGGATTTTTTTGAAATCTAAAAAATGGACGCTACGCATGATATTTCATGCAGTAGACCTGGCGTTTATCAATAGCTGGCTGATGTACTGCAAGAAATATCAAGGTAAACTGAAGCATCGACTTGATCTGCTACATTTTAGACAAGAGGTGGCCGTAGTTCTACCAAAGTCAGGAATAATCGTTCAAAGAAAACGAGGACAGCCTTTATCCGCTGAGTATTCCCCTTTCACTACACCTCGACCGTCACCTTCTTCCTTACCAGCAATAAGGTTTGACCCGTGGCGATGGTAGCGAAGGACCATTATAGTCATTTCCCAGATATGGACAAAAATAAAGAGGTCACCAGATATAAAAACAAGGGATGCGGTGGAAGAACGCATTGCTTTTGCACAAAATGCAATGTGTATTGGTGTTTGAAGAAAGAAAGACATTGTTTTATTGAGTTTCATCCTTAAAATTTGTCGTGTTCTTATTTCCACATTTGACATGCAAAATAATTTGGTACTGATATGAAAACCTGTTTATTGCAAATCGTTTTTCATTTGATCCTTTTTATTGAACTTGGACTTCTTTTGCAATTTATTTTGACAAATTTAAATGTCAGTAATATGCCTTTGAGTACATTTGTGCATTATAATGTATAACCTTAAATATCAGTAACCATAACAGATATCGACATATAATAACTTTCAAAAATTACAAAAAATATATATTCACTAGATTTCAAACAAAAAAAAATTGTTTTCCAAGGTTGTCATAATTTGGTACTGAAAGGGTTAAATATGGAAAAAAAATTTCAAAAAATGCTATGGGAGTCACCGCGGGAAACAACATAGCCCCTTGAAAATTTTTTTGAGCAAAAACAGTCGAGCTCGATATCAAATATAAGGCCCTGATAAGATCTTTTAATAACTGGTCCTAAAATTGCACTGTAGAAGGGGTCAGGTAGAGAAAGCAGAAGAATACTTCCACCTCTCGTGATTCAACACCTGTGGACCAGAAAATAAAAACAAAATAACAGAGATATGTCCATATGGGTACTAGGGCATAAAATACTTTATAAGTTGCAATCCGTTCAACTTTGTCAAAAATAATAGAAGCATTCTAATAAAAACGAAGCTTTTGCTTTTGAGGACTCAGAAAGCGTATCGAAGATAGGTGGAGTTTCGGGACGGATACGAGGAACGCATAAAGATTATTAAAAGCCAAGCTGACCACGTAGCCGGTTTGCTTAGTTGTCCTCATAATGTGCCAAAAAAAGGTTCATTCTTCGGTTGCATAATGCATCATGATGAACGTTTTTAACAAACGAAGGCGTTACACCAGCCAAAATTTGAGACCGACACCATGCATAGCTTGAGAAAAATGTACTAGTTTAGCTATTAGCCCTATACTCCCGAGTCACAAGGAGCCTTTATGGAAAAGAGAAAAAGGGGGAGCCAGGACAATCAAAAGGCAAAATACGCTTACTAGTTAGTAAGGTGACAAGTGTTACTCGTTAATTTTCTTTGCAATTGTTGCACAATAAACGCTGCCTACTATTGTGAGATGCTTGACCAGTTTTGTGCTGCATATTAGTCAAAAAGGTCCCGTCAACTCATTCGAGACAGCCTGCTTTTGCAAGATCCCACGCTGCAGCCCTTAGAACACAAAAATTAGATAAAATGCATTAGACTACATCTGATTACTCTATCTAAAGCTCTGACAGTCCTTCTTGCGATTTTCATGTGTTTGGGCCTCTCATGGAGAAGCACTTGGAGGAAAGCGTATTGCGAACAATCGATAGATTAAACAGGTTACACCCCTTTGATTGGACACCCACCCGAAATCATTTTTCGAAACTGGCATTAACCAAATACTTGTTCCAAGCAGAAAATGCATTAATGATTATGGTAAACGTGTTAAAAAATAAATATAAAGTGTGTTTACTTCTTAAATGTAAAATAAATTTCTTTTTACAAAGAGCTCGTTTGTAGTTGAGTGCCCCTTGTAATATAAATAGTCTGCATTGTCCCAAATTAAACCACATAGGTATCTTTAAACCATATAGGTAATCCTTAATGGTTCCAATGACATTGATTAACGAAGTTTAATTTCTGAGGAAGAAACCGCTCATGCAATTAGCAATTTGGATGTTATTAAGGGAACTGGCCTCGATGATATTCCTCCTAGTTTTCTAAACCAGTGCAAAGAATAATTAACCAAAGAATAATTAACCAGGCCATTCTCCGTCATTTTCAACAAATCACTCTCTAGTGGCATCTTTCCTTTTTACTGGAAATCTTCTTACTTAATACCAATCCATAAGAAGAACGATAAACGGTGTATTCAAAATTATAGAGGTATTGCCATATAATCGTCTATTACAAAGCTTTTTGAACAACAAGGTCTCCCCTATTATAGAACTGCAGCTTAATGCAGAGCAGCATGAGTTCAGAAAAAATAGATCTACTACCACCAATCTCCTCATCATGACATCAAGTATTCTGTGTGAGATGGAACATGGTCTCCAGATTGATACTGATTTTAGCAAAGCATTTGACTGTGGAAATCATGAAGTTTCGATTAGCAAGCTCCGTAATTTTGGAATTGCTGGCAATTTACTTAGTTGGATCCATTCTTGCCTTAAAGACCGCACTCAAGTTTTCAAATTTCAAGGAAGATTATCGAAACAAATTCCTCAAGGAAGTCATCTTGGGCCTTTTTTGTTTACTATTTTCATATCTGATCTCTCATTTGTATTACATTAAGTACCTCATCTTTTTTATGCAGATGACCTTAAAGTTTACCATATCATATCATCTCTATCCGATATGATGTTTCTCCACTCTCTTTAACTCTCTCTGAATGGTGTTATAACAACCATTTCTCTCTAAACTTGGAAAAATGCCACGTGATACGTTTTTCAAGAAAATGGAGCCTTCTTCTGTTTGACTATCACATCAACAACACAACATTTACTAGAGTCGATAGCATTGTGGATCTTGGTGTTGTTCTGGAGCAAAAGCTTCGTTTTAAACTTTAGTATGAGGGAGTTATATCCAGGGCTAATAAGATGCTAGAATTCATCGAATGAAGAGCTAAAGAATTCAAAAATATTTGGGTTAATAAATCACTATATGTCTCATTAGTACGCCCTATTCTTGAATATGCCAGCCTGATTTGGATCCCTGTTTTTGATATTCACGCTGACAGGTTAGAATCGGTCCAGAAACAATTTCTTCTTTTCGCCCTCAGATCCCTTTACGACCCTAGAAACTTCCACAGCCTACCATCATATAACTAACAGCTCCATGTGCTAAATACGGCATCACTAGATTATAGGAGAATGATGATGTCTGCATGTCTAGCATTCGATGTCTTCAGAGACAATATTAAAGTTCAGTATGTAACAAAAAAAAATTACCTTGAATGAACCCCTAAGAATCACAAGATTTTCACCAATGCTTACCGTACACACTACTTATGCAGACAATGAGCCAATAAACAGATGCTGTAAGGCATTAAACACGTTTAGTAAATATTACTCCCCGTCCAACCTGAAATCCTTTCATTCATCAATATACTTGTATAATTGTACGTAAAAATTACTGTACCAAGAAAATGTATTTTTAGTAAAGTTTTTTTTTGTGTAATTTTATGCTATAAGTATATGTCTTGTTTGGCAAATAAATAAAATTAAAAATAAATAAGGTAAATAAATAATTTTAATGAAGTTTGATATTCAGGAGAATTTTCAAAAGATTGTTATATCTCGTTAATTTAAAACAAGTTGGGTAGACAGACCTACGCTCATGTCAGAAGCGTTTTGTACTTTATCTACAAAATGCAGTCACCAGCAACGAATATAAGAAAGAAAAATGTTGGTACGCGATAAGTTCGTACATTTCTCCTTCCCCTGCCCCCCACGGTACTGTTACGGCAATTTAAACACTTCTTTTGAAAAGATCTCTACTCGACTACCAGCGGCGAAAATTTTTTTTTGAAGGGTCACCTCCCCGTATGGGGAGACCCCCTTAAACCCCTTTGAAAAATTTTTCCGGCCCATAACTTTTAAGAAGTCACCATTTTTGACCTTTCCACAAAATTTTCTGGCTGTAGCTTCTAGAGTTTCGGAGAAAAAGTGCTGTGACTTACAGACGGACGGGCGGATACACAGGACACAGGTTGTGATTGCAATAGATGCCCTAAAAATGGAATGGATATAAGGTCGATGAAAGGATCACGTATAAAGTTGAATGAGCTAAAGCGCTCAATTTTAGGCACTAAATCTTATCTAATTTTGTAGATCAAGGACGAGTTAGGATTCAACGTATTGGACAACCAGGAAGACAATGGAATCGAAGAGGAAAACTTTCCACAAGAGTCGCCAAGCTCCATTATTCATGTAAAATGTACAGATGAAAACCAGCTGATTATGTAATCAGGAATGTGGTATTTTCAAAACCGCTTCTCGAACAAAAGAGAGAATTGGTGCTGAGCTAACTGACAGCAAACGTAATCAACTATATACGATGGTCGACTATATACTATGACCGATGAGTTTTTTCCTGACAATATGTCCAGCCTTGGTCGAGCTGAGAATTGAACTTGAATCGAACGTGACTGTGAATTTGAGCTTTTGCCAAATGGGAGACCATCGGTCGAATCACTGCCAATATTTTTCGAAACGACATCATCCATGGAAGGAGTTCAATTATTCATCACCAACCATCTTGGTGAAAAAAAAAGCAATGGAATAGATTGAAAGTGCATCAACTATCGTTCACTGAACTGCATAACTATTCCACTACCATTCCTGATGGGCTTCGTGGAAGATCAACTCGAACAGCGAGAAATTTTTAAGTACGCTGATGGCTGATTATTACCGAATATCGCTTAAAAAAATACATCCAGATATCCACCACTTTCGGTATTCATGAGAGACTCTTTGGATTCAACTTCATGTCATTTGGGCTGTTTAATGCACCTGCAGTGTTCTGGAAGGTCATCCCACTGCTAATTCAGAGAGTGAAACCTGAGGGAGTCATCCCGTACGTTGCTGAGGCTATAATTCCAATCTCTGAAGGCTCCAATACCTCCACTCATTTTTTGAGCTAGTTCGAGAGGCCGGTGTGACGCGTTTGTTGTCAAAATGGGTCTTCTTTACCAAGGAGACATCATTCCGGGGACATTTTCTTATAAGAGGGTCACTAAGCCTAAATTGGAAAAATACTGGCCATCAGATCATTCATAGCATCCGCCAATGTCACTGAAGTCAAATGATTCCTATGGTTAACTGGATTTCTCCGCGAATTCATCAAAATCTTTGCAATAATCAGCCGACTTTTATCAAATTTGTTTGAAACGAAAGAAGCTTTAGAATTTTTGTGGAAACAAACACAGGAAGAAGTGTTCCGACACTCAAACATATGTTATCGAACAATTAAAGGTGCCGAGTATAGGAAATTAAGCTCCAAAAGGACTAACAGCTTTAATAACAGTATGTATAAAATGATGCCATTGATGGTTCTTAATTGATTCAAAGCTTCAAGAGATAATTGATAGGAACATGCGAGATGGTACTAAAATAAATTCAATCTACGAGTATAGACCGTTGAGCATTCATGTTTGGTAGAAACGAAAAGAAAATATAATATATAATATTTAATTAGTTTTAAAAGAAATTCCAAAATTTGCTTAATCTTATCATAAAATAAATCGGTGATGAAATCCTTGATTGTTTTCTGATGCACATTGTAGCCGACCATATTCTTGGGCTTTTCAATGTATGCCAGAACCCAAAAGAATTAATATGTTATTCAAAAAAAAGTTTTCAAGATCCGTCCTTGCTTTTAAATAATTGAACCCTATAAGCCGTTTACATTAGGATGGATTTAGAATTATGTTCATGTGTTAAACTTCTAATTTAATATAGTTTTTCTGCTTGCTCAAAAACTCATATTCAGGTAGGGAAAGGGGGTAGCAGGCAAGACAAGGTACAGGGTCTCATCGATCATACTAACGACTAATCTCAGTCACTCTAGCTCAGAATGATGCGTAATTGTGTTATTTGTCAGTCAGCGCTGTGACAAACATGTGAGTCCACGGGTTTTTGCCCCAGCACCATATACTCGGTTTTGGTCAAGTTCGATGTGAAGTTCATGCTATACATCTCATATGTTTGGTACCGTGACATAAATTTTCAAGAACTGATTAAAAGCTATTTTTGTTTACCAATGATTACACTAGCAGCTAAGAACATATTTGTTTCCATATTTTGATTGAGTTTTTTAAGGCACGTTATTTTATTCAATTGTGCTTGGGAGGGCAAAACATTGTTAGGAGTACCCGATGTTTCAACATAAATCACTTATGTACTTGCTATTACCAAAATGTTTGTTTATTGTTTTTTTCTTTTTTGGCAGCATTAAGCTATTTTCTTCCTTGGACCGATCTTCTTACCTTTTCTCCTCTTTTGCTTTTCATACAAATCCCTTGGAGTTAAACTGTTCTTAACTAAACTTGATAGCAATACCAGTGGGGGCCTGACGGTATTCCAAATTGTCTAGCAGAATCTTTATCTTCCTCGTCTTGTGGTCCCTTTTCAATTATTTGAGTTTATTCTGTGAGGTTTTTCCCTAACAACGTAAAATTGTCCACATTCTTCCTACTTTCAAGTCTGGCGATCACTATGTCGTCTCAAACTATCGTCCTATTTCCCTCCTTCCTTGTTTTGGTAAAATCCTTGAGAGTTTTGATGAAAACTTTTCAAATACCTCCGCAAATATATTAAACGCCTTTGAGCGACGGGTCCTGAGGCGAATAATCGGAGTGAAGCTAGATGAGAATCAATGGCAAATTCGATACAACAATTAGCTGTATCAAATTTTTAACGAACCTGAGTTCTTAACGATTGTCAGACTGTGGAAGTTGCAATGAACTGGAAACATAAATGGTATGAATGAACAACGGATACCCAAAAGCGTATTCGTTGGGAGAACTGAAGACCCGAGACCAGTGGGAAAACGAGGAAACGCTGGTCTGACTTGGTCGACAAAGACAGTTCATCGCTGCTTGGATTTAGAAATTGGAGGCTGCGGTCAACGAACTGAGACAGTTGGAGGCGGTATTTGTAGGAAGCGAAGGCCCCAGAGGGGCTGGAGTGCTATGAAGAAGAAAAATGTCTACTGCCACTGTAAGCGGTTGGATCGTTACAACATCGCCACATTATTACTTCGGCAGACTTTATATTCTAAAAAAAGAACGATCTGGGTGTAAAAAGCTATCTACAAGAGATTAATATGCGGTAGGAGTTGAACATTTTTATCCAAAACTAATTTCAATGTGGGTGTCATGCATCAACAATAAACATATTCGCATTTTAAACGTTGGTAGATTGTGAATTGTAGCTGTGAGTAGCTAATGTTGCTGTACCAATACACCTACCGCTGATCAAAAATAATGAAAAAACAAATACAAACAGCACAGTAGCTTTCCTGCTAGAAGGATATTGCAAAATAGTTAGTAAATCAAACAACGTCTTCTAAATATCATTCATACATACATGTATTCCATGAATTGAGCTCAGAAAACGAATATATGGTTATTATGTCATTAATAAGCAACCATTTTATTTTCAGTGTATTGGCCTAAATGTTTGAGTAGTCATGATAACATACATAAGAACGGTAGAAAATATTTCAAAAAAATTTCACTAAAATCCTTACGCATATGTCGTGTTTGGGTAGTTTGCGAACGTGTATTGTTGTTATAATTAACCCATTCGTTCAAGATGTCCAATATATTTTCCATTGGTCTTCCCCTTCTTTTTAGGGTTTTGTAAAATAGTTTTACAAAACCCTACTAGTTTCACGACCTGTATGTCCGTCTGTCCGTCCGTCCGTGTGCCACAGCACTTTTCTCACAAACTACTTAAGCTAGAAACATCAAATCTTGAAGGGGGTCTCCCCAAATAGGGGAGTGGCCCCCGAAAAAAAATTGCATCAAAGGTAGCCGATATGGGTATCAAATGAAAGGCCTTGATTAGAACTTTTCAAAGCAGATCTTAATTTTACACTTTTTGCTCTGAGGGACGCGCAGAGAGGCAAAATACACAACAATAACACATGATTTTGGTATTTTATGGACTTTCCATCCAATCAGTCACTGCAGTTTTGATTTGATCTTCTTGAAATTTTCCAATAAGGGCGATAACATTAATATTTTTGAGAATTCATGATTTGAGTGATTTTTGTCGGTTTGCAACAGAATGCCGACCGTTGAAAGTAGAAAAACAATAGATTTTCCTTTAAACGTGCACATCTCTTTGACATTTTTCTTGACGTTATTCATTGCTGGTGGCTGCATTTCTGAGAAGTTGGATACAAAACCCTTCTGACATGAGCGTACGTCTGTTTACCCAACTTTTTTATCTGCTTTTACAATGTTTTTGGAAGTTTTGACCACGTGCGAACATAAAAAATTCATTAGTGAACGCATACTTGTATGCACGACATCGTCTCTCGTGAACTAACTATTTCGGAAATCAAATTAGGTGTTTTTCAATTGAATTTTCTTTAAGTAAATGTTGTCCGTTAAGCTTTTTGATTTTTTGAATGTTTTTTGCACGTTTTTTTTTATCTAAAAACCTTGAAAACCAAATTAAATGATACTGTCGCCGTCGAAAAGCCCTGTCCAACAAATTAGACACACGTACCCAATGGTCACGAAAAGAAGCATGAGCATGTAACCCAGTAGGGTGGACCCAGGTTCCAATAGCCCAGTGGTAATTTAACTGGCTCTAAATCTACTGGACGAGGGTCAATTTCTGGCAAAATCATCTGGGTGTGGCCTATTAGGCTGTGGTGTGAACAAAAAAATGTCACCTAAGAACGGTCATATTTTTAGTTTTTCCTCAGTCAAAACGAATCCCGGACAAGTATCAGCGAAGTTCTTAGTGAGCTCGATACATTATATTTCATTGAAGGTGAATATGTGGCACAGGCGGTGAGCAGGAAACGAATGTGGCAGACATTGGCACACCCCATCAGTCGGATTGAGTAGCACATGGACGTTACCATGCCAGCAGTTCATTTGAAAATGAGCCCATGGAAGAAGAATTCAACGGGCTGGCTTACGATTTGGAAGGGATTAGCATTGATTTGAATGAGATTCTCGACAAACTCCATCCGCAAGCAGAGTCTCAAATCTGTTGCACAGAAAAGGAAGAAATCAAGTGGCGTGAGTGACCAACTACAGCTATGCAAGCTGATGGAATTGCTCACGTTAGTGCTGACAAGGAGTTGATTGAAAGCACCAGTGTCGGCATTCCCTTTTCATATTTCAGCCGCTATCTCGACAACGGAGTTCCCGCTTTCTAAACCAAATTGTTTGCTGTTCAGGAAGCTTTGTTCATTATTTTTATTTTGCCTTTCATTCTTTTAACTACTATTCTCTGATCAACTTTGTAGGTGATAATAAATTCACACCATGCGATACAAATGAGGTCAGAACTTCCTTCGCCCTGCACATGATGATGAGTGTATACAAATTTCCGCGAATGAGAATGTTTTGCAGTCGGCGATATAGACTTCCAAATTTCTACGAAGTCAATCGACTCTGCTCTGTATCAACGCTTGCACATTACCGGAACAATGCTTGGGCTCTGACATGCAAAGACAGGTTGTATAGCGTTCAACCAGTTAGGAGCTGAATTTGAAGCCAACTACTTAAGTTAGATTTTGAAGAGAATTTCTGTGTTGATCACCAGTTCGTTGCAAAGCAATACGTCAAAGTGAAGCCTTGCCCCTTGGGGAATGAAATTGAAATTCCTCTGCAAAAAGAGATTTATGTCATATGATTTCCTTATCTGCCAAGGCTCAATACCAACAATGAACAACATCCTTGAGAAACAATCAGCAGTGGCTCTATAATCGTACAAAAATTGAACGTAACGAGCCCCAAAGGAAGAAAAGGGCACAAGTTGTTTTTCGGCAACTATTTTTCGTCATTCCAATTGCTTGAAATTTTGAAAATCAACAAATCAACGCAGGTGGATCAGTTCGTGCCAACTGATTCAATAATTTACCTCTCCCAGATGCCAAAACGATGGCTGCCCATGAGTGCAGCTCCAGCAAACAGTGCTTCAGCTCTGACGGTAAAGTCATTTTCACTCGTTGCTTTGACAAAAAGGTTGTCAATTTGGCTTCTTATTTCGTTAGAATCGGCGTCGAAGACAAAATACAACGATGGGGCTAAAAGACGCATAGATACATCGAAGTCAATCATTCTGAGGCAGTTCGTTTGTACAACGATAGTATGGATGCGGTTGATTTACTCGATCAAATTATCCAGTACTATTGAATCAACATACGATCTATTAAATGGACTGTGCGTGTGATGATGCATTACCTTGATCTGGCTATAATTGCTGCTTGAATCAGTACAGAAGTGACTGCATGCAGGTAGGGTTACCATCTGACCGGATGAATCTGGTCGTGACCAGAAAAATTTGAATTTTGTCCAAGACCAAATTTTTCGTCATGCCTCCCAGTCAATTGCATTTAATATTTTTCTGAATTATCATAAACTAAATAATTTTTTATCATTCAAAGTATGTCACCAAATTATGAAATTAATATAAATGTACCACGACAAAACTATTGGACTAGAATATTTTATGTCATTCTACAAGCAGTGCATTCAGAAGTGAGATAGATCTATCGCGCGTGTTTATTTTGATTTGTTCTTTTACGTTATTGTTACTTTCACGAGTATAGGAATGGCCTCTTTAATTCAAAAACACTGTAAATTCACAGATCTACTAAAGGCAAAATACTCGTTGCTTCGAGAAGGAAGAAACGAGCAAGAAGTCAAGTGTACTATTTGTGCCTATCGGGTACAAAGGTGCTGCTGACATCGAAAAACATATACACACCAAAAAGCACAAAAGGCCACAGCGAATAAGTGCATCAACAAGAAAGTTGGACAGTTTTGTTTGTAAGCAAGGTAATAAAAGCAGCACAGTTTATGCCACACTCGAATTTCACGTGGTCAAACACCTTCAATCATACAAAAGCATGAACTGCACTTCGTTATTATTAAGGAAACTATTTTCTGATTCCGAATTGGCCAGAAACTTAGCTTGTGCGAGGACAAAATCTGAGGTAATTGTTACCAATATCATTGCACCTTATGCTGTTGAAATTCTTCTACAGAGCCTAAAATATATTTTATTTTTGGGGTTTTTGACAGATGACAGCAACCATAACGCTGACAAAATATATCCCGTTGCTATTCAGTATTTTGATTGGAACACAGGGATGCAAAGTAAATGGCTGGAATTGTCTGTATTGGAAAATAAAACTTCAATAACCATTGCTAATCATTTACTGACTACTCTCGAAAAGTATGATTTAAAAAATAAGTGTGTCTCTTTCAACAATGCAAATGTGAATTTCGGAGGTGTCACAAGAAATCAAGGTAATAATCTAATCTCTCATTTAAATCAGAACTTGGATCAGGAGATTATTGGTGTTGGTTGTCCAGCTCGTATTCTTCACAATTCAATACGACATGTTATAGATCTGTTGGAATTCGACGTTCAATCTCTGGTGATGAACATTTTGAATCACTTTTTCATGTATACTGTACGAACAGAAACCCTAAAAGAATTATGCGCCAACGCGACTTTGGAAGAGGACTCAGGTGAGTCCAGTGACCTGTCATGTACCTCACCGGTTAGAAATAAAAAAGCGCATCAAACTATGTCAGAGGAAAAGGTGGGAACAGACAAGATCCTACACCTTCCCATTTTTATCAAATCCAAAATTGGCAACATGTGTATAAATGATGGATGTGACAAAAACCCTCCATCATTTATAAAAAATGCAAGGTCACACTTTGTTTGCAAAAGAAAAAAATTGTCTTTATGACTTTCATCAAATAAAGTGAATTTCAATTCAATTTGAATAATATTTACTTTTTTTCGACACTTAAGTAAGGTGTAACTCATTTTCATTGATTTAATTTAATAAAAAAAAATTGAAAATAACTAAAAATGTGAAATAAAGGTCTTTTGATTCGAAAGAAGTGTTCAGGTAAAAAAGGAAAAATATAACCATTGGGTACGCATGCCCAATATTGAACATCGCGCACCTGTCAGGTGTGAATAGCAACCTCAAATTTGAGAGTATTTTTGAACTCACCGGCGGGCTGATATTAGTTTGAATACATACCTAAAAAAATCTTTGACGGCTAGAAATAGTGAACGAATGGGTTAATAAGTTTTAAATCGTCTAGAACTTAGCTGCTTACAGCTCGATTTTTATAAAACTTTCCAAAAATATGCGTTTAACGTCAACAAATTTAGAAACGAATTCCGGACAAATTTAAGGGTCACTTTTATATAGTTGAAAACGGAAAGTTTGTCAAATGTACTATTATTAAAAAATTTGGAAGAATTATGACCTCTGAGGTATTTGTTGGTCTTGCACTCATAAGCATTTTTTTTCATTTTAAAATTTTTCTATTCAAAGATGTCCAATTGTGGTGGGAGGGGGAGTACACAAATTTTTCGTACATTTCCACTCACCCCGCCTAGCAAATGCCTCAGTTTAAGATCTATTTTGAAAATTTCTTATCAAAATCTTTCATTTGATACCCACATTGGCTATCTTTGGTAACAAAATCTTTTTTAAGGGGCACTCCCTACATCTGAAGGGGAGTCTTCTGATATAGGGGGTGCCCCTAAAAAAAACCTTAAGTTATTATTTTTTTTCGTACACTGCAATTTTCGAAAGAACTCCACTATTGACCTACACAGAAAATTGCATCATTCTAGCTTATGTGCTTTCCGAGAAAACTTGCTTTGATGCACGGACGGACGGATGGAATGACAGACAGTTCACGATTTTATTAGGATATTGTAAAATTATTTTACAATACTAATATTAGAGTTGAACCAATATAATGAAATTATATAAATTTGAGAATTTAATGGCTTATGTAAGTTTAAAAACTCAGAAGGCGAAATTCCTTATAATTATCGAGTGAACCATAAAAAGTTTTTCAAATAAATGGTGTATATACGTGAGATGGTAACGGTCATCTCTCTTTGGAATGTGGGGGGTATGGAGTTAGTGCGATTTAACACCTTAACTCCCTCGTGTCTGTGAGCACTACAGTACCCACTAACCTTCCTGAGCTAGCTTCAGTCAATATATAATTTTAGAAGTAAATTTTATATAGTTATTTGGCGGATTGTCGGGTAACGTAAATCATCCCCGTTCCGAACAGTTCGAAGGAACGCCAGGGTACTATTGGTGTGGTTGTCTATTGTATCAAACAGTTTCAGTGCTCTGTCACGTACGTATTTTTCAACTGTCTCAAGTCGTAGGTCCTTGTATATGTCCGTGTTTCTAATGTACCATGGAATTCTTAAGATCTTTCGAATAATTCTATTTTGGAACGACTGGAGTGCTTTTTTATTAGTCTTTGTCGTCTGGTAGAAAGCAGAACTACCGTATAGTAGCGTCGGTCGTATAATTTGTTTGTAGATGAGCAGTCGATTTTTAAGGCTAAGTTTTTTGGGTTCAATGAGTGGGTATAATTTGGAGACAAGTCCAATACAGTGTCCCCGTTTATTTTGTATGTGTTGTCTCCATGTCAGTCCTGTGTCGAATGTAAGTCCAAGGTATTTAGCCGTTGGTGCCCAGTCTATTGTTTCATTGTCAACGGTTAGTCTCTGTGGAGTTTGTAGTGGTTTTCTTGTGATGAATATGGCCTGTGTTTTATCAGAATTAAGCCTGATTTTCCATTTGCGAAAGTATTCCAATAACATGTTTATCGATCGTTGCAAGTTTGAGGTGATGACTCTTGCTTGTCGTGCTGTAACAAATATACAGGTATCATCAGCGTAGAGTGATAATTTTACTTTTGGGGGCAGAGTGGGAAGATCTGCAGTAAATATATTGTATAGGACCGGTGATATGGGCGAACCCTGAGGAACTCCAGCATCAATTGGTCTCAGGCTTGAGAGTTGTTTGTCAATTCTGACACGGAATGATCTGCCTTCCAAGAAGGAGCCAATTATTTAAGTGAGCTGCAATGGAATTTTGAACTGATGCATTTTGAAGATAAATCCTGCATGCCAGACTTTATCAAAGGCCTTAGCTATGTCAAACATAACTAAGCCTGTTGAATTCCTGCGATTAAAGCCTGTTCTGATATGTTGGACCACTCTAACCAGCTGGAGCTCAGTAGAGTGTTTGGCTTTGAAGCCATATTGTTCTTCCGGTAGAATATCTTTATCAGATATAACCTCATAAAGTCGATGCAGAATCACTCTTTCCGCAATTTTCGACAGCGAAGAGAGGAGACTGATAGGTCTCCAGTTTTGTGGAAATTGTGGGTCCTTTTAAGGTTTTGGGAAGACAATAATAACCGCTGATTTCCATATTTTGGGATACTTTCGCGAACGAAATATCGCATTAATAACGTCCGTAAGTGTTTGTAAAATATTGTCTGGTTGCCAAGAAATCATAGTGTTTGTAATAGTGTCGTTTCCAGGTGATTTATGTTTGTCGAGTTTCTGTATAATGTTTTTGATTTCATCAAAGTCCGTTGGTTTAATCCTGTCTTCGTGTTGAATGCTATCCATCAGGAGTCTGTTGAAAAAAGAATTCAAGCCTCTCCTCAGTTTCCAAGTCCTCCTCATCCGAAGAATTTTCGTGGAATTGTGATTCTAGAGAATCTGCAAATGCCTCTGCCTTACCTGTATCGTAGAATTGCATCCCATTCGGACCATGAATAGGATGTACCACAATCTTATAGTTTTTTCGAAAGTATTTGGTCATTCTCCAGAAACTGGCACACCCAGGCTCGAGACTCTGCAAAAAGCTCTCCCATTGCTTGTCTCGGAATACCCTTATTTTATCACGGATTTCATTTGTCATCCGAGTAGCGTTTATGCGTAGCGTAGGGTCACCTGTAAATCTAGCTCTCCTCCGAACTTGATTCCTTCTCCTGATCAGTTGTTTGATATTCTGAGGGAGTTCATAGGGATTCGTTTCCCTTCTCGGAGTTATGACCGTGTGGTCCTCTTTTGCCTGTACAATTTTCTGAGTTATGTTCTCAATGATATTGTCGATGTCGTCAGCCGTTTCTGGTGATTGAAAATTAGTTTCATTGGCCAATGCGACTTTAAACGCTTTCCAGTTGGTGATTTTCTTTTCCTGCATAGGAACATCTATAAAGATGTTTTCTATGAGGAAAAGGACTGATTTGTGGTTGGATGACAGTTCCTTGAGGACATTTAATCGAACATTTTGTTTGAAATCTCGTAATATTCTAATGTCCAGTACAGAGCCTTTTCTTGACCCGTAATGTGTTGGCTCATTGGGGATATGCAGGCTGAAGTGATTGGCTGTGATGAATGTATTGAGCTCGGTCCAAGCTTTATTGCTTTTCACAGCACCCCAAAGGCGGTGTGTGGCATTTAGATCTCCTGCAATGAAGAAAGGGCCATCAAATGCAGTAAGTACTCTGAGATCATCTTAAAGATTTCTATATGACGGAGGATTGTAAACAGAAATCACAACGAACTCCAGAAAATCAGTTCGGACCTTGATTATTGTGGCCTCTAGTTTCTCTAGTGTGGGTGTATTGATGAGATAATGACTCACGTTTCGTCTCACGAGAATGGCCGTTCCACCTCCCCTACCCGTCATTCTATCATTTCTGTACATGATGTAGTTGGGGATGCGGAATCGTCTTCCAGGCTTCAGAAAGGTTTCTTGGATCATAATGATATCGTATTTATGATCAAAAATAAATTGTTGAAATTCACCTGTATTCTGAGCAAGGAATTCGCATTCCACGTCAGAATTGAAACATGATTCATTAAACTCATTAGTGTTTAGTGTTGATGACATTATGAGATACAGCGAACATGGTTTGAATCATATTTGCCATCGTCTCTTGCATCATGTTTTGGAACTGTGTTTGTATTTTGGCAAACATTTGGTCAATATTGTGAGTTTGATTTTGTATGCGTGGGGGAGCCTGTGTCGTGGTTGTTAGTTTTTGTGCAGGTTGTGTGAGTTGGGCCGCAGCAACCTGTGCGAACGATCTTCTCACGTTCTTTGGATTCCTGGGACAACCCCGTAGCTTGCTGGATGTTCTCCGCCACAGTTAACACATTTTGCTTTCTCTTCTATTTTCTTCGGACAGTTCGAGAAATGGTGAAGCGAATCGCGTTTGACACATCGAGACTGTGCATGACAGTTGCTAGCAGAATGTCCAAATTGTTGACAATTGTGGCACATACCCTGGCCCGTACGAGGACGCTGTGCTTCCACGATGCACATAAGATGGCATACTGATTTTATATTGTAAATATTTGTTTCGGTTTTTGGGAGGAGAACCTTGACAACTTTAGAGAGACCTTCCCTCATTTTAATGTAAAAGACTTCAATTGGGTTGAAGCCCTGAGACTGTAAGTCTTCTTTGATCTCCTCTGCTGAAAGGCCATACAGACCCCTGATGACAACACTCAGCTGTCTATTTTCTGGCAGTATATAAGTGTGGTATTGCAGTTCATTTTCTGTTAGTGCTTTGGGCAGTCGTCTGTAATCTGTGGGTGTAGATGGTATAATTTGTATTCCCAGGTAGACATTTTTCGCGGATGTGTATGAAATGTTTTGTGTTTTCATTATGTTCAGTGTTTGGGACCATTTTGATGGCTCTCGTAAAATGATCGGAACTGTTTTTGATTCTTGTGTTTGTGTTGCGGGTTGTGTGTTTGTAGTGTTTGGAACTGTTGGCTTTGGTTTTGGTGTGATGGCCATTTCTTTGAATACCGTAGCTGGTTTTAGTAGTGGAAGGGCAGGGAAAATCTCATCCTCTTTATCTTTGTTATTATCGCAGTCAACTTCCATCTTACTCTCTGTAGTTTCATATGAGGAACTTGACTTGGGAGGTGAAGACGCCCTCACCTTTCGCTTTTTCATCCGAGGGCTGTCTTTTTTGGATTTTCCGTTTACCTTAGCCTTGCCCTTGAGCATTAACACTAGTTTTGCATTTTTCGCAGCTAGCAGCTCATTTTTGTTTCGCTGGTCGGCCAGCTCAGCATTAGTTTTAGCGAGTGTCTCTTGTGTTTGTAACAGCGTTACAAACACTTGATCCAACTTCAGCGTTATATTGTCAAGCTGGGCGACCAACGAAGCAATTTGTTCATCTTTGCCAGCAGGTATGTCACGTCCGGCAACCACGCCACCATCCGTCGACATCCTGTCCACCAAAAGGGAACTATCTATATGCTATAATTATTAGAAAATCCGCCAAATAACAAATTTTCAATAAAATTCAGAATTTAGAAAATATGTAATAAGAAAAATTGACTGAGGCTGACCCAGGTCAGTAAAGGAATACCAAGTACTCACCCAGAGCCCCGGTATTATATCTTCTTATTCGCTCTATCTTGTATTTCTTTCTATCTCCTTACTCGCTCTATCTTCTATTTCTTTCTATCTTCTTACTTGCTCTATCTTCTTCTCTTTCACTCTATTTTCTTCTAT
Organism: Odontomyia ornata; assembly: GCA_963969285.1. Classification (NCBI taxonomy): domain Eukaryota; kingdom Metazoa; phylum Arthropoda; class Insecta; order Diptera; family Stratiomyidae; genus Odontomyia; species Odontomyia ornata. The sequence continues at coordinate 114,812,645 of OZ017742.1, forward strand.
TTCGCTCTATCTATCTGCTGTCTCGCTCTACCTTCTACCCTCCTATCTTCCGTCTCGCTCTACTTCTCTCCTATTCGCTATCTCCCTCTGCCTTCGACTTCCTTCTCTTCCAATCTTCTGTCTCCTTCTTATCTTCCTTCTTCTTATCTTCTGTCTCCTTCTTCTACCTCCTTCTTCTTCTATCTTGCATGTACTTCACTTTCAACTTTTACTCTCCCGTCAGCACGTCGACTTTTTAACTTGACTTGACTGGTAACGGTCATGTTTATACTTAAAACATTTATACCGCCGGCAGTAGCAACCGTGTACGCCATTTTTCAAGTTTCAAAAGTTTTTGTATGGGTAGCCACAATTTTAAGAAAACATGAAAATTGAACAAGCACCAAAGACTTACTACGAAATCCTCGTGTTCATTTTGACGTTTTTTCTTGCATTCAAATTTTTCTCAGAATATTTTTTGTTTTTTTTCGCATTACTGACATGATTCCAACCCCGCATGCCTACGATTTAGTGATAAATAACTCACTTCTGATATTCCTTCTAATAAATGGAACGTCTGAACTGACAGAGAGATTTTCTAAATGCATGCTTTTCTTATTCAAGCTAGAAAGAAAGCACGCAAGAGCGTATGGAAAATTTTCCAATTTTCGAAAGCCAATCCGACAAATTCTTGAGACGGTAAACGTGTGCACTAACATCTGGTAGATTTAAGAAAAATTTGGGTGTAGTTTGTTTTTCTTACGATGATCAAGTTGGCTACGAATTTCCAAAAGCTGGGTGAGCTGAACAGAATAAAAATTTCTGGAAAGTGTTTACATAAAGTAGCCTATTTTTGAATTGAGAACGGTAAATAAATCCGATTCTTGGAAGGTTGAAACAAAACACCCGATATGGGAATAAGAACCTAAATCTTCCCACATATGTATCTTTGACTGATATGTTGAATAAAATGGCAGAGATCTGATGAGAAACAATACCATTTGTCCCCTCAAATATATTTCCACACTCTGTCATTTACTACGAAATGCTCTCTTGATGAAACCATCCGCTACTCTCCAATTCAATACCTATCACATTTGATAATTAGAAATACATTTATTTCCTGGTCTAATCTCAATGGACACTTGGCAAGAATTTGGAAGCATTCCTTAATGTTGCCTTACACATACAAAGATTCCATATGTGTGTCTGCAATAGAAACACGTTACTGTTAGAAACCCCATAAATAAAATTCCTTTTCGAATTGTAGCTTTTAGTTTCATTACTCTCTTTACACCCAAACTATTTTTTTTTCTTCCTTCTACACGCAAATAAAATGCATTTCTATCTAGATGTTGGGTATGTGTACTCAGATCACTACTCATACATAATATATTACATCCGTATATACACGTTTCAAATCTATATACTCGTACGTTATAGTTGAGATATGCCAAAGTTCATTGAACATTTTGTTGTTGTTGGGTTTGTCGCTTTTATTTTGGTAAGAACAGAGTAGGGCGGAATGGAAATGTGAAGGATATGCATGTTCCATCCAATTTCGTTGAGGGCCTATTGTTCTAGAGGGTGGATGTTTTGTTTTTGTTTTACCTCCGAAAAATTCATGGAATCTACATTCATATGTAGAAACATGGCAATCTAGAATATATGTACGAGTATGTGTTTGAACATGTGTACGTACTGACGAAATATAGCTGTAATATTATATGATTAAAGGATAATTAGACGTGGCATGTAATGAAATGGAAGAAATGAAAGCAGGTGGAAAAATTTAATTAATTACTCTGCTCTGGTTAATATGCTAATTTGTTTGAACTTTTTGTTTGGTAGCACACAGAGTTTATTTAGGAATTTACTGATTATAATATGATGTGTGAAAGTTTGGCTTAAGAAATCCACAAGCAGTTTGGATATGGATATGAGGTTGATATGAAGTACATTTAACATGTGAAGTAGATTCAAGAATAAGAAAAATAGGTGGAGTACATGAGTTCGTAGAAGGTTAATGTTTCAGAAGGGGCTTTTGCCTGATGAATTGGGCAAACTAGAAAGACTAGTTCTTTCGCCTGACCAGAACCAGACATCATAGTTTTTAAGGTCAGCGGCAATCACTCCAGAAACAAGTGCTTGAGTTTTAACTCAGTGTTCACGGAACCAGGGAGCACATTATGTTCGGGCAGTCCTAAAAGATAAAAGGGACTCATAGCAGCCGGGTCGCTAGGGCTGAAGGATCGCTTGTCTGGCGATTCCTCTACCCTTTTGCCCTTCCGCTAGAAGAGGACTTCCCCAGCTTGCAGGTGCCTCAGGCGTAACAAAACGAGACCTCGCCCGAAGAATGTATCAAACGCTTCTAGGCTGGGGTCTAGGGTGGATAGGAGAAGTGTTTAGTGGAAAGTTTAGTCCCTTCCGAGCACTCTGTACGTAAATGAAATTTCTCTCCCAACGACAAAAAACTCAGCGCGCAGTACCTTTCGCCAAAAAAGTGAAATACGTCCGCCACTCAGCTGTCATTAGGCAAGAAGCACTTGGCAGCTACAGACGTGCGAAGTATGGGTTAAAAAATACAGTATCGCGACTGTTTTATACTTGTAAGAAGATGACAAGTCGATGTTAGCTATGAAATCGCAAGAAGACTTAAAAATATGTATTACAGAAATGTATAAGGCTTAGGAAATTTATTAGTTGCAATAGAAGAACTTAATGGCTTTTACAACAACCGCGATGGAGTTTAGGGGAAAGTTGTACGAAACGATCCTGCGAGGTAAAATGATTATCCCAAGTGTTATCCTTTTTATCAGCATCATCTATTAGTTTGGATGAAAACCGTTTTTTTTTTGCCATTTGTTAAGCATTCTGGCAACGTTTCATGGCGTTATGAGTGTTACAAAAAATAATAGCGCAATAAAGTGAAGCTTTTCTTGATCGATGTAAGATGAGCAAAATTCGATAATGTGTAAGTTTAATGTCCGTGCTTGCGTAGAGTATTGATGTAAGACGTTGGTAATTTGAATACAAAATTAAGTTCCTTTAACCTAATGCTACAACTGTCATTTGTCACTCTGTTCACTTCTGTCAATAAACATTGTGTTAAAGCGTTGGCTAAATAAAATCATATTACTGTCTATAATACAATAACATCGTAGCAGAGCGTAGTTCGATTTGAGTGAACCAACATTTTTTCAAGAAGATTGAGAAAAATAAAGAGTGTTTTTCAAAGAGATTTTCTCAATACTTGAAGGTGATAGTTGCTGGAAATTTGGTGACTGACAATCATGGAATTTCAACGTATTAAGAAGGTAAAAGGTTCAGAAAACTGAAATATTTGGAAGTTCATGGTGCCCCATTTATTGCGAGCAACTGAAGGAGCATATGAAGTGAGTATTGGAGAGTTGGTTCAACCGGTGCTGGCGGCTAATGCTAATGCGGCTGCGATTGATGCTCACAATGTGGCAATGTCATGACTTTGATCGTCGCTTGCAAGACTGCTCATCAGATGTAGAACAAATTGCATGGTATAACAAGTTAAGCCGTTCATTCAGTTCAGACTGAGTTTTTCAGTGTTGACATGAATTTAGCGAATGATATGATAAGTCATATTGCTAAATTTGAAGGTCTGATACTACGCATGCAGCTGTTGAAAGTTAAGCCCGACGAGTCAGCTTTGATGGTCAAGTTGCTGGAAACGTTGTCTGACAGTTCTGAAAGTTTCAGGCAAGCTTGGTGGGCCAGGTTGGATGATTAGCAGACCCTTGATAACCTGAACAACGTGTTGACATCTGATGAGCAAAGGCGGAAACTTCGACAAGAGAAGGAGAACAATCTGACGGCACTGATGGCAAACAAGTTGAAAATCCAGTCGAAAGGTGCAAGTCGAAGTCAACAAGGTACAAGTGGAAGTCAACAAGGTGCAGCTGGTAAGTAGGCCAAAGATGATGTCAACTCCAACCAGAAGGGGAAGAAGTCGGCTTTCAAGTGCTATGGTTGTCACGGAACTGGTCATTTTAAAAGAGATTGTCCAAATTCGAAGAAGAAAAATGATGGAACGTCTGATAGTAAGGGTTCGTTAGCGAAGTGTTCAGTGCGGACGGCAAGAATGAAGCTTGGATCATCGATTCTGGACCACATGACCTTCAAAAAAGAGTGGTATTCATTCTTTGAGACTTTTTCTATTCCAGCAGAGATTCGTATCGGAAACAATTCTGTGATGAGTGCTTTTCGAAGAGGAAATATTGACTTTGAGGTGCTTGTGAATGGCCGTTGGACTTCCTGTCACATGGAAAACGTGCAGTATTTTCCGGGAGCTAGGGGAAATTTATTCTTGGTTACGTGTGCACTGGACAAAGGTATGACTTTCAGCTCATCCAAGGATAGCTGTGAAATCCACCTTGTTGGTGTTGTCAAGGCTCCAGTTGTGCGATCTGGTCAGCTGTTCAAGATGATGCTCGAGGTCAAGGAACCGGACACTTGCTGTGTGAGTGAGGCTAATCTGGCGGCCAAGGACTCGAATCAAGTCTGGCATAAGCGTTTAGGTCATCAGAATAAAAGACATGTTGTGAAGATACTCAAGAATCACGGAATTGAAGTACAACAGGACGACAAACTCTGTGGATCTTGTGTAGAAGGTAAACAACATCGAGAACCATTCAAGTCACGTCAACAGCGTTCATCTGTGCCAGGAGAAGTGATCCATGCTTAGATGTCGGTGTTTCACTTGGACAGGAGTCTATTGCTGGTGCCAGGTACTTTGCCTGCTTCACGGTTTCGTATGGTTTACTTCTTGAAGGAAAAATCTGAGTTGTTTAACAAGACCAAAAAAATGTTGCAGCTGGTGAAGACTCAACGAGGTCGACTGTTAAAGGTGTTCCAGTGCGACGTAGGAAAGGAATTTGACAACAAGAAGATGCGAGAACTCATGGATTCCAAAGGTATGAAGATGGTGATTACGAATCCTTATACGCTTCAGCAGAACGGTTGTGCTGAATGATTCCAGTGCGACGTAGGAAAGGAATTTGACAACAAGAAGATACGAGAACTCATGGGTTCCGAAGGTATGAAGATGGTGATTACGAATCCTTATACGCCTTAGCAGAACGGTTGTGCTGAATGATCAAACCGGACAATTGGTGAGCTAGCAGTAACCATGCTTGTTAGCAAGGATCTGCCGAAGTTTTTGTGGGCTGAAGCTATCAATGCTGCGGTTTACATTCTCAACCAAACTGGTCCAAGCTCTTTAGAGGGCAAAACTCCGTACGAGTTATTCGTTAAGAAGAGTGTTCATTTGAACAGGTTTGATATTTTTGGAACCACATGCTGGGTGATGGTGCCTAAACAACCCCGGAAGGAGTGGGATGCTAAAGGCGTCGAAGCAATTTTTGTTGGGTACTCGGAAGACATCGATGGTTTTCGTGTGTGGAAGAAGGATACAAAGCAGATGATCCGAAGTCGTGAGGTAGGTAGGTCAAAAGCCGCGATTTTTCCAGAGTCCTGAACTCACCTGAAGCTCCGCATGTGCCTGACGTCCCGGATCCTGTGTTGCCAGTCGTTCCTGTTGAACCGCAAATTGAAGAAACTCCTAAGGCTGCAAAAGTTACCACTCAATGACGTCTTCGAGATAAAAGTAAACTTCAGAAACCTGTGGAATTGAGTGAAAGTTAGAAGAACCTCGAGACTACAAAGAAGCCATGAAGTCGGGTAATCATGAACACTGGAAGGCTGCGATGAAAGAAGAAATGTCTTCACTGAAGGAAAGTTCAACCTAGCTTTTAATGGTGCTACCTCCAGGAAGGAAGATAATTTCTAATCGCTGGGTCTATCGTATCAAACAAGACGCAGAAGGGAAAGCTTCTCGCAACAAAGCTAGGCTTGTTGCGAAGGGTTATAGTCAACAAGAAGGTATTGATTATCATGAAACTTTCAGTCCCGTAGCTCGATTTGATACTTTCAGGGCGATTCTAAGTGCTGCTGCCAAGGAAAGTCTGGAGTTGGCCCAATTTGATGTGAAGACGGCATTTCTAAACGATGTTTTGAATGAAGAAATATACATGGATCAACCTGAAGGTTTTGAAGATGGTTCTGGTTGTGTGTGAAAACTAATTAGAAGTCTCAGAGAAGAGATTCGTGAATTGCCAGAAAATGGGAAAAGGTTATAGCTAGCGATGAATAATACTTTGAATAATAAATTTGTAACCATTTTTTCACAATAAAACATCAATTTTCGAAAAAAAACGCACGCATTAACCGATATCCCTATTAGATAAAATTGATTTCCAAAAATCATGGTTGATATTTATTATTCATATATTATACTGTTAGCTTATGTTATCATTTTTATATTTCAAGAACCGAGCCGCGAAACTACATAAGAAAAACAACATGCCAAAATAGGGTGGAGTGAAATCTCCAGGGCCGATGCTTTGGACGCCGCTGAAATTGGGCTGCCATATAAAACGGCTACAAAGCAGTCTACCATACCAATTATGGCTTTAAAAAGACGAGCTAAAGAGCAGAATGTGCACGCGGTTGGAAGTGCCAAAATTTTCGGGAGCAGGCGGCAAGTATTTAGTGATGAACAGGAACTTGAAATTATATTAAAGATATGGAAGCCAGAATGTATTGATTAACATCTAAAGATATACTGCATATCAATACGCAGAGAGGAAAAAAATCAAACATCCATTTTCTAGCGAGACAGGCAGAGCTGGTAAGGATTGGTTAAGAGGATTCCAAAAAAGGCATCCCGATATCACCATGCACACTCCGGAGACAACATCAGCTACCCGTACCCGTGCTTTTAATAAGCCAGTTATTGAAAGTTACTTTCGAATTTTAAAAGAGGTTCAAGAAAAGCATTCATTTCCTCCTCATCGTGTATTTAATGTGGATGTGACAAGTTTGAATACTGTTCCAACCAAAAACTTCAAAATTTTAGCCATGAAAGGTCGAAAGCAAGTATCAAAAATATCGTCTGCTGAAAGAGGTAAAACCATCACTGCAGACATTTGTGGATCAGCTAGAGGATACTTCGTACCACCGATGATGATTTTTCGAAGAGTAAGGACGAAAATTGAGTTAATGGATTTAAGCAAGCATGCAACAGTATTGAGCGTAACGTACTGTAACAAATAATGCCTCGCATTGGCATCCCAGGAAAATTAGTCCGTCCTACCAAATGACAATGACGTCGACGACCTCCCAAGTTCGCATCATTAACCAACTGGCCTATGCCTTTGACACAAATAACGGGCTAAAACAGGGAGATGGGCTGACCCCATTGCTATTCAATTTGGCTCTAGAGTACGTCATAAGGAGGCTACCTGTCGATACGCGATGTATATTACCATACAAGTCGAGCCAAGTAGTAGCCTATGCGGATGACATCAACATTTTGTCACGGTTATTAACAACTGCCAAAGAACTCTTCCTGAAACTTGAAAGCAAAGCAAAACTAGGAGGGCTACAAATCAATGAAAATAAAACAAAGCTCATGACGCGGTAGAGGAAAAATACCTAAAACACACAAAATATCACACTTGGCGAATACAGTATCAAAAATGTGGGCAAATCTGTGTATTTAGGCGTGAAAATAACGAGAACCAGTAATGAAAGAGACGAAATACGCCGAAGAGTATAGCTCGCAAATAAAATATTTTATCCAGTTTTGACGGCCAGCTGCATACACAGGAAAACAAATCTCCAAGTGTACAAATCTGAGATAAAGCCTGTGTTATGCTATGGGTGTGTAACACGGACCCTAACCCAAGCACCCGCAAAAATTTATTCAGCGCCTTTGAGCGACATGTCCTGAGGCAAATAACTGGAGCGAAGCTAGATGGGGACCAATGGCGAATTCGATACAATCATGAACTTTGTGAAATTTTTGACGAGCCGGAGGTCTTGACGATTGTCAGACTGTGGAAGCTGCAATAAGCTTGACATATGAATTGTATGGAGGAAAAACATATACCCAAAAAGGCATTCGTTGGGAGAACTGAAGGTTGAAGACGAATGGGGAAACCAAGGAAACGCTGGTCTGACTCGGTCGACGGAGATGGTTCATCACTGCCTGGATTTCAGAATTGGAAGGTACGGTCAATAGACTGAGACAGTTTGAGGTACTATTTGCAGGAAGCAAAGGCCCGAGAGGGGCTGTAGTGCTAAGAAGAAGAAGAAGAACGAATTGTTCTCAACCTCAGACTTATAGATGCCGAAGCGTTGGTGCATTTTATTTAATGTGCAATCAGAAGTCATCAGGCTGAAAATGTTTTTTTCCTGGAAAGGCAGATACTTTTCATGTCTTGTGAGTATGATTCCCAGATGTATAAGGCTTTTTGCTGAAGATGTAAACTTTAACTAGCTTATATCCAAAGCGGGCTTGAAACACATATTTGAATAATGGGTAGAATGCTTACGGGTAAGACATTTTCAAAACTACACTCAGTGGCATATTTCATTTTTCAGTCTTTTAAAGTTGCACCTGGTTTTTCTTTTGTTCTTGAGATTTTATTTGATATTTATCAGTTAAGTTGAAGTTCGGTTTTCTCACTGGTTGCTTGTCTGTAACGATAAAATTTGTTTTCTTATGTTTCAATTTAGTTTTATCAACTTAAACAAAGTGTTAGCGTACTGTGACTGTGTCTACATCAATAAAATGCCTCTTGATGTAGCTAGAATAGCCAGGGCTGTTGTTCTTGCATATGCTAGGCTTATCCAGCGTCAGACTGGACAGATGCTTGGGTATTCATGTACCATTGTACAATATGTTATACGACGGTATACAGAGACCTCTTCCTACACAAGAAGACCCGGACAAGGTCGCAGAAGATGTATATCAGAAAGAGATGACCGTTTCATTGTTTCAAACGTTCTTCGAAATCGGTTCACAACAACTTCTGAAGCACGTCATCGATTGTTTGAGGTACGCAATGGTAGTGTGAGTGTACGCACAATTAGAAAAAGATTAGCAGAGAGGGATTTGGTAGCATTTTATCCAACTCGAGCTTCCCAACTGACCATAGCTCACAGAAAACCAAGACTTGACTTGGCCTGAATACACTTAAATTGGAGAAAGGTCCAGAGAAACTTCTTTTCTCTGACGAATCAAAAATGCTTTATGGGGTCCTGATGAATGTCAGCGTGAGTATAGATGCCTTGGTGAAAGATTTACCGAATGTGGTGTAGTTGGAACAGTGGCCTATAATTAGGGTTCGATGTGGTGCCATTGCTTATGACGCACGTGCAGAGTTGTTCATCTTTAACAGCGGCAACGTTAATGCTCACCGATATATGTAAGAAGTCTTTAAAAAACATATGTTTCCTTTCATGCCATTTATTGGTGAGCATTTTGTTTTAATGCACGACAATTTTCGGGCACAAACCTCGCGAGCTGTCACTGAATACCTCAACGAGGCCAATATTCAGCAATTATGATAGCCAACTCACAGTCCTGACTTTAAATTAACTGAACACGTCTGTGACAATCTTAAAATATGAGTTCGAAGTCCTATACCAGCTCCTATAACCATCAAAGAGCTAAAAGCTGGCTTAGTATAACCAGAACCAGCTATTATGGGAGAAGAAACGTTTAGCCAAATTGAATTTAATAGGTCTCCATGATAGTAGCCAACTTATTGTTAATAAGCTCGAATATGAGACAACAGAACAGATACATCTAGAAAGAAAGCTCTGTATTGCACTGAAATGAACCATATGGGCTTGGATATTATGTTATAAATTCAATTGCTTTGCTTGTTCAGTTTTCGTTTGAAACAAGTTTTTATTTGAGACTGCGAGATCTCAGCAATTTCAAAGTCTCCATGCGGCGTTCCCAAATTTGTTCGACGTTTATCGTCTCTCTGTATCTATGTATGTATGTTATGCATGAGACACTCATGTATCATGCAACCTGCTTGCATATATCGAGAGGTAAACTAATCAATGGGTAGGCTCACATGTTGACAGTAGAGGTGATTAGTTGGTACTCCAGTCACTCGCGAGCATAGGAGCCCCACACTTAGTGCATAAATGGCCCAAAAAAAAAGAAAAACGATCAATGTGAATGTATTTTGCAAACAACTACATCTGCGGAGCTATCTAAAAGTCTGGTTTGCAGGTAAACAAGGTCCAAAACATAGATATAGAGAGTACTGGATCCGCAACCGGTCGTGAGAGCCGAAGCAATTGGCAACCTGCGCTAAAGTTGTGTGAAGTTGAGGTTTGAGGCGATATGCTTTTAATTTAGCACTCTATTCACGGCGAAATACGTTCACATTTAAAAAGTTTTTAATTTTAAAGATCGCGCGTACGTAATCGGAACTTTAATTCACTGTTTTAATTAAAAATTTATGAAATTTCCATCCGCTTTGACACATGAGTTTTCCCGCGTGGTTCGCGCTCTTTTCGATTTTCTTTTGCTTTGACGTTCGAGTTTTCCGTGAGAGTTGTTTGTTGTTTATACTCAAACTGAAATTAAATTTCGTTGGTGTGCGCGGGTGTCAGTGGGGGAAGCGATTCTTCTGAAGAGAGAAAAGAAAAACCTGTGTGGTAACAAAGGGGAAGGAGAAGCAGAGGGAATCACATAGTTTCGAGAGCGTAAGTTATTTATAACTTATTTATGTGGCAAATTTGTTTCTCACATGGACGAGTACACAGATTCTCGTTGCTTGTCCATTTGTTTATATGTCTTGGGTCCAAAAGGAGCTATAGGGGAGCAAAAATAACGACAATCAACAAAGCTAACCAAAAATAACAAAGAAACTGAGACTCAATTCTAAGAAAGGTGTCCGGCAGAAGTTTTTCGATATAGAAAACAATGTTGAAGGCGAAAAATGCTGGTCTTTAACTTTCCACTAAGATCATGATATATTATCCAGGAAATAATCTCTAATGCATGTGCCAAGTCAAATGAAATGGTTAAACTAAAATTATAGTTTACAGTCATTTTGCGATTGTGATGTTAAAGGCTGTTTCTTGCTAGTTTCATAATAAAATTGGGTGCTATTGTTCACTTTTTAGAAGTATTGCAGTCGAGGGGTGTAGAGGTCAAGTCACCACCAGTAGTCCAGAAAGTTTATGTAAATTAATAAATTAGCATCGTAATATACTTCACCTACTCCCAAGCAAATCTATCTACCTATTGCTTCTTAATTTGTAAATCCTACTTCACATTTAAATCGAACTGCTAAGCTATTGCTTGTTCTAGCAGGTTATGTCTGCGCATTATGGATGTGCTGCTTTTGTTTTCACCTTGGTCCCTGTCACTTTGCTGTCGCTGAGATGAGTCAGTTGTAATTACGATTGGCAAAAGGGTACACGTGTTTTTAGTTTTGAGCTTTTTACGTAAACTTTATCAAAATGTCTAAGGTATAGAAACGTGGTTGTGTTAACCCCGCGGACAGTTTTTGCTATATGTGTGGGCACTTTATTCCTAAATCACAGAGGAGTACAATTAACAAAATGACAATAATAGCTAATCACAAATATTTTGGCTGTTTTGTTGGCGATCAAGATCGGGGGTGTGCTTCTCACGTGTGTTGTCAAACTTGTGCTGGAAATCTATGTAACTGATTACATGGTAAACGATCTTCTATGCCTTTAGCAGCTCCAATGACTTCGCGAGAACCAACTAACCATTTCAACGACTGCTACTTTTGTACGACAAGAGTGTCTGGTTTTTCAAGGAAAAACAAGCATAATATTGAATATCCAGAGATTCCTTCAGCAACAAGACCTGTTCCTCACGGAGAAGGCTTACCAGCGCCAGCTCCTCAGCAAATTGGGAAGAAGATTTGGGATATGATGATGTAGGAGAACTGAACAGTACAGAAAAACGGATGCAATCTATTCTCCTGAAAATAACGAAAAAGGGCCCCATTTAATCGAACAAGCTGAATTAAACGACCTAGTAAGAGACCTTCACTTGCCCAAGGACCATACTGAGCTATTGCGTTCAAGACTACAACAATTGAATTTACCGGCATCATGAACGAACGTAACAAGTTTTAGAACGCGTAACCAGGAGTTATCCTCGTTTTTCACCATGCAAGATAAAATTTGTGTTTGTGTTAGTCCAAATGGTGTTATAGAAAGATTGGGCTTTGCGCATAATCCGGACGAGTGACATTTGTTCATAGACTCCTCAAAAATAAGGCGGATCAATTTATTCCAGGCCAGGCTAACGTGAAGAACATACCTCTCGTTAATTCCAAAAAAGTTTTGCTACCTCTATTACATATTAAGCTTGGATTGATGAAAAATTTTATTAAAGCATCAACTAAAGATGGAGATGCATTAAAATGCCTTAAAAAAATTTCTCCTAAGCCAAGCGATGCCAAGCTTAAAAAAGGTATATTTGTTGGACCTCAAATTTGAAAAATACTAAAGGACGAGAAATTCCATCAAACATTAAGTAATGTTGAATTGGGTTCGTGGAAGTCGTTTAAAACAATTGTTTCTGAGTTTTTAGGGAACAGAAAAAAAGAAACCTATGAGAAACTTGTAAAAGAATTACTAGAGCACTATTGCAAAATGAGTTGTCGCATGTCCCTTAAAATCCACTTCCTCCACTCACATTTAAACTTCTTTCCCGAAAATTTTGGTGCGGTTAGCGATGAGCAAGGAGGAAGATTCCACCAGGACATCCTAACAATGGAGCAACGATACCAAGGCAGATGGGGTCCGGCAATGATGGGAGATTACTGTTGGTTCCTTATGAAGGAAAGCGATCAGCAATATAAGCGAAAGTCAGCATTTGCGAAAAAATTGTCTGCAAAAGATTTAGTATAAATGTATTTTGGATACGTTGTGGTAAATAAAACCCATTACTTTTAAAATAACTTTTTTATTGTACACTGTAATACAAAATCTGTACGTGATGGAAAATTTTTGAACTCAAATTCGTAATCAGGACACCTCAATTACCCCCACAGACCTCTTAGCACATCAATCGCAAATTTTTCCGTCAGATTTGTTCAGTAGTGTTCTTATTTATAGTACAATCAATCTTTAAAATTTAAAAAGCAATTATTTCAAATATAATATGTCAGAAAACTTAGTAAAGAAAAAATTATCCATTCTAAACTCATATACCCTATCAAATCTCATATTCGTTATTAAGAAAAATACTCCTGGTACAAACATTTTGCAAAAAATATAAATAATGATACGTCGGTGCGAGACTGATGTCGACTTGAATTTCAAGCCAAAGCAAGTCGGGTAAACAGAATTATGCTCCTCTCAGGAGGGTTTTGTACTCAACCTACTGTATGCAGACACCAACAATGTATAAATACAAGAAAAAATTTTAATGAGATATACATATTTAAAAGAGAAACCATCATTACTTCATTTTCGACCACCATTTCGTTCTAATACAACATAAGATATTTTTGTTATTCATTGTATCTGATAACTTTTAGAAGAATAAATCAAAACTTTTCGATGATTTGATGCAAAATCAATAGAATAGCAACAACATGTGCTATTGTAGTTAGAGAAAATTCAAATGGGAATAATTTACGTAAATATGATTCGAATTTTTTGAAACTTACAGAATATAAGCATCTATTGCGGGTGTACATATTACTACTATATTTAATAATCAAACTTGATTTTAAAGGTACCCGTACGATCCCATTGAAGAAGATGTGACATTTGGAAACCATACTATAAAAATAAAGTTGGGTAAATTTAACTTCTGAGGTATTTTTGTCATTGTACTTATGAAGACCTACACTCAAGATTCTTTTCGGATTTTCCGGATCACAGTTATCCAATCGCAAGGTGTTGACATCAATTTTTCCTATATTTGCCCTTTCCTGTATGTTAGGCAAAACTGATAACACTGTTTGAAGAACTGTTTTGAAAAGCTCTCACTAAGACCTTTCATTTGACACCTCACACGACGGTCTTTAGGAAAAAGTCCCCTTCTGATTTGGGGAGACCTTAGAAAATTTTGTTGATATTTGAATTTCAAAAAATCGATCACTTCTGATCTACTTACCAAGTTTAGTGTCTTTAGCTGCTGAATTTTCGAAAAAAAACTGCTTTGACACCCAGACGGACGGACAGACAAAACCAATTTTGATTTGGTTTTGTAAGGAGTACAAGACTCTCAAAATTACTTTATATTGTATATAGTATACAAATATATGTGTATCTCAGGTAGTGAAAGAAAACAGAGAGAAAATTCGTGCTGAATTTTTTTGTTCAGCTTTTGTACATTTTGTTTACAGGTCGAACAAGCGAAAACGGGAGCAGGTGAGGTATCTTCCATTCAAAGATTTAGTATGAAATGTGATGCTCGAAAAATTCCTTTCATTTGCCTCAAGGACATTTTCATGTGCATGGAAAAAACAGATTTAAAAATTTATTATGTGTTTATTGATATTGTTTTTCTTTTGACTTATACGTAATACGGTTGACAAGGTTGTGAGCAAATTAAATTTCGTTTAAATTCCATTGCGTATCAGATGAAACCTTATGCGATGAAAAAAGTGGATTTAATCTTTTAAAAGTTTTGAAATTCATACTGAGATAAATTCGCGGGTACTGCAATGAAGGAGTTTATTTTAGAATCTGTTGAGAAATCGCCCTGCGTTCATTTTGGTATGTCTAGGCAATAGTTCACGTTGGTAGCAGAGTTCTTTGGCCAGGACGGCTTTATAGTCAATCTAGGAAAGGTAATTACCCTACACTATTCTGCAATATTCATGAAAATCTAAAGAAAAATATAGTATGTAATCCAATTCCTAGTATGAACCTAATCTTAATACTAGATCAAGCTCTGATTCAATTGATTTTGTAAGGAAAATCTTCTTTAAAACATCTTTTTGATAACAAAGTCTTCATAACGTCCTCACTTCTGCTTGTATCACGAAACTTTATGATTGTAGCGTCTACAGTTTCTTAGAAAACTGCTTTTGAGGCAAGTTTACATACTCGTAGGTAGAGTGGAAACGTTTATGCGTTTTCAAAAGGGATATGAGAATGTTCCTGAAAGTCAGCCCATATTTGAGGCATTCAATACATACCAAGTCGAATATTTTTCGTAAATCGAAAACGGTCTTTTCCAAGAAGGTTTCTTGCCCAGTATTTTTGTCAAGTGTCGATCTAAATTCTGGAACATTATTGCAATATGTCAAAATGTTGTAGATAAGTCAACAAGAGTAGGGGATATTGGTTATATATTTCGGATGTTTTCATCGAAATATATTTTCAGAAAGATTATTGGTCCCCTCAGTTTTTATTCAATCTGAATGTATGCACGATGTTTACACATATTAAATAAAATACAAAGACTACTCCCAAACCATGGCATTCATTGGAGTGAAGTTTTTATCAGAAAAATACTCTCTTACATGTAGAAGCGCATACTATAAGCAAAATATTACAGTGCAAGTGAAATCAGTATTTAATATGATTCAAACTAACCGCTTAGACAAACTATTGAAATTTATGTATTGAACTGATAATAAAGCCAACAAAAGAATTAGGAAAATGTATAAGGTGTAAGCAATTTTTGACTTTCTAAATAATACTTTCGAGCAAATCAACTGTAGACCTAAGTTAAGCATCGCCCAGAATATTACCACGTTATACTGGACCAAACTGAAAGACAAGACCATTGAAGAAACCGAGGAAACGCTGGTTTGACTCGGTTGACAAAGACAGTTCATCGCTGCTTGGATTTTAAAATTAGTGGACCTGGTCAATGGGTCGAGACAGTTGAAAGCGCTTTCTACAGGAAGCGAAGACTCGAGAGCGGCTGTATTGCTACGAAAAAAAAGAAGGTAATAGACCACCTGGTATGATATACCTTTTGTCTATTGAAATGCTCTGATTCTTGATTGTCGCTATCTCAAGACTGTTGCCATTGGCGAGAAAGCGTTGTCTCTCCTCTTCAGCGGGCGCCTTTTTGTCGTCATCACTTCTGTCCAGGTTAACTTACAGCATTTCTTGTCTCTTCATCTATGTCAATGGCTGTCGATATAGCTCTTTGCTGAGAGCGTCATCTTTTAGTTCTGATCTTTAAAGAAGTATAGGCTGTGCGACTATTATCAGGAGTTGTCTCCTGCGTGAAATCGGACCACACATATTAGCCATCAGTCCAGTGAGTGTCGTTACACTCGCTGCCGCCTTACCAGCTTTGCCCTAGCTTGCTCGAAAAAAAACCATCTTCAAGCCCACCAATTTGCACAAGGACTTCATTGATGGTTTCGATTCGGTCAGCATTTCTTCGATACTGATAGCCCTTACTCTGGGGATTCTCTTCTTTGTCAGGATGACTGCTATGGTTGTCTCCAGATAGCCCCTCGTAGTCCACTCTAGATATTCTAGAATATGGAAAGGTTTTTCAAGCGCTTCCAGGATATCTGTCCATCTTGCAGAGTCAAAAGTAATTTAAGTGCTGTGTAATCAGCAGTACAACCCATCAGGTGCAACGACTGGGTTCTTCCGCACCTTGAAGAGCACTAACCCCTTCCCTAATATACTAAATTGTCTCTTTGAGTCGACGACTTACTAAGGCTGCTATGCAGAATGAACACATTGAAGCATTGTATTGGAAAACACTAGCAGCAGAGTGAAACCCAAACTATAAACGACTCCGGGCTAAATCAATCATTTCCTTCATAATAAGACCGTTCTGGGTCTAAGGTAATGTGTCAAGTTTCATTTCAATTAACTAAACCGTGCGTGTTCTGGCTCTGGCACGTGCTTCTATAATAACTAGTATCAATCTTAACATGGTCTCATTGCTTTAAATAGACAACCACAGAGTCCTAAAGATGACTAGACAAACAAACTATGATAATGGATCTAAGCTTGAACACAGCAGCCTATGTTTAATAAATATAAAAAAAAATCCAAATTTATCAGACAAAAGTCAGATTGATCCAATTCAACCTCACCTGAAGTCAAGTTGGCGACAAATTTTAAGGCAAAGGGCGCAAAGAACGAAGGAAAAGTTGATAGAAAGCTCGCTCTGCTGTTACCTAGAGGGGAAGTAGCTAAAAATCCTGCTACCCCATCTATTGGTGCCTTATCTGTAATTCTGTCCAAAGATTTGGATGACTTACATCTTAAAGTACTATATTTTCCCCATGTTTGGCCTCTGAAGTGGGAAGGCGAATGAAACTATAGAAAGATAAATGCTTAAAGGTGATCTAAGTGCTCCATAAGTAATGGCAATCAAGCAAGTTTAAGTGTCACGTTAACTTCAAGCACGCAGTCCTCAAAAGCCTACTCTGTTTGGACTTAAATGATCTGGAAGAAAGCTTATTGGGCTCTGAAGAAATTTGAAGGTTCCATCCTAAGACAATGTCCGATAAGAACAAAGATGCGATTCAGTGGACAAATTAAAAAATGGGGCCTTGTTCTGCAATTCAGGCTCCAGTAAAATGGGCGTAATCTGTGGAGTCTAGTGGTTCGAGCATGAGACGCATAAGCCGAAAGTTCCAGGTTCAAATCTCGTTGGTGAACAACGTGATTTAGTTCAGGGGATTTTTCGGACAGATTACGAGTGTTCACTTAGTGGTGATATGTACTGATTTAATTAGATCATATCATAGCTGAACAGACACACGGGAGCATGGTACTGACCAAACCAACTTCCGGAAAAATCAATACGGTCATGAAAATGAGATACTCTAACTATCTTTAAGCGAAGGCCCGAGACGGGCTGTGGTGCTAAAAAGAAGAAGAAGAAGAAAAATGGACAGCTAAGTAATGGCAAAGTAGTCCACGTGGTGTAGTGGTTCGAGTACTCACCCCATAAGGCAAAGGTCCTTGGCTTGAGTCTCGTTTAGTTTGAGTGATTCTTCGGACGGACGATAAGCCCGTTCAGTTATGATATGTTCTGGTTTAAAATGAGAAGGTATCGCAGCTGGGTGAACGGAAACATTACCAATGTGTGGTACTGACCATAGCACTTTTCCAAGCTAGCGATAAATTTGATCAAAATAATGAGATACGCTAACTATCTCTAAGCAAAGGCTCGAAAGGGGCTGTAGTCCTAAAGCAAAAAAAAAATTAATCGCAAAGATTGACCGAATAAACGATGTTAAAAATGCAGAATTTCCCTTGAATCAACTCAGTTGCTTAACGAGACAGCATAAGATTGTCTGGTAAGTGCTGCTGTAGTCAGAAGCATCGTTTTACCGAAAAACTGAAAATGGCTGCAGAGAGCACTTCTAGTTGACTTTCGCAAACTGTTACAATTTCTGGACCATTTCTAATGTAATTTAATGCCAGTTGACGTCAGGGCTAAGTTAATCTGATAGCTTAGCAGGTTCAATGCTCTGCAGATGTATATAAGCTTGCAGTAGAAAAGCTGGGCGAAGTATGGCTAGGCGTTAACCTTAGAGTTGTGCAATAGCACAAAATTCCAAGCAAGGCAAGATCCAGAGTTTGAATTCTGGGTGAGTTTTCATCATTTGAAAAAAAAACTGAAGCTAATAAGCCTTAATAAACTTTAATCTTCCAGTGAATAAATGGAAGATGGCCAAAGTTGAAAGGTATCCAGTGATCAACGCTAAGCACTCATTATAATAAATAAAAAGTTCTATCTTAATTTGAAAACCTATAACTACACCAGTGGTTATGGTTTTGATTACATAAGACTGAATGCGAATGGAGATGAACTACGGATCTCCGTAGGCGGAGGATCCACGTTCTAGCACAGTCACCGCGGAAACAGTAGCTATAAAAAGTAATTTTCTGATCCTCCAGACGAGTACTCATTTCGTTTGCCTCAGGGGATGAAAGTATACCTAGCACAACTTCCAAGCTAGGTGGCTGTCTCGATCTTCTGAGCTTTGTATAAGGAGAGGACGAAGAGGTGGGCATTAGACCTAACAAGGGGATATGGGCAGCATTTCAAAATAATTTTCACTACTCTAAGGTAGCATCTGTGACTCTCCTCTTCCATCTGTGTGAGAACCGAGAGGAGATAATTCTAATCCAAGAGCCATGCGTCGTCAAAGATGGAATCTGTAATTAGCACATTGATGGATACAGACTTTTACTTCCTGAATATTCAGGTAAACCAAAACCCTACATCCTTATGAGGAAGACCAGAGAGGCTGTAGTCATCACAAATTTTAATAACAAGGACAATGTTACTATGGCAGCTAATGCCAAGTCCAGGACCCTCTACTTACTCTATGTTGCATGATGAAGATCTGCCAGTTCCCGATAATATTGTTAGAAAATAGACAGCAGCCGTAAGTACTCGTTAGTTTCCGGTGATTATAGGTGCAACTGCGAGTGGCCATCACCAAATGTGGAGCAATGCAACCAAAGAGGTGAATCCTTATATGGATTGACTTTATCAAACAATCTTGCTACAATGAATAACGGCAATGAATATCCATTTCAAACCTTCAACAGAAGAGTACTGTCTATAAGAGTACATCGATAACTGAACATTCTGCATACTTTCACATGAAATGGAGACCTCTGCAGGTATATTTGTTCTCTGACTACATGTATGTGCTCTTTTTATTGTGAGGAATGCAACAAAGAGTAGCTTCTCCTTATTTAAATAAGAAATAAAAAAATTGATTACGAGAGATTTTGATGAACTTTTCACTATAAACTGGACCAGGTTTCCAGGATAACTTACCCAAAAGACCTTGTTAAAGTAACGAACACTCTAACTATTGGATTCAACCATACTGCTTTGTATTTCTGTTACTCAATCCAACATAAAGGGTAACCAAAGCTTGAAGAATGGTACATGTTTCTTTGAAGTGCATACAGATGAGAGTTTAACTATGCTGAAAGGTATGATGGTTGGTAAAACATAACGCTAAGCCAAAGATGTCAAGAAGAAACTTGAGAAATGCTGGGAATTCAACATAAACGTACAAGAAATTTTTGTTGACTTTAAGCAAGCATACGACAGTATTTATCGCAGCGTACTTTGCCAAATAATGCTTTGCTTTGGTAGCCTACCCAAATGAGACTAACTCACCAAAATGAAAATGACGTAGACAACCTTCCAAACCCGCATCAATAACCAACACACCGATGCCTTTGGCACAAATCTTGAACGCAAGCAGGGAGGTGGGCTGGCTTCATTGCTATTCAATTTGGCTCTGGAGTACGTCATAAGGAAGCTACATGTCGATACAAGAGGTACATGACTATATAAGTCGAGTCAAGTAATAGTCTATGCGGACAACATCAATATTTTGTCATGGTCATTGACAACTGTCTAAGAACTCTACCTAAAACTCAAAAACAAAGCAAAGCTAACAGGGCTACAAATCAATGAAAGTAAAACAACTTTCTTGACACAGTCGAGGAAAAATACCTCAAATACACAAAATATTAGACTTGGTGAATACAGTATCGAAAATGTTAGTGTTTTTGTATATTTAAGTGCAAAATAATGAGAACCAGCGATGAAAGAGAGGAAATTTAGCGAAGAATACAGCTCGCAAAAAAACATTTTATTCAGTTATGACGATCTTGAAGACCAGCTGCATATACAGGAAAACAAAGCTTCAAGTGTACAAATTTGTGATAAGACCTATGTTATGTGATGGGTGTAAAACATGAACCCTAACTCAAGCATCTGCAAACACATTGAACGCCTTCGAGCGTTGGGTCCTCAGGCAACTAATTGAAGCTAAACTAGACGGTGACTAATGGTGAATTCGATACAACCATGAGCTGTATGAAATTTTTGACGAGTCTGAGGTCCCAACGATTGTCAGACTACAGAAATTGAAATAGGCTGGCCATTTGAATCGTATGGACGAGCAACGGATACTTGAAAAGGTATTCGTTGGGAAAATTAAAGGGCAAAAACCAATAGAGTAACCGAGGAAACGCTGATCTGACTCAATTGACGAAGAAAGTTCATCACTGCTCCGATTTAGAAATTGGAGGATGCAGTCAATGAACCGAGACAGTCGAAGATGCTTTTTGTAGGAGGCGAAGGCCGAAGAGCAGCTGTAGACCTACTAAGGAAAAAAAGAAGCCAAAAGTACACCCGAAAATACCATTCCAGCCATGGAAAGAACTTCACAAAAATCTCTATGTACATAAATTGAAGGTATCAATGAAACCAGTCGCTCTTGAAAAATTGTTTCTATAAGACCTATTGTAATAGGGCTGCATAAAAGTCCAAGAGAAGCTGGGCTCAAAGCAATACAGACACACTTGAGGTTTTTCATCTTTTGGGCGGGAAGGCAGCAAATCCAGCTATACTGTTCGAATGGCATAGTGGTGTGCTTCCAATTTACAAATCATTTGGGCTGCATAAAACTTCAGGCCTAAATGGTTTATCCTGGCTGACATTCAGTATACATTGGAGGATACAGTACGCTGATATGTGGCTATTGGTGATGCCTTGCTAGTGCTCGCGTATATTCCCATTATATTGCGGAAGGCCAAAATTGTCGTCGTATGCAAAGCAGAAAAAGCTTCGCACTTCAAGCCTAAGAATTTCAGACCAATGTATGTGGATTTTTCCCATTAAAGTTCTTCGAAGGTTTTTGGGGTATTGAATAACTAGCTCTATTGGCTTTAGTATGATTTTGAAGGGAAAGCATACCCCCATATGAGTTCAGTGTTTTAAAACTTCTATAATAAAAATAACAATCATCTTCCAATTTAAACTTTGGCATTGAGATTTGTAAGGGTAACTCATTCCATTACCGTAACGGTATTCAAGTTGATATAGTCAGTATCACTCTCAACCAATTGATTTTTACCTGATTTTCTAATCAGTAGCCACAACAGATGGGTTGGCTTATATTCCGACAGAAGTACCACAAGCATAAACCCGTTGCCACCAATGAACTTTGAACTCGAGAACTGCTGCGTAAGAAGTGAGAACCTAAATCGCTACACCAGAGGGATTACACAAACAGGGCACTTATATAGCAGGTTCAGACATCATTTGATTGAAAAGTGCTTGAAAGGAATACAACCGACCCATTTCTTGACATTAAAGCAGCGTTAAATAATAGGTACATTTAGTATATTTCGAACGCTCCCCAAAATCTTCAGGTTAACTGGCAACTAATTGAATTTATTATCCAGCTACTCAGAAACTGGGTACTACACTCATTTTGAAGTAGTAAAGTTGAGGGGGTAAAAACATACATTCATAAGAGTGGTATCGTAACTAATCTGCTTTAAAATTTAACAGTGATAAGCCTATCAGGAAGCTATATCGAACTGCATGTAAAAAGATAGCATTTGCTGAAGACATTGCTATTGTCATACCAGACCAATTTATTTTCGCCTTACCGGAGAGTTTACACTACTCCTAAACATTCTTTCAAAATAGTATCAAAGGTGCGACCTACGTGTCAACTCTAGCAAAACTGAACTACCGCTCTTTATGAGGAAATAATATACGAGTATAAATTTACATTATTTGACAACTGAAACCAAATGGAACTCCTATAAAACTCAAGAACATAGAAGACTCGAAGCTCGTATGGAAGGATAATGTTACGGAAAGGGCTCACAAGACATTATGCGCTCCACATATAGCTGCAAAGTGACCGTCTGTAGCATCAAAGTTGCTCAAATGCTGTAAACTTGCACCGTCAGTTGGACATAGAGGAGCTAAATCTACTATTGAGGGTAGTATTCTTGTGACCTACCATTCTTAGGGCAGTAAATTAGAAGATGATAGAAAAAATGCAAGAGTTATCAGCCTTAAAGGCACTCTGTGCCACTCCTGTAAATGCACTCCTAGTGTTACTTCATAGCCATCCAACAAAATCTTGCAATATGCAGAGCGCACAGCACTAACACTACATTGCAGTGATCCATAGAATACCGAATGCCTGAGTTATCCAAAAGTCTTGTTTCAGGGTATATCTGCTCGTACAGACAAAAATTACATTATTGCCCAAAAAACTTTGGTTTAAGATTTTGAAACTTTCATCCCAACTAGAGATGAATATGTTTATTGGAAAGCCGCCAAACTGACGCATTAGAACTATACACCGTTGGCCGAAACCGGACAACAGAGTGAGGAGTGGCTTATTATTGGTGATCTCAACTTAAAGCTTTCACTGCGTTTGCCGGATCATTGAAGTGTCTAAGAAACGGAAGCGGTGATGATTCTTGAAGCAGCCAACTGACTGCTTGTAATCGGATATTTTGAGTGAAGATTTATATTTTCGGTGACAGACAAATGGCATTAAGGTCTCTTAGTTGAAATTAAACTTTCTCAAAGCTTGTTCAAAAATACCGTTTATTTCTCAACGAGATGTTGACACATTCAAAGACACAGCTAATGTTGATGTCAGAGCTAAGGAACAGTAAGGGAAACTGTAAGCCAGACGAATAGTTAAAAGCAGGTACACTTCTGCCAGAGGTGCCCTTGTAGATTTTCCATTGATGTTTCGGTGGCATTAATTAAGCTGGTCATTTAGCAAAAACACTTAAAAAGACCTAGTCCAGGTCTGAGTAGACGAACTTTTCTATGCGATTGCAAGAAATGTATGGACTACTTTTGACAACGGTCGCACCACCAAGATTCTTAAAGTTGGAAGGGAGTCCATCTGCTCAACTGGGTATTCTTCATTTTGTAGGCATGCACCGCAAATGCATATTCCTCACAATGGCTTTTGTTTCCCCTCTTATGCGAATATACGGCCAGGTGGAAAATGAATTCTCTCGCCTCCTACTTCTTCACTGACCAAAACAAAGTTTTATCGGCAGATTTGAGGAGAATAACTTGTTGTTAATAGCTCAGGGTGGCTCTTATGTTAAAAGAGTTTTGCCAATCCCTTGTGTGGCTAAGTGAGGCCTTGTTGGAGTATATTGATAAAGACTGTCGCTAGTAAACCAGTCATATTTGATTAGAAGTGATGGGATATTACAGATTCTTCTGTTCATCTTGTTGGCCCATGTTATGGTATTTCACATCTTCTAGTTACTGGCCAAAGCGAACACTGTGATTGGATGAAACAACCACAATTAAAAAATATCACTGCATAGTGTTTTGACGAAACCCCTAGATTAAAATCTCAGTTGAATGAGCTAGACTTTTAAACTCATCGCTTCTTGTTCCAATTATTGTATTAACTTAAGATTCAGGGGGAATTTTTAATTGGTTTGATTTCTCGCGTTGATGTGAAGGAGGCAACTACAAAATGTATGCAATGTCTTGTAAATGATCAAAGAAATTTATGAAATAGCCCAAACGATGAAAACGCCTCGCAAAGCTATCCGCAGATGGCCAAAATTAATGTTTGTGCAATTGAGAGGTGAAGGAATTTACGCTCCTAGTTTGACACCTCCGCAAGCGCACGGCAACTTAACTAGTCACCCAGTGCCTTACCTGTCAGCTCAAGTTGACAATGAGCAGGACGTGCCACTATTGAGGTGAGAGACGAAGGCATTTACGCTCGGAGTGTGACACCTTCTTAATCTCATGGCTCCCAAGCAACTCACCAAATGCCTTACCTGTCAACTCAAGTTGACAATGAGCAGAATGGTGCTACGATTGAGGACATGTGCAGACAATTTATGGAAGCTTGTTCTAAAGGGAAGAACTTGAAGCTGCTCATGTGGAATGTCATGCCGTTTTATCTGACGCAGCTCTGAAGAAGAAAATAGACTAGTCCTCATTTAGTTTCAAGGGCACTTCATAACTTAAAAAAGCATTTTTAAAGCTAGAGTCTGAAGCAAAAAGAAACTGCATAAGGTTGAATGAGCCCAAAATTAAAATTATTACTCAGACGAGACAAAGTATGCCAATTGGACAAAATTGAACTGCAGTAGACTACAATCCCAAAAATGCGGACTACTTCAAATGTATAGGGGCCCACCTTGACCAAAAACGATGAGATTGATTTAAAAAATAAAATATATTTTCCTGTTTTGTCTGTCTTAATATCTATGTCGGAAATATATATAATAAAAAAATTACGTCTTCATAAATCTCCTGTTAAGCGTGTGTTTTTAAATGGAAATGAAGCCACAACCCCAATCATTTCGAAAAGACCTGGTGCATTCAAACAAAAAGCACATAGAAGAATTGTTGGCCCTGTTAAACATGGAACAGAATAGACACTTTGATAAGTTGTATGTTCTGCATGACAATCAAATGGGGAGGATCAACTGGATTGAAAGGACGAACATCAGCTACCATAAAGAACATTCATTGGCAGAGAATAAGAGACGTGTCCAGTTGGTAGCCCGTAGAAGCTATAGGAAGATCCAATTGAAATTGAGAGTACATATTTAGTACAGGTAAAAAATTGCCAAACGAGGTTAGGTTACAAAACCGCAGTGATGAAGGTGAATATTTCAGCAAGCTAAAGCTTAAAGTCGGCTGTCAAGCACTAATCACTGATTTTTAAAATATATACTCACTATTTGATATTTACTGAAGATTAAAAAAGGGAAGAAAGATCCCTTAGAACTAATGCTAATCAAATTAACGTGTAGGGCGCTGTAGACAGAAGTGGGCCACAGGTTGGAGGGGGCTACCTGAATAACTGTAAGACTAGTGACATCTATGTCAAACCACGCACATTATTTATAGTATTTTGACGTGAGTTCACATTTTGGAAGCATTTGGGTGTTATAAACCTACTCTCGCACTGTACAGAGAAACGCGCTAAAAATCCGCCAAGAAAGTTTTTACCCTCGTACGCTTTCACGCGATTTGTCATCTCATTTTTACGAGAAAAACTCAGGTACATATGCAATATGTTATTTGGGCATATAATCTTTGAAATGCAAACTGATTTTTGCCCATTATTGACATTGTATTTTTTTGGGATGCATATGCAAAAAAAGGCGCTTGAAGATAGAAGTGGGCCACTATTTGTGGACAGACATGGGCCACTTGAATAATGCCGTTCTTTGCACAGTAAAGTGTTTTTCTCTTTTATGCAAATGTCTTATTTACTTTTTTTTATCATTTCAGCCATCATGCTTCCCAAAAAAAAGGAAACTTCCAAAACGAGGTGAATAATGAAAAATTGATTGCTGCTATAAAGTAAGTGAAAATAAATAAAATATCGGAGCGTGTTGCTTCTGCTGCTACCGATGTTCGCAGTTCGTCTTTTCAACGCTACTTTAAGCTTGCGACCAACCGATATCCGGATATTGCCACTGTTACCTACGCACAATTGTTAGATATCCTACAAGAACAACCTGCACAGGTTGGAAAGATGGTAGGTATTTTTTTACATTTCTCTATCTCTTGTTAACTGAATATTTACTTATCAATAGTTGACAAATTGTTTTTTAATAATTGTTCAATTTTTTAATTGTTTAATGTTTTTATGATTTATGCTTTCTGTACACTACCATTCGTTTGGAATTTTTTGTTATTTAACGAATGTTTTAATTTCGTTTATTGACAGATTTTCATTGCAGCCCAGGAAAAAAAACTGAATGAATACATCACCAGGTGCTCTGAGCTAAACTACGGTCTCACAATAAACAACATACGTAAGGTAGCCTTTCAGTATGCCAAGAATATGGGATTCGATTACCCGGACGAGTGGGATGAAACGAACATGGCCAGAAAAGATTGGTATTACACCTTTATGAAACGCCACTCATGCCTCTCTTTGCGCACGCCAATATCAACCAGTGAGAATAGAGCAAAAGTATTCAATACAGAAACTGCCAACGACTTTTTGTGTCTGCTTTGTGGTGCGTTGGATGAACACCCGTTCGCTCCAGCCCGCATTTGGAATGCAGATGAAACCGGGTTACCTACGGTTCTGACGGAAACAGTTAAAGTCGTTGCTGCAAAAGGTTCGAGGGTTGGTTTGCACTCATCTGCAGATCGTGATACAAATGTGACGATGGTGACGGCTGTTAGTGCTGGTGGAGATTTCATTCCTCTTTTTTACTTGTTCCCCCGCAAAAATATGAAAATATCATTCATGTACAATGCCACACCAAGCACCATCGGCTTCACAAATGGCTCAGGGTGGATGACTGCCGTTTACTTTGTCCAGTTCATGCGACACTTCATTAAGTTTGCGCATGCTTCAAAAGAAAATCCTTTATTATTGCTAATGGACAATCACCGATCGCACGTCACTATTGAAGTTATCGATCTCGCCTTGGAAATTGTATCACCATTCTGACATTGCCGCCTCATTGCAGCCATTGGCTTCAGCCTTTAGACGTTTGTGTGTTTGGACCGGTCAAAAAAAAAAAACCGTACTACATTCAATGCGATGCATGGTCAAAGAATCATATTGGTTTGCCACTGGAAATCCAGCATGTGCCTGAAATTATTACCATTGCCCTGCGTAACAGTGCCAACATTCGAAACATCACTGTAGGTTTTGAGAAAACCGGAATTTTCCCATTTAATCCAGAAATTTTTGACGAGGACGATTTTGTGGCTGCAATCCTCAGCAGAGAGCATCAAGTTGTTCAGAAGGAAGACGAACTCCAACAACTTGTTGTAAGAGTTGAAGAAGAGCCTGGAGCGCGAGAAGAGTCAACAATATCTACTTCAACCGCGTCTACATCAGCGACACGTTCAATATTGGGCTGTATTGGACCGCTTAATTATGTCGCTCAGAACCAACATCATTACATCCCTTGAAAATAGAGAGGTCACAGAAAAAGCTGCATGGCGTCAGAAATCGCAGATACCAATGAAAACTTCCAAAAAGGCTAATTCTTCACAATCAGCTGTGAAAAAAAGGCAAAAAAAGAAAGTCTTCGGTTTCTTCAGATGAAGACATCGGTTTTTGCACGGTTTGCAATAAATTGATGCCAGCAAAGCTGACAAGAAAAAACTCCATCGAGTGCGATAACTGCGACAGACCCTTCCACTTAAAGTGCGTCGATATAACCAGCTGCACCAACTTGCAAAATGTTTTTTTTGCATCATCTTTGCCATTCCAACTTTATTACTCCTTCTTTCCAGACATTAAATGAACATTTTTACTGAAGTCACTGTTTTTTCAATTTTCTACTCTCATCTCGTGTGAACTTTTTTTAATTTTGCGAATTCCACAACAGATTCGTAATTAGCACCTTTCAAAATCTCCAGGACAAGAATTTGTAGCATTCAGCAGCATTTTTTCAGATAAAAATTTGAGTGCTCCACTTCTCCCAACACTTTCGGAAAACACGGAAAATACATTTTCTTCCATTTAAAAAGAGAAATACTTCAAAGCTAAATTGCAAGCATCTGATCTAATGGCAAGTCGCGTTTTGGAAAACCCTTACGATAAAAAAAAATTAAGAAAACATTTTCATTTCCCACCATTTTACAACCAAAAAAAATAAACGTGGCCCACTTCTGTCTATAGCACTCTATGTAACATAAGATTTGTGAGGTTGAATAGTCTGGGCCGCTATTTTCTATTAAATTGGAGGAGCGAGAATCAAAAACATGGGGAAACCGAGAAAAGTCGGGTGAAACAGGGGATAAGAAGAAAGATTTCTATAATATCGCCAATTTGTTTAGTGAAATCTAAAGAAAAAAGATTGCATACTATTTGGTTTTAATTAAAGAGCAAAGGTATTAACTTCAATCTGACGTATGCAAAGGATCTGTACAGGGTTCGTCTCAAAATGGAATTGAATGACCTGTCATCCCCAAGAAAGGAAGCTACTAAGCGTGCCAAGTGTTATAAATTGGCGGTCCAATGAAGCGAACTATATCCGCCTCAGTGATCTGCGGGCTGTTAGACAGTGCACATGACCATTTGCTTGACGCATTGGATTTGGACAATATTTCGCTCCTGAGAGTAGCATTGCGCAGTAAAATTTAGTGTTTTGCACATAAAATAAAACAGATGCCAAGATAGTTGCTATGCTACAAGAAACTTTTAGCAATAATACGATGTCTCAAAACATGATTTATTGCTAGGAAAAAATGTTCAGGAAGGGCAGAGAGGAGGTCGAAGACGAAAACTATCCTAGACAATCACCACCTGCCCATAATGATGAAAAAGTGAAGAAACTGAGGTCATGTTCAGCTCAGATCATCGCATGAGCCTTCGAATGTTTGCAGAGGAGTGTGATGTTCCCAAAAGTATCGTGCATTGCATTGTTTTTGACGATCTGGGTACGCATAAGATCGGCGCATAGATAGTGCCTGCGATCCTCTCCGATGACCAGAAGGCTCCCCGTGCAAGGATCCCTCGTGAACTCATGGAGCAGTGTAAACGTGACTCAAATTTATCTTCTGGACTTTTTCTTATTCCGAAGGACTAAGAAGCACCTCAAGGGTCACTATTTCAGGACTTTGAAAGCAGTCAAAAGACTATGATGAGGTGCTTGAAGTTGATTCCCATCGACACCGTCCAGGATGCATACTGTAAGTGGAAGGAACGCTAGCACCAGTGTTCTGATGGGGCAGGAGCTGCTTTGAAGAGTTTTAGCTTATTGTAGCTATATCTGGAATAAAATTTTTTCCTGAATCATTTTGGTACAACCCCTATATATGTAAAATAACGTAAATGGCAAGTTCAATATCATTATGTTCATGAATACCACAATAACCAATTTTAGAAAAAAAGTTTTTTAAATTACCAAATTAAAAATGGTCTTATAAATTATCATTTAAAAATTAAATATTTAAAAATTTTGAAAAAATTATTTTAAATTACTTACATTGATTCCCGATACATCATGGTCTCGTGTATAGTTTGACTAGTTGTTTTTTCTGCTTACGATGACCCTAATGAGGCAAGTCTTATGCTCTCATATATAATATATTATTTTTTTGTAATTAAATTTCGCGCTGATTAAAATTTTTTCATCCACTTTAACCATTTAATTTTGAAACTCTGACACTTTTATTATTTCATTATTTTATATTTCCCGATTAAATTGAGTAATTTATGTATTTACTGCGTAAATTATAAAACTTATTGGATGGATTGAAAAGAAATGAAATATTTTTATGTGTTAACATTCAAGTGCTAGCAAAATTAAATATTTATTTAAGTGCATAATTTCAAATGTGATTTAATTTTTATATTTTACAATTATTATTTGATTATCTACGAACTGAATTTTGTAGTTTTTAAATATATTTACACAAACATATAAAGAAAATTTTATCTTACATGCATTAATGCGATAATTTATTACATATGAGTTTATTTTAATTTCGAAAAAGTCGTTAAAATTATATTTTGGATCTTATTTTCATATTTTAAATTTTTTGTTGAGAATAAGGAGCAACGATGATTAATGTGTTTTATGTATGGAATAATGCATTCGAAGAGTGAAAGCAATGAAAAAACTGGTAGTAATGAAAAAAATAGAAGAAAAGTTGTTCTTGCGAGTTGTAAGGAACGTAAAATGATCTTTACAGAGTCCTAATGGCGATCATGACTACCCCTATCTTATTTGAAATTCGTTAAAATGTTTAACAATGACGCAAACTAAATGATAAATTTGTTTAAATCTTGAGCAATTGAAAAATTAGCAAGATTCATTTGTTCTGTGTTTCCTATCATAAGTACATTTCTTATTTCTGTTCAGTAATATCTGAGTATAAAAATAGGCATAAGTTGTATCTTTTACCTTCTTTATTTCTTAAGGTTTTCGTAGAAAAATTGAGTCAAATATTTTGCAAATTTAATCATCAAGCATGTAATATTCTAGTTGAATCCTGATTTAGAAAGCAACTTTCCAGTTTCCCTCTCACCAATGAAGCTTCATGTGCTTGTGATATATTATTGTAAGAATGATATATGAAAGGAATATTTGACTAAAACAAAAATAAACGTTTTTTGAAAGTTGGAAGGTATTAGTAGCTTTTATGTGCGTGCGGTTTTTAATTGACGAAGTTAGGTACGTTTGTAAATGACAGGATTATTCGTTCCTTATGTATTGTGCGATTTCATGTTTTAAAAATAGCAATCCAAACAAAAGCGTTTTCAGAAGTAATAATGGCAACTGAAATTCATTGCAGAGTTTTTAAAAAAAGGAGAAGGATCTTTATATACGCAATAAACGTTCAGATAAAGGGTATAATATTGAATCAGTGTTTGGAAGCTGGCTTAGATACAATTACTATTGGAATATAGAATGTTAGGCCACGAGAATTCCGAAAACTTCTCAAATATGCTGGGGAACGTTTCATCAAAGAAATAGATGTGAGAAATCCACTATACAATGTTAGCCTTCAACAAGAATGTACAAAAACAGACGCTGCAAAGATCATATTAAAATAAGAATACCAAATTTAAAATAAAAATCCGGGAATATCATTCATATAAAAACAAAATAAAACTGGTGCTTAATTTCACAACTGTCTTGAAGAAAGTAAAATTTAAAGACTTCCACCGAAGAGAACTGCTCAATAAAAGTGAATAGCAACTTAAAACAAGTAAGAAAATAATTCTCTTTTTGTTTGCACAACCAATGATGAGATGTTATTTAATGATTGTTCACATTTGATTGTTTGATTACATTTTTCTTTAACTTTAAGATCGAATTCCGTTGAATTTATCATTAACACTTCACCCACGGAAGTCGTAGATTCTATTTGATTTTTAAATTGTTAATACATGTTACTCTTTTCTGTATTTATTAATATGTCATGTGTTATAATACTATATTTTGTTTATATTATTGAATTAATCTAAATATTAGCGCTCACTGTTCGTATCAGCAATGTTCAGTATAATCTAGCACTTTCATTTCATTCGTTGACCATTCTCGTATCCTTGAAACTTTCTTTCCGGTTCCTCACTAATCCTTTGCAGGGTTCAAATACATTTACATTTAAATATACGTATAGTAAACATTAATATTATATAACAATATAAAATTGTGGAAATCACAGAAAATATCAATGCATGTACATATATGTATGTTTTATGATTTAGATTACACATTAGTGGGAAGTTAAACGAAAAGTAAACCAGGTTAGAAGAAATTTTCATGAAAATTATAAATCATGACACTTTTTTTTTACATATTATTGTAGATTAGAAAGAAATTGCGCTGCAAAACGATTGAAAACAAACATTGCAAAATTTTAAGTTGTTTTTATGTATATTACAATAACATTTTACGTTTGACCACAATGGTCTGATTCAGTTAAATCAAATTTAAAATTGATCATTAAATTTTCCGTATATCACTTAGTTTTCTTTTTTTTATAATGATTAAATTGATTTTGCATATTTCATAATGAATGCATGCAATAAATTAAAATTTAAACAAAAATTAGTAAATTTTCTTTTTTAAAGTTTCAAATTCAATTTATGTATATATAGACATTTTCAAATAATTTTTAATGTATTATCATAAATTAATTTTTTTATTTTATTTTTTAAATATATTTATCTACATTTTGTTTAATAGCTGCCATCATTTCCATGAGAGTAGTTGTCTTTTGAAGTTCTGAAAACATGTTTATGAATGTAATGGGTTCATGTTGTTTGTTTTCTTTTAAATTTGAAATTTTCTCGATAATTTTGAAGATCCAATTAAATTCGGCGGTAAAATTTCGTCATCTCAAGATACATATTATTAGTTTATAGAGAATTTGTAGCAAAAACAGAAATTTTAAGAAGAAAAACAAGCAAATAGGAGCTGTATTACTGAAAATAAGATGAATTATGTAAAATACCAATTTATATCTTATGAATTACTTTCTGCATCTGTTATTCTTTGATTGTTAAATGTTTTTGGCCTTTATTGTGTTGTCTACTATTTTTAATCAACGATTTCTATGGTGAATTAAATTCTGCACTTGAATGACTTCTTTATTCACAGTCAGTAGAAAATAAAAAGCTACTCTGAAGTCTTCTTTTTTATTAATTTGTTTCATACTTTGAATCAAAATCATCAAACTAATGAGACTACTTTGGAATGCTTACTTTTTCTTCTTGAATAATGAATAATTTACAATTGATTTTTAGTTTACATTTAGAAAATAACAAATTCCTAGCTGATGAATGTCTATAACGTCTCCTTTTGCTGCTCTCATAATGCATGTTCTATATGATTAAGTTAGGATATCTTAACCTTAGCATAATTTTTTTGTTTAATTCTCACACCTACAAATTTCATCTTCATTGATTTTACTTCTACTAATTCTGTAAGTCTTATGTCCCTTCAGTATGTTTTACATCTTTACTATTGTTACTATTGTGTGTTTTTTTGGTTTTTCTTTTTTAAGATATTCCATATGTATATCTTAGTTAATTTTTTTCAGTTTCACTTGTTTCTAGTGAAACTGTCGTTCGTTCGTTCGTTCGTTCGTAAGAGGCTTTTATATAGCTGGGGTTGATTTTTTTTCCTTTTTCAGTTGTTTCAGTGAATTTTTAATGTATGTGTTATCCTTCTTTTATTACTACAGATATAATTTTAATAATACAGGGTTCTTTTTCTTTCATATACTCGTAATTTATACCTATATCTATAATAATTTGTATACCAGTCATTTCGTGTAAGACTTGTTTTCCCGCCTCGCTTTTCCTTTATTTTTGTCGATTTGCATGTTTTCATGATTCGAACTAGATTGTTAATTTTGTTGCGTGATTTTGAGTTGTCTGATACGGAACGTTTAACGACCACGCGCCCATCGTAATAATGCATCGGCCAATACATCTAAGTGAGCTTTTGTCTGAAATTTTAGATAATAAACATTTAATAGAAATTTCGGGAAGTGATAATATAATCTTGGAATTATTTTATATTTTTATCTATTTATTATTTATTTTCCTAGGTAAAAAAAATATTTTAATAAATTTGTTCACACACATATGAGTTTTTACCCCAAAATTTACTGAATTTCAGATTCAAGCTATATAATTTAAAGATAAGGGAATTGAATAATAGCAAAGAATAAAGAACTAGAAGAAGTAGAATTGCGAACGAAATTTCTACTCACAAATTTTTATACGACGGGTTCTGATGTTAGAACCCACCAAGCTTTAGCTTAAATGTTATCTCTTTGAGAGAGAGAGCTTTTGTTCAAAAGCTTATGATGTATATTTGGCGGTATGCTAAAGGAATGCATCGCAACATTCCTAACGTGATCGATTGACTGTTTGTAAACAATATACTTGTATTCTTTGGTGGTTGTGATTGTGGAAATTGTTAAAATGCAGAAAATAAAATAAAATCTTGTCTACAGTGCAGTTTGGAGCACTGTAAGAAGTCTCGAAGGGGACGGACGTTCGATTGTTTAATTTTCCGGCATATGATTCTTCGATGGGAATATTATGGGCGAGAAAATTGTAATTTCGAATCGGTAGCAGTTGGTAAGAAATTACGAACCTGCAATCGTCATGAATTATTTTGTTACACAAAACGGAATTAAAGGTGAATGCTTGAAAGAAATTCTTAAAGAAAACGTAAGAACTCTTTCAAGTTGGGGTCTTAAAATTGGAGTTATATTATGTGACCAGGGTTTAAATAACAGAAAATGTTATACCAATTTAGGAGTTTCACCTGAAAAACCATTTTGGCTGGTAGATGGAAACAATATTGTATGTAGATGGAAACAACATTGTATGTCTATTTGATTTCCCTCATTTGATTAAATCTTTGAGAAATCTTCTCTTGAACACCATCGTTTGTACACCAGATGGTCGTGTACGCTGGGATGTTATTAAAGAACTATAGGAGCTTGAGCAAAAGAAAGTAACAAAAATGTGTACAAAATTAACATTTCAACACATTCACCCGAACTCTTTTGAAAAAATGCGGGTCGATTTAGCTACGCAGGTGTTCAGTAGAGCTGTAGGTGCTGCCATTTGCACTGCTGTTGAAACTAAACAGTTCAAAAGAAACTCAAATGAAATAGCGTTATGAACTGCTTTATTTGTGGAACGAATTGATAAAATCATTGACTGCTTAAATAGTGGATCGTTGAAAAATGTCAATATTTTTAAGCGTGGTTTAACATTGGATAATGAAGTCCACACATTTGTTGGAACCTTTATTTCTTATATTTCATGTGTTAGAGGCGAAAATATGTCAAAAACGGTTTATTATCTTAACGGTATGAAGCAAACATTAACTGGGTTTTTGATGTTAGCGGACAACATAATGAAAGAATATGCTGAGATTTTCGTCATACTTACAAAACGATTATCACAAGATCCTCTTGAAAATCTTTTTGCAGACGCCAAAAAGGTGGTAATAATAGAAACCCTTCAGTTTCAGAATAGAATATAATATTATCTAATATAATGTCCTATAACTTAATTAAATTTTGCAACTGTGGAGATGAAAGTGATATTATGCTCTCAATAAATTTAAATGAATGTGAAGGTGAAATTGCTGATTTTACTGAAAATGAAGACAATCGATTTTTGATCCAGCATAATGATGTATCTCAGACTACATATTAAGATTTTATTGCTGAAAATACGTTTGAAGATTCTGAGATCCAGATAGAGCTTCCATCAACGAGATATTTCATCGGCTATGTGGCTTTCAAAATTCTGGTGAAACTGAACTTTGTAGCTTGTGAGAAAACCACAAGGAAAAAAGACGAAGTTTTGTCGTGTCCGTCAGAAATTTTCATATTTGCAAAAAAATACAACGCAGCCTCATCCGATTTTGGGAATTTATTTGCTCCATCTGATGAGTTCCTTAGTGTTTGCAAGCACCACGTAATATGTTTTGCAGAAATTTTCCAAAAAATACCACAAATAAGAAACATTAAAGAAACAATTGTCGCAAAATGTAAGCTTGCTCTTCCAAACTGGTTCAATGAAGTGGGTTCGTGCTATGATCACAAAATTAAATTATTGGAATTTTTGATTTTAGTTTTGTTAAGAAAGAATAGTAACTGGGCTGTGATGAGAAACGAAAAAAATCCAACAAAAAACCTCAAATCATTACCGATTAAACACGAAAAGTATAGGCAACAAAACATATGAAAAGCTATCATCAATTAAGACCAATTTTAAATTTGAAATTTTCTGAAGTTTTGTAGTTAATTTCACAACCCTAGTGAAATCACTTCCTATCTATGCATCTGTTAGCCGGTCTGTTTCTCCGTCCGTCTGCCATAGCAATCTAACCTGGTATTATAATGACTACACACACTAAAATTCGTAGGTCTGATGCTTTTAGTTCAAAACAGAAGTTTAATCTCAACGCTGTTTGGTATGACTGTTACTGTAATTATATTCTTGATCATTTCATTCTTGCTGATTGTATTCTTATCCTCTTAATCTCTGCTTTTTGTTTGCGTATTTACTAATCTGAAATCACCCTCTAACCAGTTGTGTTACCCTGTACCCCAGTTATATGTTTATTTTCATTTTTTATTATATACATGCTATTAGAAAAAAAAAAAAAAATTATATGTTTGTATTGTGAGTGTGGTTATGGGATCCCATCCATTATCCTTTGTCCTATCGGGATATGATGATTGAGGATATGATAAAAGACGAAATGAATTAGTGATTAAATAATTCTTTTTGAAATAGCTCAGTATCCAATCTGATTCCATTCTCCAATGTCATTCGGTTTTCGACTTTTTCGAAAAAGCCCTCAGATCGGGGAACCGAACGCGTCCCAGGTTACGGATAGGGGAAGACCTTCTTGTGGAGGTTACTGTGAATAACAAATAAGCAGTCGCGGACAATGGTCGGCAGAGAAGGGATAGATTCAGAGTGAATTTTGTCACTATAAATACCTGAGTTCTAAAGATCTTCACTGTGACATGATGAAAAATGGCGTCGTCAAGAATCAATTTTAACTCTAATGCCAACTTTTTTTTACAAATTCTCATGAAAATATAGCAAACGCCTTTTTTTAACCCTAACGTCATCTGAACATAAAAACTATGTTATCATCAGATCTTAACAGCATCTACCTCCTAAGCCTAAGCCCCACACCAAGACCTCAGAATCAATCCAAGAGAAAAAAGAGAAACTGGAGCTTAACCTAGCTTTAAAGAACTACATGTATAGTGTTTATAGGAGTTATTTCATCCATAAAAGACAGTAGTGGTGGAATGCTGCTTCTGCGAGCGTGAATTAATTTGAAGTGGGACCTTGCGCTTGCGAAACAAACCGGCTCCACAAAAGCGCAGACTGTTAGCTGCTAGCACGCGTATGCGTCGCAAAACAAGGCTAATCCAGCGGTATGTTGTTTATATCCGCGCGGTTTGCCCACATAAACGGCGCCCCGCATATAAAATAATCCGCCATAACAATTATTCCAACGAGAAGCACCTCAAAGTCAATACGGCGGAGAAAATGGTGGTTATAACAATTCTGAAAGCCAATACTATGAGCGACAGAATCAATTTATTAGTCGTGCTCCAGAGTATGACGATTTTCAAGGGGGAAATGGTGGCAGTGTCCGAGAGCACAACTCGCCTCACCCCCGGCGATTCGTTTTGTTTGCTGGGAAGTAGCAAAATCTAGTGGTATGAGTACACTTACCGCCCTTCATAGATGACAAAGGAATAATACAAGCTCGTCGAAAGATCAAAGCATCAAGTCTTAGTTACGACAGCAAACATCATGTGCTGCTACAATATGCACCTTCATTTACCCATATGATCATGAATGACCCATACAGAAAAAACATGCACGCATTTCCTCAAACATTACTGCCTATCTCAAGGCATATATTTTGGCCAATAATGGGAAAACATATTTCTCGTGCTGTATTCACGAAAAAGTCCAAATAGATCTGGGCGTTGGATTTGTAGAATAATGCCATTTCATGACCGTAACGGTATTCCTGGAGGCAGGGCGAGAAGATCTGGCAAATCAAAGGTGTGCAGTATCTATCGCCGGGCTGTAACAATGATTCCAGTGAACTCGATGGGAATTAGTGTTCCCGCGGCGAGTGCTGTAACAACTACACCACTCTCAGAAGAGGACCATTATCATCAGCGCAAGATCTTGATGCCTAATACCTGGACTTCTTTATGTTCTATATTCTTTGATAATAGCTAATTCGCGTGGTGTAGTGGTTAGAGCCCTCGCTGTGTTAGCTGAAGGTCCCTTTTTTGAGTCCCCTTGGCGACAATGAGATTTTTTTCGGGCAGCTCTTTCGATGGACTAAAAGCCCGTTTCTTCTTCTTCTTCTTAGCACTACAGCCCCTTTCGGGCCTTCGCTTCCTGCAAACAGCGCCTCCAACTGTCTCGGTCCGTTGACCACATCTTCCAATTACGAAATCCGAGCAGCGATGAACTGTCTTCGTTGACCGGGTCAGACCAGCGTTTGTCGGTTTCCCCACTGGCCGCCGGCCTTCAGTTCTCCCAACGAATACCTTCTTGGGTATCCATTGTTCGTCCATACGATTCATGTGTCCAGCCCCTTGCAGCCTCCGCAGTCTTACAATCCTTGAGATCTCCGGTTCGTCAAAAATTTCATACAGCTCATGGTTGTATCAAATTCGCCATTGGTCCCCGTCTAGCTTCGCTCCGATTATTTGCCGCAGGACCCGTCGCTCAAAGGCGTTCAAAATATGTGCGGATACTTGGGTTGGGTCCATGTTTCACACCCATAACATAACACAAGTCTTATCACAGATTTGTATACTTGTAGCTTTGTTTTCCTATGTATGTCAATGCTAAATAAAATATTTTATTTGCAAGCTGTATTCTTCGGCGTATTTTGTCTCTTTCATTGCCCGTTTTCGTTATTTTGGCACCTAAATACACAAATTCGCTAACATTTTCGATACTGTACTTGCCACGTGTGATATTTTGTGTATTTGGGGTATTTTTCCTCGACTGCGTTATGAACTTTGTTTTATTTTCGTTGGTTTGTAGCCCTACTAGTTTTGCTTCGTTGTCGAGTTTCAGGAAAAGTTCCTTGGCAGTTGTTAATGACTGTCGCAGAATGTTTATGTCATCCGCATAGACCAGTACTTGGCTCGACTTGTATAGAAATGAACCTCACGTGTCGAGAGGTTGCTTCCGTATGACGTACTACAGAGCCAAATTGAAGAGCAATGGGGCCAGCCCATCTCCCTGCTTTAGTCAGATATTTGTGTCAAAGGCATCGATGAGTTGGTTATTGATGCGGACTTGGGAGGTTGTCGACGTCATTGTCATTTGGGTAAGACGGACTGATTTGGCTGGAATGCCAAAACCAAGGATTATTTGGTACAGTACGTTACGATCAATACTGTCGTATGCTTACTTGAAGTCAACGAAAATTTGGTGTACGTCTACGTTGAACTCCCAGCATTTTCCAAGTACATGCTTGACTGTGAACAATTGGTCTGTTGTTGATCTACCTGCCCAAAAACCACCTTGATACTCCCCAATAATACTGTTGGCGGATGATCCGATTTTATTCTGTAAGATTTTAGAAAATATTTTCTACGCCATACAAAGTAGTGAGATGCCTCTATAATTTTCGCACTGTAGCTTGTCACCTTTTTCGTGGATAGGGAATATAATTGATTGGCTCACTCTTTTGGCATATGGTCTTGTTGCCAAATGTACTGGATGACTTTGTGAATAGCTTGGTGAGCACTACTGCCACCATATTTGATGAGCTCCACTGGAATCTCATCGATACCCGGCGCTTTATTATTGTTTTGGGCTTTGATGATGGAACAAACTTCATCCAGAGTTGGTGGGGCCAATGGAAGCTCTCCGCAGACATCTATAGGCTCCGATGTTCTGAAGCTTTGCAGAGGATTAACGAGGTTCTTGAAATATGATGCCCATCTTTCCTTAATCTTGATTTTATCAGCGATTATATTGCCGCTGTCATCACGACAGAGCGTGGTTTCGGGCTGATAACCACGTTTCAGGCTTTTTACTACTGTGCATGCTTGTCTTGTGTTATTGCTTGCTAAACTTACATCTATACTTCTCAATTGGTCATCATAGTGTTTTCTTTTCTTAACCCTAATTATCTTATTCGCTACTCTTCTGAGATTTTCATAGTGTTCTCTCTTCGTCCTGGTTTTCTTACCTACTTATTATTTGTACGCCTTATTCTTGTTATCTAACGCACTCTGGCACTCATCATCGAACCAATCATTCCTCTTGCACCGAGCTTGATGTCAAATCGCCTGTTCTCCCACGGTTCTGATAGCCGCTTTCACTTACATCCAGAGCTCGTTGCTCGTCTTTAACGATGCATCTGATAAGATGGGAGCCAGCTGGTTGTCGAGGGTCTCCGTGAAATTTTCGGCCACAGACGCCGTTGGGAGCCTTTTGATGCCAAATTTTGTAGCGGGCTGGTCTTCGCGGAATATGCTTTTGACATACGACATTGATAGTTTAATTTGATCAAATAATGATCCCCGGCTCATACTTTGCCGTTATTGAAAGAAGTGCCACAGTACTTGCTTTAACTTCTTCTTGATCGCAGGTTGAAATTATTGTTCGAGGTAATTTTGTGTCTGTATTACTTGACCATGATGGTCCATTCCACCATAACGAAGATACTCTTAGATCTGCTGAATATAAACCTCGTATCGCTAAGTCAGAAGGGTTATCGTGAGTTGCGACACAATCCCAGTTGGCTTTAGATGAACCCTGTTGTATTTCGCTTACTCTATCAGTAACATACACTGTCCAGCTTGTTGCTGGTTTTTGGATCCAGACCAACACAATTGTGGAATCAGTCCAGCAGTTAACACGTGCATGCCTTCTTTATCTTGTTTCGTGAATTACGTCAATGATACAAAGGTTCAGTCGGGATATGAACTACGTATTAATGGATGCCACCTTTGATTTAGTAGCTCGAAGTCTCGTTGTGACTGATGAACCATTAATAAATCTGGATGAACCGTCGGAAAATCCATGAAGTTCAACCAGGGTGTATGGAATGTATCCTACCCAGGGAGGGATTTTGATCTGGCTTACTATATGGAATTGATTACGCACACTAATCTAGTCTTTGACTACTTCCTTATAAAGTGGCTCATTGCAATCATACTTAGTTAGCCAAATTCTTTGCATTGCTATTTTTTCTATTATGATTGTGGGTTGTAACCTTCTTATCGGGTCGAAAAATTTCGATTCGGTTGAAAGCACATATCGTTTGGTTTTAGGGTCAACCGCATTCATGTTGACACTAAACGAGAACATATCTTTTATGGGATGCCACCAAAGACCGAGACTGTTGACGTTTTCAAATAGCTCGATATTAAGCGGAACTTGCGTAATTCGATCTGCCAAAGGAACCTTTTCCAATAATTTAGAATGATTTGCACTCAGCTGTCTTAGATGGAAACCTCCACACTGCAACAAATCCTGGAGCTCCTTTTGAATATGTCCCAAGTTTGCCAAGTTGTCTGCAACAGTTAAGCAATTGTCGACATAAAAGTCTTCTTTCAACACCTTTGATCCGTTAGGGTAGCTCATGTGTTCATCTTCTGCTAACCCATGAAAGGTTTTAATGGTTAAGTACAACCGCAGGGGGAATGCCGGTCGACAAGACCACTCTTGGAGGCTAGCATTCTTTGGGGAGTTCCGCCCCCACGTACCCGAGGAAATTCCCGCAGGGAGAAAGCCGGTCGACAAGAACATTCTTGAAGGCTAGCATTCTTTGGGGAGTGCTGCCCCGACGGACCCGAGGATATGGGGGGTGCCGTGAGGTTCCCTCCTGGGATGACAGGTAACGACTCTTATTGTATCTGGACTACGCTTTGGACAACGAACTGGAATTGACGCTTTGGGCTGGCGGATGTGATGGTTTGGACCTAGTTGCTTTGCACAGTAGCGCCGAGGTGAAACTCGTGTGTGAACGGCTCCAATTCAACTATCATACCGTCTCCGTCCCGGTAAAACCTTGGCAGGCCTCGGAGTACGTTCGAAGTTCGCACCATTGGGTTGGTGGTGTAGATTCGGTTGAGACGGACTCCCGATTAGCGCTGGTCTGGCTCTGAGCACTTGTCCCCATAAGGGCTTGTGCCAACCCTCGCATGGCCTCCCTGCTCTGCAAAGATAACCATGGGACCAAAAAGGCAACTACACACACAAACGGAGATAGCGGCTCCAAGGGGGGACCCAACAAAACTGGAGCAATCAAAAGACCAAAAAAATCCAAAAAAGGAAATAAAAAATAATAGCAACGACGACGCAACGACGACATCGAGAGCTGTACTAACCGCGAAAATAGCGAAGACTAACACGACGACAGTGACGGTAGACGAAAAACGGAGAACAGCAGACAGTCTGGAGCAGACTGAGATTCCTGCGGCGTTTGGGCGCAGCAACAAAATGATGCGAACGCCCGAGCGTCCTATTAAGGAGAAGCGGGAGACTCGGCAGGATGCTTCAGGTGTCCGAGCAGTGGAAGATAACATAAAGAGCACCAAAAATTCTATTGTCACCGCTGCCATCGTTACTAAAGCGACCGATGCAAGGGTCACAAATCCCGACATTGCAACGAAAAATCCAGAAGCAAACGAGGAGATTACTGCACTACGAGCAAAGAGTGACCAGATACTGCGTGATTGTACCGCGAACGTTGAAAATGTGGCGGAAGTACTGCACTTGGAAACGGATCGCGATAACCTCTCCCAAGGATGGTTGCAAGGTACAATTGCGGCCCAGCGACACGAAGAAGAAAGACTACTTCGAAAAGCAGGAGATGTTCTGAAAAGAATACAAGCTGCATGCGACTCCCCAAAAATTAGCAAAATAGCAAAGGCAGGCCTCCTTGAGCTAGAGGAGCTCCTAGATCGCATAGGGCACTATTGGAGGAGCTGGTTTAAGGCCGAAGATGAACAGAAGGCTAAAGAGGTGCTTGGGGTAAAATCTAAAGGCGACATGCAGATAGCTCCATCATTAAAAGTC
The DNA here is from genome assembly GCA_963969285.1 of Odontomyia ornata. Classification (NCBI taxonomy): domain Eukaryota; kingdom Metazoa; phylum Arthropoda; class Insecta; order Diptera; family Stratiomyidae; genus Odontomyia; species Odontomyia ornata. The sequence continues at coordinate 114,855,334 of OZ017742.1, forward strand.
AATAAAAGAATGGCGTCTAGCCTAATCGAAGGAGATCGGGATAAAAGAAGGAAGGAAGAGGCACTTGACGGGCGTGGAGCATCAGATCAGGAATTCCAGACAGTGCTTACAAAAGGAGCAAAGAAAGCCCCAAAGAAACTCCTTCAAAAAAGCCAGAAAATAAAATTCGCACGGACGTCCAATTAGAAAAAGGACCTGATGCAAAACAGGAGAGGCAGAAGCCCCGACGAAGACCCCGGCAGCAGGCACTGCTTGTAAAGCCCCAAGATGGCCGATTCAGTGATCATCAGTGCATTCTGCTTGAGATAAGTGATGCTGTCTCCCGACGTCCATGCTCTCGGCCTTCAACATCTGGATGGAACATAGGAAGGATGGACGTCGAGAGGTTCGTCAAGGCTCTCACAGCAGGTGAGCCGCTGCAGGGAGCTTCTTAGGGGACGGAAGAACGGGCAGCTGAAGACGTGGTGAACTCTACTATGAGCATCATTACGACTGCTTGCTGCGCTTCTATGCCCCGTCAAAGATCCCGGCACGGCAAGCCCCCAGTGTACTGGTGTTCAACTGAAATCGCTGAAAAGCGTAGGGAGTGTCACAAGCTTCCACGTGAGGCTCAACGGGCGTGGAACCCTGATGAAGCATGCGAGCAGGTGGCAGCATATAAGTCGGCCAGGAAATGCCTTCGCAAGCTGATCAACAGTAGCAAGGCTCGCTGCTGGCAAGACCAAGTGGACAATGTGAATAAGGATCCGTGGGGCCTTGGCTACAAGCTGGTCATGGGGAAACTTGGTGCCCAACAGAAACCTTGTATACATGACGCAGAAAAGATGGACGCGATAGTGCGGGGACTCTTCCCCGCCCATCCCGTCCATGTTGACGCTGTCCATGGTGACACAGCAGTAGAGTGCCCACTCTTCACACAGCTGGAGCTGGAGGAGGCAGTTCTCTCATTGAAAGCGAGGAAGGCTCCGGGTCCAGATGGTGTTCCAGCTGAGGTGTTGCAGCTCGTCTATCACCATTGTCCTGACTTGCTGCTCAGCACATTCAACGCTTGCCTACGGGGTGGGGTTTTCCTGGCACGATGGAAGGTGGCGAGGCTCGTGCTGATCAGCAAGGAGAAGGGAAATCCTGGATCGCCGTCTGCATACCGCCCGTTATGCATGCTAGACACGGCTGGGAAAGTGCTAGATAAACTCATCAAGGGAAGACTCACTGACGCGATTCGTGCTGCTGGGGACCTATCTCCTGGGCAGTACGGCTTTAGAGCAGGACATTCTACCATTGATACGATTGCAGAGGTGGTGAGCGCGATCCAAAAGGCAGAGGCATATAGTCGCACCAAGTGACGGATCGTCCTGTTGGTGACACTCGACGTCAGGAATGCCTTCAACTCCGCCAGATGGGTGGATATTCTGGAAACGGTGGAAAACTCTTTTCAAGTTCCAGAATATCTAATGCGGCTTTTGAGGAACTACCTAAAGGACCGAAGCCTGCTCTACAAACGACACAGGGCCGATGAAGGATGGAAATTACATCAGATGTTGCCCAGGGGTCTATTCTTGGTCCCGACCTGTGGAACGTGTCTTACGACGGGCTACTAAGACTTGAGATGCCAGATGAGTCGCGCTTGGTCGGCTATGCGGATGATGTTGCGGCTCTGGTCACTGTAGCACCATTGAACAAGCGCAACTTAGGCTAGGTATGCTAATGCGCCGAGTGAGGGACTGGATGACTGCTCGCGGGCTGAGTTTAGCACTGGAGAAAACCGAAGTGGTCATCTTGACAAAAAAGAGAATCCCTAGAGTAAGGATGGTTTGTATTGGAGACATACAAATCCAATCGAAGCCAGCGGTGAAGTACCTGGGGCTACTGATCGACTCGAAGATGAGTTTCTCTGAGCAAATCAGGGCAACGGCTGAGAAGGCTGCTTCGGGAATATCGGCTCTGAGTCAACTTATGGCCAATGTAGGGGGCCCAGTCCATCAGGAAGACGCCTCTTGATGAGTGCTGTAGGGTCAGTGCTACTGTACGGAGCAGAGGTATGGGGCGACGCTCTCAGCAAGGAGGTATACCGGAAACGTTTGGTACGGGTGCAGAGAAGAGGAGCACTGAGAATTGCATCTTCGTATCCAACAGTCTCCGACTCGGCGGTGAGAGTGATTGCAGGCGTGATACCTGTCCCCTCCTTGCTAGAGAGCGCCGCGCTATTTACCTGCGCCAAAACGGGGATGCGAGGGAGATAGTTGTCCGCGAAGAGAGACTGCGCTCACTCAACAATTTGCAGCAGTCTTGGATGAATTGCACGAAGGGAAGGTGGACTGCGCGCCTCATTCCGGATGTGAGACCGTGGCTAAATCGAAGGCATGGTGAGACTGACTTCTATCTGACCCAGCTTTTGAGCGGGCACGGGTGTTTTCAGTCTTACCTGCACAAGATCGGTAAGTCACGGTTCCCCGATTGTCGGTTTTGCCCAGGAGAGGAGGACAATGCCTATCACACATTTTTTGCGTGTACAAAATGGGTCAGGCTGGGAAGGGAACTTTACAGGGAGACGGGAGAGCTCACTCCGGATAATATAGTTGCGGTGATGCTCGAATTGGTTGACAAATGGAGCCAGGTGGCACATTATGCTCGGGCAGTCCTAAAATATAAAAGGGACTCACAGCAGCCGGGGGCGCTGGGGCTGGGGGATCGCTCTTCTGGCGATTCCTCTTCCCCTCTCCCCTCCCGCTAGGAAAGGGATTCCCCAGCTTGAAGGCGCTCTACGGCGTAACAAAACGAGACCTGGTCCGAAGTAATGTGTCAAACGGTTCCAGGCTGGGTTCTCAGGTTGACAGGGGAGGTGTTTAGTGGGTAGTCCAGTCGCACATGGGAGTCCCACACTCTGTGCATAAATAGCATTCACCTCCCTACCACAAAAAAAATGGTTAAGTATGCAAAACTTGTTTTTCCATAAGTATTTGTTGTTAATCGATACATTTAAATGTGGTCTGTTCTGTTGAAACCCATCAAAATACGGAGGGAATCTCGATCAGATTTATCTAGGTATATCTGCCGGTACATCATCTCTATGTCAGATGTTATAACATATCGGTGTTGTGTCCATCTCATGAGTATGTAGAAGATAGTTTCTTGGATTGCATTACCTATTAATAGCAAGTCATTCAAATATTGGCCCAACTGACTCTTTTGTGATGCATTAAACACAATTCTTAATTTCGTTGTGGTGCTGCTCTCTGTAAGTACGGCGTGATGGGGCCAATAATAGGAGTAGTTTTTATGAATACAATCAGCTCCACGTACCCGAATTCGAAATAGTCTCTCATAAATTTGGTGTTTTCATCATACAAATTAAGCTTTAGTTTGAACCGTTGCTCTTATTGATAGAATCGAATAAATGCTACGCTCTATATGTCGCTCATATCTTTCTTTGGGTTGACGTTAGCCTTAAATGGTTATTGTACCAAATAAGAACCATTAGATAGTCGATGAGTCTAATTTTAATACTGTTCTTCCACTTGTTTCTCTTCATTTGTAAGAGACCGGGATTGTAGAGCTTCCTTCTGCTCCCAAAACCGCCGCAAAGATTAATCTAGAGCGCTGTATGATATCATAACTTGTACCTGGCTTTTTCCAGGGAATCGTGCAATAAGACGAAGACCAGAATCTTGCTGTAAATATCCGCTCCAATTAACAAATCGATCTTTGACGGTACATAGTATTTAAGGTCTGTAAAATCCTTTGACTTGAGATTTTCAGGAAAGTATTTGGATGTCTGCGTACCAGGCAGTGAAATTGCTATGGTCTTTAATATTAGCAAACTGAATACGAACTTTCGTTTATTGCCTGCTTCCTTGACGCATTTAATGTTCTTATTGCTGCTTCACTAATCAATGATCACTGAGCACGCGTGCCTAGTAAAACTCGAAGTGTAATAGTCTCAGCCTTTGGTGACTCAGCCTCAGTAAACGTACTGACTTGCAATGGCATAGCACTACTACTGTCGAATGTGCACATACAAGTGCTGTTCACAGTTACCTATGCCGACGGCACCGACTGAGGTGTAAAGAGGTATTGTGTCGCTTACCACATACCTTGCAACCGTTCTTTGATGTTTATCGCTATGCCCCGTGTTGAGTGCTCAAACAATTGAAGCATAGTCACTTTTACTTGACTAACTCCCGTCGTGTCTCAACAGTAGATTGTTTAAACTTTGTGCAGCTAAACAATCGATGATATTCGGTGCACATTGAATATTGTTGGCCAGTATGCAATGAATGAACCGTTATTGCTGATTATTTAGTGGATTGCTCCGCAACTGAAGACGATAATGTCTCAATATGATGAATCGATTCTGGTGAAAGTTTAAAACTTCTTGCAATGTTTGCACGCTTTTGAATGGCCAATCTACTTCTGCCATTCTTTCCTTGTCTTATCATCAAACTTCAGGTTGAGGATGAATTAAGCAATTGAGGATGAATTAAGCAATTAATTAAGTTGAACTTTAGTTTGGAAAGTATTGCCACTAGGTGATTGGTTATGTCAACCAAATGTTTCAATTGACCAACATCATCCTTGTTGCACCGGGTAAGCTCCCGAAAACGTTGCATCATTTAGTTAGAGATCTCTTTGTCATTGTCGTACCGTTCACCGAGTGAATTCCATGCTGGCACATAATTTACTTCCGTAATTGTCAGATGTTGAATGAGGTGTTCCGCTTCATTGCAAAGTGAACTACGCAAATATTGCAGTTTTTTTTACTATACTCAGTTTTTAATTTTCGTGCACAATAAATTTGTATAGATCACAAAATGCTCAGCATGACGAATATTTACTATCGAAAGTAGGAATTTTGATTCGTTTCAGTTTGATTGCTTCCACTTAATTCCCTGATCCTGATACATTCTTGATTTGGGTACTGATGATCTTACAAATGTGTTACGTATGCAGATTGAAATTGATTGTTTGATTGTCTGGAGAATTAATTGAATTTATGAGAAAATTATGTAAAATCTTTAACGTGTGCTAACAATAGAAGTAGGCTTAAGGCGTTTAATTCAAACTGTAATATTTGGAGAAATGCGAGTTATTATTAATCTTTGTTAACAGTTATTCTTTCATTCTTTACAGTACAATTATTTGCTATTTGGTTTTTCAATCTCTAGGTAGGAAGGGTTGCAGCTTCTTTTATTTTTTTTTGCGACAGTATCTCAAGCACTGTCTTCAAATCTGTAGGTATAGGGGAAATTAGTGAGTATGGAGAGCTTTCCACCGCAATTTCAAGCTTCACGCGGAAAGCCAAGAAAAACTTACAGCTTCTCTGGAAAAGTTGGGGGATATAAAAGAAGAGTTCATTTTGGACTTGCTTGCTAGTTGCAAGATGCAACTGCAAGTTTCTGAGGTTTCCAGCGAAATTGAAATGCAAGGGCAGTAGCAACGAGGAGAAGGCTGTTGTTAAGCCAATAAAGGAAGCAAGAAACAGGCCATTAGGGTATCCAACTCAGGAGCGTACTTTCGAGGTATCTTAAGCCCTTGAAATGAGCTAACGGGATTTTTCCCAGCTCAAAAAGGCAGAAAAAACAGTTCCCGCTAGTTTTTTGGGGACCATACCCAAGCCAGGTAAAAGGCCAAACCTTGAAGGTAGCAAACGAAATTCTATGCCACAGTAGCCAAGCGCGGCTGTTACTTTAAAAGAGAGGATACTTCCTATAGTTACCCAAAGATTTTCAGGGATAGTGTTAAAAGAGTATGCGACCAAGTTCTGTAAAGACGGCAGAGTTCAACGTAGCGATGAACAGATCCTCACGAACTTCACTCCGCCCTAAAATAGCTGAGGATCATACCAGCTTTTTTAATTTTCTGGAGTGTGAGAAAGTAGCTTGCTACACTCACACTCAGAGCACTAAGCCCGTAAGTCGAAGGTCTCTGGTTCGGGTTTAGTTGGCGTCAACGAGATTTAGTTCAAGTGATTCTTCGGCTGGATTATAAGCCTGTTCAGTTATGATACGTACCGGTTTAAAATCTGAACGTATCGCAGCTGGGTGGTCGTAAAAACGGCCGAAGCGAGATAATGATCATATCACCTTGTAGAGTGCCGATGCATTCGATCATGACAATGAGATACTCTAACTATCTCTAAGCGACGCGTTGTAGTGCTACAAAAAAAAACACTCACACTCTTCTAAGAGAGAGAACGATGTCGTGGCTGAGCTAAAGGAGTATCTTGGAGAAGATATCCTATCAGCAAAAAGCCTTTTGACGATAACCTCTAGGATGGAGAAAAGGACGCTATCCTTTTTCTTAGTCCAGTTCAAACCAGACTTTGAAGTAAAGAAAGCGATGGATACCGTATCAGAAGATACAATAAAAACACCTACCAAAAGCAGCATTTTCCAGTGCCTCCAATCGCTGAAGATTAGCCCACATCGCTTCTAACTGCGGACTTGAAGTTAGATTCGTTAAATGCAACAAGCAACACAAGTCGATCAAATTTATGACAGTTTCAGTTGATCAAGCAACACTGACTTCGCTGAAGAGTGTCGAGCAACTCAAGGTTTCAGGGACTGAGGAACCAGCCGTCATCGCGAGTGGTTGTATTATCTCATGTCTTGCATAAGTTGTTAATAAACATAAGTACATAATATATCGTGTTTCAATTAGACATCTACCATTTCAGCCATCCTTGACAGTTCAAAAGTGGGATGTGTAACAATAGTGACAACATTTATCGTTTAAAATTGTAAACTCACGAGATACTCAGTCCCAAAAAATTTCGACCGCTCGGCGCAAGTTTGAACGCGAGGAAACTTGTCGCGTACCGTGCCGTCGTTCTGTTGGGTGTGGCTCTATCTAGATACATTGTGTCATCCGTCTTTGTATAGTCTTCGACCCGTTTTGGGTGACAAGTTCATCCTAAACAAATTTGTTGCGAAATTTTAGCGCCGTTCACAAGTGTATGGTTCCCTCTGTACACAACGTACTGTATGAGTGTGGAACTTTCTTGGGCACCCCACCGTCTTCATTGTACTGTTGACAAGTTGAATTGTATGCAGTCAATGTCATTATATGCGCACACCACTATCAACTACGTCTAAGAACCGCCATCGTTTCCATCAGTATGCAGTGTTCATTTCAAGCTGCGCACTCCATCATTATCAGTATGTTGCTGTTGGCAATTTGGATTGTGTGCAGTCGCCGTTGCTGTCTACACACGCCGCCATTCATTATATTTGCGGGCTGACATAAATCTGCTCAATAAGTTCCAACGTGCAGGAATTTGGTTGTAAAACTCTGCTGCTGTCTACTTGTGTGTAGTTTTTTCTACATAGATTGCCTGTGTGCACATTGGTCATCGTTTCAAGCTGCACACGCCGCTATTTCATCGTAGTGTTGTTGGCATTAGCAACACCTGCATGTCGTCGATGGCAATCATCGTTTTAAGCTACACACGTTGCTGTTTTTATCGAGTTGATGTCGTTGTTGATATCAATGTAGAACCATCGTATCCAGTTACCGCATCGTGTCACCGTGTGAAACATCAAGTGTGTGTAACACCAACACAACACCCCCGCTGATGGTTGCATGAATTATCATCGCCGTGCTTCGCATCTTGTTGGTGCGTTTCCGTGTTCAGCCGTTGCTTATACACGCCGGCACTGCTTGTGTATTTGTTTGCTGTTGCGCATTCCGCCACACCCCGTTTGGCATTTTGTCGATACGCACTTGACATCAACCTCAATTACTTTGTATTTTGACGTAACGTTTTCCGCCAATCATGAACCTGGTGAAAACTGATTTGCTTTCAACAGCCGCCGGCAACAAAGCTCCACTTTTATTGCAGCTCACCGAGACTGAACTCAAAGTTAACGAGGTAGATGACCCTGCAATGTCGGACATGGAGAAGTCAATCGTAAATCTGACAGCGATTGTTGAACAACTTAGTGTCGACGTCCATATTTTGAGTGGATGTCAATCACCCGCTAAACAGTCAACTCAACTCCTCGAGAATACAGGTACGGCATCAAATTCGTCGGTTGGCGAGTAAAACGACTGTCGATCAATGTTTCACAACGCGAGGGATGTAACTGACCTTCTTCCGGACCTTGACCTGTGAAAAACTAGCTCCTTATCCGCAAGTCCTTTCGTACATAGGGGTCGAAAGTAAATGTGCGCGTACGGATGGGACGAAACCGTTATGATTTTTGCCATTTAGGCCAAGTTGAAGGCCCTCCACAAAACTCTGGCTGGACTCGAACAGTGACGTGGTTATAAACTTTGAACAGTTTACGATTGAACACTTGCGAACATTCCCGGATGTTTCGTTAGCAAAAGTATGATGAAAAACAAATGCAAGGACAATAATGATGAATGTTCAATTTATTCAAATGAAACAAGATTTATAATATTTAGATGTAACGTTATGGAATACCTGGCCGTAACCTGCACGATGTGCGGATAAGAAGAGAGTGAACGAGTGTACGTTTTACTGAATACTTAGAACATAATGGAATTTTATGGAATCGTAACGGAAGTACATTTAGGCAACTTGACAAACTTAGTAATTGTACTAGATTCTGATAATTTTAAATTCATTATACTACTGTATTAAATTCTGAAAATTACATTTTTCTGGCCAATAAATCTTGTTTTACGGTCTTCATTAAACACATAAGGATTCAATATAAATGCTGGTTTAATTCTATCAATTGATATTGACCGTTCTTTGTCATTTAAAAGAATTCTAAAATATTTTTTATTTCTATCTAATATTTTGTATGGTCCGGAATATGGTTGACAAAAACTACTTTTCTTTACCTCTTCGGGACCAAATACATGAGTACATGTATCTAACTCTTTTGGTACAAAAATATTCTTTTGTTATCGAATTCTTGAACTAGACGGACGTATTCTCGAAATTGAATTTTGTATATCTTTTGCTAAACTCGATGTAATTGATCGATTAGGGTTTGAGTCTGATGCGATTATTTCTTCAGGTAATCGCAAAGCTTGTCCATATAACAACTGTGAAGGAGCTACTCCGAAATCTTCCATCAAAGCAGACCTGATCCCTAAAAGAATCCAAGGCAAATTATCGTGCCAATTTTTTGGATCATTGGTTGCTCTAATGGCAGCTTTCAACTGCCTATGGAAACGTTCAATGAATCCATTTGCTTGAGGACGATAGGCAGTTGTTCGGATGCGTTGATAGCCAAGAATTTTAGTCAAGTCCTGGAACGAATTAGATTCGAATTGCGTTCCTTGATCTGTTGTAATTGTTTCTGGAACTCCATATTGGGAAATCCATTCATGTAGCAGAGCTTTTGCAATCGTTCTGAGTGGATGTTTTTAATTGGAATAGCTTCAGGCCATCGCGAGAACCGATCTCTTATAGTTAAAAGATAAACGAATCCTTTAGATGGTGTTAGCGGTCCAACTAAGTCTATATAGATATGAGCAAATCTTCCCGAAGGAACTTCAAATTCGCCAAAGGGCGAAGAAGTATGCCTGCATACCTTTGCTTTTTGGCAGTGTTCATTTTCAGCCAAAAGTATTTGGAACTAATCGATTTCCTTGTTGTCTTAATACCAGGATGCGACAGGTTATGAACAGAGTTAAAAACAACGCGTTGTAAAGTTAGTGGGATGTATGGCTTAGTTCTACCTGTAGAGGTTTCACACCATATACCTTGATCCTCTACTGGAACGTTTATTCTTTCGAGCTTAAAAGAAAGTTCCAATCGTGTTGATTGAAGAATTTCTGCAAGTTCATCGTCTTTACTTTGTTCTTGGTGTAGAATTTCGAAGTTAATTTGATCAATTTGGTCAATAGAGCTAATATGGGTTCTAGAAAGTGTATCTGAGACAATGTTTTGACAACCTCTAATGTGTCTTATATCGTTTGTAAATTGCGAGATATAATGCAACTGGTTGGTTTGTCTGGGATTTTTCTCGGATTTACTTGAAAGCGCTTTTATCAAAGGCTTATGATCTGTGTACAGTGTAAATTATCTTCCTTCGACGTAGTATCTATATCTTTTAATCGCTAGATATGCTGCAAGGAGCTCTCGATCGAAGGTTGAATATTTCTTTTCAGCTGGCTGTCACCTCTTTGGAAAGAATGATAGAGGTTCCCAGGTATCGGAAATGCACTGTTGGAGAACTGCTCCAACAGCATCACTCGATGCGTCTACCCATAAACCGATTTTGGCGTCAATAGCTGGATGAACAATAAGTGTTTGACTTTGTAACAATTTTTTAATATAATCGAAAGCATCCTCATGTACTTTAGACCATTGAAAATCATTTTGGGGGTTCTTGTTTTCTTTTAAGAAGTCATACAGCGGTATTGCAATTTTAGCCATGTTGGGCAGAAAGCGGTGATAAAAATTCACCATACCCAAAAATCGCTGTAATTGCTTGATAGTTGAAGGTAGTGGGAGCTCACTAATGGCTTGCACATGATTTTTACTAGGTGCGATGCCTGCTGCAGATATAGAATGGCCTAAGAAATCAATTTGCGATTGTCCAAATACGCATTTGTCTGGATTAACTTTGATGTTATATTCCTGTAATCGTTTGAAAAGTTGCGTCAGGTGTTCTTTGTGCTCCTAAGGACTTCGACTGTATATAAGAATGTCATCAACATAGACAAAAATGCAATCCAATCCATTTAAAATTTGATTAATGAAGCGTTAAAATGTCTGCCCTCCATTTTTCACGCCGAACGGCATCCGTGTAAATTCGAACAGTCCAAAAGGTGTTGTTACAGCTGTTTTATGAACATCTTCTGGCGCTTCAGGAATTTGGTTATATGCCCTCACCAGATCGACTTTGGAAAAAAAAGTGCATCCGTGCAAATGCAAAGTACAATCTTGAATGTTGGGCAGCGGGTACTTATCGAAGATGGTTACGGAGTTCAATAATCGATAGTCTCCGCAAAGACGCCACTGATTGGATTCTTTTTTGGCTACCATGTGCAACGGAGAAGCTACATTAGAGGAGGATGGTCAACATATACCTAATTTAACCATTTTGGTAGACTCGGACTTTGCAATCACTAGTTTCTATCACCAAGCAGTTGATAGAAACTAGTGTTTGTTTATGAATGAGCTTGCGGTCTCTTAAATCAATTAGCAGATTATGAGCATACAAAAAATCTGCACCAATGATGTCGTGATCAATTGCGGCAATAACAGAATTATGTGTATACGTTTTCCCAAGACCAAAATCCAATGATAGGCATTTGATCCCGAATGAATTTATGGGCGAGCCATTAGCGAAAACTAGTTTGAAGGAAGTTTTCGACTGTAAGTTTGGGAATCCACGATTTGAAATAATAGATACGTCAGCACCAGTATCTATCAGAAATTGTGTGCCTGTTCGTTTATCTCTTACGAATAAGCGGCGAGAAACATCCCGAATCTCCGAAGCCGCAGTCGAAGTTTCTACATTCCGTTTCCTTCCCTGCTTGACAAATCATTCGCGGACATGTTGATATTTTCAGATTCACTATCACTTTCTTCAGTATTTTTTGTCCCCGTGGGAGCCATAATAAATATATAAGTGAGTGTGTCACTCCAAATAAAAAAAAACGCACCAATAATTAGCACTTAAAATATGGATATTTTATAAAATGATAATGATTATATATAATAATATATACCAAATAATTTAACTTGAAGATGAAAAAAAAAAATGAAAAAAATTCACCTGGGCTCAGGACCATTCAAATTAAGCGACAAATCTCGACAATTGTTGATACTGTTGACAGGATCCATGCAAAAGTACAGAAGCAACATTCAAAAGTGCCAAACGGATGTTAGGTTATTGTAGCGAACACGATGAATTTGCGTTTGTGATATAATATTGACAGTGCTGCGACCCACGATGATGTGTCTCGCTGCATTTGGGGCTCTGGTTGTTGGAGCCGGCAGGATGGAAAACGCAACGATCGCCGTGAAACTTAATGAAGCACGCAGAAATAAGCTGTAGCACTGCACCTCCGAAACACTCCTGAAGATATTGCAACACAATGACAGAGCGCACTGCACTTATCGTTGAGGAAATTGCAGCACCAAGATGAATTCGTTTGTTTGGAGCGTCCATCAGTTGACGAAGCGTTGCCCGGGGCGCGCTTTGTGTTGAAAGTCCCTTCTGATAGTGCACTCGTTGTCAGCAGAAGAAAATTGCGCGTAGATGAAGCACGACTCAATGAGAAATTGATGAGTATCACCTTGGATGTCAGACTATAACCTCACAAATAGATTTGCCAGCAAATATTGTAATATTCATTTTTTATCCAATTCACGTATCTGCGGATTCCGGGGTTTATGCACTCTCGATAATGTTGAATAGTTTATTGCGGAACGAGTTCTGGCGGGGTCACCAATTGTTTCATTAGCAACAGTATGATAAAAAAACAAATGCAAGTAGAATAATGATGAATGTTCAATTTATTCAAATGAAACAAGATTTGTAATATTTAGATGTAACGTTATGGAATACCTGGCCGTGAGTGAACGAGTGTACATTTTACTGAATACTTAGAACATAATGAAATTTTATGGAATCTAAAAGGAAGTACATTTGGGCAACTTGACAAACTTAGTAATTGTACTAGATTCTGATAAATTTTGATGAAAGACAAATTTGAATTTCTAACGATGTCGCCACACCGGATAATGACGATGTGAAAGATGTATGTACGTATGGCTGCTGACGTGAGAAAAATCAGTGAACGCGTATTGGACTATCACTTCCGAATATGTGTCGAGGATAAAAGGGGTGGATTGTCTGAACAATCCATCATACGATATATTTGCCGCAAACTAAATTATCCAACACTATAAAGCTCGATAGTCTCCTTGAATTTCCAGGGCACAAATGAACTACATATGTCCATTTTGTGAGCGTTAATGAGCCACCCGAAGTTAAACCAGTGAAATCCCCGCCAATAGTTCCATCTGCACCTCAACAAATGGTCAAAGGACAAAAATGTACAAGCCCGACAAAGGGATTGTGTTATAATTGTTTCAATTTGGGGCACATATCAATTAATTGCCCAAACTCGCAGCGTCGCGCCCATTGTTTGAAGTGTCAGAAAGTTTAACATTCTGTTGGTAACGATTCTACGCACCAAGATGGACTAATCAATAGAGTAGACGCTGTGCCAATTTCACACCAATCTGATCGTGTTGTTAAGAAGGTACTTTTGAGCAATAAACATATCGATTCACTGATCGATCCAAGAATTAGCCATTCGTTGATCCATGAAAGCGACTCTTCTCGCGTAATCGAATGCACTCCAATCACACTCGAAGATTTCGGAGGAGGTACTTATACATACATGCGGAAAATGCGTATCCGACTAAAGGTGGATAGTTGCACACTACCAGCCGAACTGTTTGCTGTTGAAAATGAGTTGATTCCCTCACCGATATTGTTGGGAACCGAATGTATTTGATCGAGGATATACGTAAGCTGATCAAAGTTCAACAACAAAAACAGTTTAACGAATTTAGTGCCATCTCTCTGTGACTGGTGCAACCACAAAGCTAAAGCTTTCGCTCGATTTGCAATGCATGTAACCAATTCGTTCCGCTGGGGGGTACGTTCGATTGGGAAGTCTTGTGTGTATATGTTTGATACTTAATACGAGTATGGATACACACCCACTTCTGCTAATCCATGATACGACACCGCGCCCACAGATGCACTGATTACAATTCGCAGCTTTTCGTATATGTATGTTGTCATTTGCAGTACACAGAGAGGAACGACGGAACACGAACCGAGCAATATTTGGACAGCGGTTCCCGTAACACCGTAAAGTCCGAGCTCATGGGATCCAAGTTATTCGAATTTCAATAACTGTTGTCCAAATTATGATCGTATTTTGCCAACAAAACATCCGACATGAGACGAAGTAAGTCGTCGGCGAAGAATATTCAGCAAGCGTCTGGCCGATTCAAAGCTGCCCGTACCGGGTTCCATTTGTCAAACGCGCTCCTGTAGGTTGAATAATCGACGAACTGCTGAGACACAATATCATTTGCTCCAGAGAATCTACATATTCGATTCCGATCATGCTTGAAAAGAAGTGGAATGAAAGAGGACCGTCTCTGTGTAGATTCCTGAGCCATCAACGCAGTCATGCAAAAGACTCTGTTCCCGATGCCGATAATCGACAAGATACTCTGGCAAATTGTTGGGAGCAAGTTTTACACGACATTGGACTTGTTTTCAGGCTATTACCAAATATCGTTGGACGAAAACTCGATGCAATACACAGCCTTTGTGAGTAAAAGTCATGCCGTTTGGGGCAGTGAACGCGCCGGTGGTATTTTAGCAGATGATAACGACGATCATCCGTAAGCTTCGTTAAAAAAAATCGTCAGCTATATGAACGAAGTGATTATTGTGAGCGATACCATTGCCGAAGGAAACGAGCTGTTGAAAGAATTCCTCATGAGACTTGAAGAGGAAGGATCAACTTTGCGAACGTAAAAGTGCATTTTTTTCAACCGAGGTATTCCGGAATTAAACCAAGAAATGTCAAAGTCAACGCCGTCGTCAATCTGGCTTCTTTTGAAAGTTCATCCGGAAGTAGGCCATCATCTCCCACCTTTTTACTGCGTTGTTAAAAACAACGATACAATAGTCACGGATTGGAAGTCTTGGAAATTGTTGAGGCACTTGAACGGTTTAAGTTTTACTTTCTGGGTAAACATTTTGAAGTAGTGGCAGATTGCCAAACCGTATCGACAATCAAGCTGTTGACTCCATTGAACTCCATTGACTTTGAAGTCACACGTCGAGCGACCAATCATGTGTCGCACGTAGACGCGTTAATTCGAAGCCTAACCAACAAACCTGTAGAGCCAAAATACGTTGACGAGAATATACTGGAGATTGGTACAAACGAAGACGATGGGTTTCTTTCAACACAAAACCGCGATAACCAATTAAACCATATTATCAACATCTTACGTGACCAGAAAACTAGTCTGCAAGCGAAACAAATAAAATAGTACTACGCAATAAAAGGAGGACAACTCATGCGAAATTGTGAGGATGGTGCGAGGTTATGTGTGCCTGTCATTTTGTATTTTGCGCCTGCTGTAAACCTCATATATAGAGTTATCCGTTTTACGCTTGGGAAAGTAAAGCTAAAGAAAACACATAAAATATTCAGGTGGAAACAAAATTTTTTATTCAATACAAAGATTAAACCCTGCCATTATATGTGAAATACAATATCATTCAAATGTCCTCCACGGGATATCTTACAGGCCTCAATCCTTTTGAGGTAATTTTCAATGACTTTTCGGCACATTTCTGGCAATATCTCGGCCATAACTTCACGAATATTGGTTTTCAATTGCTCAAGATTTTGAGGATTATTCGCGTAAACACGGTCTTTCGCATAGCCCCATTAAAAAAAATCCAAAAGTGTTATGTCGCAGGATCTTGCGGGCCAATTGACATCACTCAATCTCGAAATTACGCATCCTGGAAATTTATCTTGCTAAAGTGCTCGATTAGCCTGTGTTGTGTGGCTTGTGGCTCCGTTCTGCTAGAACCACATGTTCTCCAGATCATAATCTTCAATTCCTCTCCAAAAATAATCGGTTAACATCCGTCCATAGCGGTCAGAATTGACTGTAATGGCTCTTCCTTGATCGTTTTCAAAAAATACGGGCCAATAACACAACCCGACCATAATGCACACCGAGCGGTCACTTTTCCGGATGCAAAGGCCTTTCTGCGATCACCTGAGGATTTTGAGAGCCCCATATTCGGCAATTCTGTTTATTTACGTAACCACTGAGCGAAAAATGAGCCTCGTCACTAAAGAACATTTTGTTCGAAGAATAGTTATTAATGGATTGTTGCTCAATCACCCAATTCGCATACATTCTGCGTTATGTATGGTCTTGAGGCTTAAGTTCTTGAGTGAGTTGGATTTTGTACGGATGGAGATGCAAGTCCAAATGCAAAATCCGCCACAATGAGCCGTAAGACAAGCCTAAATGTTGAGCGCGTCGAGGAATCGACAAATTCGGGTCTTCCTCCACACTTTGAGCAACGACAGCTATATTTTCAGCAGAACGAACGTTGCGATGCTGCACAGGCCTTGCAATATCAATAACTGGTCCAGTCTCTTCAAATTTTCTCACTGTGTTCGAAATGGTTTGTTGTGAAGGTCGATTATGTCAACCGTAATCGGCTCGTAAGGCCCTAAATGTTGATACAGCAGAATCACCATTTTTAGAATAAAATTTAATAATTTTAACGCGTTTTTCGACTGTTAAACGATCCATATTTCTAAATGGCAAACCTTCAACTAAAAAAAAAGCTTTAAATGACATTTAATTTTGACAAATGTCAAATGGCATGGTTATACTTTCCCAATCACGAAATGGATAATCCTGTATTACTATATACGAGTAGAAACTAATATTTAGCTTAAATTTTGATGAAATTTTAACTCACCGTTTTATAGAACATGCAAGCTTGTCGATCTTCGTCTTCGCCTTCTGGACAGTCAATAAAACCATCGCATAACACATGGTCGTCTATACATCGATACCTGCCTTGCCTGTCAGGTGTCGGACACGCAAACCTTTCCATACCGTCTATCGCAGGAGGACACTCTGTAAGTACAAAAGAAAAAAAATGAGCTTTTGTTGGTAATTAATAATTTTGATAGCTAGCTTAGAAATAAAATGTAATTAGAATTTCTGACAAGAAAAACCTCAGATGTGCAAATATTTTTTTGTGAACTTGAATGTAACACACGTACATTTTACACTTGACATGGCAAAAAACCTTGGAACAAATGAAATCAATAAAAGCATTTCAGGCCAAATTTTAAATATTGAATGGAGTCTTTTAACACTGTGAAACAAACCTAATCCGTTTACCGGGAACATTTTTATACATCTCCATTCAGCTTCCTATTTGCCTGTCAAACCATCCACTTAAGGTGCTTACACTCAATCCGGGTCGTCATTTATTATGCTTTCTTCAATTTCAACGAGAGAAACAGTTGCAACCATACTAAGGATAATGTGAAACGACAAAGATATTGACGGTCAGGCAACCAAGCAGATACACATGTGGATTTGATAAGGGTTATGTCGGATATGATGAAAACTTCGAAGAAACATGTAGCAACGCTCAAAAGGAAACTATTGGATGAGCACGTCGCAAACTAAAAAGCCAGACCGTAGAAGGGATTTGACAAGCTTTCTCATGTAAATATCCTGGCGGAAGATACGAATAAAACGAGAATATTTTTCGACAGCATCAAGGTCCTGTTCTCGTCGTGGCTGTAATGGAATCCAATTTCTCTTTTCCGAATCCTATTTATACATTTTGTCTCTCTCAGACAAAGTTGAAATCATTCACGCGTCAATCAAAACAATTTGGATGTGTTGCTATTTTTGGCAAAGCAATCAATCGCGCCATTGTTCTTAGCACGTTGGCAGCAGTCATTTTATTTCATCCGCTATAAAAATGATGTATTTTCATTATCAGCATGATTTGTAATTGAGTTCATTATGGAAATTCCCAAATGAAATCGAAATCGATTTTGCGTTGAATTAATTGAATTCGATTTTTATTATTTTATTCTCAGATGCCTGTAATCCGGTATCCATTTTGCTACGGACGATGCTGTTCGATGCTCGTTTTCATCCGCCAGGATTTCAAAGGACTCAGCGACCGTCTTGCTTAGCATTGCTTAGATTATGGATATACGAGTATATGGTTGTATCGAAAGGAATCTGATGCTGGATTGTGAAGAACTTAAGCAAATACGTAGGATGTGCCAGTTTGAATTGATTTTATTCATTCTGAAGGACATTTCTACTTATCCCAAGTAAAATATTTGAAAATGACTTAGATGGCAAGATAGCAAAGTGTTCATAGGAGTTATGTTTTCTTTGCTGATGTCTTTTTTTCTTTATTGTCTACAAAGCCACTATGTCGGGTCTTACTGAAGGATGCTTTCCCTTGCATAATGTTTTAGTTGGATATTCTTAGAAGATATAAATCTTGAATATCATGGGTGTGATAAGCGCACCCAGATTGTGAATGACAAATGGTGTGATTCAATTTGAATGTTACACATGGAAGAAAAATCAAAAGTATCATTACGTTTGTGTGTAGTAAATTTTTATTTAAACAATAGTGGATTGACTGCAATATCATTCACCATGAAATTTACAACCTGCTTTTTCAGTATGTTCGTTTGGTGAATATCGACAGGACAAATAGGAGAACTACAGACAAATGACAGGGTGTTTTGTTTTTTAATAATATTTATTTATTTAATGGTATTGTAATCAGTCTCAATCGTTTTGACTCATCTTATGTTCATTGACTATCAGTAGCACAGCCTTTTAATTAAGTTGGAACTATAATTAAGTATAGTATATATTAAGAAAAAATGTAACTATTCACAAAAACCGTTTTGTCCATATAGTACGGACAAAATGACATATAAAGTAAGGACATAATGACATACTAATTTTTAAGAACACAGTTTACAAATAAATAGTTTGGTCCTCTTTGGGACATCAGCACATGACGTATGAGCCCAAAGGGAACAAGTCATACATCGTAACCAATCTTCACCGGGCATAGAACGGGAAAAGAGGTCATTGCAATAAATGCAAGCGCAGTTACTATCGTCGTCTTCTGTTTCGCATAAGAAATCTTCGCTTCCTGAGCTATCATATATCAGAGCAGTTGTACGCTGCCTTGATGCGTTTTTGCTAGGAGGTATATTTGTTTTTGGAAGGAGGAATATTTATTTCGTCCTCATCAAAATTTTTCTTTTAACCTGTCTCTTATTTTTTACCAGTGAATCCTTTGGTCTGTTTTTAGCAATAATTTCTTGTATATTTGGAGTCGAAGTTTAAAGCCAACCACCTTTGACAGGCTTCAATTTTCTTTTTCCTTGGCCTCGAATGAACTGCCCCTGTGGTGCTGGCAAAATAGTAGCAACTGGATATGTCAGTAATTGCTTTGATGGACCAGGTCCCACACCGTCATCGTACGCTGCCCCAGCCACCTCAACTGCATTAGACTCCTCTTCACATGCTTCTAAACTCAGGTTCATCACATCAGAAACAACAACTCCAATATCATTATTGGTGGTGGCTTGCGTTGTGTTTTATGAAGAATTTACTTCATAGTTATTTGTTGCTGATAGATTAAAAATAGATGTTACTCGGATCTTCTTGGATCCGAAAGGTGCTGTTACACCCCTAGATATTTTACGGGAGCCTCTATTGCACCCAAAAGAAATTAGGGTGCTCCGGCGGGGCTTACGGACCCGGTTTTAGCTCGTCCGGAGACGGGCGTGGGGTGCCACTCGCTTGTCCACCAAGGCCCCACTAAGCCGCCAAGCGAGAATACGGCTTGCTGGTTTCTTATTCTCACACCACGGGCCCAAAAACGTCGCTGCTTCACTTTCTTCCGACTCTCTACCGATCGAGCAAAAGCTGGTTGCCACACTATGCACCTTGGAACACACTTTCCTCGGGACCTTCTAAATACGCAACAAACACTATTTTTCACCCTATCAGGCCCTCCTACGTTTCCTCGATTTATAATGGAAACCGCTTCACTCGCCCTTTTCTTTCCTTTATCTCGATTACGGGGGGTGCAAAAATAGGACTCCTCAAATTTACCACCCTATATATGCCACCCCCGAACACTGACACAAAACTTCCGACCTGTTATCTATATTTATATTCTACCCCTGAATACTGTCACCAACTTCCGATTTTCCCATCTTTAGAATTACGATTTACCACTCAAACCACACCTGTCACAACCTAAAACATAACTTCAATTCAATTCTTTAAATAAAATTTACCTTTTTTGCTTTTTCTGGAATAATTTTTTAATATACAAAATCATTAATCAATTCAATGGCGCAAAATCTTTAACTACTTCAAAATATCTATCTTAATCACACCAAAGAAGAATTTTTTTCTTTAAGAATGAAAACTTTCTAACTACGCGTTCCTAAAGGAGCTCCTTCTCTGCTGCCTCCGTTGATGTTCATCCTCTCACGTCGCCATTTGTTGCACACAATTTTGCCTCGTTGTTTTGTTCTGCTCACGTTCAATCCCCACTGATTGAGTAATCTTCCAACTCGTCGCTTTTCCACGTCTCCTGTCCGTCACCACTTGTTACCTCCACCAACGCTCGTCGCTTTGCTGTTCAATCTCCTCCGCCAAACTCAAGAAGAAAAAGAGGAGGCGCGTCATACATCGCGCGCTTTTATCACCTCTTCTTAACGGCCAATATCCCGCTCTCCCACCGAGTTCCTTTGTCTCGGAGTGGTTTTTCATATTCTCGAGGAGTGGTTTCACGCAGACTCTGCGTGATTTTCACTCCACCTTCAATCACTCTGGTGGCGATCACTTCAAGTACGGCTGAATTGGCTGAACATCTTGCACAGTCAGATCAGTTTGTAAACAAAAGTGAAATGGATTGTCGTGTAAACAGAAATGAAATGTTAAATATTATCCGCGTTAATGAAGTGAAATCATTCATCGTCATTAAAGTGTCGTGAGTTGTGTGGGTCTTTCTCAGGTCGGCATTGTCGCCGATCATGTTTCCTCCCCGGAAGGTTGCAAGTGAATTTTCTCGGTAAAGACCGCAACAATTCGATTAATTTAGGTCCCCGAGTAATTTGCCGTGAAATGATCATGCAGAATGTAATTAGTGGAAATACATGGCGGAAGGCGATATTAGAGCGCGGAGAATCTTACGATTGCATGCGCAATTGATTCTGATGATTGCTTTCGGTCTTGATGATGATGTTTGTTTTCAGATTTTTATCTTTGGTGTTTGTTTTTATCATGGATTCGCAGTACACTTTTGACCGGTGCCAATTCAATGTCTTTCGCATCACGGCCTCACACACTCACACGGGAGCTTGTTATTTTTTTCAAGCGTGGTTAATCTCGCGTCAACTTTCCATAATTACACCTAATGTTCACCATTATGATACACGGTTGTTGAGCGGGTTAGGAGGTGTCCTAACCCGTTTTTTTTGGTAGGCACATGGAAGCTTTGTCGCTTTTTGTGCTCTTCTCTGACAGAGTTGTTCGAAACCGTGCGACTTGAAACTTCGAATGTTGACTTGACTTGACTTCAGCTGCAGGCAACTCCAAATCATGATACCCAATATTGAAGTCGGTCAGTGCATTTCCACAACTCGTCTCGCTAGGAACTTCTGGTCTTTAAACGGTGTTGAACCTTCTTGTTCAGGATGTGAATGTTGTTGGCCAGTGGTTCTAGGCATTCCTTCCGGACTCGAAGTGGCATATACTTTCGCCGCAACCTGCCTATCTCCCAGTATGGGTTGGATTTATTCATTTTTCTCATTCTTTAACACTCACAACTACAAGTATAACCTACTGTTGTGAGTACAATTAGGAGTGTCAAACAAAACCCTAGTCGAGTGCAGCTTAGACTTGATTAATTTGCCAAGTCACGCGAATGCTATGATAGTGTTCGGGGTAAGGTAATGCTGATGCCCTTCTACCTTATCCGTAACAGTGTTGATACATTTAGTTGATGGTAAATGTGAACTGTCAAGTTTAGCTGTACTGTCTGCAATATGCTTCTGATTCAACGGAATATTTGTGGTGTTTGTCGGTTCAAACATGTATTCTGTAAAAATATCACGATGAACAGGCCAGATGCCTGTCTTTTTAAAGCCATTACTTACATTCTGAACAGTGGCGGCTTTTCTATATGCTTCATTAAACAAAAACCCGATTTGTTAATGGGTAATAACACGTCCTGGATGAGTTTTTAGCCACTTAGAAATTTCTTGATTGAAATAAGTTTTTAGTGGTCCATAGATAAAAACATCCAAGGGCTGCATTCTATGGGCGCAATGTGGTGGTAAACCCAACATATCAAACATTCAATGTTTTTTTGACTTGAGTGACCATCACAAATAAGTAGAACCGGATCGTCTTTGCTAGATTTCGTATGTGCCTGAAAATGTTTTAACCATTTTACTAACAGTTCTTTGTTCATCCATCCTGATTCTTGTGCTAGTCCAAGAGTGCCTGGTAGGAGCCTCATCAACTAGTTCATTTTTCATGTCCTTCCTAGGAAATATCATACATGGCGAGATAAATGAACCGATGGCATTCGTATAACATACTACTGTCACATTCGAACATTTCTCAGCACTGGTGAGACAGCCGACTTGTTTCCTGCCTTTGATGGCCAGAATCTTTTGTGGTTTCTGGGCTGTAGTGAGCCCAGTTTCATCCATATTGAAGATCCGGTGAGGTCCCAAGTTGTGAGTCTGCAAAAATTTTTCATAAATGCAGAAAAATTTAGCAAGCTGTGGCTTATCAAACGCTATCGCTCTTGCAGCAGAAGTTAGTTCTGGGGTGCGCAGAGAAACATCCTTATTTCTTCTCAGGAAACCGTCAAGCCATTCTTGTCCAGTACGATTCTTGTCCTTGTTGAAAGGGTGATCGATACCATTGTTTCCGGCCAGTTTAAAGGCAAGCTATTGGAGTGATGTACCCGTGAAACCAAAAAGTCGTGTTTCTCAAAACTTTATGTGTTCTACTAACTCCTGCTCAATTTCAGTTGAAAATGTTTTCTTGAATCTTCCTACTCATTTAGAGTTGGAATTCAAGGTTTTCTTCATATTGAGTGCATGTCTTCTAAGCGTCACCTGAGGAACACTGAATGTTTTTGCGGCCAATTCCCATCCCATTTTTTTTGCTTCCATTCTTCAATAGCCTTTTTCATGGATTCTTGGCTCCAAGACTGCCGATTAGTTTTTCTTTTGTATTTTCGTGGCATATCACCTAAACAAAATAATAAATGTTAATTAACATAAACTCTACGGACATAATGACATACCATGTCGTTTTGTCCATTGTATATGTATGTCATTTTGTAACAAAAATGAATAAAAAATAAAAATTCTATCAAGCACAATAAAATTAATCGAAATCACTGGGTACTGGCATATGTTCATTGATTTTAATGGAAATAATTACAAATAACAACAAATAACTCACCAGAAAACAGGAGAAAACCATCTATAAAATAAACGTTTGAAGGCGCGAAACACGTGCGAACTGGTAACTGCGACTTAACTGTGACAATGATGCTCAACATCTGGCAGGATTGTGAATATGGCTGCCATCACGTGATACAGTCGCGGAGACGTTACCGCCAATTTTTGAATAAGGTGACTATGTCATTTTGTCCATACGTGTCATTTTGTCCGTACTTTCAGTAATTGAAAATAGGAAACATGAGGGAACATACTGAAAATCATGATAGGTCACAATCTTTCTCACGTTTCGATCACTACACTTGGTGAAATTGAGAGCGATGATTAAAATTAAATCATTGAAGTTTGTTTTGATGTTTTTTTGCTTTGCAGCAGGTCCCAGCCTTTTGGTCGATGTGCCGGTAGCCAACGGACCAACAAATATTCTTTGGTCTTAACAGGTTAGATAGTTAGGATGAAAAACAAATTGTTCTTTCACTTGGGAGACTAGCACCACTCTACTCACTAGGCCATTGTGGGAACCCGAGCTTCAAATAGGCTCTAAAGTTCTGAAGCGATAGAACTTTAATATTGTTCGTAACGTGAAGTATATTATACATTACTTGTTGTGGCCAATATTTCCTATTTTTAACTAAGTTTGAACACACCAGTCACCAATGTGAACTTTAAAATCCACCTCATGCAACATTTAGAGATTTTTTCAAAATTATTGATACTTGCTATGGTACCCAAGCTGGTCTTAGCATCCATGATTTATCTCCTCTAATCATCATGGTTCTACGATCTCGTTCATCACTTGATCACTCCCAGCAAAGACCTGCTGTCAGCTTCTATTGTGTCTTCCCATCAAATCTTCAGTCTTCTCGCTAGACGTCTACCTTGTCCTCTACTGTAGCAATTTTTTCAGATGTCCGAACTGTAGCGGTGTTTCGCTGCCCCAGCGAGCAAAATCAGTGCTCAGCTGGATATGCCTCACCTGGGGACGCGTGAGTGCGCTGGCAAGCTAGCGTTGCGGTGTCATGGGGCGGGTTATTTTCCCACTGCGCGAAGACCCACTACAAATCATTTTCACATTCACTAATTAAAAGGGTGGCCGGAGTCAAAAATTTAAACCGAACCAATGGCCGAAGCATCATGGCGAAAGGGATCACAGACCAAAAAAACTGTGGAATAACGAATTAGCGCGCGTGATACTTAAGTTGATTTCATCCTTGCTGAGGACGGTCACGGCCTACAAATAAGAGTGGGGCATCCAGGTAGTAGCGGTATGCACTCTTCCCAACCGGACTGAAATCCGAAAAATACTGTCTTGGCTCATATTGGGTGTGGAAGGCCAAGCAGCCCTACGAGAGCACCTGTAACGTATAAAAAGGGGAGAGCTTACAGGACGGCCAGCTTATGGGCGGAGGGTCTCATACCTGGTCGTGGTTTAAACAACCGATTTTTCAATTTGAAGTATCGATCCGTCTTTATTATCGCTTTTGCTTAATTCTCACCAGTAACAAATTATAAATTTCCAATTTCTTTCCTTTGGAATTTTCAATAAATATTCTCTTTTATCTACCTTATGGCCATAAAAAAATTGCTTTAAAATTCCATAAATAAGTATACTGTGACAGATCATTGTAAAACGTTTCAATTGTAAAAAGTTTAAAAAATTCCATCCATTTTTAGGGTTTTGTACTTAAATACAAAACCCTATTGCAATCACGACCTGTGTCCGTCTGTCTGTCCGTCCGTCCGTCTGTATGTCACAGCACTTTTTCTCCGAAACTATAGAAGCAACAGCTATGAAACTTTGTGAGAAGGTCAAAAGTGGTGACTTCTTGAAAGTTCAAGGGTGGAAAATTTTTTTGAAGTGGTTTAAGGAGGGTCTCCCCATATAGGGAGGTGACCCTTTAAAAAGAAAATTTCACCAAGGGTAGTCGAGTAGGGTGTCATTTGAAAGGTCTTATGAGATTTTTTCAAAAAAAGTCTAAAAATTGGCGTATCTGTACCGACGGGGGCAGGGGAAGGGGAAATATACGAACTTTTCGCGTACCCCCCCCCCCCCCGCGATTGCATAACTTTCATCCGAAAAATCTGAAAAAAATCATGGATGTAGGCCTTAATATTTACAACAACAAAAAATACGTGAGAAGTCGAAATTCACTCAACTTTGTTAGTAATAGCATGACATCGATTTTATGTTTTCTTGAATAAAATCTTAACGGTACCCTTAAATTCAATAAAATTCACTACAAAGATGAGTATTTATAAGATTGATCTGTTTCACAAAGATCGAATGGTACTTAAGTTATAGCAATTTGAATTTTCCTGTATTACTATGGAACAATATGCGCCGTATTACTATGGAAACATATGGCTATGGAACCATATACGCTTTTTACCGACTCAGACACTACAGTTTTGCTAGGATTAAAATGAAAATTTCAGGAACGATATATTTCATGAATATCTTCGAGAATTGATTCAGCTAGTGGTATCAATAATCGTAAAACAAATTAGTGGCTGTTTTAAATGTGAAGATTGAATAATTTTGAGTTATTTTTCCCCAACTTCAACGTTTAAGGTGCATTCTTTTAACACTTGGTTCAATTTAATGAATGAATGAAGATGAGTACCTTCAATTAATACTCATACGTGAAACAAGTTGAGGAGGCACCAGAGAGCTCCTAGCAAAAGGACTCTGTAACCATTCTGGGATTCGAAAAATTGGTCATGAATCGATGATTTTAGTACAGGGGAGAGGCCCCTGAAAAAAATTCCATCTAAGGTAACCGATATGAGTATCTAATGAAACTTCTCTATGGGCGTTTTTCAAAACAGTTCTTAAACTGACAGTTTTTGCTTAAGTGGGGGTACAGGAGGGAAAACTACACGAAAAATGTGTTTCCTCCCTCGCGAACGGACACATATGATCTAAAAAATCTGAAAACATTTTCAAGGGAAATATTTGTGAGCATAACAATAACAAATACCTCAGAAGTCAAAATTTGTTCAACTTTGTTTATAATAGTATGATCGTCGAATTCCATATTTTCATATTTTTTCTGCACAGTATGCATTTGCACTACTTTCCTCATTCGACCTCGGTCATAAAATCATGTCAGTGTTTCCATTGTTTACTACGATCGGGAATCCTAACATATGTTGTTATGAAATTCGATCACTCGCATTGTTCATTTTTTAACTCGTGACAACATTATGTTGATAATGAGCGCTTGTATGTTTCGTATATCATTTTCATGCGGTGCGTATTAATTTGTTTCAGTATTTGTTTTATTGCATATTGGGTTGGTGGACGCTTTCTGTTAGACATTATCTTTCTTATTTAAGTGGTTTGTTTCGGATTTAATGGGTGGTATTTGATATTTTGTTTAGTCACGCGGTATGCTCTTACATGTGTTTTCTGCAAAATATGATTTCGCTTAGTCGTGCGGTTTATTTTTGTTTTATGCGTGGTGGTTGATATTTTCCTTGATGACGCATTTTATTGTTACATGTGTTTTCTGCTAAATATGGTTTTACTTAGTCGGGCAGTTTATTGTGGTTTTATGCGTAATGTTTGATATTTGGTTTAATCACGCGGTATCTTGTTATTATTGAAATTTTTACTTTCAGGTAGGGCATGGTGACTTGACATAGCCCCAAATAAAGAAAACCAATGATGTTACACCGTATGAACGAGGCGGCCATTCGACCGGCCCATTCCTCGAGATAACACGTTTACCATATTTGCCTTTCAATAAATCAATTTTGAGGCATACTGTATGGCTTGTAGCACCCTGTTGTTGAAACAACAGATTATTGATGCCAAGTTCATCCAACTCCGGCCACAAATAGTTCTCCAACATAACACGATAGTGTAACATGACGGTCGTTTTCATGCACGTAAAAAATATGGCCCAATCGCACTTCTGGCATGAAAACCGCACCATATAGTAATTTTTTGCAGATGCAATGGTGTATCAAGAAGCACATGTGAGTTTATTGCTGACCAATAATGCATATTTTGCTTATTAAGAAAGCCATTGAGCCAAAAATGAGCTTCATCACTGAAGGTGATTATTCGCTGAAATTTTTCACTTTTTTCAAACTTTGCTAGAGGCCAATTGGAGAAGTTTCAGCAATTCGAATGAATTTTAATTTTTGGATCAATTTCATCGTGTAACTATGTAGGTCAATATTTTTTCGCAAAATACCCCTCAGTGCCGTTTGAGCGATGCCCAATTCTCGAGAACGATTTGGAATCGACTGGCTTGGATGCACTTACGGCTGCGATATTTCCTTCGCTTTGAGCGGTACGACATGTTTTTGATGCCGGAAGGTCTAATAGTGAAAATTTGGGGTTGAACTTATCTACTATAGCATGCTGTAATGAAAGTCAAGTCGCAGTTGTTGATTCACATCCAGTGTATGTCGTAAGAAGTGAGTGGTTTGAGTTTGGTCAGGAACAGTGGTGACGGACTCCAGGGTCGTGCCGGAAAACAGTGCCGGGGCCAAGTTAAATTTTCGAACGAAATCCACCCCTAGATAGAGATTCTGGGTTAATTGAGGTATGATGTAAAATTCCAGAGGTTTAGTTACTCCTTTAAAGGTGACCTCCGTCGTAATTTTTCCCACTACAGAGTGACGATTTCCGTCCGCCGTGCTTAACCAGGTGGTAAAATGGTGGATTTGGTCCGCGTGCCTTCGCCAGTACCTCCCCTGCAAAATCGGCTGATATTCAATTCACACTTTCTTCCGTATCGCCTAAATCTGACAATCGTTTTTGCAGGAGGTGTACTGACGCATATGGTCGAACGTCATCCCTCAATAATTCGTCTAAGTGTATGTCCCTCAGCACCTTCCTCAACTGCCTGACCCTTCTCCAGAAGCTCCGCATCCGACGCGTGGCTCGCTTTCTTCGCGGTGGGACAGTTGTAGCCAACTCCTCATGGAAGATGCGCTGTTGAGTAGCCAAATAATTCCGCAGTCTGACGTGGAAGGGCTTGACATGCCAAGGAACCTTCGCCTCGCTATCATTTCCCTGCGCGTCTGCCTCGACAAAGGATGGCGTCGGTTGTGGAACTTCGGGAGAACTGTGTTTGGCGGTGCGAGTCAGCAGAATTGGGGTCATGTCTGGGGCTTGGTCATAGCTAGTGATGGGGTCAGCATTGGTTCGTCCGGGTTTTAGGAGTGCCGACGGGTGGTCGCGGCACTCGGTGGCAAGTTTTTTCGCAATTTGCAATTTGCGCAATCAGGTGCGTAAGTGTCTGCCTTCCCGCATCGGTAACAGAAGAGCGTCGGTTTCGCTGGACATGCATAGAACCGATGCCCCGTTTGGCGGCAGTTCCAACAGACCGCCGGGCTTGTAATTGCTTCAAGGGATGGTTGATCAATCATTGCTGGGTCTTCAAGCTCCAGTGGTGCTCTGCTCCTCGGTAGTGGTACTGGGTCAGCAAGTAGGTGGTCCGCTGTCATCAACTCCGCGGTGTGATGATTTCGTGGATTGGGTCCCGTTATGCGAGGTTGTGGACGGAAGGTACCTCGCCGCTCATCCAGCTGTTCTTGCCTACGGGCATGGAGGCGTAATCTCTGTATGGTGTTGATGGGGAAAATGCAGAAAGCTGTTCTGAAGCTCCCAACGCATATTCTCTCTGATAATGTCTACCAGTTCGTCTCGGGCATGGTTGTTCGTAAGAGAGTGCTCAACCTCACTATACTTGTGTAGTACTGGTCGAACGGTTCGTGAGGGCCTTGTTTCCGTTTCTTTATCTGCTCCCTTAGTTCTCTTTTAGTGAAGCTATCATCAAATCGATTGCGGAAGGCTGCACTGAAAGAATCCCAAGTGGGACGGGGCGTCGACTCCTTAAAACTCCAGTACCAGTCGGCAGCATCTCCGCTGAACAAAAGATGTGCATGCCGGAGGAAGGCCGAGAAGTCACCTGCCAGGGTGCTGGATACTAACGTCCGAATTCTGAAAAGGAACCGGTCCGCTGATATCATCGCGTTGAAACCCGTGAAGTTCAGGCGCCAACTCTCCATAGTGCTGTGTCGTGGTCGATACTCGGGAGCTCTGGGGTCCATTCCCGAGTTCCTTGGAGGTAGGGTCCATTGATCAGCTGGTCGAGAGTGAGGCATAGCCACACTGGGATTGGGCTCCCAGCCAAGCGGAGTTCTCACACGACTGGCAGGTTGGCTCGTCAGAAGGTTCTGGAGCCTTCCCTCCAAGTTGCCAATCCCCTCAGACATGTCTCGCATTAACGCCACGAGGGTGTCAATGGAGTGGGTGGAAGGCGCGGGTGTAACTTCGGCCGCGACAACTGCCGCAGGAACTTCCCCGCCCACGGCTCCTTGCAAGTCCATCAGTGATTGGGGCGGTTCGGCATCCGGGGCCCCTTTCGCCACTGTTCCACGCATCGGGACGTGCGTTCCGAGGGGGGCGTCTACGGTGGTCCACTCTATGGTTCGCCGGTATAGTGGGCAAAGCTCGGGCGTTAGGAGGAGCTGTTGGACACAGGCACGATGGAAAAGGTGTCCGCACTCCAATCGCACGCTGTGTACGCCCTCCACTACGTCTTCAAAGCAGATCCCGCAGTTAGCTGGTTGGACAGTTTTGGATTTGGTCCAACGCTTATCTGGGGTCCGTTTAGTTGCCATTGTGTGCGTTTAATATCGGTGTTGGTGCTATATTTTACTGAAAGAAGGAAAAAAATGTAACTTAATCCTATCTCTACTTCAAATCTGTATATATATGCAAAAAACTTAATGCTAGATTAGTGGCCGATGGTGGCGAGCTATTTCGTAACTATAGAAAAAAAGTTTATGTGATAGACACTTTCCTTCCAGCAGTCGACGCCTCCAAAGGGAAATGAGAGTGCGTGGTAGTCTGCCGAGAAAGGGTGCTTTTGGCCGATTTACAAAAATTATCCCCAAACCCCCATTCATTATAAAAACCGTCTCTAAACTACGTTAGATGACTCCACAAGACAAGTGGTAGAGCTAGCGTAACAGTTTGGTACGCGGTCAAAACTCCCGACGCGTGGAAGCATTCCGGGCTCCGCAACTCCAGCATACGCCACTGAACGTTGAACCGATACCACTCGTCTATCACGCATACGAAATAAGTAGAATCCTTCCGCGACATAAAGGCAAGGTAGCCTTCTATTTTCTTGAGAGTCCAGGCCGACAGGAGAAACCCTATCTGGCTGACAGTTCCATCAAGAAAATAGAAGGTCCTTACAGGGGTTAACCTGAGACAACACATCGGAAGGATTCTGTCGCGAAAAAAAAATCAAGCAAAGGAGAGCGGAAGCTACAACTCACGTGCAGCGACTGCTAGTGTGTATCACACAACTCCACTGCTCCTGTTTTTGAGGCTCGAGTACCAAGGTACCTTATATCCTCCGTAAAGGACAAACTCGTCAGAAGACGCGAATCTTTTATCCCCTTAGGATGTTTCGGGCCCCACGTTGGGCGCCATTTGTAATGATTTTAATGTCTTGATCCGAACGAGGAACCGATCTCTCATCGGTTCTAGACGTTAAGTCTGAGTAGTGCCAACGGATGGTACCCACCGGTCAACCAATCCGTGCACCGCAATCCTTTTCGCGGTGGCTGCTTGTAAGCCAGCTAGATCGGAGAGGATTTCTGTCGCGGGTCTCCAAATGGAATACGCTCAGCTACGATTTTCAGCCACCAATAAATGCCCATTTTCAAACGCGTCACCAAAACAAAACCATACGGAGAGGAAACCTACTTTACGTTACTCCGTATTTCTTCATCAATCAGTCAAAGGACAAAAACTTAATCTCCATTTCGCGTTCCCGAATCTAACCGACGCGGTACAGAAAAGCACACTACGTTAACTTAAACCCGACGAAAGCTATGTTAGTAAAAAGGCAAAACCAACAAAGGTACCGCGTACTACGCGCGACGCGAAACCAGCCTCAACGGATTTTCTCAAACCATACCCATAATTATAAATTAATAGCAATTCTAACTCAAGCTGCTTTTACACTAAATGAAACAAATTAAGTCCTGCCCTTCACGTATAAGTTATAAATATTGAATTTTATGTCATGGTGCCAAGTATTTTGCTTTGAAGGTAAAGAAAAGAGAAACCAACTGATTTGATTTAATGTATATTGCAAGAGAAGAGAATTTCGATTACAGTTTATGTTGAACGTGGAAGTAAACCTGTTGAGGACTCTCTTTTCAGAATGAATTATTGAAAATTATCTAACAATTTGGAGAAGGAGAAGGAAATAGCTCCTATTTTTCAAATTCTATTCATACTTATAATTATAGTAAATACAATCATAAGAATCACATTCATTTTGAGTGGTCAGATTACCTATCAAAGCTTTTCCGTCAGTATCATGGAGTGGATTGGGTCGGGATAAATACAAACACAAAACCACAGGTCGACCAACGGATCGTTAATTAAGTATGGTACAAAGTTCATTTTAATCAGATTGTAGAACGTAAACACAGGCTTCCCCAAAAAAAATTTTAAACATTTTTAATCTCTTCCTAATAAAGTGTTGGTGTTAACTTTTCTTCTTACACAGTATCAAAAGCCATCGCTCTTTAATTTTCAATTTATAAGGATGATTACTTTGAAGTACAAAACAACTTCATTTATCAAATATCTTTAAATAACGTCTAAAAAACCAATAACTCTATTACTGTGTGGTTTTATTCTATTTTAAAATAAATGCACTTTTACAGGAATGGTACTCCGATTCCCATTGGTTCCGTATGAGAACATATTTTATTCCAAATGCATAGAAAATAAATTTCTACAATATACGAGCATAAACATATACGGTGATAGTAAATTTACTATAAATATCATGAAAGAAAGTTTATGACAAATTACAAATTTGTGGATTATCCATATAGGTTATTGTTGAGTTAAAATGGAAGTTAAAGCCGGAGTAACCCACAGCAGAACTCACGCAAAATGTGAGAGAAGCGCCTCCCCGTATTTCTTGTAAAAAGACAATTGAATCATCAACTGACCACTCAATCTATCACGAAATTCACTGCCATTTGACTACTTAACTATATCAACAATTAATTACGTTCATGTATGTATAGAAACTTGACAACAATTGTCCTTTCTTTTCTAAATGTAATTGTAAAATTCTAAACTCTTCCTCTCAACACAATAAGGAAAATTAAAAACCTAAAAGCTCTGAGATTAATAAAGTCAAAGCCTCAGCAACGTATATATTTGACAAAAGGGGAAAACAGCAAAGTATCGTGTGACTAAAATATATTTAAAATTAAAATCAAATTAAAGCTTTTTATGAGAGCATTTTCCCTTGTGTTTCATTTTGACTCACATCGTCCAAGTGTCCTTTTTTTTGTAGGGTGGTACCATTTCAGCAATTACAAGGGTATTAGTCAGCTGATGGGGTGGTGACAGTTGCTGCGTTTGAGGACATAGCGTGGTTCCAAGAGCCGGTGGCCACTTCTAAAAGTATAGTCCCATTATGATTGTTACTGTGGCGTGGTTCGACGGTGCTGTTGTTTCATTCATCACAACGCTGATGCTTAACTCCTGCAAAAGATCACCTCTTGATGGTAATACCCAAACGTCCGCAGGTCCCTGAACGCCAATACGATGCAAGTAAGACTCAGCGATACGTGGGAAATCGAATTTAATAACAACATAAACAGCCAGTATATGGATACCACGTGCAGAAAGATCATAGCAGACTAGATTTCTGCATAGCCTATGGAGGTTAGTTAATGCTCCATTTTCAATGTATTTGACTATTGCGATTCTATCCTTACCTCTAGCAGTCTTCACGGAAACTCTGTACATCAATTAACTTCACGAAAACTCTGTTCATCAATTAACTTCACGAAAACTCTGTACATCAATTAACTGCAAAACTCGTTACTACACTTAGAATGCAACCGCTTAACTCTTCTTGGGTGGCGGCCACTACGTCCACACTTCACTGCCATGTGGCTGTCAAATCCTCTTGACATCCCACGACAAAATTGACGTGGGATGTGCGCTCGTCGCAACCAACGTGAAACGACAAGCCACCTAGCAGCAAGTGTGTTAGTAGTGGTCGCCAGCGGCGTCGCATGATTCATTACAATCCACAGCCTGTCGGGTGGGACGATTATTATGGCCGAAAATTGGAGTAAGCTCTCTTAAAGCTGCGTTAGTAATTTTGAATGATTTTCAAACTTTGCTGGTTCGTGAACTTGATTTTTGTTGGATTGCAACAAAATAGCGGCCCATGAAAGTGGAGTAACAATGGTATTTCTTTTAAACATTTACCTCTCATTGAAGTGTTTCTTGAGTTTATTCGCTGTTGATCGCTGCGTTTTATACGTTGAGTTCTAACAAGAGCATACTTCTGCCTTCTCAACTTCAACTGTAATATAATGAGCAAAACAATTATATCATTCATATATACACGAATAATAATCCTCCTTTAAAAAGATTCAATGCCCTCAAATCATGATTACTTTATCAAAGTCCTGTCACTTCCTTTGCATTGCAAATATAAGTAATCAGTTCATCTCTAAGATTTCCTCGTTGATAGAATATTATGTATAAAATCTTAACGTTCACACATGTGTTCACGAAAGTCTTTTTCAAGGTAAAAGCCACCATTCAACCGACACAAAAAATGCATAGGACGAGTAAAAGGATACGTTCTTCTTATACTCCTGTTATCCTTTATGCTATCTTTTTCCATTCATCCCATACATCGTTGGGATTCCATTCTTGAATCTGCTTCGTACCAAGTCTGATTTATCTGCGTATCTGGTATTAGATAATGTTTTATATTGAAATTCATTTTGCAATAAATACTCCTTTGTCAGCATGATGCTGCTTTCTTGTCTGAACGATGTGTTTATTGTGAATTTTGTGTCATCTGATAAATTTATTGTCCTCTTATTAGACTGACAACATTATAGCAATTTGCAGGCATCTTACCATCTTTACTGTCGTTCGTTATTTATTTATAGCCTTAGGTATCAGATTATTTTGAAAGTGGAAAATTAAGGTAGAAATTTCTTTAGGTATTGAGTTCGTGTGAGAGTAGCGTAAATTTAATGTGATTAAAGTCAATGGTTTGGAAACAAATTGAATCAATTTGATACATAAGCAGAAGCATCAAATCTCGTTCAACTTCAAGTTCTATATGGTCAAAAGCAAATTTACATTCAAAATTCATTACATCAAAGCTAGAATAGCATTGTTTGCCCTTCTGACCACTTCATCACAACGTTTCATTTGTTGGTTAAATTAAAGCAAATATTTGTCCAAGCAATTACGAATCCTTATTGTACACAGTACACGAAAAACTCGATGAAAGAACCGTAAAGGTCATAAATGGTTAGAATATGCTTATACTGGCAACTTGTTGGATGTTTGCGCAAACATTCAAGTTCACTAGCCAGCAGCATGGAGAGTGTTCATTTCAGGCCAATGCTATGGACGGTTCATATAGGCATTGATGGCATCTAAAACATCTTGAAAATGTAAAATATAAAATACACATGAGCCTTTTCTGTGTTGCCTAACCACTATCATACATATGCTGATGATGTTGAATTTTTCGAAACCTAATATTAGTTTAAAGGGAATAGGCTTGTGTTTCATCTGAAGGATAGAAAATTTGGTCTACTTATATGGAAGCGTGTGGTTGGAAGTAGGATGATGGTGAGATGATTTAAAGGAAAAGGAGTTTTGACAATCCATCAAATGATTTGAAAGGTTGAATATACGTAAATATAATACTTCACCGTTAAAGAGCGATCATTTCAGACTTATTTCATAGAAGAGCTAAAATAAGGTCTGACTGGGGCCAATTAATGCCACCGTACTAACAAATATCGTGAAAGCTCGAACTTTATATATATGTTATTTTGAAGGTACATTTGACAGCTATAAAAAACAGTCAACAAAACAATTTTATCCTGTGTGCATCATTGTTATTTTTCACGATGAATAATTTCGAAAATTAGAGAAAAAGACAGCATTTGCAGGAAGTTCTGTTGGGTCATTTTTTTGCAAAGAAAACTGCTGCGGAAAGTCATCGTTTGCTTGTAAAAATGTATGGCGATGATGTTTTAGCGAAAACACAGTGTTTTGAATGGTTTCAATGCGTCAAAAGTGCCAATTTTGACATCAAGGCAAAGAACGTCTAGAACAGCCAAAAAGTTTGAAGACGAAAAATTTGAGACGCTACTCGGACTCATGTCAAACGCAAGACGAACTTGCCAAATCGTTTGGGGTGACTCAGCAAGCCATTTTGAAACGTTTGAAAGCCGCCGGATACATTCAGAAGCAAGGCAATTGGGTCCACGAGAGACGTTGAACGGCACTTCTGTATGTCTGAAATGCTGCTTGAGCGCCATAAAAAGGAATCATTTTTGCATCGGATCATGACTGGGGATGATAAATGGATCCATTATAATAATCTCAAGCGCAAAAAGTCATACGTGAAGCCCGACCAACCAGCCAAATCATTGGCAAAGCCAAATATCCATGGCGCCAAGGTTATGCTGTGTATTTGGTGGGATCAGAAGGGGCAGTTATATTATGATTTGTTGAAATCGGGCCAGACAATCACAGGTGACATGCACCGAACACAGTTAACACGTTTGAAGCGTGCCATAGTCGAAAAACGCACGGATTATGCAACCAGACACGAGGCCATAATTTTTCATCATGACAACGGTCGGCCGCATGTTGCAAGACACGTAAAAAACTATTTGGAAAATAGTGGATGGAAAGTTTTGGCCCACTCGCCTTATAGTCCAGACTTTGCTTCGTCTGACTTTCATTTAATTCGCTCGATGCAAAACGCCCTCACCAAAATGCGCTTCACTTCAGAGTAAGGCATCCGAAATTGGATAGACTCGTTTTTGGCCGCCAAGCCGGCGCAATTTTTTTTGGGATGGAATTCATAAATTGCCTGAAAGATGGGGAAATGTTGTAGCTTTCGATGAAAAACACTCCAAATAAAATATATTGTCAGATTTTTCCACAATAAAGCATCAAATTTCGCTAAAATTTTCGGTTATAAAGTTGTACACCCAATAATGAGTAACATCTTCAGAAGACATTAGTATATCAAATGAAATTCTACATCTAGAATTCGTTGTTTTTAGTGCTCCTGTCAAAAGTTTTCAAAAAATTAAAATATATTTTAAAAGTCAATCCAAACTTGGTTTTAATTTGAAAAAGCTTATATCGTCCGAGCAATCGACCCAAGGAATTTATATCGAATATTATTTTACTTCGGTAAATTAGGAACCCAAAGACAAATTCGGGACTCCTGTATGGAGGAGCCCGCCGGCTTTTTACCGTTAGGGGAATCCCGGGCGACATCAAATACGAAGTTGGCAACAATCGTCAACAAAAGAAGACATAATCAGGAAAACTCCGCAGATGGTGGATGTAAAGTGCAAATAGTCGAAACCGAAAAAGAAGTAATCCAACTTCGACAAGAAAATCATAAATTAGGGCTACGGCTACAGTCCGCAAAAGCAAATAAATAAAGAAACAAAGGTGAATAGAACTAAAACACAAACTATCCCCGAAAAAATCTTAAGTGCTGGAGGCTCTTACGATAGCCAAAACTATTATGCAGCACTGGATGAATTACAAGAGGCAATCGAAGTTGAAGAAAGTATTGAAGGTAATCCAATAAAGATAATAATGTAAATTTTATCCAATATATAAAAAATAAAAATATGGAGAAGAGACCAATTCACAGTTCTGCTGGTTCCCATGAAAAAGTCCCCAACAAGGCAGAAAAAGTTTATTTATTTATTAATTTCTATTTGATGGAAAAAATCCATTTACAAAATAGATTAAATAATAGCACAGCAAAATAAATTAAGTAATAGTACAGCAACGTTGGGAGCAACGTGATTTAGTTCAGGGGATTTTTCGGGCAGACTATGAGTGAGTGATATGTACTGATTTAATCAGATCATATCATAACTGAGTAGGCACATGGGAGCATGGTACTGACCAAACCAACTTCCGAAAAAATCAATACGGTCATGAAAATGTGATACTCTAACTATCTCTAAGCGAAGGCCCGAGTGGGGCTGTAGTGGTACAAAGAAAAAGAAATAGCACAGCAAGGAGAAAGAAGAAGACATGCAAGAAGTAAGATAAAAGCAATAAAATGTACAAAACCGATTAGAAAATAAACAGAAAAAATTACTAAGAGTTGAGAAGAAGACAGTTGACAAATCTTTTATCTTTTATAAACTAAATACGAGAGAGAAGTGCCCAAGCTGAAGGTCATCATGGTTACAAGGTAATCGGAGCATGGGTGAGTGAAAATACCCCAAACTACTTGCAAATGAAACATCAAAGATATTCGGCGATCTTGTAGAACGCATAACGCGCCTCACTGGAACATGGTTGACTAGCCAAGTATCGAGCAAACGACGACAAAGCCTGTAAAGAAAACATTCATTCCGGTAAAGTCGACGCATTTCCAGCGAAGGAATATTGAGGATAGATGAGCGTGATTCATAAAAAATGTAGGGAATCTGGAAGTTCAAGAAGACGATCCGGGTAAATCTTTTTGTACAGCTTCTAGCGTGAACTTCAAACACTTCAAATGAGGCGACCAAACTGGTGAATAGTACTCAAAGATGGGATGAACCAAACTAAAATATAATTTAATACACGACAAAGGATTGGAAAAAATACAGGAATTTCTTAAGATCAAGCCAGAAATGCGAGAGGCTTTAGAAGTAATTTCAGAAAAATGAACGTCGAACTTTAATTTAGAATTGAAAGTGATATCTAAGCCCCTGAAGTGTATCACCATACATAGGTATAAACTATTTAACGTAAATTGAAAGCTTATAGGGCAAGGGTTATTAGAAAATGAAAGATGGATACCCTTAGAAACATTACAAATCATGTAAGTTGGTTATAAGAACCCCAACATAAAATGGCATTCAAGTCTTCTTGAAGCAAGGCACCGCCATCGATTGACGACACTACTTTGAAAACTTTGTCGTCATCGGCATAAAGAAGGCAGAAATAGTTGATGACTATGGATGATAAGTTGTTTATAAACAGAGTGAACAGTAGTGGACCAAGAATGGATGCTTGAGGAACACTTGAAGATGGATGGAAGGGGGTAGAAAGAGAGCGTTGAAAGGATACTTAGCTGACACGATTGAATAAGTAAGAGCATAATCAGTGGAGCAAATAATCA
The DNA here is from genome assembly GCA_963969285.1 of Odontomyia ornata. Classification (NCBI taxonomy): domain Eukaryota; kingdom Metazoa; phylum Arthropoda; class Insecta; order Diptera; family Stratiomyidae; genus Odontomyia; species Odontomyia ornata. Next base: position 114,893,640 of record OZ017742.1, read on the forward strand.
GAAATGTTAAGAAATTTAAGTTTGGTAACAAAATATTGAGATTTACTGATTCGAAAGCTTTAGAGAAATCCAAATACAAGGTTTCGACTTGTAAATGATCTTCCATGGCTTTTGAAGCAACGGTCATGAATTCTAATAAATTCGTTAAGGTTGATCGCTCTTTGATGAAACCAAGTTGTTCAGGAATGAACAAATCATAAGTAAGTGAAAAAAAGTGCAAGTACACGATTTTATCCTGTAGTTTGGAGAAACAGGGTAATAAAGAGATAGGCCGATAATTGGCAACGTCTGAGGTACTACCTTTTTGAAAAATTGAAGTAACATAGGATCTTTTCCAACACGAAGGAAAAGAGCGTGAAAATAAGCTAAAGTTGAAGAGAAAGGAAAGAGGGACACAAATAGAAGTAGCTAATAATTTAACAAAATGATTAGGAATACCATCGGGACCTGAACTAACAGAGTCATCAAATTCTAAAATAAGCTTCAGAGCATCTTCCGGATAGCAAGTAAAAGGAAATGAAGATGGCGTGTGTATGATTGGGAACATAGGGCTATTGCTGGGAGTAGTATTAAAAATAGAAGAAAAGTTCACAAATCTCGAGAGGTGAAGTTGCTAAGCAGGCATTCAAATGAAGCGAGGATGGGAAACTAGAAGAGGATTTGAAAGAACGTATATATTTCCAAAGTGATTTTGAATAATTTGAGTTTAGAGAGCCTTCAACACTATGAAAATAAGAATTTTAGCAATCTGCATCTCTTTCCTTATAGCTATCGACCTCAGATGACAAAAAGCATTACGTGACTCAGGGGATCTATCACGTGAAAAACGTTGACGAGCTCGATCTTTAGCTTTCAAGGCTCGTCCCACATCAAGGGTTAAGCAGGGACAGTCAAAAGAGTTCCTTGTACTGACAAGCGGAGTCGAGTCAGAATTAACAGCGTTTAAAAAGTCATAGAAATTTTCCAACAAGTATCCGAGTCAAGACTGCGAAAAAAGGAGGACCAATCAACAGAGCATATTGTTTCGGAATGTTGCTCATAATTAGTTTTATAAAAGTTATAGCGCTGACGCTCTTTCCAACGATAACGGGTAGAAGCAATTTAGGAAATTTCATATCGTAAGGGGGGATGATGGGGATCAGGAGAAACATAAGGAAAAAGAACTGGAGGTGAGCATGACAACGATCGCTAAATACTACAAAAGAATAAGTCAAGGATATGATTATTAACGTTAAGAAAATTATTAAATTGAGCCAGGGACATAAAAGACATAAAAGAAGAAATTTAAGACCAAATTTGAAATGGGTCAGAATTAACCTGATTGTCATCCCATGAGAGTTTACGAAGGATAAAGTCTCCACATAAAATAAGGTGACAATTAAAAAAATAATAAGGTGACAAAAAGAAAATACTATATATTTCGGTGGGGAACGTACTGTAGACCGAAAAAGGAGACTTACAAGGTATATAAGTGCAAAAGACAAGAAGAGAAAGGGAAGGCGAAATAACTTTTTTTGCCCCCACACAATCTACAGGAGCAGTGAAAAGTAAAAAAGTAAACGCCAGTAAAGGTATTCTTTTAGGTGACTTGGACACCTCCTCCATCTAATTTGTTGGAGATTGACCTATTACGATCACGCCTAACAATTGTATGATTAGGAAAAATACAGATTATATCATCGTTAGAGAGAGAATAGGATAAAGCTAGATCCTTCAGCTTGGATCTTAAAACCCGAACATTTTGATAATAAATATAAAATTGACTTTTAGAAAATTGACTTGACCGATGTTACAGCTTTGGTAGGGAGCTCGGTGGAGAACAAAATTTGTTTTTCCTTAAAGTGGCTAATGATTTAACAAGCACTCCAGGCGGCCAGCAATCAGTGTTTAAGATGTAGCGACACTCCTCTTTGACGTTTCGTTCGTTCGTTTCCACCAATCAATGTATTGGAACAAAGCGCAGGAGATATAGTCCGGCTATTGGCAGCCGAAAATAAACTAAGCAATTAATTAAATCAAAAGAAAAAAAGCAGAAAAATCAACTATTAAAATGAAATCATTGATTGATTTCAAGCCAACTAAAGATGCGCTGAATTCTGGGGAGGTTCCACACTTCGCCTATACACCAAAGGATAAAAAATCGGAATTTATGTTAAAGCGTTTAGACTGCGGAGATGGATTCCCATCAAAACCATTGCAATAAGAAGATCGACCTTAGAAAGGAAGAATTTATCACTTTACCTGGTATGTATTAGAAACAAAATAAATCCAAGTGCTGTTCAAAAAATAAAGTACTTGAATTTTGGAAGGGTGAAGTGGTAACGCCTCCAGAACAGAGAAGTTAACCAGTGCTACTGGTTTCATCGATTTGATCATTGGGCTGCCAACTGCACCATGTACTATCGGTGCGTTAAATGCAAAGACGTTTATTCCCCCGGTGAGTGCAACTTGGCGCAGAGGGAGCCTAAAGAAAAACTATACTATGTTAACTGCAGTGTTTTCGTCATCCGGCAAAATATTGAGGATGCTTCCGATATCAAGATGCAGAAGTTATATTTATTCTAAAGCAAACACAAGTATACCTTATAAAAACGTTAAGCCCGGAAAATCATTTGCACTCATCGCCAGAGGACCAGCAGGGAGTGCAGCAAATAATGTAAATAATTTAAGTGGCAATAATGAGCTGCATCTTAAAATTTACCAGCAACTAAATTCTTTGTCGGAGAGAATCGATAGTCAAGATTTGAAAATTGACTTTGTTTATTAGCGTTTAAGTTTTTCAAATGCCTCCAAATAACTTGTCATCCAGTCACATTCCCTCGGATAGGCTTTGTCTCATATCAATTAACGTCAACTTCGTTGTTACTCTACATCAACGTGACTATTTCCTTGAATTCATTGTTAGACAAACGCCTAACATCATGTTTCTCATTGAAAGCCACCTATATTCATTGAATTACATAACATACAAAGATTTTGAATTCTTAAGAAATGATAGAGAAAATGATGATGGGGGAGATGGCACCATGGAAATGGCCAGGAGATTTTATTACTTTCAAAAATTTGACTACCAGGTGAAGATAGCCTCTTCGTTATCTTTGCCAATACAACTGGTCTTAACGCTCTCAAGTTCAAGAAGGAGCTCAATTCCCTGTCTGAAATACTCGAACAGGCTGCTGAATGCCCGGCATAGATCATGGCTGAACGCCAACAATAATCCAAGAGGTTTATTCCTAAGACCCTGGATAACAGAAACTCAAATCGGTTCGGAGTTCCCAATATACCCTAGGACAAATTCATATTTGGACCTCTGCATTACAGACACAAGACTTGAGTCCAGCTTTAGCAGTCCTCAACGGAACCTGCAGGTTTTTCCTTACGATAGCAACTATGACGTAATCGTAATGGAAATCAGTTATCAAAAGGAAGATGTCTACCTTATTCAACTTCAACAAAAAAACTATCGGTTTAGTTAAAAAAAACGGATTGCAGAAAGTTTCAAAAGAAAAATAATCGGGATTACCAAAAGAAATGTCCTTCTTCTGATGATAGTAATGGTTACTTAATGGCTCTAAATGACAGAAATCTAACTAACAGTATAATAAATCTCTATTTCTCGAAAATAGAGAAGATTTTTGGGCTACAACTATCGCTCGTTGGCTTTATAGAAATGACAGCTGGACAATGACCGGAACCTAACCCGTTCTTACTTCAGGAGTGAGGTCAGCAATCAGTGGGTGAAAAAACTGAGGATATTAGCCCACAGGATCTAGATGGTGCTATCACGAAGAAGAAAACGCTTAACAGCGCCAGGATAGTTGAGTTATCTGACATTCCAGGATCCAACGCCATAGTACTTTTTTCGTTGCAAAGTCGTTATTGTACGTTCAATCCATTTCGAGGCTCTATTGCAGGTTTTGAAACGATGTAAGGCTTTCTAGGGACAGGGAGTTGACCCATTGCCTAACTTCTATTCTAGCGGCATGGTTATTACTTTCGATCCCGTTATGAGGTACGAAATACTTGCCTTCACCCTCTCACGTTCCCTTAAAGGAGGTGTAAATAAGATTTAGTAGCAAAGCTGCATGTGTAGTGACAGTTATTCGCATTTCTCTACGTTTAATGTTCCATAATTGGAGAACTAGTAAGCCCAATTCACGACGCTGAGGCCATTTGCTACCATTTGATTGGGAGATTTAGGATGAGGAATCACAGAAGCTGTGAGTTGGGGAAACGAGGGAATCCCTCATCCTTTCTCAAATGGGCTTGGGACCGTCCACAGCGGAGTTTTTTAGTTAATTACTGCTATATTTAAATGGAATGCAGGTAAATTGTAGTGCTCTCATGCAAGGCGAGTGACAGATATAATGCTTACAATAATGCTCACCATCGAATTGGATATGAAGAGGCAAGATTCAGTTCTCCTCTACTTTGTCCCTATGCCAGGCATTTTCAGTACACCTCCTTACTCAGAAGGTCACCCCATAATTTTTCATTATACAGTAGTACTGACCCTACGCCACTTATAAAGAATCATCTTCTTGATGGGTGGGGTCCCCCTACGTTGCTCATAAGCCAATTCAGAGCCAATACCATAAACCAGTCTTCCGAGCCGTTGCCCTGATCTACTTAGAGAAACTCATTTTCGAGTCAATCGTAGCCCTAAATACATCACTGCTGGCTTGGATTTGATCAATTTGTCTCCAATACTTATTGTCTTACTCAAATGACTCTCTTCTTTGTCAAAGTGACAACTTTGGGTTTTTCCAGTGCTACACTGAACTCACGAGCAGTTATCGAGTTTCTCACTTGGCGTATTAGCATAACAAGCCTAAATTGCGCTTATTTACTGATGCGTCTAGTGACCAGAGGTGCAACATCATCCTCATAGTTAATCAAGCGTGACTTATCTGGCATCTCAAGACTCAGAAGCCCGTCGCAAGATACGTTTCACAGATCTGGATCAAGGATAGACACCTAGGCAACACTCAATGTAATTTCTATCCTTGGTTGGCCCCGTGACATATTATAATACCGTCTGTCCTTCAAGTAGTCCCTAAAAGGGCGCATGAGATATTTTAGAACTTTAAAAGTGGTTTTTAATGTATCCAGAACGTCAACTTATCTAGTGGGATTGAAGTGGTTCATTGCTTGGTGCGGCTATATAGCTCTGCTTTTTGCATCGTGCTCATCATCCCTACGGTTGCATTAATGGTTGAAAGTTCAGGCCTTGAGGTTACTGCCAAGAAGACAAATCCACTATAGCACGAATTGCATAAGTGAGTTTTTTCTTGATGAGCTTCTCTAGCATTTTCATAGCAGTGTATAGCATGCATAACGGGCGATATGCAGACCACGATCCAACATTTTCTTTTCCCTTGCTGATCAACGCGAGCCTCACCACCTTGCATAGTACCGAGAAAACCCCATGCCATGAGCAACCGTTCAACAATAGTGATAGGCAACTTGCAACACCTCATCTGGAACACCATCTGACCCTGAAGCCTTTCTTGTTTTTAATTAAAAAACTGCCTCCTCCAGTTCTGGCTGTATAAAAAGTGGGTACCGAATTTCTCTTTAACCATGGTCACCATAAACATGAATGCAATGGACAGGAAAAAGCGCCAGCAGTATCTTGTCCATCTCTTCCATTTTATGAATGCAATGCGTCTATAGGACACCAGCCTAGCAAAACTACCTTAAAATGAAGGCCCCATACTGCCGACAGTGAGCCTTGCTGTCATTAATCGGTTGGCGAAGGCTTTTCTTGACCGAGTTAGATGCTGTTTGCCAGTTGCATGCTTTGCTACAGTTCCGTTTCCATGGAGCCCCACCCCAAAGATTGTGACACCCGTAATGATGCTCATAGCTGAGTGCACGAAGTCTTAGCTTGCCAGTTCTTCTGTCTGCTGCGAACCACCCTACAGCAAAGCACCTGCCATGAACACCTCGGCACACCTCTCGCCGTCCATCCTATCGATGTTTCAGCCAATTGCAGAAGGTCGAAAGCACGTACGTCAGGAGACAGCATCAGGGATCTCAAACAGAATGCACTGATGATCAGTGGCTGACTAATCCTTGAATACTCTCCAATTGTGTATCATCCATACTAAGGACTCAAATTTTACATCCGGCGTGGCTCCTTCACAGCCAAAACGGTGGAAAGTCAGCGTATTTCTAGTGTTAAGTACGGCAAGTGCCGTCTGTCTACATTTCTAGGATTCATTTTCCCTACGGATCTTTAAGAGGCATGCCACATACGATTGCTTTAAGAAAGAAGTCCACCCCCCTCCTCGCTCAAACTGCTCGTTTTATTTATTTATTGTCAAACAATACCTTATAGGCTAATGCTTAATCACAAGTGTATATAAAACAGTAATACATAGTGCATTATAATTTAGATTTAAGCTCATTTTTGAATCACAAAACAGATCGTGGAATAGTACCAAGCTCCAAGGAATTGTGCATTCTCAGTAAGCGAACCATGGCTAAGTTGAATCTCACATCTGTACGTGCACATGGTACTCTAAAAATTTCCGACAAACTAGTTTGTCTAACTGCATTCCGAACACGTATGCAATTAACCAGTTGCGAATCTATGTGATGACAGTAGAGTTTAAAAAGCCGACACTCATCTAGATATGTACGGCGAGAGTTCAACGTTGGTAATTGGAGTGAGGAAAGACGATCGTCATGGTAAAGTAAATTGAAATTATACTACAAAATCCGAGTAAACCGTCTCTGGACAGATTCAACACTGGCTACAAGGCAGCCTTGATGCGGTGACCATACCTGTAACCAATATTCGAGGATACAGCAGACCAGTGTGATAAACAAGTGAACTGCTACTTGAATATTATGAAAGACTTTTACGTGGCGCAGTATGAAACCAAACATTTTGAAAGCTTTGTTTGCCATTTGTTGGATACGAGGTGTGACAATTAGGTAATGAGACTAATTTAATTGCTGCGTTTGTGGTAAACCTCCAACATTGAAACTCCCCTTCTCAGGGATCCTTCCCCTTTTCATCGATAGATGTATTTACCATTGCTCTAGCTTGTTTAGTATGCTTGCTGTGTCGTGTCGAGTAGACGTGTGTTGGTGGTCTTCGTCATGAAAATGGGGAAACAAAATCAAGAGCAGCGCGCCGCGATAAAATTTTGCGCCAGATTGGGCGAGACGAAACGAAAGTGCATGGTGATAGTGTTCTTAGTCGTCCCCAGGTATTTCGATGGCATAAAGAGTTTCAGGAGGGGAGTGAAAGCGTGGAAGGCAAGGCGCGGAGCGGGAGACCAGTCGAGGTGCAGACTGATGCAAATGCGCAGCGTGTGCGCAACCTAATCCATGAAGATTGGCGTTTAACAGTTGGAATGTTGGTGCAAAAGCAGCATCGAATGACCGTCGCAGGAGATGGTATGGAATAAGTGGGAAATGATCCTACGCAGCTTGATCGAGTTATTACAGGCAATAAGAGCTAGTTTTTCCGATACGACCTGGATCGGTGGTCAAAGGAACCCATTTTGATTTGATTACGGATATCCAGGTGGCCATGACAACAGTTCTCGCATACATCCCAATCGAAGCTTTCCAGAAATGTTACGAAGCATGGAAAACGCGCTAAAATCGTTGTATAGCTGCCCAAGGGAAATATTTTGAAGGGGATGGCAGAGTTGTAAAATAATTTTTAAATATACAGTTTTCATGGAATCAGTCTCATTACTTAATAGTCACACCTCGTCTAGGCTAGAGTCAAAGAAAACTCCAAGATCCTTTATTTGAGTAGCACGAGGTAGCACCTCAGAATTAATTGAGTATGTAAAAAAGATGGGACATTTTTTAATTGTGAATGACATTATCTTGTGAGTTATCTACACTTCTGTATAGTTACAGATCGTCTGCATAAAGTAATGATGATGAACTTAAATATGAAGGCAGCTCATTGATAAATATATTAAATAATAAAGGGCCAAGTAAATATCATTGTGGTACTCCTGATGAAGGTCAGAAGTTTTTGGATCTTCTGCCGTTTATACGAACGCAACATAAACGGGAAGTGATGTACGAATGAAACCATGTAAGCATGCTTTCAGAGAATCCATAATGTTTCAGCTTCGTTAGCAAGACTTATGTGGTACGGAGTCAAATGATTTTCAAAAATTGGTATATATGGTATCAACATAAGAATTATTATCTAAAGCTTGCGAAACATAAGCCAAAATTTCCAGCAGATTAGTCAAAGTGGACCTATATGTAATGCAACCATGTTGTTGATTAGATAGCAAAGGGACTAGCACAGGAAATAGCTTAGAATGCATTGTCCATTCAAAAGTTTTGGGAAATATTCAGAGAATAGCAACTAAATGGTAATTTGAAATATCAGACAGACTGCCAGATTTGAAAATGTGAGTAATATATGCCATCTTTCAAATATCAGAAAATATACCATTAAAAATGCTAAGGCTAAACAAATGAGAAAATGGGGAAGGAAGAGCTGACGAAAGCAACTTTACAAAAAAGCAAGGGACCCCATCTGGACCAGGGCCAGCAGAGCCGTTCAAATTGATAAGTATATTTTCAATATCAGAGGGCTATATGTTGAAATCAGCTAAAATGGTCTGATACAAAAAGTTAGGATTAAAACTATGATTAGCAGGAGGATTACTAAAAGTAGATTAGAAACAAGTTGGGAAGATAGACCAATGCTCATGTCAGAAGGGTTTTGTACTCAATTTCTCAGAAATTTAGTCACCAGCAATGAATAGAGTCAAGAAATAAGTTAGAGAGATGTGCATATTTAAAAGAAAATACATTGTTTTTCTATTTTCAACGGCCGCCACTTTATTGCAAACAAAAAAAATCACTCAAATCATGAAGCCTCAAAAAATATTAATATTATTAACCTTGTTTGAAAATTACAATAAGATCAAATTAAATTGCAGTGATTAATTCGATGGAAAGCCCATAAAATACCAAAATCGTGTATTATTGTTGTAATTGGAGAAATTTCAAATACCTATAATTTCCGTGTATATCATTTGATTTTCATCAAATTTAACAAAGTGTAAGGACCTTTTGTAGGACTACTTTAATATTGAATTTTTTTCAGTTTAAGGGTACCTATACGATTTTATTGGATAAAATGTGAAATTCGAAGATCATACTATAATTAACAAAGTTGAGCGAATTTTGACTTCTAAGGTATTTGTTGTTGTTGTACTCATGAGCATCTGCCTCCATAATTTTTTCAGATACAATTTTTTTCTAGTTGAACTTTGAAGAGATCACCACTTTACGGCTGCGTACCAAATTTTAAGTTTCTAGCTTAAATAGTTTGCGAGAAAAAGTGCTGTGACACATGGACGGACGGACGGACAGACACGACACGATTTTAGTAGAGTTTTGTAAAATTATTTTACAAAACGCTAAAAACGTGCAAAGAGATTAAGAATCAAGTCAGGATTATTTGCACTTAGATTGCACCAATACATGTTATTCGGTATACCCAACGATTTCTTAAGTGCACGAATATACTTTAAGTCCAAAATGGTTTATGTTGATTGTTATAGAGAGACTCTTCAATATGACCAAAATAATTATTGATGGCACATTTTATCACTGATTTTGCTGATGACCGTAACCTTGAAAATTCATCTAATGCTTCCGAGGACTTTCGGAGCTTATATTTTTGACCACCTGACATTTTTTCGGGGATAGATTGGAAAGTGTTCAGCAATGAGTTTGTACAATAAGGCTAAGCATTTCGACGTGGCTTCCTGACAGGAGATAAAGGGTGGTCCAACCATACTGCACGATGTTAAGTGAGAGTCACATCCTAGCATCAAGTTTTTGCCCAGCTTAATTTGACATTTCTTTGTTTCAGTGTTAGACAAATTCACCCGTGGAGAGGTACATGGTTGAGCAGCGCATTAAGGTTATTCTAGCCTTTTACGAAAATAGGCGTTCAAATCAAAATGCATTTCGTGTTTTTTTTTTTTTTTTGATCAGCATAATCGTGTCCACAATCGGGAGAATTGTGCGCAAATTTCAGCAAACCGGGTCTATAGCAAATATGAAATCACCTGTGTATGCTCGTCCAGTTCGTTCTGTGGAAAACATTGTTGTTGTTCGCGATAGTCTGGCAGAAGAGTCGTCAACCTAGAATCGACGTCGTGCCCAACAATTGAACATCTCACGAACATCACTGATGCGAATTTTGAATAAAGATTTGAATTGACATGCTTACAAGGTTCAATTGACATAAGACCTGAAGCTAACTGACCATTTCAAGCGTCGGCAATACGCTGAATGGTCGGTTGAACAGACAGAAGGGAATAGTGACTTCACAAAGAAAATCATTTTCAGTGGCGAGGCACACTTTCACCTCAGTGGACTCGTTAAAAAGCAGAATTACCGCATTTAAGCAAATGAAAACCCACGAGTGATTGTTGAAAAGCCAATGAATCCACAAAGAGTGACTGCTTGCTATGGTTTATGGGCTGGCGGCGTCATCGGGCCGTACTTCTTCAAAAATGAAGATGGCCAAACAGTATCAGTGAATGGTGTTTGCTATTGCGAGATAATAACGCAGTTCTTGTGGCCAGAAATTGAGGTTATGGGTCTAAACGATATGCGGTTCCAACAGGATGGTGCCACTTGCTACACAGCCAACGCAACAATGGTTCTTTTGCGCGAAAAATTCAATGACCATGTTATCTCACGTTGTGGCGATGTTAATTGGCAGCCACGATCATGTCATTTGCCACCATTAGACTTCTTTCTCTGGGGACATTTAAAACAAAATGTGTACATCAATAAGCCAAGGACAATTCAAGAGCAAAAGGATGAGATAATTCAGCACATTAACGACATTGAACCTCAATTATGTTACGGAGTCATTTAAATTTGGATGACATTTTGTTTCATAAATAATTGTCATAGATCTTTCTATTATAATAAAACACATTAACATAATTCTCTGAAAATTTTTTGTTTTATTTATAATACACATGGTGTGTTTTGGCTGGACCACCCTTTACCAGCGCAAAAATTATCCTACGTTATGTTAGAAAGTACATTGAATATCGTAAGGAAATTTGTCTTTCTGAAATTATTAATGGCTGGTTGAAAGGCACGGTCACAACTTAACACCGATATGGCCAGGCCAACACATAATCAACCATCCCCCCATCCACAGCTCTCAACTTGAAAATTACTGTCACGAGCCCAGATGGTGGCAGTATCAGTTTCATTGGGACATCATGATGCAGAATTTTCATCATAGTTTTGCTCACTCAGCAGCAAAATGTCGGCTTTCATGTTCCTCGCAAACTGCTCAAGCTGGTTTTTTGCAGTTAAATTCCAGTTTAGTTTCACCTTCAGAATGCAGGTCATTAAATTTCTGATTTTGCCTCAGCTAGAGTTTCCTAAAAACTCCGACATTCTCATAATCCCAAGACATGCTCAAAATTGTATCCTCGCAAAGGATACGGTTTGCCTCCTTTATACATTCTATTCTTTTATGTCCAATTACACTGCATTTGGAACACAGCGAACACCTATTGGATCCTTTGCATACTTGTGTGCTGTGACCATACCCATGGAATTTGATGGATTGAAGAGGTGCTGCTCTTCATCATATCCTGCAGATGACCCATCCTTTTCTTACTTTGCCTCTATTCAGAAATTGTTTGACGTCCTTTTTGGTCAACTCAATGATGGCCATGCGTTGTGCCCTATGGTTTTCTGGTGTCAGCCTCGCTTTGAGCTGGCTCACACTAGAGAGCTCCCTTCTGTAACCTCTTCTACTTTGGTCAGGTCCCTGATGAAGTCAATGTCTCTTATTTCGGTCGTTGCCGTCGGCTCAAGTGAGGCAACAGTTGCACTTTTGCCGATGACTTTCTTTACTGCATTACAGAATGCTTCTTTGTTGTCAGCTTCCGCTCCGAATTCGCCGAGTACGTGGACCAACTGTGTTGGTTGTACTACATTAACAGCAGTGTTGATGACTTCAGGCCTTTTATTTTCCCTGATATTCTGCAATATTTCTGTATAAGATCAGCCATCATGGGTTTTAGGAGCAGTGCCTGCTGCCAGGGTCTTCGTCCTGGCTTTTTTCTCTTCTATCTCGTGTCAGGCCTTTTTTCTAGCTAGGCATCTATGGCGGTTCCTTACTTGAGAAAGGTTCTCGGCTTCCATTCCCAAGTACAGTACTTAACCCACATTTTGGCGGTGGTGGCGAAATTACAAAACGGTGCTTCGTTTGTTTGATCACTCCTTTTTTTCCTGCAGTAATAATTTAATGGACTACAGAATGGTTCGTCATTACGGGACTTAAGACCCTTGCTTTGGAAGCTTTGTTAGCGATCGCAGCAGTAACGATTGAATTCTCCATGTTATTTATGTTTTCCCCCACGCGAAAATCTGTGGCGTCCTGCAGAATTTCCCGCTCTTCATTTTTAGGACGCTCTGAAATTCGCATCATGTTTTTGCTGTGCCTGAGTGCCAGAGGAATATCAGTCTGGACAAGGCTGTCCGTTGTTCTGTGTTTTGTCCCTGACTACGCTTTAGGCACTAAAGATGCCGCCTGGATAGTTGGTTCCCCCATCGAAGCCTGCGTTGTCTGTGAGGAGATTTGTTCCGCTTAATTTTTCGGGTTTTCTAGCTTCCCTCATGTTCGCTCTCTTGTTTTAACGATTTTTGCACCAACAAGGGGCTGCACCTGAAGTTCACCACTTCTAATAAGTATACGTGGAATTGGGTTAAATAATCCAAACCATTTTAAATAGTTATTACACTATATGTAATCCTAAAGCCTTAATTTCTGTGAACGTGTTCATTATCTAGTTTCCTGGAAGCTTACTTCATTTTTATAACAAAGTATATTTAAACTTAATTTACGGCTTCATTTGCATCTCATTTTGGGTAAAATTAGAAATAAGGTGACTCCCACGAGGGTATAAAACCTAGGCTATAATGACCTGCAAATCTTGCCTTGAGATGCTGGTTTTGCATTCCCTGCAATTCCTAGAAACTCGAAAATGTATTTTTAATTCGAAATCAATGTCAAATTCTACATTTTCCCGGTCATTGTTTTCGAAGGTGCCCAAAATTCAAATTTCCAATTCAATCTCCATTCATAAACATAATTTTGTTTCTAAATATAGCTTCAAATCGATTTTCCAGAATCAACAAATACCCCTTCTTAATATTAAAATCAACCACCTTGACTTATCTCAACAGTATTCAAAGATGAATACAAAAACAGCAAACATTATTCTGCTATCTGTGGCATGCTAATGGGGCAAAAAGCAATATATCAAAGAGAATTGATACCAACTCCAAGAATACGACACATACGAACCCGAGACCGTTATTATTATTTTAACACCTACACCAACTATCTGTTAACTGAATTGTAATATTTTGGGGATTTCGAAAAAGGAGCAGTGTGGCTGCCACTACGCAGGGATGATTAATTGAAAAGGATGCTCGAGCAAGGTGACTTGGAAAACATTAGATCTTATGGATGGGTTTTTAATGAGATACAGGTCATAGATGTTTGGTTGATAGTAACACAATATTTACTGTTTTTAATGATGCATGTGATAAGGGACTAGGGAGCATTAATTTCCTTCCAAGTCATGTTAGATTGACATATTAAACTGAGCAAAATTGATAAGAAAAAAAGATATTAATTTAGTTGAATGACGAAATTTCCTTGCTCGTGTTGAAATGGCATCAAAGAAAATATGCTGCGGATACCACGATAAAATTTTATGTCAACTTTTATTATTTTTCAGAAAAAAATCGCGATATGGATGAATTTATCCGTAACGTCAAATCGCTAAAAAGATTGCTTGATCGCAACGTAAAAGCTAGAAATCAACATAAACGCTATCACAACTTGAGACATGTTTTCTTCCGTTTCAACGTGCATACAAACATTATCTACGATAAGAAGAACGAACATACTTGTACATACTCGTATGAAACCACGAGTCGGTAGCAACCTCATCAGAATGTACGCAAGTCAACTTTTAACTATCATCTAACAAATCTAAAAACATCTCAATAAAACTCCAAGAGTTCAAGATTCACCAAGCAAATCCACTTGAAGAAAGTTGTGGGAGTGCGGGAAATTGAGAGCTTTGGTATGAGAGGTGAAATGTCATGACGGGAAAAGAAAACTTTTCCGTGCATGTTTACGATAAAATGTGCACTTTCCCGGTAATATATAACTGTAATGTATTGGAAAAGTTTGCAATCAAATTTATATATATACCAGTAAGTATGGTATATGCAATACGTGTGCATTAATGTATATACTCTCTTATGTACGTGCATATGTTTTCAAAAAGAAAATACCCGTAAATCTACGCTCCGATATTGGAGACGTGATGGTGGAGGAAAAATTGGGAAACGGATGCAACGAATGCTCGTTTATTTTCCGAACATTGATTCAAGTCAAGTGTTACCTTGGTATGACCTAGGTAACGAATGACATGATTTTCAGGTAGTATCGCCAAGACTTAAGTATCAATGGATTTGCTTGAACTCCTTCTCACCCAGCTCCAATAGAGGAAATTAGAATTCCTCTTGCCGTTAGCAACTAAGAGTTTTAGTTCAAGAGAAAAGTGAATGTCTTCAGAAACGCTCCAAGGTGGTTTCAATATTAAAAGGATTTTCTCTACTTTCCAGGACGCACCAAATTTCATATGAAAATCATATCCCTAAAGTTCCTTCGCCTTTCTTGAAATCCAAACAAAAAGGAAAAGAAGATTGAAATAACCGTTCGACCATGGGACCATACGTGGAAGCTCAGGTGAAACTCTAAGAACGGCAACGATTTCGGTTGGAAACAAGACATTTTTAGTTGGTGGTGTACCATTTCTGGCTAGCTACGGAAAACTGTGCCAAAGTAAGGAATTGAATAGATTTACTTGTTGTTGTCCCTGCTGGCGTCTTTACTATCTCACAAACAACATTAACCGTTTGCACTGGCAATTTTAGTCCTTGTTATCACGACCACAAAGAGTTAGCGACCTGGTTTAGAGTGAATAGGAGTTCAATTGTAATTGAAATTGCTTCCATTTAGAATAGTGCCTGGAAGATGTTATGTTTCAGTGGAGCTTAGATAAATTATAATAAACCTGTCAAAAACGTATTTCACAGTTATTTGCTTACCATAGAGGAATTTAACATAAGGTATTTACGAATCAGATGACTCATATGATATACCGCAACAGTTTTTTTTTTGCTGAATTGCAATAACGATTTCAACGATATATTTAAATTCCCATTTAACCGTGAAGATTATGATCTGGAGAACATGTGGTTCCAACAGGACGGAGCCACGAGCCACACAACATAGGCTAATCGATCATTTTTGCAAGAGAAATTTCCAGGACGCGTAATTTCGAGATTGGATTTCTTTCTTTGGATTTCGTTTTACGGGGCTTTACAAAATATCGTGTTTACGCGAACAATCCTCAAAATCTTGAGCAATTAAAAACCAATATTCGTGAATTCATGGCCGAGATATTGCCGGAAATGTGCCGAAAAGTCATTAAAAATTACCTCAAAAGGATTGAGGCATGTAAGAGTTCCCGTGGAGGACATTTGAATAATGTTGTATTTCACGTATAATGGCAAAGTTCAGTTTTTGTACTGAATAAAAAATTTTGTTTGCGTCTAAATATTTTATGTGTTTTCTTAAACTTTACTTTCCCAAGCGTAAAATGGATAACCCTATACTTTATCAGTATCGAGGGAGGCAGGAGACGGAGAAATGCACGTAATTTAGACGGATCCCGTCCCTCGCAATTGGAAATCTTTCATCTGGCAAATCTGAAAAAATCATGAGTGTAGACATTGCTGAGCACTACAATAACAAATATGTCACAAGTCGAAATTCACTCAACTTTGTGAGTAATAGTATGATTTATCAATTTTACACTTTTCGTTTTTTTAAATACCTCTATTCCCTACCACTCTCTCCATTACTCTTTCATCGTCGCACAACGCTCGTGTGATCTGCTCTTGACACGTCGTCGTTTCCTACGTGTGCCTCCAGGCAATAATCAAACATCGGTATAAGGGGCACACAAAACGCTGTGAAGTACTCCTTTCTGCTAGTCTAGTTCCATTCATGAACAGTTCTCAGAGATGAAAAAAATATTATTATACGACGCAGTAAAAAAAAACCTGTGCTTATAAAAAACTAGCTGTCTTTAAGATCTCGACGTTAGGGTCTAAAGTGCCCTAAGATACAGCATTTTCAACCCTCGGGACTTATCATTAATTTGAATTTATTCAATGTTCCCTAAGTCTTTTCTTAAAAACCAATAATGAGTATACGTTTTTCACTGCTTTCGGAAGATTGTTGTATTGGGTTATCCATTTTACGCTTGGGGAAGTTAAGCTTAAGAAAACACATAAAATGTTCAGATAGAAACAAAATTTTTATTCAATATAAACATTGAACCTTGCCATTATACGTGAAACACAACATTATTCAATTGTCTTCATCGGAACCTCTTACAGGCCTCAATCATTTTGAGGTAATTTTTAATGACTTTTCGGCACGTTTCCGGCAATATCTCGGCCATAACTTCACGAATATTGGTTTTCAATTGCCCAAGATTTTGAGGATTGTTCGCGTAAAAACGATCTTTCACATAGCCCGATAAAAAGAAATCCAAAGGTGTTAGGTCGTAGGATCTTGCGGGCCAATTGACATCCGTCAATCTCGAAATTACGCGTCCTGGAAATCTCTCTTGCAAAAGTGCTCGATGAGCCTGTGTTGTGTGGCTCGTGGCTCCGTCCTGTTGGAACCACATGTTCTCCAGATCATAATCTTCAATTTCTCTCCAAAAATAATCGGTAACATCCGTCCATAGCGGTCAGAATTGACTGTAATGGCTTTTTCTTGATCGTTTTCAAAAAAATCGGGCCAATAGCACCACCAGACCATAATGCACGCCAACCGGTCACTTTTCCCGGATGCCAAGGCCTATCTGCAATCACTTGAGGATTTTGAGAGCCCCATATGCGGCAATTTTTTTTTATTTACGTAACCACTGAGCGAAAAATGAGCCTCATCACCAAAGAAAATTTTGTTCGAAAAATCGTTATCAATGGCTTGTTGTTCAATCACCCGATTCGCATACATTCTGCGTTGTATATTGTCTTGAGGCTTAAGTTGTTAAGTGGGCTGGATTTTGTACGGATGGAGATGCAAATTAAAATGCGAAATCCACCACAATGAGCCGTAAGACAAGCCGCAATGTTGAACACGTCAAAGAATCGACGAATTCGGGTCTTCCTCCACACTTTGAGCAATGACAGCGATATTTTCAGCAGAACGAATGTTGCGCTGATGCACAAGCCTTGCAATGTCAATAGCCAATCCAGTCTCTTCAAATTTTTCTCACTGTGTTCGAAATTGTTTGCTGTGTAGGTCGATTATGTCGACCGTAATCGGCTCGCAAAGACCCTCAATGTTGATACAGCAGAATCAAAATTTTTATAATAAAATTTAATAATTTTAACGCATTCTTCGACTATTAAACAATCCATATTTCTAAATGGCAAACCTTTAACTAAAAAAAACACGCTTTGGATGACATTTAGTTTCGACAAATGTCAAATGGCAGGGTTATACTTTCCCAAACACAAAATGGATAACCCTGTATATACGCAGAGCATCATACGTTGGATAAAGTAAAGTATTACAAAATTGTTGCCAGTTCTTGAATTATATGGATTTATACTTTTATAAAGGGGCTTCGTTCCGATTCACCAGAAATTAAACTTAGCTTTCTCCATAGTAATGATTTGACTGAAGGTGAAAGTATTGGTCCGTTGATACATTAGTCTTGTTGGAGTGAGGAATGGAAGGTTTAGAATATTTTTATAGCCTTTATTTAGTATCCTGGATATCTTCTTCTTACCACTGCAGCCCCCTTCGGGCCTTCGCTTCCTGCGAATAGCGCCTCCAACTGTTTCGGTCTGTTGACCTCGTCTTCCAATTCCGAAATACAAGCAGCGATGAACTTTCTTCGTCGAACGAGTCAAACCAATGTTTCCTGTATATAATATTAAGATTTTGCTTTGACGATTGACTCCAATTGACCACCGCATAATGTAGATTTGTCAGCAGAAATGCCTTTAATACAAGTTTCTTTACCACCGGAATTTGACGCTAGATATCCGCACTAAAAAATATCGTGAAAGCTCGAACTTTATATATATGTCATTTTGAGGGTGCATTTGACAGCTTTCAAAATCACAAAACAATTTTATCTTGTGTGCATCATTATTATTTGTCGCAATGAATCACTTCGAAAAATGGCAAAAAAGACAGCATTTGCGGGAAGTTCTGTTGGGTCAATTGTTTACAAAGAAAACTGCTGCGGAACATCATCGTTTGCTTGTAGAAATTTATGGCGTCAATGCTTTAGCAAAAACACAGTGTTTTGAATGGTTTCAATGCTTCAAAAGTCACGATAGTGACATCAAAGACAAGGAACGCCCAGGACAGCCAAAAAAGTTTGAAAACAAAGAATTGGAGACGCTACTCGATGAAGATTCGTGATAAATGCAAGACCAACTTGCCAAATTGTTGCAAGTGACTCTGCAAGCCATTTCGAAACGTTTGAAAGCTGCCGGATACATTCAGAAGCAAAGTATGAGTTGAAGCTGAGAGACGTTGAACGGCGCTTCTGGATGTCTGAAATGCTGCTTGAGCGCCATAAAAAGAAATCATTTTTGCATCGGATCGTGACTGGGGATGAAAAACGGATCCATTCTGACTATCCCAAGCGCAAAAAGTCATACGTAAAGCCCGGCCAACCAGCCAAATCAACGCCGACGCCAAATAGCCATGGCGCCAAATTTATGCTGTGTATTTGGAGGGATCAGAAGGGGCCGTTATATTATGAGTTGTTCAAATTGGGCCAGACAATCACAGGTGACCTGTACCAAACAAAATTAACAGGTTTGAAGCATGCCATCATCGAAAAACACCCGAAATGTGCGACTAGATACGAGGCTATAATTTTTCATCATGATAACGCTCGGCCGCATTTTGCAAGACCCGTGAAAAACTATTTGGAAAATAGTGGTTTTGGCCCGACCGCCTTATAGTCCGAACCTTGCTCCGTCTGATTTTCATTTATTTCGCTCGATGCAAAACGCCATCACCGGGATACGGTTCACTTCAAAGCAAGGCATCCGAAATTGGAGGGATTCGTTTTCGGCCGCAGAGCCGGCGTGATTTTTTTGGGATGGAATTCATAAACTGCCTGAAAGATGGGAAAATGTTGTAACCTCCGATGGACGATACTTCGAATAAAATATATTGTAAGATTTTTCTACAATAAAGCATCAAATTTCGCTAAGAAATTTCAGTTAAGTTGTACACTCAATATATGCATTGGGAAACCTCCATATCTTCTCAACACTCCTATCATTGGTGCTATTTATTTATGCCTGGCAACCATGTTGAACGATGTTCTATGGGAACACCAAGATATTTAATTTCTACAAGGTTCATTCCAAAATAAGTGAGGCTGAGCTAAAATAGAAACGACAGGAGCTTTGTTCTGATAAATTTGAGTTTATTTATTCAAAATAATTCTCCTCCGGCCTCCATACACTATTTTGCACGATCCAAAAGCTTTTCGAAAGAGTGTTTCAGGTCATTGACTGGAATGTCCTTCAGGATGTCGGCGCAAGCCTTTTAAATGCCCTCTACGGACGCAAACATTTTTTTTTCATGGCCAAATGCAATTTCCCGAATAAGTAAAAGTCACAGAAAGCCATATCAGGCAAATACGGTGAGTGATTGATGGTTAAACGCCAGTTCTAGTCAAAATATCAGTCACAAGAGTGGATTTTTGTGACGTAAGTTTCATTTACTTTGTAACACATCTTGACATGTGCCAAACGAAACGTGCAAAGACCTTTCGTAAGCCCAAATGATCGGTTGAAATACGATAAATCGATGTTTTGGAGATATTCAACTCCAATTCCATGAATTTCAACGATGATTTTGGCTCATTTTTGATAAATTCACGCACGATTTCGATAGAGTTTTTGGTGATCAATGATTTTGTGTGGCCCGGATTTTTATCGTCATTTATGTCCTCACGACCATCTCTGAAAAGTGTAAACCACTCATGAACTCTGGCACGAGATAGACAATCATCGCCATAAACTTTTTTCATCAATTTCAATGTTTAACATTTTACCGATTTTAAAACAGAATTTGATATAAGCTCCTTGTTCGAAACTCATTTTTGTACCGATGACACAAATATACTGTCACATTAGACGCAATAACTTCACTTCCACTGAACCGAATATCACCAAACTTTCACTGGAAGTTAGGGAGGGATGAAATTTTTCAACGCATTATCTTATTTACAGATGACGCTGCCAAAAATTTTTAAAACAAAAGTCTCGTTTATTTTGGAAAGGAACTCGCTTTTCAGGATTCCCTTCAGAGACGCCACGATGGCCCCTTGGATATCTTCTGTAGAGCTGTATCGGTTTTCCTTAATGTTGTGCTTGTGTCAAGGAAAGGAAATCCAGCGGTGCCACATCTCAACTGCAGGGTATGAGGCAACGTGGCAACCCTTTGCTTAGCTACAAACTCCCTCTCCATTACTCAGGACTCTTTGTTCACACTTGGCGCACACGTTTCGCATGGCCAAATCGTTGGTATTACACGAAAGTGGAGAGGTCCTGAAGTAATTCAAAAATATATCGGTCTCTTTGGAAGGCTCCCCAAAACCATGCCCGGATGGTTCTACGTCCCTCTACTGCTCGGTTTGTACTACAGAAATTTGGGCCTACATCTTTTTTATTCTTCCCTGTACATGTACATCTTTCTTGAATGAATATAAAATCAGTCCCTAAAAAGTGTGAAATTAAATACTTTAAGCAAAAATAAAAAAAAAATCCGAAGAAGTTTGAATTCAACTAGCATGGAGAGCGTTCTGTACAATGAATTAATTATCTACCAATTTTTTTTTTTTTATTGAACCAAAATTTGTTTATGGTACCTAAGAAAGTGTGCATAGCAGTGGGTTCTAGAGGAAAATTGCTGATGATATTATCTATTCTTGAATTTTATCTTATCGTATGTTTGAACATACGTAGACTAAGACTAATCGCTTAAAGGCAGTCTGGTTTGCAATATTTTGCTATTTCGGCAAAAGTTATGCTGAGCCCTCCAAATGTTGCGAGCGAACACATACAACATACTCGGATATATTTCCGCTTCATAGCTGCAGTAGTTGCGAGTGAGCAAACAACACCTATATACTCGCCCTTCGTCAATGAAAATTAGCCAAAGAAGCACATTCGCAAGTAAATAAGCTAGCGGTAAGTAAACGAAAAAGATCAACTCACAATGATATTCACATCGTGAACGATAAGCTTTGGGTGTGCTTCAAAGAGAGGTAAGTGGAAAGGAAAACCGAAAGTTCCGGCGTAAACACTCTTTTGCTCAATGTCCTCAGTTTCGCTATTTCACCTCAAGAGATCGTGGGAAAGCCGAAAACTTAAGTTAAAAGCATTCTTTCGAAGCCAAAAGCTTAAGCGAAAAGCACTCTTTCGCTCAATTTCCCCAGTTTCGAATATTTACCAGCCGAGAAAACGAGACGAGGTGGGGAGGAAAGACTTCTGTGGAACGAGAGCGCACGTGTTCGGCTACTCAGCACCATTAAAGAGAATTTACGTTGAAAGCTCACGAAAGAACGGTATTTATAGTTCTTGAGCAAAGCATACCAGGCAGTGTGTATTCAAGTCCCAAAGGGAGCGTGCCACCCCGAACCATTGATATGTCCAGTTGTTTCCTTCTTCAGACTGGCTGATAGTTAGAATTTTAAAATAATTGAAGAAGTGAAAATATAATGAATCAATTTGGTCTTAATTTATAAATGTTTTACGAAAAAGAGGACATAAAGTTACACCCCTTAAAATAAAATCTCGTCTTTTGTTTCGTTTGGTTTAAACGGATAGAGTATCAGGTAAGTGGTGATACAGCGAGTTTTCTCTTGGGAGCTTTGATGTTGTATATAGGATACGCATCAAATTGAGCTCCCAGTTCATACCAGTATACATAGGGTATACTGGTTATGTAACACTAATATAATAACCTTTTGGTTGTGCTCATAGCACTCGGAATGTATTTAAATGCAATTTTCAGGGAAAATAACGAAGATTTAGATATGGCTATGTATATAGCACTAGCTGATAAGAATTACAAGTTTCATTCACATTTAAAAATAAACGAAGTTATGTTAGGGCCGTTGGCTGATTATTAATTTTCCTGTAATTTACATATGAAGCATTATCGTCTCAATTTTTCCAAAATTTTAGGCTCAGTACGTTTGAAGATCAGGGGAGAGAATCAATTTCATCAATCTCCTAAAATGTCTAGAAAACAACTAACTTGTAAACCATACAACAAAATTTTTATTCGATGTGTCACACGGTATACTTTGTATGCTTTTTCAACCCCCCTCTTTCGTTCCGAAAGGTGAACGCCATTTTATTAATGCATTGATTTAAGTTGCACGTACATATTTGGATTACAAAAATGCATATGTGCACAAAATTTAAACTTAATCAATGCACTAAATTTCCTGCCAATCAACTGTGACAAATGGACAGGGTCTCATATTTGCATTTAAATGTACAGAACCCTAATAAAGATTTTAAAAATGCTTTAAAACGGTTAAAAAATTTCAAGGAATCGATGCCAAATAGATTTCCCTATTTCGACATCAGAATTTCCAAGGGTTTCAAAAATATGGATAAACAGGGGACACCGATTCTATGAAATTCATTGACCAGTTTTGAGGGATTTTGAAGTGGGTTTTTATTTTTTTCTAATATGCATGAATTTTAAACTGTTGTTTGATAATTACTTCCTATGAACCACTAATATTCTTCAAAGCCTAGACAGACATGTGGTATGAAAACCTAGTATACTACATAAAACTAAGTAAAACATGTTCTGAAACCTAGTTTAAACCTAGAATCGACATCAGGACAATTCCCAATATATTTTTAAAAAAATTCCCTGCATCAAACAAATTAAATTGTTTTTTGATAAAATTTATTAATTTTGATGCAAGTTTATCAAATATTGGTGCTGATCAAACCATTCAGCATAAAAAGATTTGAAAAATATGACTAGGAATCAAATAAATTTATCATTTTCTGTCAGGTAATTTTGACATATGACTTTACTTGGCAGTTCATACCAGATTTATACTACATTTGCATGTGTATTATGGTTGCCTAGTATACTGAGGCATGGATTGTAGGGGGAGGGTGAAGAGTTAGTGCGATTTAGCACCTTAACTCCCTTATATGTGTGAATACTTCAGTATCCGTTAACTTTCTTTAGCCAGTTTCAGTTATTTTATGATTAAAAAAAATATTTTCACAGTTTTATTTGGTGGATAACTGGAAACCTTAGTTCATCTCTCTTTCGGAAAGTTCGATGGAATGCCAGTGCTAAAGAAATATGTCAATTGTCATAATTATTTTATTCAGCATGCTAAAGTAAAGAAAATCAGCCATTCAATAAAACATTGTTAGTCAAGCAATCATTAAATATGTTTTCATTTCATTCACAAGAAAAAGCTTCACGTTGGATTTACAACCAGGGTACTATTAACAAGGTTGTCAATTGTATCAAAATATTTCAATCACATCTATATTTTTCAACTGTCTCAATTCGGTCCTTGTATATGTCAGTGTTTCGAATATACCATGGAATTCTTAAGAAATTTCTATTTCTATTTTTGCAGGACTGGAGTTACTTTTTGTTGGTCTTTGTCGTTTGGTAGCAAACAGAACTACCGCATAGTAGTGTCAATCGTATAATTTTTTTTGTGTATGAGCATTCGATTTTTAAGGCTGTCTTTTGGGTTTAATGAGAAGGTATAAAGAGGAGAGAAGTCCAATGCAGTGTCCTCGTTTATTTTGGCTCCATGTGAGTTTTTTGTCGAATCTAAGTCCAATGTATTTAGCCATTGGTATCCAGTCTATTGTTTCGTTGTCAACGATAAGTTTCTATGACATTTGCCATCTTCTCCTTGATATGAATAGTGCCTGTATTTTATCAGGTATAATCTTAATTTTTCATTTATGAAAGTATTCCAATAAAATACTTATTGGTCGTTGCAATTTTGAAGTGATGACTCTTGCTTGTCATGCTTTATTAAATATACGTACATGTATCATCAGCGTAGAGTGATAGTTTCACTTTTGGAGGCAGATTGGAAAGCAGTATATATATTGTATAGGAGTGGTGAGATGGGCGAGCCTTAAGGAACTCCAGCATCAATTTGTCTCAGGCTTGAGAGTTGTTTGGCAATTTTGATACGGAATTTCTGCCTTCCAAGAAGAAGCCAAAAATTTGAGTGAGCTGCAGTGGCATTTTGAATCGATGCATTTTGAACATTATTCCTGCAGGACAGACTTTATGAAAGGCCTTAGCTTTGTTAACTATAACTAGGCCTGTTAAATTTCAGTGATTTAAGTTTGCTCTGATGTGTTGGACCACTCTAAATAACTGAAGTTCATTAGACTGTTTAGTTTTGAAGCCATATTGTTCTTCTGGTATAATATTATTGACGGATACAACCTCATCGAGTTGATGCAGAATCACCCTTTCTGCAATTTTCGACAACGATGAGAGGAGGTTAATGGGTCTCAAGTTTTGTGGAAATTGTGGGTCTTTTCAAGATTTTGGCAAAATAATAATAATTGCTAGTTTTTATACTGTGGGATATTTCCACAAACGGAATATTGGGTCAATAATGTCATTATGTATTTTTAAAATACTGTACGGTAGCCCAGAAATCATTGTGTTTGTAATAGTGTCATGTCCAGGTGTTTTATGTTTATTTAGTGTCTGTATAATATTCTTGATTTCATCTAAGTTCGTTGGTTCAATCCTGTCTTCATATTGAATACTATATCTCAAGAGTCTGTTCACAGAAGATTCAAATCTATGCTCAGTTGAAAGTCCTCGTTGTCTGAAGAGTTTTTAACGAAATTATATTTCCAGAGAATCTGCAAATGCTTCAGTCTTGTCTGCACTCGAACCATAAATAGATGGTACCACAATTTTGCTGTTTACTTGAAAGTATTATGACATTCTCCAGAAACTACCACATCCAGGCTCGAGACTCTGCAAAAAGCTCTCCCATTGCTCATTTTAGAATACTTTTATCTTATCAGGATTTCATTAGTGATTGAAATTGCGTCTGTGTGAATACCTAGATCTACTCCGAACTTGATGCTTTCTCCTGATCAGTTGTTTGGTGTTTTGAGAGAGTTCATAGGGATTCATTTTCTTTCTCGGAATTATGACCGCATGGTCCTGTTTTACCTGTAAAATTTTCTGAGTTAAGTTTTCAATGTTGTTGTGGGTATAGTCCGCCATTTCAGGTGATTGAAAATTAGTTTTATTGGCCAATGTGACTTTAAACCGTTTCAAGTTTGTAGTTTTCTTTTCTTACATAGGAACGTCAATGAAAATTCTTTATATGAGGAAAAGGAACTGCTGACAGATGGCATTTAACTGAACTTTTTTTTTGACATCTCATGATATTCCAGTGTCCAGCACAAAGCCATTTCTTGATCCATAATGTGCTGGTTCATTGGGGATATGTCGGCTGAAGTGGTTGGCTGTGATGAATGTATTCAACTCGGTCCCAGCTTTATTGCTTCTCACTGCTGATGACATTTAGATCTCTTGCAATGAAGAAAGTGCCTTCAAATGCAGTAAGTACTCTGATACCAGCTAAGAAATTTATATTTCTTGGAGGATTACTTATTTATCTGTTTACGCTATTTTCAGATCCATAAATCCAATTACTTAATAGATAATGAAATATAATGTATGCAAGAAAAACAAAGTGAGCAACTTGAATAGAAAAGAAAGCAAGAATATAAAATACTAATAAACTTTTAAGAGCGAACCAGAATGTTATGTAATATGCTTTTGAAAGCGTTTAAGGAATGCGGGAGGGGACCCAGCTGGAGTTCATTGTAGCGACCTGATACACTTACTAAAAACGAATAAAAATAAATATTGGTTCGAGCAAAGGGCACAATAAATATATCAATTGAATGCGTTCTTGACGTGGAACATATAGAAAGCCTGTGCTGAAGATTGGATGAAAGAATACCGTGATATACGAGTATTTTAAATAAGCAACACAGGTTTAAAAATGCTCTCCTTTTTTTTGAGTAATGGGATGTTGAGGATCTGTAAGCGCTCGTCATAGGAGCTGTTAGTCAGATTGTATTTGTAGAAGCAGCAGCAGCACGTGAAGTTCCAATGATTATGCATAAAATATGGATATCAAATTTCAAAACTGGGGCAAGTATTGCTCTCAAATCCTTAAATTTATCCACAATTGCGAGCAACGATCCATCAATCCAGTATTTATATAATACTGGATGAATTTTGTTGGTGAATTTAATGTGACGACACTTTGAAATATTAAGAGGAAGTAAATTACCTTGACACCAATTTTGGAGATTGTCAAGATCATTTTGAAGGTATAAGCAGTCTTTGCTGGAGTTAACGGAATGATGAATTTTTAAATCATTAGCGTAAAGAAGACAATTAAAGAACAGGTATTGGGGAAGATTATTAATGGAAATGTTAACTAGCAAAGGGTCTAAAATTGAGGCCGACAAAAAAAAAATATTCCATGTAACGATGCAAGAGGGATGGGTTAAGAAGGATAAGATTCAAGAAAGAATTTAGTCAAAAATCCAGAACGATTAGAGTCTGTTAGCTAGAAGGCTCTGATCAACACTATCAAAGGCTTTAGCAAAATCAGTGTATATGACATTAACTTGTTGGCTCTTGTCAAAAGCAAGAGAGATCATATTCGTAAATTCAAACAAATTAGTTATTGCCGAGCGACCTTTAATGAAGCAATATTTTTCATTTGCAAACAGGATACTGATGGCATTGTATATTCTGTTATGAGCAATCCACTCAAGGAGCTTGTCAAAGCAAAACAGCAAAAAACTCGGATAATAGTTTGAAATTTCTCTACGATTTCCAGACTTATGGATCAGAAAGATATAAGCATGTATTCCAGACGTCGGGAAAGCAGGAGGAGGAAAGGCTAATATTGAAAATAATTGATAGTAGGGTAGATAATAAAGAAGTTAATGATTTTATGAATAGATTTGATATTCCATCAGGACCCGGACCACCATTAATGTCAAAAGGGAGCAGTACACTTTCAATTTCCAATGAAGAGGTCACGATAGAATGCACAATAGGGGAAAGAGGAGGAAACGATGAGTGTATGGTGGGGTTTGAAACCTTAAATGTGGAGGAAAAAAATGAGCAAAAAGGTCACAGATAGCTTCCCCATCAGAAGCTGGGCAATTATGCCATGAGAAGATATTAGGGTTATGGGATGTTGTTTTCAGGAAGCGGATGTATGTATGCCTAGAAAGGCTTAGAACTATTAGATTGCAGTGATGTTTCAATCATATAATAAGAAGATCACATTGCATACATAACCACTTTTTTGGATTCTTTACGAAACAGTCGGTAGTTGGCGAGGTCATTGTCAGATTTGGTATACTGAAATTTTTTGTGCGCCAGGTCCTTCAAATAAGCTGGGGCTCTTTTTCCGAGGGAAACGAAACCCCTCTAAAAAACCAGTTTGCGCCTTGATCGCCGTGGTCTCTAGTATTTGAACTGTGGGGGTGTTAATGAGATAATGACTCACGTTTTGTCTCACAAGAATGGCCGTTCCGCCTCCTTTCGTCATTCAATCATTTATGTATATAATGAAGTAAAGGGTGCCAAATCATCTACCAGGCTTCAGAAAAGTTTTTTGGATCGTTATGATGTCAAACTTATAATCTAATCTAAATTGTTGTAGTTCACTAGCATGTTGAAGCGAGGAATTCACATTCCACGTCAGAATTGAAACGTGGTTCATTAAACTCATTAATGTTTAGTGTTGATGTCATTTTAAGATGCAGCAAACATGGTTTGCAATATATTTGTAATCATCTTTTGCCTCAGGTTTTGAAATTGTGTCTGAATTTTGGCGAAAATTTGGTGCACTTTAGGAGGTTGATTTTGTGTGCGTGGAAGTGTCTGTGTCGGGGTTGTTTGTTTTTGTGCTGATTATGTAGGCTGGGCTGAAGCGACCTGTGTGGACGATCTCCTTACGTTCTTTGGATTTCTGGGACAACTCCCGTAGCTTGCTGGGTTTTCTTCGCCGCAGTTGGCACATTTTGGCTTCTCCTCAATCTTCTTTGAATAGTCCGAAAAATTATGAAGCGAATCACATTTAACACATCAAGGCTGCGCATGACAGTTTCTAGGAGAACGTCCGAATTGTAGGCAATTGTGGCACATACACTGCCCCGTACGAAGATACTGTACTTCCACGATGCACATAAGGTGGCAAACACATTTAAAGTGGCAAATGCTTGTCTCAGATTTTGGGAGGAAACTTGACTACCCTAGAAAGATCTTCCCTCAATTTGATGTAATAAACTGCCATTAAGTTGAAGCCCTGAAACTGTAATTCTTATTTGATCTCTTCAACTGAAAGGCCATACAGGTCCCTAATCACAACAGTCAATTGTCTATCCTCTGGAAGTATGTAAATGTGGTATTGTATATCATTGCCAACTAATGGTATTGTCAGTAGTCTGTGATCTGTAGTTGTTGTTAATATTCTTTTTATGCCAAGTTAGGCTTTTTTGCGGATGAGTATGCTTTGTTTTGTGTTTTCATAAAAACGAGTGTTTGAGACCATTTTGAGGGCTCTCGAAGAATGATTGGTACAGTTTCGGGTTCTTGTGTTTGTGGTGCAGGTTGTGTATTTATAGTGATTGGCTGTGGTGATTTTGGTTTTGGTGTAGTGGTCATGTCTGTAAATGTCGTAGCTGGTTTTGGAGACGGAATGGCAGAGAAAATCCTTCTCTTTCGTTTTTTCATCTTAGGGCTATCTTTCTGAGATTTACCGTTAGTATTAGCCTTACTTTTTAACAATTTAATTAGATCTGCATTTTTTGCATCTAACAATTCATTTTTGTTTCGTTGGTCAGCCAGCTTGGTATTTGTTTTCGCAAGTGTTTTTACATTTGCAATAACGTTACAAACACGTGGTCTAATATCAACGTTATGTTATCGACCTGGGTAGCCAGCGAAGCGATTTGCTCATCTTTGTCTCTCACGTCAGGTCCGGCAACCACGCCACCGTCGATATCTGCCAAATAAATTTCAATACAAAATAACTGAAATTGGCAAAAGTCAGCAAAAAATTATAAAGTTCTCACCCAGACTCCCTTATACTCTTCCCTTTTTATCTTCTATCTCTTCCTATCTTCCATCTCTTTCTACCTTCTTCTATTTTTTAGGGTATTGTTAAATCATTTTACAATACCCTACTAGTTTCGCGTCCTGTCTGTCCGTCCGTGTGTCACACCACTTTTTCTCGCAAACTACATTAGCTAGAAACATAAGATTTAGTAGGTAGGTAAGAAGTGACGCCCTCTTCAAAGTTTGAACACGAAAAGAAATTTATAAGGTTTTTAAGGCGGGTCTCCCCATATAGGGGAGTTGCCCCTGAAAAAAAAGTTTTCATCGCATGTGGGCAATATGGGTATCAAATGAAAGGTCTTAATAGCCACTTTTCAAAACAGGTCTTAAAATGACAAACTTTGCTTCGAGGGGTGCAGGGGAAGGGGAAATGTACGAAAATTTTGTATGCCCCAACTTCAACGTTTAAGGTGCATACTTTTAACACTTGATTCAATTTAATGAATGACTGAAGATGATTACCTACAATTAATACTCATAAGTGAAACAAGTCGAGGAGGCAGGAGAGAGCTCCTAGCAAATAGGCTTTGTAACCATTCTAGGATTCGAAAAAATAGGCCATGAATCGATGATTACAGTACAAGGGAGTGGCCGCTGGAAAAAATTTCATCAAAGGTAGCCAATATGAATATCAAATGAAAGTTCTTTATAAGAGCTTTTCAAAACAGTACTTGAATTGACAATTTTTTTCCTTCACAAGGGCAACAAATACCTTAGAAGTCGAAATTCGATCAACTTTGTTAATAATAGTACATTTTATAAATTTTGCTTATTTGTCTTTAAAATCAAGATGGGAATCTTAAATTTCCCTAAACCTATAGTTTAAATTTTTCTGAAAGTAACTGTAAATGGTCCGAAAATTTCAGAATAATTGAACAATAAACAGCTAAGTTACAGCCGATTGAATATTTAACAATTACAACATTAAAACATGATACTAGGGAGATACACGCTTGCAATGGACCTAGACACTACAAATATGTAGGAATTATGATAAAAATTTTAGAAATGGTTTATAATATTCATGTGTTATCATGACTAATCAAGCGACGGGGTCAAACGACTTGAAACAAAATGGTGGTGAATTTAAAATCATAATAAACATAATAATTTTTCGAACTCAATTTATAGAATCTATATATCTATTAGTCAAGTTTTGATATATATTGTTTGATTTACTAATTCTTTTACAATACTCTTCTGGTAGGAGCGTCCTCCTGCTACTTCAACTTGTTATCTTCTACGTCCTGCTCTTTCTATCCTCGATCTCTTTCTTCTTCACCTATTCTCTTCTCCCGTCTATGCACTATAAAGTTTCTACTCACATGGTACATTAACAATTCAAACATTCATGCATAATTCAGCAGGAGATGTTGACGACTCAACGTCTCAGTACAGTATACTGATGTCAGGTTTCATCCTATATCACATGTCTGTTTAGACTTTTAAAGAACCAAAAATATTTATTGTTAAAAGAATTTCATCCCTGTATAAAATACAAATTCCACCATTTCCCATTAATATTGCTGTTCATGACAATCAACACGTTTGAGTTCAATTAGCTACGAAACAAATGCACTTAGTTGCACTAAAGCTGCATTTTCTCACGCTTGTCGGTCCGACAACAAGAGTCCTTTAAATCCACATTAATTTACGCATACTATGTAACGAACAATGCACTCCCGCATGGGCTTTTTGTCCTTCCATTCAAAGGCTTCACGCCGTTGACGCTTTGCTTTTTGTTACTATCGCTATTGCATCCCATAATTTTCACCATAGTATATTACAAGGTCTATAATCCCAGATACAGCGAATTGTTGCAGACTTCATAGATACACTCGTACTCCATACATGTTGGTATTTGTATGCCCAGATTATGGGGGAGTTGGGAATACAAACTATAGATTTTTGATGACATCAATTCTCTTCCAAAAGTGCATTTGTATTGGCTAAAGCTCAGCAATGCTATGGCATTGTGAAATAGCAACTACTATTGCCGCTTACGCTACTGATAGTTAGTCCTCCCCTGACAGGACACTCGTATATGTGTATACACGCAGCTAGCAGCTATAGCAAACCAAATCGTGTGCATATCTAGATAAGATGGAATTTGTACAAACAGCCACCCCCGAATAGTCTGGACATTGTGGCGCCGCCCTTTGATCTGCCGAACTACAGGATTTTTTCTGGTTTCTCAAGCATGAAGACGAAAATTATTCGACGAAAGAATTCCTTGATGAAGGAACAAAACCCGGATGTAAGACGTGAGATGGCAAAGAAGGTATGTTTGGAGTTTACCTGATTCCTGATACAATTAATTATGTAAAAAGTTGGAAGGGAAACAGAGCAAGATATTTCTGGATTCAAGTACAAAGGATATTTCAGGATTTTGCTGTTTACGTATTGCTTAAATCGATTCAATAGTGTTCTGGAGAAACATTTGCTACAGTCTGTTAATTAGGATCTCATAAATGATGCGCATATTTTTCAGCATGAATGCATAATTTTGAACGTTCTGCATTTAAAAGCTCATCAGCGATCGCATTCCTTGCAAAACTCCTTGTAAACTACGAGTAACCAGCAATTAGGTACACCAACTTCAAACTGCTGGGCGTGTATGTACCTGAATCAAGTGCACTAGCACTCACATCTTCCGCGCGTCTTTCCCGGGAATCCGGCAGCAGAGATGCATAATGTCTAAGGATATGTCTCCAGTTAGCTTTTCTTTTTTCTGTACATATTGCATGCCCTACTACAACATGCACTCCAGACTACTGTCGACTCGAGCAGTATCCTGATCCACCACCCTCACATGGAGTACCAAGAATCGAACGGGAATTTTTTATGCATTCCCTATTTTTCTTATGTATGCGTCATAAAGATACAACTTGCAAGGATGTTGAACTCAAAGATTCTTCGGGGACGAAGCTCTTTTGGACGTTGTCGATGTCGATGAAGTTGTTTGCCATCTTTAGTTGGCCCTTAAGTCGCTTGATTCTTTGGCTTCTTGACTGTTCGGTTGCTCTCAGTTAGTTGTTAGCTACATAAGTACGCTAATGATGAGAATAATGATACATGTTCTACAACTTCTTTGGTGACGCTATTAGTAGCGAGTGGAGCAGCAAGGAAGCATACAATGCTGGATATTATGCGAACAGAATATGAAATTACAATGCATAAATTTACTTGCAACTCGTTCTCTATGGAAAAAGGATTTCCTTTTCCTTCACTGTGTCTGGAAGAAGAGCTCAATAAATCATTATTTTGGTCCCTGCAGGCTAATGGATCAATGAATGCTTATTATTCGTATCCTTGCAGACTTGCAGTGTAGGTACTTGAAATCGGATACGAAGATTCTGTAGATGCAGTTTTCAGTACGCCCGTGAACTAAGAAAATTGTCTTACCAGTTTAAGCTAGCAATGCACGTTTTTTGTTAATTTTGAATGCAAATCTCAATTTCCGCTTGTTTTCAAGGAACCTCCTACAAATATGAGTTAAGTGGTCCCTTCTGTGTAAAAGAATATTCCTCTTTATTTTTCTTAGCAAATCATTTCCCAGGAACTTTAGAATAATTCTAAAATATTATGAATTCCTAGAAATCAAAACTCGGTGAATAAATCACGGAATAAAACTTTTGTTTCAATCTTCTTAGTTTCAACTCATTAGATAGTTTCACACTTGGATTAAGTTTCTCTAAAACTGAGACTGTACATTCACTTAATTCATTGGTTGGATTGCATCTTCTTCGCTCGAATGATTTTTAATTTTCTCCACTAAAACGTTCGGAGGGTAGAATGAAGTTGGTGCCTGAATAACTTTTTCGCAGATAACAATAGCAAACAAACTTTCCCAAACAACTCGAAGAGAGGGAGAAATACTTTTGTTTTATATAAAGTGAGAAAGTTTTGAGTCATTCATTCCAATGACTGAAGTGTGTTTGGAAAACATGGAAAAATAAAGTGGAGTCTACCGTACAAATTTGCTGCTATATATGAGGCTTGCGGCTAGTATTTCTTGGAGAATGGAAGGATATTACTTAGTTCAGCTGTTGCCTCGAAATAACTTCACAGCGAGTTTAGATGATACTATTTCTAGCGCATATTGAATTTTATTAGTGAAGTTTTTTCATAAATTTTCATAAGAAACTTGATAATGAAGTGAAAAGGGCAGATACTAAAGAATATATAACTGTCATTTATGTATTTCCATATCAATCATTTTGAAAAAGGATACTTGTAACATTTACACGTACTTTGATGTGGGGAATCAATAATTTATCACAGTTATGATATTAGTTAATATAAATTATGCAACACACGTTTTGCAATGGAAAACTATTATCTGTATCCATCATACTTACTCCTCTCACAAACTGTATATTTATTGGTTTAGGGTCAGTGAGTAAGCAATCACAAATCTGAATCATCCACAATGCTACCAAGTAGTGGAACAACATACATATACCAATAATTTTGCTTTTTAGAGCTTTGTTAAAAAAAAGTTTACAAAGACCTACTAATCTCACGTCTGTCTGTCCGTGCGTCACAAACTATAGCGGCTAGAAAGCTCAAACTTTGTGGAAGGATCAGAAGTGGTAGTTGTTGTGTATTACTTACACACCCACACTTGTAGAGATCATTGTATCGCCATTGCGCTCTATACTGAATAAAATAGTCAGTTGATCACTGACAGTCCAAGCAAATAGTTCGTACCTCAAACATAAAACTTGGCGACGAGATGGCTTTAACCCAAAATGGCGCTCATACGAGTAATAGGATTCATGAAGCGGTTCGACCCTGCAGGTGGTGAGATCGAGTCGTATTTAGAAAGATTTGATCAGTTTTTGGCGATTAATGTGATTGACGATAAACATAAAAGTTACGATGAGAATTGCATATACCTGTATTGGGCCGGTTGCGGACGGAGTATTGAAAAATTTATTTCCGCCAGACATTGAGAACAGCAAGACATAAGACCAGATAAAGCTCAAGTTAATCGAACATTACGGAAAAAGACATCTATAATTGCTAAGAGATTTCATTTTTACGAACGAAATCAGAAGCTTCGAGAAAATTAACGTGATTATTGTCTGGAGTTAAGAAGGTTAGTAGCAAAATGCAAGTTCAATTCATTTTTATCGGAGGTTTTACGAGACAGGCTACAAGACAGCAGCGTCTATTGTTGGAGGAGGACTTAACGTGGGACTCAGCAACAAAAAGAGCATTGTCCATGGAAACCGTATTCAGTCGTTCCGAGTTTATGCATCAGCCAAATACATCTGCGGATGCATTATCGATGTCAAATTGAAACAAAAATGATGGTTCAAACAAACATTTTGTGGTTAAAAATTACGAAGAACCAAAATGCAAAGTGAGATTCTATTCACATTGCAAGTGTGATGAGCGAGGCCACCTTACAAAAATTTGCACACAGAATCGGGAGAAAATAGACAACTTTGTCGAAGAACAAAGTAGTGGTAAATTGGAAGTGATTAATATGGTATTGGCAATCGGACAAATGGACACTTTGTTATTTTGCATGTGTCTAAACGATGTCGCCATTGACGCTAACATCGGTAGTGGCGCATGTATATCGGTGTTGAATAAAGACGCACACTAAAATATTTCGAACAATGGGTCTCATGCGGTGCAATACGGTCTTGAAATCTGTTAGTGGAGCTAATTTAAATGTTTGCGGTAAAGGTATTGGTATAAGGTTCAGAAAGTTCGAGTCGAGCAGTCGTTTAGGCAGCACGAATCAACCATCGAGCAGCAAGAGCTTGTCGGTTGAGCACAAGAGTTTTTCAGCTTTCGGAGGTTTTTCTTCGGATGTTTTCGGAGGATTTATATGAATACTGAATTTTGGAGTAAAGTGAAAATTTCAGGATTTGCGGATTTTCTGAGGAAGATTTGTTTGGAATTTGTGGAAAGGAGTTAAAGCACCTGGATAAGGTGTATAGTGTGAGCACAAGTGGAGTGGAGTAGAGGAAAGGAAAGGGAGTTGAATTTGGAGTTGGAAACAAACGAAAAAATTATTATTAAGGCTTTTTGTTTTAAGTGTTACTGTTTTTGTTTATAATATAATGATTTTGTTTTTTAGTCTTTCAATCACTAGACAACAAGGGTCTCAGTTTCTACTCTCTTTTTCTCGCAACAGTTTTCCAAGTTCTGTCTTGGAATCTATGGGTATGGGGGAAAATAATGAATATGAGGAGCTCTCCGCCGTTAAATCTAGCTGCACGCGGAAGGCGAGAAAAACTTGCAGCGTTTCTGCAAGGAATTTGGGAGGGATATAAAGGAAGCGTTCATCCTCGACTTGCTTGCTAGTAGCAAGATGCAACTGAAAGTGCCGGAGGTCTCCAGTGACATGGAGATGGATTCTGGTGGAAGTTCCACGGACAGATTAGATGCTTTCGTAAAGCCGGGAGCCAGAAAGAGGCCGATGAAATCTCCAACGCAGGACCTACATCAAAACTATCCAAGACCCTTGAAGTGAGCGAGCGGGATTTTCGCCAAAAGGTGACGAAAATAGCTTCCGCTAGTTTCTCGGAGATCAAACCCAAGCCGAGTGGAAGGCCGGGCCTAGAGGGAAAATAAAGGGAAATCGAAGTCCCAGCAGCCAAGCGTGGCTGCTACCAAAAAAGAGAGGCTGCCTCCTATAGTGTGCTATAGGCTTGACCTGAAGATTTTCAGGGATAGCGTCAAAAAGGCTTGCGCACGAAATTCTGAAAAGGGGCCAGAGTTCAACATTATGGTAAACAGCTCCTCACGAACTTCGCTCACACCAGTCTTTTTAATTTTCTAAAGTGTGCGAAGATGGCTTGCTACACGTACACCCTTCCAGGAGAGAGAAAATTGACTCTCCTTCTCAAAGGCGTGCACAGCTCATACGACGAGAATGATGTGGTCAAGCTGAAGGAACATCTCAGAGAAGATATCCTTTCAGCAAAAAAGTTCTCCACTATAACCTCTAGGAGGGAAAAAGGACGCTTTCATCCTTCTTAGTCCAGAAAGCAATGGACATAAAGTTCTCATTGTACCAGAAAATATAATTGGAGCGTCTGCAGAAAAATTGCACTCCCCAGTGCTTCAACTGCCAAGGACGAATTACTTTTATCAATATTTACCGGAAGACATCTTGGAGCTTCATCGTAGATAGCTTAGAAAGCTACTCGCAAGAATCTACCACCGCAAATTAAATATAGTCCACTAGGAGTATGAACGTATTTACCTAGTGATTACGTCTCTAAACTGAATGATCTCGAGGAGAACCACAGCTTATGCTAACGAGCGGTTTGAACGGGCCCTGGAAAGTATCAAACCAGGTCCCTGTATGTTTTCTCACATCAATAGGACAACGGGCTGAAAAAGTCTGCACAGGGTCTTCACTTATGATAGATCTATGCTCATGGATGACAAAGCCATCGCTAACTCTATCGCAAAACATTTTGCGAAAGCTCTTCATGGAGAGAAAGCAAGTGAGAACTCTTCCGTTACTTAGTTAGTGAGCAGCACCACAACGAATCTCGACAGGGACAATGATCAATTGTGCTTGGCTCGATTCTCTATTTCAAATCCCTCTGACGCACCTACTGGCTATGGTCTTTTTGTCAGTCCTGAGCGACTCACTTTGTTGGCAATGAAGCAAAATTCGAAAAAATTAGCAGGGGCTGATGGAATCTCCAATTATATGCTTGAAAGGCTTCCCCCTGTTTTCTTTGTTCTCCTCGCTATCATTCTAAATAACTGCATTAATATTTACTACTTCCCTCAGCAATAAAAATGTGCAAAAATATTCGCAATACCCAAGAAGTCGGACAGTACTGACGTAGTCGATACTCGTCCGATTTCGCTGCTTTCAAACATTGGTAAGCTTCTTGAAAGTGTAATATGTGAAGGCATCCTACAATTCTCTGCCGGAGCAAGAATTGTGCCGGAAAGACAATTTGGCTTCAAAAAAGCTCACCCACGGTGGATGCTATGACCGATGTAATGAGAAGCTGGCGCAACATTAAGCTTGTTGTAGCTTGCCTGATCGATGTGGAGTAAGCTTTTGACTCTGTATATATTAATGGGCTTCTCTATAAAAAGATAAACCTTGATTTTTTGGCCCATATTGTGAAAATTATAGGCATCTTCATGAAGGGACGAACTGCTTTTGCGGTGGTTGGTGGAGCTAGTTCACGCCCATTTAGTATTGACTCAGGGGTCCCACAGGGGTCTATATCAGGGCCATATCTTTTCAACGTATTCACCACTGACTTCCCGGGCGTAAGAGATGAATATAAGCCCGGAATCCAGGTGAACGTCTTTGCTGACGACTTGTTTGTATGGTCATCTGAGCACAATTTGCACTCTGCTAGGATGCCGCTTCAAAGATATTTGGAATCTCTTACCGCATATTACCGGAAATGGGAAATTAAGGTAAATGCAAAGAAAAGTGAATTGATTGTGTTCAAGGACCCTCACAAAAATTTCGGTCGTTGTGCAAGAGGCATCTGTGACTTCAGAATTAAGTTTAATGGGCAGATGGTACACTGTTCTAGGCAAACGAAGTACTTAGGGATAGCTTCCGACAAGAAAGCTACCTTTAGTCCTCACGTTGATAATATTTTGAAAAAAGTGACTTATGCGTACCATCTTCTTTTACCTCTTTTCAGGAAACATTTGACACGAGCCAGCAAGTCAAGGTTTTGGCTTATAAAATCTTGATTTATCCCATCATCACATATGCGGTGATGATATGGATTGGAGCTCTGAAAACAAAATGAGGCAAGATAGGATTAGTGGAGCGAAAAATCCTTCGAGGTTGGACAGGCCTATACAGACGAGAGGACGGACGGTCTTACCCCAACGAGATGCTGTACCAGGAGAAAGGAATAGAGCCGATAAAATCGTATGCAGAAAAGCTTGCGGAAGCGGTTATACGGAGAGCCAAGGAGCATCAGGCGGGAATCGTAAGGAGAGCGACAGACAACCGCGCTATAGACACAGCGAATGAGCGGTTTTTAAGGTATTTGTAAGGAAATAATGTACTTAATTTTAAGGAAATCAATTTTAAAACTAAATGTTAGAGCAATTGATTTTATAAACTTCTTTTATAATCTATTAAGGTATGATAATGTTGTGGGTGTCAACATTTAAAAATTGTTTTTGCAAAACAATGTATATTATAATGTAATTAAATTAAGTTATTATTGATTATTGAACTTCGGCAAAAGCTCTAAGGCACAACCCGCATGTATATTGTTAGGTTAAGTTATTAATGAATTGTATACATGTAAAAAAATGAAAAATCACCAAATTAATATCACACCTACACACTTCCAGAGGATAGACAGTTGAATATTGTCATTAGGGTCCTGTAGGGCCTTTCAGTGGAAGAAATCTAAGAAGGGTTATACTCTCAGGGCTTCAACCCAATATAAGTCGACTATATTTAAATGAAAGAAGGTCTTTCTAGAGTAGTCCAGGTCCTCATGTCAAAATCTGACACAAATATTTATAATATTAAATCTGTTTGCCACCTTACGTGCATCGCGGAAGCACAGCATCCAAGTACGGGCCAGGGTATGTGCCACAATTGCCAACAATTAGGACATTATTTTAAGAACTGTAAAGCACAGTCTCGATCCGTAAAATGTGATTCGCTTTACCATTTCTCGGACTGTCGAAAAAAAATTGAAGACAAGCCAAAATATGTTCACTCTACTGGAGAACATGGGGTTGCCTCAGGAATCCAAAGAACATGAGAACATCGCTCGCGCAGGTTGCTGCGACCGAACACACACAGCCAGCACAAAAAAAACAATCACGTCACAGACATCTCCATGTTTATTAAATCAACCTCACAATGAGGACCAAATGTTTGCCAAAATACAGACACAGTTCCAAAACATGATGCAAGAGATGATGGCAAACATGATTCAAACCATGTTCGCTACATCGCAAAATCTCGTCAACACTAAACACTAATGAGCTTAATGCACCACGTTTCAATTCTGACGTGGAATGCAAATTCCTTGCTTTGGCATAATGGTGAGTTACAACAATTTATGTATGATCATAAACTTGACACCGTTATGATTCAAGAAAACTTTTTGAAGCCTGGAAGACGATTCCGCATCCCTAACTACATTATGTACAGAAATGACAGAATGATGGAAAGAGTAGGTGGAACGGATATTCTCGTGAGATGAAATGTTAGCCATTATCTCATTATTACCCCCACACTTCCAAAACTAGATGCCACAAGAATCAAGGTATGAGCTCTCTCTCTCTGCCTACAATTCTCCAAGAAATAGAAATCCCTAAAATGATCTTCGAGCACTTGCTCCATTTGAAGGCGCTATCTTCATCGCAAGAGATCTAAATGCCGCACACCGTCTTTGGGGGACTGTGAGAAGCAATAAAGCTGGAACAAAGCTCAATACATTCATCATAGAAAACCACTTCAGCCTACATATCCTCAATGAACCAACACATTTTGGATCAAGAAATGGCTTTGCAGTGGACATTGAAATATCGCGAGATCCCACACATAATTTTCGGTTAAATGTCCCCAACGAACTATCTTCCTCATAGAAAACATCTTCATTGATGTTCCTATGCACGAAAACAAAATTACAAACTGGAAAGCGTTTAAAGTCGCATTGGCCAATGAAACTAATTTTCAATCACCTGAAATGGCCGACAACATTGACAACATCATTGAGAACGTAATTCAGAAAATTTTATAGGTAAAAGGAGACAATACGGTTATAACTCCGAGGAGGGTAGCGAGCCCCTATGAACTCTCTCAGAATATCAAACAACTGATCAGGAGAAGGAATCAAGTTTGGAGGAGAGTTACGTTTACAGGTAACTCTACGCTACGCATAAACGCTACTTGGATAACAAATGAAATCCGTGATAAGATGAGGGCTTTCTGAAAAGAGCAGTGGGAGAGCCTTTTGCAAAGTCTCGAGCCTGGGTGTGGTAGTGTCTGGAGAATGTGCAAATGCTTTAAAAAAAACAGTAAAATTATGATACTGCCAATTCATGGTCCGAATGGGATAAAATTCTACAAAGCAAGTAAGGCGGAAGCATTTGCAGATTCTCTAGAAACGCGATTTCGTGAAAATTCTTCAGATAAAGGGGACTATGAAACCGAGGAAAGAATTGTATCTTCTGCCAACAGACTCCTGATGGAAAGCATTCTATATGGGGGCAGAATTGAACCAACAGACTTAGAAGAAATCAAAAACATTATACAGACACTCAACAAACATAAAGCACCTGGATATGACACTATTACAAAAACAATGATTTCTTGGCTACTAGACAATATTTTATAAATACTCACTGACATTATAAGTGCAATATTCCATTTGCAAAAGTATCCTAAAATATGGAGATCAGCGACTATTATTTTTTTCCCGAAACCTCGAAACAACCCAAAATTTCCACAAAACTGGTAAACCATCAATCTCCTCTCATTGCTGTTGAAAATTGCAGAAAGAGTGATTCTGCATCGACTTAATGAGGTTGTATCTGGCAAAGATATTATACCGAAGGAAATATTTGGGTTCATAGCTAAACACTCTACTCAACTTCAGTTGGTTGGAGTGGTTCGACAAATCAGAACAGGCATAAATCGCAGGAATTCAAAAGGCCTAGTTATGTTTGGCAAAGCTGAGGCCTTTAATAAAGTCTGGCATGCAGGACTTATCTTCAAAATGCATCAGTTCAGTACGCCACAGCAGCTCACTCAAATTAATGGCTTCTTCTTGGAGGGCAGAACATTCCGTGTTACAATTGACAAGCAACTCTCAAGCCTGAGACCAATTGATGCTGGA
Source organism: Odontomyia ornata (assembly GCA_963969285.1). Taxonomy (NCBI): domain Eukaryota; kingdom Metazoa; phylum Arthropoda; class Insecta; order Diptera; family Stratiomyidae; genus Odontomyia; species Odontomyia ornata. The sequence goes on from OZ017742.1 coordinate 114,934,887, forward strand.
GTTCTTCAGATCTCGCCTACCTCACCGGTTGTATACAATATATTTACTGCAGACTTTCTTACTCTGCCTCCAAAAGTAAAACTATCACTCTACACCAATGATACGGGTATGTTCATATTTAGAACAGCACAACAAGCAAGAGTCCTCACCTAAAACTTGCAACGGTCAATAAATATTTTTTTGGAATACTTTTGTAAATGGGAAATTAAGATTAATTATGATAAAACACAGGCCTTATTTATCACAAGGAAAACACTACAAACTCAACAGAGTCTTATCGCTGACAATGAAATAAAAGACTGGGCACCAACGGCTAAATACCTTGGACTAACATTCGACAGAAACCTCACATAGAAACAACACATAAAAAATAAACGGAGACCCTGTATTGGACTTCTCCCCTCTCTATACCCACTCATTAAATCCAAAACACTTAGCCTTAAAAATCGAATGCTATTATACAAATAAATTTACGACCGACGCTACTATACGGTAGTTCTGCTTTCTACCAGACTAACAAAAAACACTCCAGTCCTTACAAAACAGAATTATTCTAAATGTCTTAAGAGTTTCAGGGTGCATAAGAAACACTGACATATAGAAAAGTACATACGTGACAAAGCACTGAAACTTTTTGACACAATTAACAATCATACTAATAGGACACTGGCATTCCATCAAACTGTACGGAACGGGGATGAATTACGTTTTCCAACTATCCGCTAAATAATTGTATAAAAATTTATTTCTAAATTTATGTATATAATGACTGAAACTGGCTCAGGAAGGTAGACGGGTACTAAAGTTCACACAGATACGAAGGAGTTAATGTGCTAAATCGCACTAATTTCAAACCCCCCACATTCAAAGACATCAGATATATTAGTCAAAAAACTCCGACAAAAATACGAAAATGTATTTACAGACGACGAACCGTGCATTAATGTGTGGTCAACATAGAATTGAAATCTAATGCAATGCCAGTGTATAAGAAGGTATATGTGGTACCATACGGATCGCGTGAGACTAACGAAAAGGAATTTAAAGATATGCAACGGAAGGGCATATTGGAGCCTTTAGACCATAATGATTGGGTGAGCCCAATAATAGTCATACCAAAGAAGGAAAGTGGAACTCGTTCGTGCACCGATTTTATGCAAACACTAAACAAAGTTATTGCACTCAACGCGTATCTGTTGCCGACGGCAACCGATATTTTTGTAACGTTAGCAGTTGAGAAGGTTTTAGCAAGAATCGGTTTGGAAGGAGCATTCCAGCAATTAAAAATTTGTGAGAAATCAATGCCATATTTTACAATAAATACCCATATTGGACTTTTCCGGCACAAAGTTTGGATGTCCGGAATATCAGCTGCACCAGCCCTTCTCCAAAAGACAATCGGCAGTATACTAAAAGGATTGGAACACATCGTTTGTTACTTTGACAACATATTGGTGGCTAGACGAGATAAATAACACTGCCGTGATATCATGAATACTGTTTTCGAAAGGTTGGTGAAATTCAACGTGAAAGTAAATCCCTATAAATAAATGTGTTGAGTATTTGAAACATCGAATAGATCAAAACGGAATACCATTCAACGAACGAGAAAACAAAGGTAATCATGGAGGCACCTACTCTAAAAAATGTGCTGCAACTGCGTTCATTTTTGGGATTGGTATATTTTTACAATCAATTTTTACCAATGTTGTCAACGGAATTGAAGCCACTCTGCAATCAACTTCGCAAGGGCAATCAATTTAAATGGTTCAGTGCATGCAGTAAGGCTTTTCAGAAAGGCAAACAAATGTTAGCTGAGAATCAAGCAATCCTTACGAACCGTCTTAAAAAATTATTGTGATGGTGGATGTGAGTCCATATGGATTGGAAGAAATTTAATGTAACATTTAGATGAAACCGATAGACCTGTATCATTCGCTTCAAGTATGTTGTCAGAGACACAACAAAAATACAGTCACTTAGAAAAAGAGGCAGAGGCACTGGCGATAGTATTTGCGGTAAGAAGATTTCTAAAATACCTTTATGGGCGTATGTTATGCTTAAACTGGTCACTGGTAACCGGCCAACTCAAATGACTTTGTCACCGAATAAGGCTATTACAACGTTGGCAGCAAGTCACATGTCAAGGTGGGCACTAATTTTATCTGCATACCGGTACAAACTGGTACACAAAAAAGGTCCCTTATTAGCTGCGGCTGGTGCACTCTCAAGACTGCCAATGAATGTAAATTTGGAGAAAGATTGTAATGTATCAATGATCGAAGGAGACGATGACTCGGAGGCCGATACGTTTTATGACGTGGACTACATACGAGGGACATTTCAAAAGTGTCCGGTCTTACCGGTAAAATGTCATGGTACATTCAAGTTCTCTTGCCAACCAATAGATGCCCATATGTATGCCATAAAAATTTCAAGTCATTCCGATAAGTACAAAATGCTTGGTACTCTTGCAAAGTTGACAGGTGACGTTTGTTAAGAACAACGGATAAAATTGAGTGTCACGCGGTGCTAAATTACCTCTATTTGAAAAGGGAAATAAAGAGGGAAGTGAAAGAAGAGTTAAACTCCATGTATGGTGAATTGTCGCCCTCATTTACAACCATGAAATATTGGGTGGCTGAGTTCAAACACGGTCGTACAAGCATTTTTGATGATAAATGTTCTGGATGTCCAAAAACTGTTTCAATGGAAGATAACGTCAGTTTATTGCACACAATCGTGATGGAAGATTACCGATTAACCATAAAGGAAATTGCTGAGGCTTATGAAATATCAACTGAATGGTAGTATAAGATTTTACATGAAGATTTATGCATGAGAAAATTATTTGCGCGATGACTGCCGTGTTTGTTGACAACCGACCAGAAGCGTGTACGTATGCACATGTCGCACAAGACTCTTCAGTTGCTCCAAAAGAATCCCACCAAGTTTTTGCACTGATTAATTACTGTCGACAAAACCTGAGTCCATCACCATACTTCGAAGATTTAACAACAGTCAATGCAGTGGATTGTGGTGGGGAAACAGTTCCAAAGAAGCTGAACGTAATTTTTTCTGCCAGAAAGGTTATGGCGAAAATTTTTTGGGACAGCCATGGAGTAAATATGGTTGATTACCTTCAAAAAGGTAAACCTATTAACGGACCCGATTACGCTACGTTACTCGGCAAATTGAAAATGGAACTCAAGCAGAAGGGACCATACTTGGCGAGGAAGAAGGTAATGTTTCGTCTAGACAACGCGCGAGTCCACACATGCATGGTTGCAATGGTGGAATTGGACGAATTGAAGTTCGTATTGCTTCAACTAGTTACTAGACCTAGCTCTGAGTGACTTTTTTTTGTTCTCCAACTTGAATAAATTTCTGGTTGGGAAAAAACATGGGTCAAATACGAGACACTAAACCTGTTTTTTCAGGATTAACTAAAGAATAGGTTTCTGATGGCCTTAAGGGTTGATCAAAGCGTTTGACTAAATGTATTGACTTGTGTGGAGACTATGCGGAGAAATAAATTGCTGTTAAGCTTGAATTATGGGTTGTTATTTGAAAGACCGGAAAATTTTCAAATTACCCTCGTAGTGATAGATTTTTGTTGACTATTGAAGGCTACGGATGACAATCTTGTCTTCTCAAAAGCGCGGCAAACGACAGAGAGTGGTTGGCCAGAAAAATGCGCAGAGGAGGCACTACGTCCGTATTTTCGATGAAGGAACGAACTGCCTATTGAACGTAAAATTATGCTTTGGGGCATGCGCACAATAATCCCTAGAGTTTTACAATACGAGGTTTTGAAACTGTTGCATGGCCAACATATCGGAAAGGTACGAATGAAAATGCTCACAAGTAGTATTTGTGGGGTGCCTGGGCTCGATTCAGATATCGAAGAATTTGGCAGAAAGTATTTAACATGCCTACAACTCGGCAGAATGGAGCCGTCAATGGCGTCAATTTGGCCAAAATCAAACCTAAATTGGTATCGTGTACATGCAGACTTTTTTAATTTCCGAGGACAAAGTTTTTTGTTATTAATTGTTAATCAAACCAAATGGATGGAGATAATACATATGCATCGGACGTCGGCTGCAGCAGTAATTGGAAAACTGAGAAAGAAATTTTTCAATTTGGGACCTACCAGTGGAATTTGTCACGGACAATGGGCCTCCTTACAATTCAGCAGCATCAATAGAATTTCTAAAAGCTCATGGCGTTTGACCGATGAACGGTCCTCCAGATCAACCCCAAAGCAACGGCCAAGCAGAACAAGCAGTTCAAATAGCTAACACAATGCTTGGGAAAGCACGAATTCACCCAGATGTGTGTTTGTTTCAATTGTAAAAATTAATAGATTAGTTTTTATTCAAGTATCGGAACACACCATGTACTGAAACAGGAAAAGCACCAGTTGTAATGAAACTGGATACAAAGCCAGGGGATATATTACAAATGCTGAAGCCTCCTGTTGAATGAAATGAGTCTGAAACGAATGAAAGGGAATAACCCACGGCAAAACAATTTAAAGAGATATGGGTGCAATTAAATAAGAACACACAGTCGTGAGCGCATTATCAAGAAATAAGAAATCAGTGTAATTGTATTTGTTTAAAGTCTACAGTATCGGCAGATCAGCTCATATTGATCAAAGTAGGAAGTGTATACCATTTGGCGGAACCTCTACTCATCGATCAAGGAGAGTGGTCTTAGGAAACATTCCAGGATAAGCCAAGTGAACCAGTATCACAACCATTAGTGTTCGTAAACGATGTAGACCCACATTGTAACCCACACGCACCCCCAGCTAAGCAGCCTACGCCTGTTCGACATAAAAATGATCAGAAAGAAAGATGTTCACGAAGACAACCTAACCGAGAAAGAAGAAAACCTGATCGATTGAATTTCCGATAGAGTTAAAAAAATTGTATATTGCTATTGAATTAAAATCACGAAGGGTGTTGGGTATTAATTGCATACCCACACTTGTAAAGATCATTGTATCGTCATTGCGTTCTATACTGAATAAAATAGTCAGTAACAGCCTAAGCATCTAGTTCGTACCTTGTTCAAACATAAAAGTAGTCGCTCAAAAATTTCAATCTTATCAATCGTTTTAAAAATTTGTAAGGAGAGTCTTGCCCCTTTTATAACGAAGTGGCAATTTAAAAAAAATTGTTTGATTAAAAGTAGTCGAATAAGGTATTAAATGGATGGTCTTGATAAGAACTTTCAGAGTTTCACGGGGATAATAGCTATCTCAATTGTATAGAATTACAGTAACAATAACATGTGTTGATGGTTGATACATATTACAAATCAATCTAATCACTCTTATTTTCTTCGGGTTTTCATGAAAATTTCAACCTGGTGGATTCCTCTTCTAGCGGGAGGGGAAAGGCGAAGAAGAATTTACAGACAAGCAATCCCAAAGCCACAACATCACCGGCTGCCATGAGCCCCTTTTATTTTTAAGGACTGCCCGAACATAATGTGCCACCTGGTTCCATTTACCAACGAATTCAAATACCACCACTACTTTACTATCCAGGGTGAGCTCTCCCGTCTCCCTGTACAGGTCCTGTCGCAGCTTATCCCATTTTGTACACGCAAAAAAGGGTGGCATTAACCGTCTTCCTCTCCTGGTCAAAACCGACAATCAGGGGACCGTGACTTACCAATCTTGTGCAGGTAAAACTGAAAACACCCATGCCTGCTCAAAGGCTGGGTCAGATAGAAGTCAGTCTTCTCATGACTTCAATGTAGTCATGGTCTCACACCTGATATGAGGGGCACAGTCCTCCTTCCTTTCGTGCAATTCCCCCAAGACTGCTGCCAATTATTGAGTCTCTCCTCGCGGGCAACTGTCTCCCTCTTGTCCTCGTTTCAATACAGGTAAGTAGCACAGCGCTCTTTAGTCAGGAGGGCGACAGGTATCACGCCTGCAACAATTCTCGTAACATCTCATGGTGGTTTCCAGACAGGGATCTGCCATTGCGACACTAACAAGGTTGCCAGATTGCCGAATGTTAGATCCCTCTCCGGGACCAAGCTGCAAATTATAGCATACTCACTTAACGAGCTGGTTTCTTGATTCCAAAATATTGAAAAATATTTCCTCTACATTTTAACCAGTTTTGAGGGCTCACACATATTATTCTGTCTGGGTGGGTATCTACGAGAACGACTTGACTTTTATGTATCTCTGGCTGAAAAAAAAAACAACTTTGAAATTTAACATAAAGGAACAGTTTGTGTAAAAGCGTCATCAAATTCATCCGCAAACATACGGAGATTTTGTCTAGTTTGATCGCGACAAAATAAGTCTAACTTAATACGGGATTAGAAGTGTGAAGATGGAGGTATTCATGTTTCGAAAAGAGCTACCATTAGTAGCATTTAAATTAACCTAAATAATGTAGAACATCAATACTAAACTGATAAGCAGCTAAATCAAATCTCTAAAATCAAATTAGTGCAACTGCGACCACACTTACCATATTTATTTGTCCCCACATTTGCTTATCCAAAATACATCTCGTCGAAATTAAAAGATTGAATGTCCGATTTCGGGTATATAGTCCTTATAACCAACTACCTTCCTGTAACCTTTAACACAGTATTTCATTATTATGCCATCGTATACATTATCATTATAAATTGTACATTTAATTACAACTGCTTTCAATTCTCGCAGTCAATCATAAAACCCACGTACTACATGTATACGAGTCAAGTCCCCGCCAACGCAGACCTCATGATATGTCCTTACACCTATTTTTAAGCTTTTTGACTCCATCATCCATATCACATTGCACGGCTAATAAAACAAAGGATGATAGCAGGTTGTCAAAATATTTTTTTACGAACAGCTTGCTTCCTCGCTTGTCTTCTTGAAATAAGTGACTTTTATTACAGTATCTAGTATGATAATAATCGTAAAAAATTATTGCATAACAACGTAAACTGTTTTCTGCACATAACTTGACTTATATGTTAGTACTTAGTTACAGGAGGCAATGAGAAATTTCAGTATCCAATTCAGGATAGCTTAAATTTGGCTAAATGATTGCAGAAACAATTTCAATTTTGATGGACTGTATCTTAAAAATTAACAATATTTTTCTGCTGTAAACATATCTTCTCTTTTCCGTTTGAATCCCACATATGTATATACGAGTAATTATCATAAATGCTAATGTACAAGGCAGTGATAATATTCCTACAGTTCAAATAACTGTTTTATCTACCTTGCACCCAGTTAACCATATAAATACTTTGAACGTCAACCATTACGATTACAATTACGATGTGAGATAATTTTTTTTTCTAATTACGTTGGTGTTCACCACTCATTAATTTTGGTTAAGTACAAAACCGTGCATTTTCAAAAGCGTTACAAGTACTAGAGTAAAAGTTCTCATAAGCTGTTATGCATCGTAATTGTAACTCACTTGTACCCACTCCATACTTAGTAATGAATCAGTACAAAATTCCTGCGGGAGCACAAAAGGATAATCTCAAATTCAAGTTAACTACTGCATTTACAGTACAAATGTTATTCATCCTGTTGCGGTTGCCTAATGTTATACGTGTTCAGACTAATTATAAGAGTCAGTGCTGAAACGTATTCACTCGTACTCACACGTCCGCATGCATGAAATTAACAGTGAATATGGGATATCCGCAAATAACGAAAAGTTATTAGCATAATGACCTATCATTCTATTGATTTATTGTGAGTAATCCGGGAATGATTGTTAGGTGGGTGTCCTTGCAAGAGCCCATTAATAAATTGTCGATGACGAACATTGACTACTCTGTATTTGATATGCATAAACTTGATGTGGATATGTGCAATTTGACCATTATTATGTTATTATGTGTGATAAGCATCTATTCCCAAGATCTGATTACACTTAATATTGTATTGTAGGCATATGACTTATGAAAAGAATTGTTCACACGGTACACTTGTAATACAATACAATGAAACAGAGCCGCATAGGACATGTTGACCAGTCAACATCTCCTGCAATTGATGATTAAAACGTCGAAAAGTTCGTGGTTGAAATTGGAAAGTAAAGAATGGGGAGAGAAGAAGAGAAAAGAGGTAGAGCACAGGAAGAAGGAGAGAGAAGAAAGGAAGAGAAGGAAGTAGAAGATAGATAAAGTGAGACAGAAGATAGAGTGAGACAAAAGACAGAAGGAGATAGAGGGTAAAGTGAGACAGAAGATAGAGAGAGATAGAAGATATACAAGGAGAAAACTACAGGGGACTCTGGATGCGCATTTTGGTATTCTTTTGCTGACCTGGGTCAGTTTCACTCATATTTTTTTTCTAAATTTTCAATTTTTTATATTATTTATTGAACTGAAAGTTATTTGGCGGATATCAAATAATAATATATAGATAGTTCTGTTTTCGCGGACAGGATGTCAACGGATGGCGGCGTGATTACCGGACGCGACGCAACGGACCAAGATGAGCAAATTGCTTCGCTGCTTGCTCAGCTCGACAATATAATGCTAATATTAGACGAAGTGTTTGTAACGCTATTTTAAACATAAAAAACACTTGTAAAACAAATGCTGTGCTGGCTAATCAGCAAAAAAAAAAATGAATTGCTAGCTGGAATAAATGCAAAACTATCTAAATTGTTGAAAAATAAGGCAAAGACTAATGGTAAATCTCAGAAAGACAGCCTTCAGATGAAAAAACGAAAAGTGCAGACGTCTTGACCTCCAAAGTTTTGGTCCTCTTCTGAAAATTCGGAAATCGAGATAGAAGTTGACTGCATGAGTAGCAGTAAATGTAAAGATGATGAGACTTTCCCTTTCCTCACGGCAACAAAACCAGCAACGACATTTACAGACATGGCCATGACACCAAAACCAACACTGCCGAACACAAAAAGTACACAACCTGCACCACAAACACAACAACTCAAAACAGTACGAATCATTTTTCTAGACCCTGTGGGCACTTAGTCAATAATGTGAACACAAAACGCAATTTTAAACAAAGCAATGATTAATTACCCACACAAAATCCATAAAGTGGTTGAAATAATTGAGTCGCAGCCTAACGATATCGGCTGTAGCAGGAAGAAGAAAACTCCTACTATTGCCACTTTCAGCACCATTACCGGTGAACACAGTAACTTAGTTCAGTAGTAAATGTGTTAATCGCTCCGCGACTTCCCCCTAAATATATTGGTCGTCTGACAACTGACAGCGGATGTTTTTATTTTATCAATAAATTGTACTTTCTTGGAGTTCAAACTTTCGTACTTCCTTAAGTGTTGATTGTCGGTGGGATTAGATGTTGGATCCGAAGTTGATTTAAAATACGCCGGGTTGAGTCGATCAGTACTAATGTTAATTTGTTTTCCACCTATTCGTATACATTTTAAGGTTGCTCTACAATTTTGTATGGACCTTCATACGGAGGCTCCAAAAGCTCCCTGACTCGGTCAACACGGGCGAAAACATGTGAATGAAGATTTTGCGCTTGTCGTGACGTGATGCTAGAGTGGCTTGTGCAGTCGTCATATGTTCGCAAAACTTTTGGACAAATAATTTGGGATCCGGCGACATGTCTGCGTCGAAAAAGAATTCACGGGGAATTCGTAGATTAGTCCCGTACACAAGTCCCACAGCGGTTGCACTAATATTTTCTTTAATGCTCGTACGCAGTTCTAATAAAGCGATTGGTATGGTTTCAATCCATTCTTGGTTGTTGTGGCACATAGCAGCGGCCTTTAAAAACCAGCGATAATGTTGAATCATCCCATTTGCCGTAGGGTGATATGACATCGTTCGGGTTTTTCTGCAGCCGACCAAGTTTGTTAGCGATTGAAATAGAACGGATTCAGACTGGGACCCCTGGTCCGAGGTTAGAATGCTCGGGGCTCCATAGCGTGTAATCTAGTTGGAACAAAATGCGGTGGTGATTTCGTCCGCCGAGATAGTTTTGATGAAAATCGCCTCACGCTTTCTTTTAAATTGATCAATCATCACTAAAATATACGAATATCCTTTTAAAAGCTTCAGTGGACCTACGATGTCAATATGCACGTAATTAAACCTTGTATCAGGCATATCAATTTGACCTTGTGCAGGCTTGGTATGTCGTCCAATTTTATTCCGCTGACATAAGAGACAAGTCCTAGCGTCCTAGGCCATTCGAGTATATCTTTAGACATACTGGGCAAAGCTTACTTTTTACACAAAAACTTCTTCGCAGCTCTACCACTGGGATAAAACAATCGATGGAACAAATCAAAAACTTATCATCGCAACAGTTTTGGGACGTAAAGCCGAATGTTGCTCGTTGACACATCGCAATAAACAGCTGCCTTGCTGTCGTCTAGACGTAGTCTCCAAAACTGCACGTTCGTTTTGCCTCCTGTGTTCTGTACCTTCTCTAAATCTTCGATTATCACTGCAACTGGTATTTCAATATTGGTAATTCGGAAAAGTACGTCGGCTGATTCGTTGTTGCTTCCGGGTATGTAAATAATATTTGTTGAAAATTGCCCAATGTAATCGAGTTGCTGAGTTGTCTTAGAGATGCCTCGTCACTTTTTAGGTATAAGACGTATATGATGGGTTTATGATAGGTTTAAATAATGAGTTGTCGCCCTTCAAACATGTGGCGGAAGAATTTTGTGGCACTGTGAATTGCCTGCAGCTCCCGATCATAAACTCTGTATTTGCTCTGCACTTTGCTAAAATTCTTGGAGAAGAATCCAAGCGGTTCCCAAACGTTGTTTTTAAATTGCTCGAGAATCGCTCCCATTGTGGTATCAGAATAGTCGCATTTGACTGCTAGTGTAGCATTTTTGATTGGGTATCGGAGCAAAGTTGCGCTGGCAGTTTATTGCTTGCATTCCTCAAAAGCTGCATCTGCTTGTAGGGTCCATGTGATGGCACGGCTATTTTCCTTCTTGCTCCGACGAGGAACTCATGGAGAGTTGCTTGAATGGCTGTTGTATTTTAAAGTGATTTCCGATCGAACTTGATCGCTCCTAGAAATCTGCGTAATTCCATGACAGTTGCTGGTTTTTTTTTAAGTTTAGGATTGTTTCAACTCATGTCGAAATAGGCCTTATACCATGATGTTCGACGAGACATTTTATATATTCCATAGTCGGTTTTCCAAACGTACTACTGTGTCCAAACTGCGCGCGTCGAAGGATTTGGAGAATTATTTTTTTTAGGTTGGTTGTACTGTCAGTGACATCTTTGTCAAATTTAAATGTTGTTTGCGCAACGCTATCCACCTAAAAAGGCCAGAATCGTGGAAAGACAATTCTTGGTTTTTACACCACGATAATCCACCATCCCATACTGCACTCGTAATTCGTAATCATTTCGCCAAAAACTCAACCCGTATCGTTCCGCAACCACCGTATTCACCTGATCTGGTGCTGCGCAACTTCTTGCTGTTCAGCAAGCTCAAAAGACCGCTCCGGGGACATCGTTTTGGTACGATAGAGGAGGTTAAAGCCGCAGCGAAGACGGAACTGAAGGCCATCCCGGGAAGTTACTACAATCAGTGTCTTGAAGATTGGAAAATCCGTTGGCATAAGTGCATTGCATCGGGAGGGGATTACTTTGAAGGGGATGGAATTGATTTGGAAGAATAAATAGAGAATTTTCAAAATAAATTCAATGTCACCTTATATTTTGGACACAGTAGTACATTTCTCTATGTTTATAGAAAGGCCATATTCACGCAGTCTGTCCAGGATAATTCTTAAATGCTTACGTTATTTTTCATGTGTCTTAGAGGCAATTAATATATCGTCAATGTACGAATAACAAAAATCCAGGCCTCATACAGCATGGTCAATGTGGCGCTGGAAAGTTTGCTCGGCGTTGCACATACCAAATGTAATCACCTTAAATTCGAATAATCCGAATATCGTTATAACGACAGCCTTTGGAACATCCTCAGGAGCCACCGGAATTTGATGGTGTGCCCGCATCAGGTCGAGCGCCGAAAATACCGTGCATCCACTGAGTCTGTGAGCAAAGTCACTACGATGAACAATGGTATATTTATCCGGGGTGGTGATTGAGTTCAAACGACGATAGCCACGATAAGGTCTCCACTTGCCAGTTTTCTTTTGGATTAGGTGTAGTGGACCTGACCACTGACTACTTAACGGCTGAAAAATTCCTTGTTGTAGCCTAAATTCGAATTCTGCTTTTGGTACTCCCAGCTTCTCAGGTGTTAGGCGTGTTGCCTTTACTGCAACAGGACGGCCTTTAGTTGCAATGTAGTAGTAAATGCCATGAGCCATAACCTTCCTCGTATCAGATGGTACAGTTAAATTGGTATAGTCCTTCAGCAGATCGTAGTATTCCGAGTTTTCTTTTAGATTAGTAATGGTAGCATAGGCTTGGTTGATAAATTTAGCATTATCTCCTGATTTAGTTTCACTGTCAATCAATATCTTCTGAGGTAAATCTACTATAAGGCCAAAGTGTAGCAAAAATCCGCTCCGATTATTGGTTGCCTTACATTGGCAACTACAAATCTCCAAGCAGACGGTCTACGAAATCTGATTTAGTTTCACTGTCAATCAATATCTTTTGAGGTAAATCTACTATAAGGCCAAGCAGACGGTCTACGAAATCCGAGATCAAGTGCATTAGTTTCTGGCCGTGTGTTTTAATCGGAGAATCATTCGCAGCATAAAGCTCCGATTCCCCTGAAGTAATGTGACTTTTATCCCGTGGTAGGAATTAAATTTTGGCTCCAGTATCGATGAGGAAGCGAGTTCCACTTTTACAATGGTGGATTATTAGTCGGCGATAGTTTACATGAAGTTGGTCTTCGGGACGACAAATTTAGTTCGTCGACAATTCTGGGCACGCTTTCCGAAACGCTGGTGAAAAAAAAAAACTATTGTCGGTTCGTGAATTTGATTGGCCTCTTTTGGTCATAGGTCTGGAGCGTGAAACGTTTAGAATTTGCAAATCTAGGTGATCCATTTGATTCACTAGTTGAGATAAAATTTCATTCGTTGATTCTCTGTGGACTACCGCAACACCGGAAGGCTGCTCAAGTTTGATCAACAAATTCGCCACGACACGAATATTTTCCGGGAGTTGTTCCAGGAGCAGTGATTGTAACATTGCATCAGTTAATTGCGCCCCTCCGGTGTTTTGAAGACCCTGTAGGTAACGCAAAGGCTTCCTTTCATCCGGATTTAGTTCTTGTAATAAGCGCCTTAACTTGGACTCAGTGGACTCCGCAAACGCCGTCAAAATTCGTTGCTTCACTACTTCATATTTGTTTTCAGCTGGCAAGTTCCGAGCGATTGAGATGACGTGCGGTAGAATATTGGCCTCTGCTTGCTGAATCACATATTTGAACTTTGTTACGTCCTGTGTTATGTGATGCGTATGGAATGCAGCTTCAACTTGGTCGAACCAAAACGAAGCATCGAAAAATAAATTACGTGTTGAAAGCCTATGCATAATTAGCACGTTTGCTTTTTAAAGAGCTTCCGCCGGCTCCATATTAGTTTCGATATCCATTTTTCTTGGTGTCACTTTGCAAACAACATAAAAGTATTCAAGTCTAAATTTGGCGTTTATTTTCCATCTAATCACGTGTGGGTCACCAAATATGGGCACTTAGTCTATAATGTGAACACAAAACACAATTTCAAACATAATAATGCTTTATCGCCCACACAAAATACATAAAATGATTGAAATAATTTAGTCGCGGTCTAACGATGCCGATGCCTAAACACTTGGTATTACTAAGACACAAAACATATCATACACATCTGCGAAAAGAGTCTACCTCGGCACACAAAATATACCAACTACGCCTACAGATCACGGTTGACTGACAAAAGCACTAGCTGACAAAGAAATATAATACCACACTTACATACTTCCGGAGGATGAATTGCTGAATGCTGTCATCAGGGGCCTGTATGGCCTTTCAGTCGAAGAGATCAAGGAAGCCTTACAGTCTCAGGGCTTCAACTTAATAGAAATTTACTATATCAAAATGAGGGAAGAGGTTCCTAGCGTAGTCAAGGTTTTCCTCCCAAAATCTGAAACTAGCATTTATAATACTAAATCTGCTTGCCACCTTATGTGCATCATCGAGGAGCAACGTCCTTGTACGGGCCAGGGTATGCGCCACAATTGCTAACAATTTGGATGTTCTTGTAGAAATTGTCACGCGCAATCTTGATGCGTTAAATTTGATTCGCTTCACCATTTTTTGGACCGTCTAAAGAAAATTGAGAAGAAGCTAATGTCTCAACTATGGAGAAGAACATTCAGCAAGCTACGGAGGTTGTCCCAGGATTCTAAAGAACGCCAGAAAATCGTTCGCGCAGATTCCTGCGGCCCGACACAGGCACCTCCACGCACAAAAAATCAAGCTCACAATATGGACCAAATTTTTGCCAAACTACAGACACAATTTCAAAAAATGATGCAAAAGATGATGACAAACATGATAGAAACCATGTATGCTGCACCTCAAAATGTCGTTAACACTAAATTTTGATGAGCTTAATGATGTGGAGTGTAAATTCCTTGCTTCAGTATACTGGTAAACTAGAATAATTTCCATAAAATCGTAAATTCGACATCATAATGATCCAAGAAACCTTCGTGAAGCCAGGGAGGCGATTCAGCATCCTTAACTACATTATGTACAGAAATGACAGAATAACGGGTTAAGGAGGCAAAACGGCCATTCTCATGAGATGAAACGTGAGTGAGTATCTCACTAATACACCCACACTTCAAAAACTAGAAGTCTTTTCTTGATTGCAGGAGATCTAAATGTCACCCATCATCTATGAGGACCTGTGAGAAGCAATAAAGCTGAGACCGAGCTTCGTACATTAATCCCAGCCAACCACTTCAGCCTACATATTCCCAATGAACTAACACATTATGGATTAACAAATGGCTTTGCGCTAGACATTGGTTTCATACAAAATATTCAGTCGAATTACCTCAACAAACTGTCTTCCCACCACAAGCCGGTCGTCTTCCTCATAGAAAACATCTTCATTGATGTTCCTATGAATACTACAAATTGGAAAGCGTTTCAGGTAACATTGGCCAATGAAACTAATTTTCAATCTCCTGAAATGGCTGACCACATCAACAACATCATCGAGTACGTAACTCAGAAAAGTTTACAGGCAAAAGAGGACCACACAGTCGTAACCCCGAGAAGAGAAACGAGTCCCCATGAACTCCCTCAGAACATCAAACAACTGATCAGGAGAAAGAAGTTCGGAGGAGAGTTAGGTATACATGTGATCCTGCGCTATGTGTAAACGCTACTCGAATGATAAATAAAATCGGTTATAAGATAAGGATATTCCAAAACAAGCAATAGGAGAGCATTTTGCAGAGTTTCGAATCTGGGTGTGATAATTTCTGGAGAATATCCAAATGCTTTCACATAAACATCAAAATAGTGGTACCACCAAATGGGATGCAATTCTACGATGGAGATAGGGCTGAAGCATTTACAGATTCTTTGGAAATGCAATTTTAAAAAATTCTTCAGACAAGGAGGATTTTAAAACTGAGCATAGAATTGAAACTTTTGTAAACGGACTCCTGAGAGATAACATTCAACATGAAGACAAAATTGAACCAACGGACGTAGACGAATTCAAGAACATTATACAGACACTTAATAAACACATTGGCGCAGCTCGTTCATAACACAGTGGGCAAACTGAAGGAACACTGGTCTGACCCGCTTCATCGCTTCTGGGATATCAAAATTGGAGGAGGCGGTCAATTGACGGAGACAGTTGGAAACGCTACTGTCTGGAAGCAAAGGCTCGAGAGGGGTTCTAGTGCTACGAAGAAGAAGAAAAAATTATTTTATTGGGGAAAATGTGAAGTTTGAATATCATACTATTATGAAAAAAGTTGAACGAATTTCGACTTATAAGGTATTTATTATTGTTGTACCCATAAAACCCTACCTCCATTATTTTTTTTCACGTTTTTAGGACAACAGGTGTCCAATTGCAAGAGGGTACATACAATTTTCTAATATTTTCCCGGTTATGTCACTCCATGAAGCTTTTTTTGGACATATTTTGGAAATTTCCTATCAGTCAAGTCAAGTCAAAAGCACTATATTCAATACTAATCGTTATAAATTTAAAAGAATATAAAGTAAATTCCAAACAATAACAATATAAAAACTTAATGGCTAAAATGGCTCTTTAAATTTAAACGTCATCAATTAAAAACATTTTATCAAGAAAACTTTAGCAAATTCAAATTAATAAACATTATTACATATTTAATGATTTGATTGGAATGAGGAGAAAAACCAACCAAGACTATTCAAAATTATTTATAACAACACCTACACCTACTAATCTATGACATAATTCTAATAAAATTCAATCAAAAACTTTATCTTATACTAAAAAATTCTATCGGAATATTTCTAACCTATGCATTTAACTTTATCTCTAAACCTATAAAATAAACATAACATACTCGTATACCTAACGTATCATGAGCTGAAACTCAAAACTAAGTAACGAAAAACACAAAAACTAGAAATAAACACGAATAATTTAGACATTGTTATTCAGCCACTAATACCTAGATTGTCCCGTCTCAGCTGGACCAGCCTCAACGAATCTAGCAAATGACTATCTCCATTGGAATTTTTAGTCTCGTGAACTCAAATTCGGAGGATATTTTATCTTCTTTTCGGTGGCCCGTCGATATATGTGATATATAATTGGGACGCCGTCAGTATCAAAAACATATCGATTCATGTCAAAATACACAAATGCTTCTGGAGGAACGAGGTCAGTAGCAAGGCAAGTCACAATATACCCATCTGTATGGTCGAACGGCTGTGAAATCCAAGGGTTTTCACTGACAGTTACAGAACTTACGGTATGATTCCGAAGAAGTTTCAGTATGAAGATATCGTCTCTTCTGTACTAGCACTCTGGTTGTACCAAACCTGACAGCCATATGTCAAAACTGGTCTAACCAGGGTCCCGTTAGAGATAATTTTGACCTTTTGATCAATGTATTTGGAATGAAAGAGTCTTCGTACGGCCATGACTACGTTTTGTGCCTCATTCACATGATTTTGACTTGCTCAGAACAGTACAGATACTGATTGAGATGAATACCGAGGTATCAAATACAGGATTTATGTGGAGCCCGTTCTAAACTACGCTCGCCAGCCATGATGAGGAAATCCTTCTAATTACGTTTCAGGTCTGGCCGACCCCCTGCAGCGTTGTCCAAAACAAGATTGTTTCGCACTTCTGCGCATTGATTTTCATTCGCCAATTGTCAGTGTATAGCTGCACATCATTGAACGTTTTTTTTGGAGATTGCTCTGAACTATTGTAGCTTTTTTGTCTACCGTATAGATGGTCAGGTCATCAGCAAACGCTACTAATGATCGCGTTGGCGAGACGCTAAAATCAAAGCCATTCAATAGCTTGCGAATGAAGATTGAGAAGAGCAGAGGCGCAGTAACTGTTCCCTGCTGTAGCATTCAAGACCTAGAACTCGCGCATTGTTGTCAGATCTTCATCAGTTAAAATAAATGATTACCTGTATAACATATTGCACAGCATGGCGACGAGGTCTCTGGGGAACTTGTCCTCTATGAGTTTAAAAACTAGTCCATCTAACCACACCGTATCGAAGGCTTTCTCTATATCAATGAGACATGCTCCAAAACATTCTCTATCATTTAGTTTCCACCAGATGTCTGAGGTTACTTTCGTTAGTGCATATGTGGTTGAATGCCTGGTACGAAAACCAAATTGGCAATTCGGCATCAACTCATATTTCTCAATGTGGACATTTAATGGTTTGTTCAGTATCACTTCAAACACCTTGCTGATGTAGGCAGCAAGCTGATTGGGCGATAGCTTTTGGCGCATGAAGCTTCATTTCCTTTCTTCAAGATCGGTAATATCTTAGCCTTTTCCCACTCATTTGGGAAATATGAATTGTTCACTACGTTGTTGGACAATATGCAATAATTCCCAATAGCAACCTCAGGCAAATGTCGGAGAACTACATTTGGAGTAGCATCAGTTTATCCTGCCAAATATGAAACACTAGTCTAGTTATAGCTGACAAAATAATCAATAAGATTCAAGCTCGGTATGAGGTCAGATGTTAAGGTTTCGTTGAAATAAGAAATTGATTCACCATTCAGGCTTGATTTGAAGTCAGACACTTTTGCTTCAATGGCTCCTGAAAATATTTCATTCCCTCTATCAGGGCTTTGTAGAAGAACCAATTCAAAATGTGTTCCAATCAGGGCAAGTTTATGCAATCCTTCACATATAATGCTGCTTCCATTTCTATCCGGAGTTCTACTATCAATTTCGACACCAGCCGTATCGCGAAGATTTATCTCACCACTAGTGACTTCAAGATTCGATACCTTCATTCGAGACTTCTTACGGAGTGTGCTATTCACTTTCATTAAAACGCCGCCTGGGTCCTGTGGGTAATACCCCTCAATTTTTCCGCCCATTGATTGCTGACCTCACTCCTGAAGTATGAACGGATTAAGTTTCAGACATTCTTCAAGTGTAATTTCAACAAAGCCAATGAGGGATGGTTGTAGTCCAAAAATCGTCGATAAATATTGTTGACGCGTGTGAGAAGAAGGCTTTCCAATCTTTTCAACTGTGCAATGGTTGGTGTTTCATATTTTTCTATATTGTTTCGATGTTTAATCTTGGGAACTACTTTCTCAATCGTTTCCAACATCAGCTTCTCTAACTTCGACAAATAGATATCTACTTCATTGTTAGTTAGATTCCTGTCATTTAGAACCATTGAGCAAGAGTTGCCATCATCAGAAGGGGGACATTGCTTCTGGTACTCTCAATTAAACTTCTTTTGAAACTTTTACCAGTCTGTTTTTTTTTAAATTCAACCAATGATTTTTATGTTGAACTAGAATGAGGAAGAAATCATCCCTTTGATGATTGATTTCCATTATGATTGCGTTCTGGTTGCAATCATAAGGAAGCACCTGTAGTTTCCGTTGAGGACTATTAAAGCTGAATTCAAGTCTTGCGTCTGCAATGCAGAGGCCCAAATATGTATTTGTCCTAGGGAATGTTCGGAACTTCGACCCAAATAGATTGCACCTGTATTCAATTTGGCTCTCTGTTATCCACAATTTCAGGTGGCGCTCTACCATGATGTATGCTTGGCATTTAAGTAACCAGCAAGAAAATAATAACCATGCAGCCTGTTCAGTTCGAGTATTTCGAACAAGGAATTGAGCTCCTTCTTGAAACATTTCGACCCAGTTGCATAGACAGAGATAACGAAGAGGTTATCCCCACCTGGCAGTGAGATTTTGATAACGGACACTGCAAGAGATTCAATGCTTTTGAATTCGACTTTTTCAATATTTTGGAAACAGTAGGGTCTTCAAACAAATATCCTGGTGCCACCTCCTCCATCACCTATTGTCATGGAGTGCCATGAATTGAGGTGGGTTTCAGTGAGAAGCATAATATCTGGCATTTGCTTAACAATGAATTCAGGGCGATAATCAGGTCGATGTATAGTAACAATGGAGTTGACGTTGGTTGAGATGAGATGAATCCTATCCATGGGAATGTGACTGGATGAGAAGTTATTTTGGGGCATTCGAAAGCCCTAAACGCTGAAAGACAAGATATATTTTTGTATCTTGTTCGTCGATTCTCTCCGATAAACAATTTAGTTGCTGGCAATCTTTTTAGGAGTAGCTCATTCTTGCCACTTACATTATTTACCGCATTTTCTGCTGATCCTCTAGCGGCGAGTGCAAATGATACTCCGGGCTTGACGTAGCTCGGAGCTAAGACAGATTTTACAGATTTTATTCTCGCGTCTTGATATCGGGAGCATCCTCGATATGATGCCGAGTAACCAACAAATACTGCAGCACACACAGCATAATTTCCCTTTTGGCTACGTCTGACCCAATTTACACTCAACGGGAGCATGAAAGTTCTTGCATTTGACGCGTCAATAATGCATGGCGCAGTTGGCAGCCGAACGTTCAAATCTTTGACGCCGATAACACTGATTCACTTCTCTTTTCTGGAGTCGTTTCCACCTCACCACTCGGAAGTTCAAGTACCTAATTTGTTGAAGAGTACTTAGACTGCTTCTATTAAAAATCTGCACCAAATAAAGTGATAAATTTTTTTTATCGTCGACCTTCTTGTCGTAAATATTTCAACGGAAGTAAATTCAATTTTTGGTGCTGCTTCCTTGAGCACCCGAAGATGATCGACGGTATCGTCTCCGCAGTCCAAGCCTTTCAACAAAAAAGTCTGGTTCTTCTCATTTTTCGGGGTATAGGTGAAGTGTGGAACCGCCTTAGAATTTAATGCATTTTTAACTGATTTGAAATCAACAAGTGATTTTGTTCTGATTGTTAATTTTTCGGCATTGATTCTTTTTATCTCGAAACAAGTTAATTTATTTTCGGCTACCAACAGCCGAACCATATCCTTTCCGCTTTGACTAAACACATTAATTAGCGGAACTTTCTCTGTATTTTAGGCAACTTTTTGAGAAGGACCAGCAGAGCTGCGAGCTGATTTCTTTCCCTTATTTTTATTTTTTAAGTAAAGGATAAAATTATCATTGTTATCTTGATTAACATTACCTTCAATACTTTCTTCAACGTTCCTTTCTTGTTGGAGTCCGTCCACCGCTGCACAGTAGTTTAGGCTGTCGTTAGTGCCTCCG
Organism: Odontomyia ornata; assembly: GCA_963969285.1. Taxonomy (NCBI): domain Eukaryota; kingdom Metazoa; phylum Arthropoda; class Insecta; order Diptera; family Stratiomyidae; genus Odontomyia; species Odontomyia ornata. The sequence continues at coordinate 114,955,695 of OZ017742.1, forward strand.
GTACTTAGTATTTCTTCTGGGATGACATGTTTGACAGCTTTCTTTGTCTTAGTTTTCGTATTTATTTGCCTTACTGTTTCTACATCTTGAGTTTTCTTCTCTCTCTTGTATATACTGTGAGCGTCAAAAGAAAGTGTACACCTATGTGTAGCATATTCAAAACGTCATAAAACGTCGTATTTTAAAAATGTTTTGTGTTTTGAAAAGGGTTTTCTATTTTTTACTAAACAAATTAAAAAATTTGATGATAAAACATTGCACTGAAAATTCAACAACAAAATAACAAAAAATGCTTCATTTTTTACGCGCCAAAAATAAGTGTACAGCTTGCAGCACACCCTGTACTTGATGTGCTTATCGGGAAAACTTCCATTAGATTAAGTTTTTAGTTCTTCAAAATCGCAAATTTGGTTGACGTGATGCGATAATTCAATCATTTGTTATTTTATTTGCACCATAGAACGATCCAGTTTCTACATTATCTAAAATGGGTAAGCAAAGTGCAATTGAAACGCGAAAACTTATTGTAAAATTAAAAACGGAAGGAAAATTGTTACGGGAAATTTCACAAGTGATGTGTAGAAGTCATAACACCATGAAAAAATTTTTCGACAAATTCGAGAAATTCAAAGGCGTAAGTGATCGGGCTCGTTTCGGTAGGCCAAAAAAGTTGTCCGTATGTAATGAACGATTTATTGTGAGAAAAGTGCAAGAAAATCCAGCAATGAGTGCAGTGAAAATCGGGTCAGTGTCATCGCAAGTACTGTCCGCCGAATACTTAAAAGGAATGGGTTATATGGCAGAGTACCCCGTAAAAACCATACATTTCTGAAAAGAACCGAAAACCCCGGGTGCTTTATGCCAAAAAGTATAAAAAAGAGCAAATGTCATTCTGGGAAAACGTACTTTTTACTGATGAGAGTGAATTTGAAATATTTGATTGCAAGAAATCACCCAGAATATGGAGAAGTAAGAACGCCGAATTTGATCAGAAGAACATAAGTTCAACCATAAAGCATGGTGGTGGTTCGGTTATAGTGTGGGGGGGTTGTACGGTGTCATCTGGCGTTGGGAACCTGGTCTTCATTTACACTACGATGAATAAAAATGATTACTTAGACATTTTGAAAGAAAATTTACTACCTAGTGTTGCAAAAGTAGGGTTAAATACATCATGGATCTTTCAGCAGGACAAGATCCAAAGCACTAGTCAAAGCTAATGCAGGAATGGTTATTGCATCGAACACCTAGGCAGCTGGATTCTCCTCCGCAATCTCCAGATTTTAACCCCATCGAGAATTTGTGGGATTATCGCGATACACAAATCCGAAAACGGAATACAACATGCAAAGAGTGGTTGAAGTCCATTTTAATTGAAGAATGGTAGAAAATTCCAGTCAGTTTGACTTAACAATTGATTGAGTCAATGCCAAGACGGCTAGAAGCTGTTTTAAAGGAGAGAGGGAAGCAGACTCAGTATTAATTTGCAGATGTTTGCTTTATTTGTTTACTGTATACTTATTTTTGACGTGTAAAAAATGAAGTATTATTTGTTATTTTGTTGTTGAATTTTTAGCGCAATGTTTTATCATCACCTTTTTCATTAGAAAATCCTTTACAAAATACAAAAAAATTTTATAATCCGACGTCTAGAACTCATATTATGAGGTTTTGAATATGCTACACATAGGTGTACACTTTCTTTTGACGCTCACAGTATCTTCGAACGTTTTTAGTCGGTCTCAATTCCTGATTTTCAGCTAGAAGTCGACTCACTTCTTGTTTGTCTTCGACTAATTGAGTTTTACGCCCGCCATCTGCGGAGTCCTGGTTTATTGTGTGTCTTCTTTTAATGAAGATTGCCGCCAATTTCGTATTGCTACTCTCCCCGGGGCCCCCTTACGGAGGGAACCTGTCGGGCTCCTCCATACAGCAGTCCTGAGTTAGTCTTTGGCTTATTTGCTTTTGTTGATTTATCGAAGTAAAATAATATTCGATATGATTCCTTCGACAATAAATGCTTATAAAAAATTAATTTAATTTTTTGAAAACTGACTTTTGTGAAAAATTAATTAAGTTTTAAAATTAATTACAGGAGTGATTAAAAACACATCTACATGCAACAAGTGCTAGACGTAGAATGGAAATTTGCTATCAAGACCTTTCATTTGACATCCTACACAGCCACTACCGATCAAAAAATTTGTAAGCCTCCCCATTTAATATGCAACACCTGCCCCCCTAAAAGCCGTTGAAAAATTTATAGACATGCTAGTTTTTAAGCGGTTATTACTTTTGATTTTCCGGCCAAGTTTCTGTCTGTAGCTGCAAGATTTTCGAAGGAAACTGGTGTGATACACAGGCGGACCAACAGAAAATTGGATATCAATAGGGTATGGTGAGCAGTATAAAACCCATAAAATAAAGCCCAAAAATACATCAAAATAGAAAGAACCTTTATTATCTATTTCCTTCACAGTATTATACTCTTAACGCAACATTGACCCATTGTTCTACTATTAATCATTCAAAATGCTCTTGGCCTCACAAGACAATGTCATCCTTTCGCCAGTTTTTTTTATCAAATCTTACCGACTAGGCTCGTAGATACATATCATACGGCTATGTCTTCTTTAATGATTAATGACCAAGTTCAGGGACTATTTTCAACACTGATGATAGTCTTTAGATGACACTTCCAACCCTCTTGTGCTGTCCTAATGACCTTTACATCAACATTGTCAGGCGTCCTTCCTGAAAGCTGGACAACATTATGCCCTACGTTTTCGGAAGTAGCCCATGTATTGGTTGATAAAGACCTTTGATATGTATATAGCAAAATATTCAAAGTACATTCCATGCTCGTTGGTTTTGGGGTTGCATTCTTTCAAAATTAATTTAAAATAAACGCTAAAATTCCGTATAAAATGTCATTAGCTCCAAACCACGCATGTTCTCAAGTGTGCTGTGTGAAAAATAACCCTAGGCAGCCGACTACGAGTATGAAAAATTACTGCAGACACACCTTATAACAAGTGGTTTGTAATTACAGAGTTTTTAGAAGGTCATGTTATAAAACATTTACGAACAAACGCAGTTTCAGTGTAACGATTATTCTTTCACGTACCGCGTAAAATTTTAGTCAGCTTTTGAAGCACAACGTATTGAATTTATCAACAGAAAATTAACCGTGGAAAATTTTAATTTACGGAATATAGTACAACGTTTCAACATACAATGAGCTACAGGTTACATTCTTCGTCATATTCAACGCAAGTTGTGTAGAAACAGGATACTACTCTATTTGTGTTCATAAAGGATGTCAAGCTGAATTCCAAGACTTTATTTCCACACATTACTGTGCCTTGGGAAAAGAAATACGAGCTGAAACTGTAGAATAAAAGAAGAACAAAGACGTGGAGCAACTTTTATTGCAAAGCGAAATGACTTCGGTCCCGCTCCCTCTGCTCCCCATCCGTATGCCATATGTAAACAGGTGTTTTTCCTAGCCTACCTACCTTCCCAATCTATTCCGATGAAACTCATTTCATGCTGCATGCCTACACATTCTCATATTACACTCCATAAAATTACTTTGGCTTGCTTGCTCTCTCCTGGCCTACACACTCATCCTACTTGCCCGGCTTTCGTACGAAAACGACAGGATTTCACCGTGACTTCCGATCTCCTTCGTATTCCGTTTTTCCACCCAGCAAGCTTCAACCGCGCTTTCCTCGACTGCTTTTGAGTGTCGCTCAAGTCAGTTTCCAGGTTGTTTCCTCAACTAAGACTCTATGAGCGAGAAGCCGCCCCTTGGAGCTATTTTTAGAGCAGAGCAATACAGCGAAACTACCCTTATATTGCTTTTCTGTTAACCTACGATCTCATCTGTTTTGTTAGCAACTTTTTCATTCGTTACGGCTTTTTATCGTTGTTGGTTTCCTCTTTCCCAACAGTTTTAGGACTTTTTTGTATTTTATTTTGTCCACGTTTCAGGATAGTCTGTGCTGAGAAATCCATGGGATGGCATTAAAGGATGACGGTTTTTGTTTTGGCAGGTTAGTGTGGAAAATGGCATTGTTTGAAGGTGTGAATTTTTAAAAATAATGGGAACCCCTTTGTTAAAGGCTCTACAGAGAGTTTCACAGCAATGCTATTATGCTTTATAGCCGAGTCGTTATCCAGAGTTTCAACATGCGATTTAACGTACTTTAAATTGATGCAGGTTAAGGATTGAATTAAAAAAACCAATTAAACTTTTGAATTGATCATTGGATAGTATTGAATAAGTTAATCAATACCAAAAAAATATCTGAAACATTTCCAAGCACAAATTCTAGCCTCAGTCCTTATTACAACACAGTCAAATTTCAGTTTACAATTTTTTATCTACAGGTTGGTAAAGGATAAGTTTGACGCAGCATGACCTAGTCTCAACAACTCATTTTATCTCAAGTCATTGCTGTTTTGTATTTCCCATTCACTTTGAACTGGCACGGCACAATTGGATGTTTAAAGGATATTCTCATTTTATAAAGGTGACTCGCAAAATGAATGAATTCAGTCCTAAATTGGGATAAGATAAAACTGGAACAATAGTCTGGGAAATTTGGTAAAACGTTCTCATTGTTCTTCAAAATTTTAGGAGCTCCTTATTTTTGGCAGCATGATACGAATTTCGGTGGAAGAAAAATTGCATTCTAGTTTATGGGAGCAACAGAACAAATTGACAGATGGAATTTTTAAGTGCCCAACTCAAAATAATATTCGTACAGTATTGTGGTAAAGCTGTAACATATTATTTGCTTGGTAATATTGAAGGGATAAACAAAGTGCATGAAACGTTCGCATCCACCTTATACTTAAGCGTATTCAATTATTCTTAAACACAAGGCTAGTCTTATATCTTAGAAATAATTGAACCACCAAATAGGCATAAGTATATATTGGACACGAAAGTTTTATGCACTCAGTTCTGACAATTAAATACCATCGGTATTTAAGAATGGTTTTGACTCCCACGGCTTCTCGGAAAAACTAAGCTCTGGAATTTTGAGTAGTTTTTCAAATACTACCCGGATAGGACGCTGAGCCAAAGACAGCCAGATATGTCAATTAAAGTGAATAATATTTTAGTGTAAACAAAAAGATGTCTTATGAAAGTTTTCACAATGAACCACATGAACGCAGATATGTGAGAAATAAATTAATTTTTGAGTAGCAGATAAGAGGTATTTTCTGGATTTCTTTAAAATTTTAAGCGGAGTCACGTTTTACTTTCAGTGTTTCAGGAATGTGCAGCTGAAGGATCATTGAGCAACACCTTATAAAATTTACTTATTTATTTATTCAACCTATCTATTAGGCAATAAGCCTACTTAAAACTGACAAATCAAAATAATAAAAATGCAAGTAAAATAAAACATTACTATTTAACCCTTAGAAGATAACCTACGTCGAATCGGCGTATTACTTTTTTAACTCTGTGGGAGATGCAGCCCATAATACAATACAGACTATCACTACCGGGTTATAAGTACTACAATGAAATTAATGGAGCAACTGGGGTTTTTTTTACAGGTATTTAAATGAAACTTATATGTTATATTTTAAATAAAATAATACATGAACAAAGTAATTGACTCTTCATGTAATGTGTTAGTTTTTTTTATAAGAAGGTAGCCTGAAATTACTTGCGTTATACATATGGTACATTATACGTAATTTTCAGACAGGATCGGGATCGATCTATTACCGGTAAACGGGATGGTGAAGGTGTGCTAGTAGCTGTAAGCAATCAGTTGAATTGTGGACTCTGCTGTTCTTTTGCTCCGTCAAAATATGAACCTCTTTTTAGTGGACTATCGAATTTTATAATTAATGCCAACTACTCCTCTTAGTTTTTAATCTGTGGGGACTTCCATATGCCTCCCTTTGATTGAGATGCAGAAAATGAATGCATTAATTCTTCTGATGACCTTTCTATAGCCTTATCTTCATTTTTATCCCTCTACAAACTAACTCAATTGAACTATAAAAATGGATGCTTCAAATCGCATTCTCGACCTAATTTTCTTTCTTTAGAGATCCGATTATCCATGGATCCAATACGTTGCAACCCTAAAGTGAGACGTTGTTAATTGGCAAGGTACACTCAATCTAGATAACCCAAGCCTCACCACACAGCGATTCTATGCAGTACTTAACAGCGTTATCCCACTACATAGACCGACCACACAACCACAAATAAATCATCCTTTGTGGTTCACGAGAGAATTTGAATCTGCTTTGGCAGCATTTAGCCCCGAAATGCTACTTTCGGTCGAGATCAGAACTGGACCTCTTCGAATTTCGTCACCTACGTACCAATCCAAAAAAAAGTCATTAAATCCCCAAACTTTCTTATTTGAGAGCAATTTAAGCATCATTTGCTAATAACTCGAAATACTTCTGGGCCTACGTCAACTCTATAAAATACTCACGTCAACATTTCAATGCATTGTCATACCAGAACCACTTAGTGTACAATGGCCAGGCCATATGCTACATGTTTGCTGACTACGAGGTGTGTTCAAAAAGTATCACGAATTTTGAATTTTCGCGGGTTACGTATATTCGAATTTCGATTTTTTTGTGGCGTTATGTTGGTACTCATGTCTGTCACTTATGCCGACAAGCTCGGCCATTTTGAATGTTCACTTGATTGGTGATAGCTGCTTTACTTGCACGTGTTTTCAATCGTCTTCGATTTTTACTTATTCAAAAAAAATGGATCAAAGAACGTGTATCAAATTTTGTGTGAAAAACGAAATTCAGTGCGCGGATGCATTCCGAATGTTGACTGTGGCATACGGAGAAGCTACTTTGGACCGAACCAACGTTTATCGGTGGTACAAAATGTTTTTGGCAGGCCGAGAAGATGTGAACGACGAAGAGCGTGCCGGACGCCCGAGCACTTCAACAACAGACGAAAAAATTAATGAAGTGGAGAAAATGGTATTGGCCAATCGTCGAATCACCGTTAGAGAAGTTGCTGAGGACCTAAACATATCGATTGGCTCGTGCCATTCGATTTTTATCAACGATTTGGGCATGAGACGGGTCGCCGCGAAATTCGTACCAAAATTGCTCAATTGCGACCAAAAACAGCAACGCATGAACATTGCTAATGAGATGTTAAACTCTGTCCGCGACGAACCAAATTTGCTCCAGAGGGTCATAACTGGTGACGAATCGTGGGTTTATGGTTATGACGTGGAAACCAAAGCTCAATCATCTCAATGGAAGCTGCCGCATGAACCAAGACCGAAAAAAGCGCGCCAAGTTCGCGATATTTTTTGAACACACCTCGTATGTCTCCGCCATCTATAGCCTTAAAATATCAAAATTGAGTGTAATTGTTCTTGTAATTGAAGAAAGTTCAAATGGCTATAACTTTCATGTATATCATTTCATTTTCATGAAACTTCCAAAGTATGAGAGCCTTTTGAAAGGCTCCTTAAATGTCGAGTTTCGTTGTGTTTAGAGATATCTATACGATTTAATTGGAAAAAATGCGAAGTTCCGAAGATCATACTATTATTAACAATGTTGAGTGAATTTTGAATTCTTATGTATTTGTTATTGTTGTACTTATAAACACCTACCCCTATATTTTTTTCAGATTTTTCAGATGACAGGTGTCCAATCGGGAAGGGGGACACAAGTTTTTCATCTATTTCCCCTCCCTGTGCGCCCCACGAAGCAAAACATGGCAGTTTAAGACCTGTTTTGAAAAATTTCTATCAAGACATTTGATATCTATATCGGCTACTTTGATGAATTTTTTTTTTTTGGGGTCATTCCCTTATAAGGGAAAACCCCCCTTAAATACCTTATAAAGTTGTTTTTGCAGTTGAACTTTGAAGAGAACACCACTTGACTTTTGCATAGAAAATTTGATGTTTCTTGCTTAAATAGGTTTCTGTGACACACGGACGGACGGACAGACGAACAGACAGGTAAAATTATTTTAAGAAGCATTTTAAACCGAGATCAATATCAAATCAACATAAAATATCCTTACTTAAAATATCAATTGAAACATATTTCAATTTGGCACATTTGTTTAACAAAAAATCATAAGAATTTGACTTTGAAAAAATCACCCTACTTAGTAGTTGTCTCGATATTTTTTGATATTTTTTTGAGCACATTCTTCACAAATAGGAACGGAATGTTCTCTACATATCTTTTTATGGTATAGATGGCAATCGGTCTTAGTTTTTCGATCGTTTTTCCAAGGACACACTGCGCATCGTGATGTAGATATTTGTAAGCGCAACTGTAGGGATCTTTTCTAGTGAAAGTGGCTGAAATCACCATTTTTTTTATTGTCATCACCGAGTTAAAACATTATTTTACATTTAATGCTTGCAAATAGGTTTGAGATGGTAGACCCAGACCTTATGTGTGGCGTAACAAGGGACACAGCCAGCTCCTTCAAATAATCTCTTCCAGGTGACACTATTTCACCGCACTTTTTTTTGTTTGATTTTACGATAACATATGCATTTATACCACAGATGTTCAGAAGGCCAAAGAGTAGAACCAAAGGCCACCGTTTAGTGATACGTGACACTGAATAGGTCCCACATTTTGTCAACGACATCAACTGCACATTTGTTTCTATTGTAATCAGTTATCATCGTAGGTTACTTGGCGTCACCGGTGGATTCATTAATTTTTGCATCATAATACATCGTAGAAACCAAAATTGCAACCTTCCTTTTTCTTAAATATATATCACACTAACAGGCAACCTAGTCGAGACGTGAAAATGGAACGAATTACGAATTCCAATTCTCTCTTTCTTACCAATTCCAACACAGTCCATCTGTAATCCTTGAGTAACTCGTCCATGAGCGGAAAACTGACGAACCAATTGTCCATCACAATATTCCTAATAGAGTTTTTTATAGGCTCCACCAAATCCTTTACGAGATCAGCTGCAAACTTACTTTGATTATAAATTTCTTCATTTTTGCCCGCATATATGTGCATATTCGCTTTGTAAAAGAGGCGGGCGTCACATAATAAAGGCATATTTATTCAATACTTTCCTGGATTGCTTGGAAGGTGTTTCGTTAGCAAAAGTATGATAAAAAAACAAATGCAAGGACAATAATGATGAATGTTCAATTTATTCAAATGAAACAAGATTTACAATATTTAGATGTAACGTTATGGAATACATGGCCGTGACCTGCACGATGTGCGGATAAGAAGAGAGTGAACGAGTGTACGTTTTACTGAATACTTAGAACATAATGAAATTTTATGGAATCTAAACGGAAGTACATTTAGGCGACTTGACAAACTTAGTAATTGTACTAGATTCTGATAAATTTTGATGAAAGACAAATTTGCATTTCTAACGAGGTCGCCACATCACTCTCCCCTCATTTAAAAGAATTGTATACATTTATTAGCTTACATTCCTATGAATAGATTCTTTATTTTAAATTGTATATAATTCATCTTCTAATAACTATGCCTTTTGCTAATTTTAAATTCCTTATACTATTGTATTAAATTCTGAAAATTACATTTTTCTGGCCAATATATCTTGTTTTACGGTCTTCATTAAACATATAAGGATTCAATATAAATGCTGGTTAAATTCTATCAATTGATATTGACCGTTCTTTGTCATTTAAAAGAATTCTAAAATTTTTTTTATTTCTGTCTAATATTTTGTATGGTCCGGAGTATGGTTGACAAAAACTACTTTTCTTTACCTCTTCGCGAACAAATACATGAGTACATGTGTCCAACTCTTTTGGTACAAAAATATTCTCTTATATCTCGAAACTGAATTTTGTATATCTTTTGCTAAACTCGATGTAATTGATCGATTAGGGTTTGAGTCTGATGCGATTAATTCTCCAGGTAATCGCAAAGCTTGTCCATATAACAACTGTGAAGGAGCTACTCCGAAATCTTCCATCAAAGCAGACGTGATCCCTAAAAGAATCCAAGGCAAATTATCGTGCCAATTTTTTGGATCATTGGTGCTCTAATGGCAGCTTTCAACTGCCTATGGAAACGTTCAATGAATCCATTTGCTTGACGATGATAGGCAGTTGTTCGGATGCGATGATAGCCAAGAATTTTAGTCAAGTCCTGGAACAAGTTAGATTCGAATTGCGTTCCGTGATCTGTTGTAATTGTTTCTAGAACTCCATATCGGGAAATCCATTCATGTAGCAGAGCTTTTGCAATCGTTTCTGAGTGGATGTTTTTAATTGAAATAGCTTCAGGCCATCGCGAGAACCGATCTCTTATAGTTAAAAGATAAACGAATCCTTTAGATGGTGTTAGCGGTCCAACTAAATCTATATGAATGTGAGCAAATCTTCCCGAAGGAACTTCAAATTTGCCAAAGGGCGAAGAAGTATGCTTGCATACCTTTACTTTTTGGCACGGAATGCGTGTTTTGGCCCAAATGTTAATGTCAGTGTTCATTTTCGGCCAAAAATATTTGGAACTAATCGATTTCTTTGTTGTGTTAATACCAGGATGCGACAGGTTATGAACAGAGTTAAAAACAACGCGTCGTAAAGATAGTGGGATGTATGGCCTAGTTCTACCTGTAGAGGTTTCACACCATATACCTTGATCCTCTAGTGGAACGTTTATTCTTTCGAGCTTAAAAGAAAGTTCCAATCGTGTTGATTGAAGAATTTATGCAAGTTCATCGTCTTTACTTTGTTCTTGGTGTAGAATTTCGAAGTTAATTTGATCAATTTGGTCAATAGAGCTAATATGGGTTCTAGAAAGTGTATCTGAGATAATGTTTTGACAACCTTTAATGTGCCTTATATCGTTTGTAAATTGCGAGATATAATCCAACTGGTTGGCTTGTCTGGGATTTTTCTCAGATTTACTTGAAAGCGCTTTTGTCAAAGGCTTATGATTTATTTATTTATTTATTTATTTATTGTAATATCTATATGTACAGAGTAAACTCCAATTATAATATAGACAAGTAAGAAAAACAATGAAAAAAAGCAAAAATTATTAATAATAAAAAAGCAAAAGAATTTATATTAAAACATATAAAAGCATAAAGAAATTTATAATCCGCTAAACAGTAAAAATGAAAACTTAATTAATAAAAACGAATTCAAGAACATCCCGTTTTAAACGAGATTTGTATTCGTAAAAAGAAGAAGGCATAGGACCAAGACCACGAATGTTGTGATTGCGGGGTATCCGAGCAAAAGGCGAGTTAAAAAAAAATCTCGGTTCGGGCGAACGGGATATTAAAGATTACTGAAGATCTACTCATACGTTCAGGAGTAAAGGCCGATATATTGTCGCACAAAGCTGGTGGCAAAAGATGGTAATAAAGTTTGTACAGGAGGCATTCATCCAGGAAGACCCTGCGAGATCATAAAGAGGGGAGCTGTAACATAACGAGACGCTCGCTATAGGAAACGTATGCAATCTGAAATTTGAAAATAAGAGATCTTGTGAATCTACGCTGCACTGTTTCAAGCGCATCAATTAAATAACGTTGATGAGGACACCATACTTGAGCACAATACTCTAATAGACTACGAGCCAGCGATAGAAATAGATAGGTACAAGACCGTATATTATTGAAGCCTTTAGAGGTCCTTAAAATAAAACCAGACATTTTAGATGCCTTCGAAACAATATAAGAAATGTGGCGATCAAAGCGGAGTTTATCATCAAAAATTACACCAAGATCTTTATGAGTGGTCACTACCCCAAGCGCAGTGCTACTGATCGAATAAACAAAAGAAGATGGAGATTTTTTACGTGAGTAAGACATAAGGAGACACTTGCTAATATTTAAAGGAAGGTAGTTAGAGCTGGTCCAGGAAACAAGATTATCTAGGTCTGCTTGCAGTCGAAAGCAGTCATCTAGAGAATGAATAATTTTGAAAATTTTCAAATTGTCAGCATACATAAGCGACGAAGAGTTAAATAAGGATGGCAGATCATTTATGAAAGCTAAGAATAATAAGGGACCAAGTATTGAGCCTTGAGGAACACCAGACTGAGGACAATAGGAGGAAGACTTACAAGATTTATACGTTACCACACACTCACGATTAGAGAGGTAGGAGTATAGCCAGTGGAGAAGGGTCGAGTCAATATTTAATGCCTTGAGCTTGTTCAGTAGAAGACCATGGTTGACAGAGTCAAAAGCTTTTGAGAAGTCAGTATAAATAACATCTACTTGATTTCTTTGATCTATAGCAGAAGCCACCGTATGAAAGAAGGAGAGAAGATTAGAAAGAGTGGATCTGCCTTTGATAAAACCGTGTTGCTGCATAGCTAAATTAGGAAGTAGAAGGGAATATAAGTTATTATAAACTATGCGTTCGAAAATCTTGCTAAAAGAAGACAGAAGGGTTATGGGACGGTAATTTGAGATCGCAGCTTTATTCCCAGCTTTGTGAATAGGAAGGACAACTGATCTCTTCCAGAAAGTTGGAAAAGTGCCGCAGGCTAGGCTATTGTTGAACAGAATTGATAGCGGTACGCATAAAGATGAAGAGAGAGTTTTGGCGAAAATGTTCGGAATGCCATCAGGACCGCTACTGCCATATGTATCTAACTTATTAAGAAGCAATTCTACATCAAGTGGGCTAATATATGAAAAAGAATCTGTTGGCGAGAATTGTTGGAAAAACTCGACATTGGAAGAAGATGTCTGCTTAGCATAAAATGATGAAAAATATTGAGCAAACAGCTCACAAATCTCTTCATTATTTGAAGTTTCAATGCCTTCGTGAATCATAGAGCCAGGAAAGTTATTGCCATTTCTTAGAGACTTAATGTAAGCCCAAAATGGATCCGTGTACAGTGTAAATTCTCTTCCCTCGACGTAGTATCTATATCTTTTAATCGCTAGATATGCTGCAAGGAGCTCTCTATCGAAGGTCTTTTCAGCTAACTGTAACGTCTTTGAAAAGAATGATAGAGGTTCCCAGGTACCGGAAATGCACTGTTGGAGAACTGCTCCAACAGCATCACTCGCTGGGTCTACCCGTAAACCGATTTAGCGTCAATGGCTGGATGAACAAAATGTGTTTGACTTTGTAACAATTTTTTAATATGATCGAAAGCATCCTCATGTACTTTAGACCATTGAAAATCATTTTTTGTGTTCTTGTTTTCTTAAAAGAAGTCATACAGCGGTATTGCAATTTTAGCCATGTTGATAAAAATTCACCATACCCAAAAATCGCTGTAATTGCTTGATAGTTGAAGGTGGTGGGAACTCACTAATGGCTTGCACACGATTTTTACTAGGTGCGATGCCTGCTGGAGATATGGAATGGCCTAAGAAAACACTTTGCGATTGTCCAAATACGCATTTGTCTGGATTAACTTTGATGTTATATTCCTGCAATCGTTTGAAAAGTTGCCTCAGGTGTTCTTTGTGCTCCTGAGGACTTCGACTGTATATAAGAATATCATCAACATAGACAAAAATGAAATCCAACCCATTTCAAATTTGATTAATGAAGCGTTGAAATGTCTGCGCTCCATTTTTCACGCCGAACGCCATCCGTGTAAATTCGAACAGTCCTAAAAGTGTTGTTACAGCTATTTTATGAAGATCTTCTGGCGCTACAGGAATTTGATTATATGCCCTCACCAGATCGACTTTGGAAAAAAATGTGCATCCGCGCAAATTCAAAGTACAATCTTGAATGTTGGGCAGCGGGTACTTATTGAAGATGGTTACGGAGTCCAATAATCGATAGTCTCCGCAAAGACGCCACTGATTGGATTCTTTTTTGGCTATCATGTGCAACGGAGAAGCTACATTAGAGGAGGGTGGTCGACATATACCTAATTTAACCATTTCGTGAAACTCGGACTTTGCAATCTTAAACTTTGGCGGGTTAAGTCTCCTGGGCTTAGTTGATGGCAGTGGCCCATTAGTGTTGATGTAGTGAACCACGTCATGTTTTATTTTCATGTTAAAATCAGGAGGTGTTTTAAGGTGGGAAAGTCATTTAGTATAGAGCCGTATTCACCTTGAATAGGGAACAATTTAGGAGAACATACGTTGACTTCACGAACCAAGCAGTTGATAGAAACTAGTGTTTGTTTATGAATGAGCTTGCGGTCTCTTAAATCAATTAGCAGATTATTAGCATACAAAAAATCTGGACTAATAATGTGGTGATCAATTGCGGCAATAACAAAATTATGTGTATACGTTTTCCCAAGACCAAAATCCAATGATAGGCATTTGATCCCGAATGAATTTATGGGCGAGCCATTAGCGGAAACTAGTTTGAAGGAAGTTTTCGACTGTAAGTTTGGGAATCCACGATTTGAAATAATAGATACGTCAGCACCAGTATCTATCGGAAATTGTGTGCCTGTTCGTTTATCTCTTATGAATAAGCGGCGAGAAACATCCCGAAACTCCGGAGCCGCAGTCGAAGTTTCTACATTCCGTTTTTTTGATTATTTGCCGTTTGGAATTTGCAAGGACTAATGCATTTTTTTGCTTTGGTCCCAAATTTGAAATAATACCAGCAGAATGCATGATTGTTTTGGCTTCGACTGTTGGATCTATTTAATGAATGATAACGATTTTTCGAAGAATTCCATATGTTGCTACGAGAATTTCGATTTTCCAATCGCTTCATGTGGTCAGACAAGTCGTTAACTATTTCTTCAAGAGAGGATGCAGAAGTTGGTATTTTACACCTATGATCCACTGATGAAACTACTGTCTGCGTAGAATCGTATATTTTGTCCGCAATTCCGAGTAGTTGCTCTTGACTATGGGTGTCTTCAATAGCAATCAGGCACGCTTGCACCGAAGACGGTAGTTTCTTTATTCATAGTTTTCTCAATAGAGTTACATTGATCAAACTGTTACCTCCAGCTAATGACTCCATATGTCGGAAGAGCTCGGAGGGTTTATAGTTACCTAGTTGTATTTGATTCAATAGAGTATCTAATCTGCGTTCCTCTGAATCTTTACTGCGTTCTAATAAAGTTTTCTTTAAATGCTCATATTTATCGGTACTTGACGATGCGTTAAGAATGATATCCGCGACTAATTCCATATTCTCAGATGGCAAAGCTCCAACGAGATAATTATATTTCGTTAAGGAAGTGCTAATGCCTTTGACATGAAATTGAGCCTTTACTTAAGCAAACCACAAGTCTAGTCTGTTCGACCAAAAAGGAGGAATTTTTAATGTCGATGCGAATAAAGAAGCTTCCCTGTTTGACAAATCATTCGCGGACATGTTAATGTTTTAAGATTCACTATCACTTTCTTTCCCCCCATGGGGACCATAAAAAATATATATGTGAGTGTGTAACCCCAAATCAAAAAAAAAAAAAAATCGCACAAATAATCAGCACTTAAAATATGGATATTTTATAAAATGATAATGATAATGGTTATATTTAATAATATATACCAAATAATTTAACTTGAAAACGAAAAAAAAATTCACCTGGGCTCAGGACCATTCAAATTAAGCGACGACTTTCAACGATTGTTGATACTGTTGACAGGACCCATGCAAAAGTACAGAAGCAACATTCAAAAGTGCCAAACGGGTGTGAGGTTATTGTAGCGAACACGATGAATTTGCGTTTGTGATATAATATTGGCAGTGCTGCGACCCGCGATGATGTGTCTCGCTGCGTTTGGGGCTCTGGTTGTTGGAGCCGACAGGATGGAAAACGCAACGATCACCGTGAAACTTAATGAAGCACGCAGAAATAAGCTGTAGCACTGCACCTCCGAAACACTCCTGAAGATATTGCAACACAATGACCCAGCGCACTGCACTTATCGTTGAAGGAATTGCAGCACCAAGATGAATTTGTTTGTATGGAGCGTCCATCAGTTGACGAGGCGTTGCTCGGGGCGCGTTTTGTGTTTAAAGTCTCTTCTGATAGTGCAGTCGTTGGCAGCAGAAGAAAATTGCGCGTAGATGAAGCACGATGACTCAATGAGAAATTGATGAGTATCACCTTGGATGCCAGACTATAACCTCACAAAAAGATTTGCCAGCAAATATTGTAATATTCATTTTTTATCCAATTCACGTATCTGTGAATTCCGGGGTTTATGCACTCTCGATAATATTGAATAGTTTATCGCGGAACGAGTTCTGGCGGAGTCACCAATTGTTTCGTTAGCAAAAGTATGATAAAAAAACAAATGCAAGGACAATAATGATGAATGTTCAATTTATTCAAATGAAACAAGATTTATAATATTTAGATGTAACGTTATGGAATACCTAGCCGTGACCTGCATGATGTGCGGATAGGAAGAGAGTGAACGAGTGTACGTTTTACTGAATACTTAGAACATAATGGAATTTCATGGAATCTAAACGGAAGTACATTTAGGCAACTTGGCAAACTTAGTAATTGTACTAGATTCTGATAAATTTTGATGAAAGACAAATTTGAATTTCTAACGATGTCGCCACAGCAATCAAGGTAAATTTCATGTTACGGGCCCGTAAGCTACAAGTAACACTTCTGGAAAAATATATTTTTAAGTTGTGTCATCTTTTAATAAATGAAATTAATAGTCGGATGAAATTCGTTTGAAATATTGTTTGTCTTGTGCAACGTGTTTCGAATCTATTGAGTCATTTTCAGTGTTACTAAAGATTACTCAAAAGAATCGAAACGCATTTGCTCATACTACAAAGCAAGGCCCGATGGCTTTTCAAGAAAAAAAGAAAACTGGCTTGCGGATATTAAATTAACAAAACACAATAATTGACTCATTTGAAATAGTTCAACTCGTGGAACTTTACCGGAATCAACCATTACATTGAGTTGTAGCATACAAATCAAAAAATTTTCAAAGAGTATTTTTAATTTTTGATCAAAATTAAAATAAAACAGCCCCAAATCGCAATACAAACATTCAGCACGAACAACGAAATTATGTAGGAGAACTTGTTCCCCTAAAGCTATGTATATACATTTCCTTTGTTTTCAAGTAGCATTTTCCTCCCCAAACCTATCAATTATTATCATATTTACTGAAAGAAAATGTCAGCTCCGGGCTTCATTGCTGAGTTTCTTTCCTATCCTTATTTATACAGAACAACGCAAAATGTGCTCAAATTGTATGAAACTCGGTTGCCAAGTGCAGGAGTGACGTTTTATATATTTCTAACTTGCGACTGTTTGTGTTGAATGAAAGTTAACTGGAGTCAGAAAGAAAAATAAAAGTGAATTTACGGGAGTAATTTTATGATATGAAAATGTATGGTAAAAAGATGGAAATGATGACAGAAAAAGAAAGGTCAAAAGTGGATGTTAATATGTTTAAGAGCAATTGGGGGAGTTAAATAAATAATCAAATAAAAAAAATTATTCCGAAAAGAAAACGATTTGCATTTGAATATTCATCCAGTTGGAATAAAAATAGACTACGTTCGTGGAAATATCCTCAAAAATTACAAAAAGCTACGCGTTTTTCTTACAAATTTCCTCCGAATCCCGAAATTATTCAACCTGGAATGAACGAGTCTAGGCAGAATGCTGAAAAGGCTTAAATAGACGAATTTTGAATTTCTGCGATGAAACTTCCCTTCTCATGGCATTGAGTGGGGACCCTCACTATGGAAAATTCATGTAAACCTTTAGACAACAACTTTCATTTTCATTTTAATTCCTGGAAATATTCAAAAGATACAAACTTTCAAACAGTTGTTGATAGTCTTGCTGGTTCTTAGCAATTTATCAAACATTGTAAGCTGTCAGTGAAGAAGTTAAACTTTAAGTGTTTCCAATTTGTTAGATTGTCTTGTCTATTCTGGAAAAGAAAGGTATTTAATTAAGAATGGAATCGACATTAACGCCTTTTACAAAAGCTTAGACTTTTCAATTCATTGTAATTGTTAACTATGCTTGATTGTCAGCGGCTTTTTAGAGGTTTAGTAAGAATACCGCAAGCATTTTGTATTAATGTCAACATTGAATACATATGTTGTTTGTGTAATTGGTTTTTGTTGAATGCTAGAGATAATTATTTTTTGGCTTTAGAAGGGGGAACTCATACTTGTAACTTCCACATAATTCAAACGCAGGTGGTGCCCAGAAGTCGTACCGCGGTCACAATAGTACATACCGAGCCCAAGTTCATAAATTAAACAAACTAGCGTTAAAAAGGTAAAAGTCGCATTTCCTCAAATACTTACAACTTAATTTGACATTTCTTTGCTTCGGTGCTCGACAAATTCAACCATGGGGAGGTACACAATTGAACAGCGCGTTAAGTTTGTTCCAGCCTTTTACAAAAATTGGTGTTCAAATCAAAATGCATTTTGTTCACTTCGTAATTCTTTTGGTCAGCATAATCGACCAAATTTGTTCGCAATTGGGAGAATTGTGCGCAAATTTCAGCAAACTGGGTCTGTAGAAAATGTCAAATCACCTGTGCGTGCTCACCCAGTTCGTTCTGCGGAAAACATTGCTGTTGTCAAATTCCATTTTGACGAATGTTTACCATTCTTTTAGCGAAAGTTAATTAAAACTCAAGCAAAAATGAAACTTAATTATAAACTCTGCAGTTTCTCTTCTCAATCATTTTAAGCAGCAAACATTTAGTTTTTATTTATTCAGTGCAACGCTATGAATCGGCAAATTATTATTTTAAATTTAATCCTCCTAAAACTCCTTTTTGGAGTTAACAAAAACTGGAAAATTTTCATATTCCGAATTTCATTAATTGAAAATTTGCATTACGTTACCTACGTAGTAACAGTATGAAACAATTTTGTATTTGTTCTTTACTTTAGCCACGTAGTTTCCAATTTCAAACAACTCCAGGAAACGCCTAAGCTATAACGACTACATTACTTTGCATCTATACAAAATCCTTCACCATATTCATTTGCCAGAATTTGAAACATGCTACAAACATATCTATGCACTTTATTGGTTAGATTAATGAAAGGAGATAGTCCTCAGGAGTTTTACAGAGTATAAATTAAATTTCATTGGAGGATGTTTTTGATGAGCAATTCTTTGAAAATGTCTAAAAATAAAACAAAATTGAGTTTTCCTAGAATGAAATTCTATTGTATTTTTCCTGGAGGTGACATCGTTGATTTAATTTTAGGCATTGTTCTATCGAAATTCAATGGAATGTCACTTGATATGAAAGACAAGCATCTACCTTAAAATGTTGAAACTTAAGCTAGTTTTTGAGAAACTTGAAAATTTTGTCCCCGAGAATCAATTTATACCAAAGGAGAAGAAAAAATAAATAAATGACTAAATAAAGTCAAAAGTAAAAAGCAGTACTTTTTTCGCTAATTTTTTTAACTTTTAAATCTTCAATTCTTTTCAACGTTCAGGCCGCAACTTTTTTAATTCTCAAACAAACATATGACTTTGTAATAGAACGCCGATCAGTATTTTACCACCAAACCTTTTACATCGCAACTGATTAGCAACGTGAAACTATTTTCATAACAATATAGCTTCAGTTAGAGAGGGAAAGAATTATAACAACTGCCTACACTAGATTTCTAGAGGTTAATTTGTAAGCAATATGAATATTTTTTATGGCTGCTGTGATATAACTTCTTCTCCTTCTTCTTTTGCTTCGTAGTACTGCAGCCCCTCGCGGCCCTTTGTTTTCTACGAACACGCCTCTAAATATCCCAGCCCATTGACCACGTCTTTCAATTGTGAACCTGAGCTGCGATGAATCGCCTTCATTGACCGGCTCAGACTAGCTTTCCTCGGTCTCCCAACTAGTCTCCGTGCTTCAGTTGTAATGATTTTCGTTTAAAATGGTTAGAACGAAGTCGGAACCAAATCTTTCATCGGTTCGAGACGTGAAATCTGAGTCGTGCCAACGAATGGTACCAACCGGTCAACCAATCCGTGCACCTGTAATCCATTTCGCGGTAGTTGTTTGTCGGCCAGCTTGTTTGGAGAGGATTTTGGTTTACACTCAATTACGTGGTTTCAGCCATCATCAAGTGCTCGTTTAAAACGCGTAAAAAATTCAAACATATGGTAGCAAATTTGCATTTGTATTAGTCGCCAGTGGCGTAGGGCCGATTCATTACACAGTTCTCCCAAAAAAAACCTTTCCTGGAATCCATTGGTTGCCCATACTATTTATGTGGCCAGCCCACTGCAGCTTCCGCAGTCTTCAAATCATTGAGACCTAAGCTTTGTCGAAAAATTCATACAGCTTATAGCTGTGTTGAATTTGCCAATAGTCCCCGTCTAATTTGGCTCCAGTTAGTTGCGTAAGGACCCGTCTTTCGAAGGCGTTCAATAAATTTGCAAGTGCTTGAGTTAGACTTCATGTTTCACACGATACTATAACAGAGGTCTTATCATAGATTTGTATACTTAGAGCTTTGTTTGCCTGTGTATGCAGTTGGCGTTCACGATGGTCAAAACTGAATAAAATTTTTATGTGCGAGCTGTATTCTTCGGCCAATTTCGTCTCTTTTATTTCTGGTTCTCATTACTTTGAAGGAGGATATTTTGCGCATTTGAGGTATATTTCCTTGACTGTGTCATAAGCTTTGCCATATTCTCATTGATTTGTAGCTCTAATAGTATTGCATTGCTACGGAATTTCATGACAAGTTCTTTACCGCTTGTTAGCGATCGTGATAAAATGTTTATATCGTCCACATTGGCTGCCACTTGGCTCGACTGGTATTATAACGTACACCTTGTAACGCCAGACAGTCTTCTTATTGCATATTCCGGAGATACATTGAATAGCAATGGGGCCAGTCCATCTAACTGGTTTAGTTGGATATTTGTATCGAAGGCGTTGGTGTGTTGGTTATTGATACGGGATTGAGAGGTTGTCAATATCATTGTCATTTTGGTAAGACGACCTGATTTGGCTGGAATAACAAAGCATTATTTTGCATAGTGTTTTACGATCAATCTTGTGGTATGCTTGCCGAAAATCAACGCAAATTTGGTATACGTCTGCGTTGAAGCTCCAGAACTTCACAGATACCTGCTTGACTGTAAGCAATTGGTCTGTCATCGATTTATCTGCTTCAAAGCCTCTTTGATACTACCCAATGAAACTGCTGTCATATGATTGGATTTTATTTTATCTAATATTTTATATGCCGTACAAAGCAGTGATTGCTAATCACTGGATAGAAAATATAATGGGTTTTACATGTTGCCAAATGTGCTGTATGATTTTATGGATGGCTATCGGCTCCGATGTTTTGGAGCTCTGCAGAGGATTAAGGATGCTTTTAAATATTATGCCCATCTTTCATTGCCATTATGAGAAGGATGTGTTAATGAGTTTGCCGTGCAAAAGGATATTTAGAACATATGGTTTAATTTAAATTACTGCTAACATACTGAACTCATTCAATAATTTTAATTAAGTTGCTGTAAGGGCTGCCCGTGCTCGTGTTCGAACGCTTATCTATCGGGGTTTTCGGGGGCTTCATAAAGGTAATAAGCTTTCCGAAGCATCCAACCGTCTCTAATCACGCACTTCCTGAACGATCTCCAAATTCCACCATGAAATAAAATGTGATTCTTCCAGAATATGTTTCGCTACCGTTGATTTTGCGGTATCCGTCTTCCCATGGTTTGCAATATGCTCTGCCTCCTTAATATGTTCCTGGAACCGAACTTTGGTCAATCGTTCGGTTTGTCCAATATAAACCATGTCGCATTGGGGCAGGTGGTCCTATAGATGCCACTTTTTTCCTCGTTAAGTTTTTTTGTCTTTTGAAGATCCAAGCCTTGATTCCAAACTGTATTCCCTACTAATTACTGCTGTATGGTATCCAACCTTCCTTAGTAGACGATCTAAACCCCATGTAGCTGATGAGTGGGTGATAGAAATCAATTTTTGTGGTTGGTCTTTTGCCTGTGAATAAAGAGAAGTTAGGTTATTTTTCTTAAATTTCATTCTCATTTTTCGATGAGGGGCTTCATGTAACCATTCTTCTTAGCTGTTTCCAGGATATAGTTCTTTTCATATTGCAAAAAATTGGAGATGGATACAGTAAAATCAACGGTAGCGAAACATATTCTGGAAGAGTCACATTTTATTTAATGGTTCCAGGGAACAGAGAGACTTCGGATCATTTGTGAGGAATTATAGGCGTATTCCGATATTTTTTTATTATTTTTTTTTTCAGTTCAGTTTTTTTATAGCCAGAAGCGAAATGGGCCTGATTGTAGTTCACGCTTCAAATAATCAGGTTGTTGAAGTGTTCATCGCAGACATGTTATGCTCAAACTCGCCTGCGTGGGTTAGCTGGTGTCAATTCCAACCAAGCTATTTGTACTTTCCCTTGTCGCAAAACGTAGCTACGACCCCAGGTTGGATTTCGTTTTCCATTGAGCATATGATGGTGGTTATCATTTTATTAACATACAATAAGACACTAATGAAGTTCGACTATCCGTGTAGAGCTTCTGGTCCCCCATCAGGCACGTCCTTAGGTGGCGGATAGAGGGCACCTTAACCGGCTAGCCAGCGAGAGTGTGGGAAATAAAATACCGCTCGCGTGTCAAAAACTGACTGAGTCGAAGCGCTTTTTATGCCCCACTTGGTATTTATTTATTATGGAACCAGGACAAAATCCTCGGATTGAATTGAATAAACGGCAGCAACTATCGCAACATAAGAAGGACTATCCTTTTGGAACTTAGAATGTTAGATCATCGAATTGACGAGGTGCACTGCAACAAATTCTGGATGAAATAAGGAAACACAGAATCCACATCCTCACAGTGAAAGAAACCAGATGGCAAGATAGAAGACATATTTGGCTTAAAAGTGGAACACTGCAAGGAAGCCATGAGTTTGGAGTAACTTTGATTCTTGGTAACACATTTAAACAAATAATCACTGACTTCAAGCCCGTTAATGAGAGGATCAGCGTTATTCATATCAAGACCAGATTCTTTAATGTCTGGTTTGTCAAAAGTCACGCGCCCACAGAAGACAGGGAAGAGGCAATCAAGGACGAATCTTATAGAACTCTAGAATGCACTGTCGATACATTGCCATCTAACGACATTAAAATTGTTCTAGGTGACGTCAATGATATATTGACCGATAAACAGCACATAAAAGAATAACTGGAGGATACAGCTTCCAAGCAGAGACCAGTGACAGTGAAAAACACCCTGATCTACTTCGCTGCTAGTTGATGCTTCACAGTAACGACTTTCCGCATCGACACATGCATAAGAGAACATGGGCATCCCCAGACGGTCGCATATTCAACCAGATCAACCATGTTCTCATTACAAAATGAGCACAACGAGCATTCTGGACACACGATCATTCCAAAGCGCTATCTGTGATTCGGACCACTACCTTATAAGGATCAAATTTTAATGCCGCATTCCCAAGAGCTGTAAACAAGGAGCATCAGTTACTCCAAGGTACCAGATAAACAAGCTCCACATACATATCAATGCTGGGAAATCGCATCAACATATCCTCACAGGCCAGAGAAAGTAATGATGACATCAAAACCACGTGGAAGACAGTAAGAAATGCAGTAACAGAAGCAGCCGAGGAGATCTTGGGACGGCGGGCAAAGAAAAATAGAAAGGACTGGTACGACGAAGAATGCAAGGAAGTGATTAAAAAAGGAACCTGGCGCACAAAGAATACATCCAGTGACAAACTTGGGCCGAAGAAAAACAATACAAAGCCCTCGATGTCAAGCTAAATAAATGTGCTGAAGAAAGAAATGACTGACAATCAACACCAAGATCCAACAGCCTATGCCTCTATCAAACAACTTCAATCAAGCGTCAATCCACAAACAAATCTTTGCAAAAGTGTATAAGAAGCAATCATAGGGGACCCAGTTGATATTAAAAACAGATATTTCCAGAAGCTATTCACAGAACCCCAACAATAACTGAAGCTGTGAACATTCCAGAGGCAAGATATGGTAGTCTCACCACCAATCAGAGATGAAGTACAGGCAGTAGTACGGGACCTCAGAAAAAGTAAGGCTCCTGGAATAGATGAAATACCAGCAGAACTGCTTCAGAACGGGGTCTCCATCCAAACTATCTTCTGTATCGACTAATACGCAGAATATGGTCAGAAGAGTAGTCATCGGAGGACTGGCGGATAGATATAATATGTGCTGTACCCGAAAAGGGGGCAAATTAAGGTGTGAAAATTATAAAGGCACCGCTCTGCTGTGCACATCTTATAAAGTGCTTTCCAAAATCGTGGAAAGACAACTAAAGCCGTACTATGAAAGTGCTATAGGAGAGTATCAGAGAGGCTTGCGAGGTGGATGGTCGACCAAATATTCCCAATAAAGCAGGTAATCGAAGAGTGCTGGAAATATAATATCAATGTGCACCAACTGTTTGTAAACTTAAAGCAAGCATACGACAGTGTCGACAGAAACTCACTGCACAAAATAATGCTTGACTTTTGCGTCCCAACAAAACTAGTCCACACGGTCAAGGTCGCGATGCTAAACACAAAGCTACAGATCCAGGTAAACGGTGAACTAACGGACAGTTTTATAATGGAATCAGGCTGAAAACAAGTGGATGGACTTACTGCAATGCTTTTAACTATTACGCTGGAACACTTCATCAGAAATACTTCAGCTAAAACATCGGCTAAACTAAAGTTGAAGTCTACACAATTGGTAGCATATGCTGATGACGTCAATATTATGGCACATTCAATCTTAGATACCAAAGGAGCATTTATGGGTCTAGAATTTCAAGCAAACTGGCCTATGAGTTAAAGAAATTAAACTAAATTCATAACTCAAATGAGGAAGAAAACTGCAGTTTGACAAAACCTGACTATAAGAGGCTACAACCTTGAAAGTGTGGATAATTTTGTGTTTCTTGGAGCCAATCTGAATAGAAAAGGCACCAAAAAGGACAAGGTTGGGTGCCAAGTAAACACTGCAAATGAAGCGTATTACTCTATACTTCCTATTCTGAGGTCCAGAGTTGTGCGCAGGCAAAAAAAGCTCCGCATTTATAAAAGATTAGGCAAACCTGTCCTGTTAAATGGAAGTAAAACATGAACCCTGTTGAGCAAATCCGAAAAGGCAGTGGACGTTACAAGGAACAGAGTAGAGACTTCGTTACAACGATGAGTTGTATGAACTTTTTGACAATCCACCTGTTTCATCTTGCGTAAAGTTACGTAAATTGCAATGGGTGTGGAATGTAGAAAGGACGGAAGAAAACTGGCTACCCAAAAAAACATTGACGGATAGAGCATAAGGTAGACATCCAGTGGGAAAATCGAGGACTTGATGAGAAGACAAAATAGAAACTAACAGTAAATCCTTGTTGGAAGTAAGCAACTGGCGGACAAGGTCGCAGAGCTTAAGACCTGTTCTGAGGCCGTCATGTCACAGATGATGAAAAAAAATCATCGAAAGATAATTGAAGCCGTGCATTGAAAGTATGATAAGAGAGTATCAGGAAGGGTTCCAAAGTGGACAAACGTTTCAACTAAAGTAGGTGCTCGAAAAGTGTTCGGAATATAGCATCGCCAACTCTTTGTAGACTTCTAGCAAGCATACAACAGTATCGACAGAAATGCACTGTATAAAATATTGTTTGACTTTGGCGTTCCAACAAAACTAGTCCGCATGGTCAAAGTCGCGATGCTAAGCGCAAAGTCCCAGGCCAAGCTAAACAGTGAGCTAACAGACAGTTTCATAATAGAATGGGGCTTAAAACAAGGGGATAGAGCTGTCCCAATGCTCTTTAACATTGCACTGGAATACTCGTACGTTATCAGGATTACTTAAGTTGAAACATCGGGTACACTCATGTTCAAGTCCACACAATTGGTAGCATATGCTGATGACGTCGATATCATAGCAAGTTCCACCTTAGATGCCAAAGGGACATTTCTGAGTTTAGAATCTTAAGCAAGCCGTATTGGCCTATGAGTTAGTGAAACTTAAACCAAATTCATGACTCAAACGAGGAAGAAAACTCCAGTTCGAAAACCCTAACCATAGGCGACTAAAACCTTAAAAGTGTGGATGATTTTGTTTATCTTGAAGCCAACATAAATAGAAGAGGCACCAAAAAGAACTAGATTGGACGCTGCATAAACGCCGCAAATAAAGCCGTTTACTCCGTACTTTCCATTCTAAGGTCCAAAATGGTGCACAAACAAAATAAGCTTCGCATTCACAAATCACTAGTCAAATCTGTGCTCTTATAAGGAAGTGAAAAATAGAGCCTGATGGGCGAATCGGAAAAGGTGGTGGACTTATTTGAACGCAAAATGATCCAAAAAACTTAGGGCTCAGAGAAGCAAGGAACAGAGTGGAGAGTAACGGACAATGATGAGGTGTATGCACTATTTGACGATCCACCTGTTTCCTCTTGCGTGAAGTTACGTGAATTGAAATCGAAGAAAACCGGCTACCCAAAAGAACATTAACGGGTAGAGCACAAGATAGACATCCGACGAGAAGACTCGATGGAAAGGCACGACTCAAGCTGACAGCTCCTTGTTAGAAGTGAACAGCAGACCGACAAAGTAGTGGAATTGTAATAATTGGAAGAGATTAATTGTTATAGTACACCCATCTTCCATAAAACTATAATAAATTTACCCACACTTTTACAGACAAAATTCTACTGAATTTCACCTGCACATTTCACTCATATTGCAGCATTTCATTCCCATTTCCTCCACGCGCATTTTTTCCTAATGTAATTTAATGCATATGCTAGAGGCCATATGCACTTTTCTAGTTTTCGCAATTGCAACAATTTCGTGAGAAAAAATTGTTTCAACGCGAACATAATTAATATATAAAACCGCGAAAGCAATCGCGCGCCGCGAATAAGTTTTTCCATTCTTGATACGCGAAGGTACGGCCAAGCCTCCCTTAGCCATTTCCCCCAACGTGAGGCTACGTTGGGGTACCTTAACTTGCAATATACGTACACGGAAAGTTCAATTGTACGGTATTTTCGTTTAATAAAGTTTGTCGAAATTAAAACAAGTGTTTTTTTTTTAACAATCATAACCGCGGGTTATTTTAATATTAATCCTGGAAGCTGTCTTGGTCTGTCACGCTATAGATGATGATGATGAAGTCAAGCTAGATCATGGCGTGGCAAACAAAACAATGTGGTTTTGGTCTTGCATGTTAACTTTATGCATAGGGTTCTCTTTGAAGTACAATATAATCCTTTAAAAAAACTTTTAGAAAAAAAAAGAAAACCGACTTCGGAATGCCCTAAAAAGGATGAAATAAATTTTTTGGAAGCGGTGTCATATCATATTTTCCCCCATTCTTTTGTGATGGTGCAGATGTTGGAAGTATCTATGTTGAAATGGGGAAATTGGTTTGGCACCGCTTCCGAAAAATTTATTTCATCCTTTTTAGGGCATTCCGAAGTCGATTTTCTTTTTGTTTTCTAAAAATTTTTTATTTCACCCTTTTTAGTGGCAAATTTTTTTATTTCAAACCATTCAAAACTCTGTTTCTTGAATACATTGTATCATGTTCTCGTATATTAAAATATAATTTTTTACTGCAATGTAAAAGCCACTACGGCTAAAATCTGCAGCGTTCAAGTCTACCTTGAATTTAGATTTCATAATAGTCCAATATGAATTGAAGCTTTGAAAAATTTTCGAATTTTGAACTTTGCGTAGCCCGCCATTTTTATATTCTGACCTGACCATGAAGTACTATTTTATCGTTTAACTTTCTTCGACCTTTGAGCGACCACCATTTCGTTTCAAATTGTTCAAGTTTGGATTTTTTATTGTGAGCTTTATCACACAATTGAATAAATCTTTGTACTAGTTTTGGCACAAACTGGAGCTATACTTTGGCCAGAACAGAAATATTGCTGAAAATTTGGGGAAAATCGAAGCAAAAGCACACACATACACACACATACACACACACACACACACACACACACACACACATATATATATATATATATATATATATATATATATATATATATATACATATACATATATATATATATACATATATCTATATATATATATATATATATATATATATATATATATATATATATATATATATATATATATATATATATATATATGTATATATATATTGTCCGGTTTACGAATCGTTCCAAAGCTACATCGCTACAGAAATGCTGGATGGTGACAACAAATACGATGCTGGTGAAGAGTACAGTCTTCAGGAAGCTGAGAAAGGAGTGATTTTTATTTCGTAGTCCATTCAGGAGACCAGGATCGAGATGATCCATAAAGCTGAAAAACAAAGACGGGCGTGGAGCGCCACTTGCTTTTCCCTCAAAGCCTCAAATAGCCGCCAAGCGAGAACGCGACTAACCGGATTACACTCGACGTTATTCGGCCGATACCCTAGCTACTAATCACCCTACGGTCTTCGCTTTAATCCTTCCCCTACACCACTTCACTAACACCCTATATTCTTCACTTCTTATTCAAGCTATCCCTCGCGTGGACCACAATACCACCCCCGAACACTATGACTTCCGATATCACGGGCTTTATTTAACTTCCCGACACTTCCACTTTGGCTTGTCCATCCAAGCCGCACTTTCTTTGTTTCAGATCGCGGGTTGGATCTGAAACAAAGAAATTACTTCTCTTCTCAAGACACAAAAATTTCTTCCTTTGACCATTAATTGAACACCAATAAACTTCAAGTATTTACAATTTTTCCACACTTGTAATCAGTTCAAAAGAATCTATAACCTTAACAAAAGATACACTCTATCATAAAATAACTTACTTTTCTTCTAACCCTACAAAGGGGCCTCTTCGACGATCGTATTCGCGGATATATTCCGTCGCCTTTTCTCCAATGTCGAAACTTGCTCGTCGCTTTGATAACAATTTTTTTCTTAGCGTGGATTTCGCTTTGCTGCTTCCGCTGTCCTCCACTTGACGATTCCGCTGCGCTTCGAATTTTTATCTCGCTGATTGTTCTGGTTCCGTTGCCGTCGTCGCCCACGATAAAAGAGATCAAAGAGGAGGCGCGTCATTCTTCGCGTGCTTATATAGCCTCCTCCTAACGGCTATGGTTCCGCTCGTCGGTCATCCACCTCTTCAGCGGGGTAATTCCTTCTTGCCGCCACTTGGTCGCCGCTCCCCTCTGGTGGCGAGCACTCCAAATTCGGCTAGATCAGCTGAACGTAATTCATTGACAGTTTGAGACATAGCTTTCCAATATCTGAATATGACGTTCGATGACAAAGTTCCATATTCCTTAGACTCTTCAGATAACATGTTGTCCACACTATTTTTATTGTTCTCATCGTTGATAATTGATGAAGTCATCGTGTATTGTCCGTAGTCATCATCATTGTCCTCATCTAATTCAAAACTATCAGTGAATGCACTTGAAGTCATTGTTCCATTTTCCAAATGGAAAACCTGATTTGCATGAAATAAGAGTGTCTTGTTTTCAGTAACCATGACGCGTGTTTTGTTTTTTAAAATGCCCAAAATGCAGTGCCTCACAATATGATTTGCCACATGTGTATCTAGTGCTGATAGTATATTGTCCAAAGTGTATATATGTTGAAGCCATGCTGTCTGAGGCATATAACCAAAACCTTCGCTTGTATTGTAGACATTGATTGTGCCTTCAATGCAATCCATATTTGCTACTATGGCAGACATTAATGAGCTCTTCCCACATCCTACGGGTCCCTCGATGCAAATTAATTCACCCTCCTTAATATCCATATTTATGTTAGTTAATCGACAAGTGCAACTTGAATCCTGAATGTACTCTTGACCTCTATGTTGAAATGACGCATTTTCAATCTTCAACACGGTCATTTTTGTATCAACACCGATTGGATTCTCTTCTGGCAGTTTTTGATTATAAATATTAAAATCTAAATCAGATATATCGAAGGGGCTCTGCACACGGCGAATTGATATCCAAGCTTCAACGAGACCATTTAGTATCCATGGAAATGCATTGAGCGGTCCAATTAACATATTGAGTAGGGCGACGCTAGTATAAGTGGTTGTCGCGGTTAAAGGATTACCCATGAGTGTCGACACGGTGAAGGTTAGGAGGCACATTAAAACTGGAGTTGTAGCCCAAAAATATGCACACATTGCCTCTAAATATTTTCGTTTCGCTAAGAAACGCATTTCTGTGGTACGTAGCTCTCTGATCTTATTGATAAAAACATCCTCCCAAGCGTGAAATTTTATTTGTTTCACTCCTGATCCTGTTTCACTCATAGCAGATAATCTTGCATCTTTAGCGCTCATTAGACCAACGGAATATTTAGAAACCTTAACTGCTAACCATCTGTTAATAGGTATTAATGTTGCAGCAAAGATGAGCCCCGCAATGAATGCAGCTCCAATTTGAGTGTAAAGAAGGTATGACGTTGTAAATAGTTGAAATGGGATGCTCCGAAATGAATGAAAGCTAATACATGAGTTTACTATACGATCTGTGTCTGTTGACATTAAATTTAGAATTCCTGGACGTGCATCTTGCAGTCCTCGTGCCGCAAGTGCTTTCCGGTAATTTGCGCTTACAACGCCACTTCGCATTTTCATTCCTATAATAGCCATCCTCCAGTTGAAGTGCGTACTGCAAAATGCGGAAATCAATGATGCTACAAGCAGACCTAGAGCATAAAAATATGGTTGAATGTCTGTTCCTGCGTTTTCCGTAGTAGTTTCATTCAGCAAGCCACCAAGTAGCGAAACCTGAAGTATCTGCTATGAATCTGAAAATGCCAATTAGATAAAATTCCTTGTTATTTCCCTTCTCAATTGAACAATAATCTTCCGTTCTAAGCTGAAACTAAAGATTCACAAATATTCAGCAACAGCTGCGACGAAATTTACTTCGAAAATTTAACAACTGGGCACCGATCACCACTATCGTGCACCACGTCCGCCTTTGTTTTTCAGCTTTATGGATCATCTCGATCCTGGTCTCCTGAATGGACTACGAAATAAAAATCACTCCTTTCTCAGCTTCCTGAAGACTGTACTCTTCACCAGCATCGTATTTGTTGTCACCATCCAGCATTTCTGTAGCGATGTAACTCTGGAACGATTCGTAAACCGGACAATTATTCTAAATTTAGAGATGCGTTTCCATCGACAATATCATGTGAACCGATGTTTTCTAAATGTACTCGTTGCTCCCGGAGAAACTGTAGCGTTTTATCGACATTTTCAAGACAGTGAATTCTCATCATCTGAATCCTCCTTGGCAACATCTGGCTCGATCTTGTTAGGTTTTTGATTTTACCGAAATATCTGGGGAACATTCCAACTTCGAACATGCGGTGATCCTGACCTTCGCTCGATGACAATTATGTTTGCTTAAGACTACCAATAATCGTATTTAAACTACTAATATGATTACAATTTGGACTGGCAAACAAACCCTAGTCGAGTGCGGCTTAGCTTTCTGACTATACATAGTCACGCGAATGTTACGATAGTGTTCGGGGTGAGGTAATCTTGGTGCCCTTCGGTTTTATCCGTAACAATATATATATATATATATATATATATATATATATATATATATATATATATATATATATGTATGTGTGTGTGTGTGTGTGTGTAGACATATGTATTTATATATATAAACATAATATTTCACACCGCAATCAATCTCATGAAATTTACCTAAAAATATCCTTCTTAATCGCATCATTCGTTCACGTTTATTTGACACCAATCGCCTTCGTTTTCAGTTAACTATTGCATAGTGATGAGAGAATCGAGTTCAAAAGAATCGATGCATCGATTCTTTAACTAGAATCGATTGATCGATTCTCATACTAATGAATCGATTCGTTTATATCGTATGTATCTCTTTGTGTCTCGATTGCTTTGCGATTCTAAAAATGAATCGATCAAATTATAATCTTAATATCGGACGTTTGAAAATCGATTCACTTTTAATCATGCATCCAAACATTCTTTTTAAAACAAAGCAGAATCGATTCTATATATTTCACAATGTTATAAAACTAAATTAGCATTCAAAATTTTTAATACTAAAATAAATTATTGTTTAATGTAGGTCTCAGATTGACAGGGGAGGTGTTTAGTGGGTAATCCAAGGGTATCCTCCATGGGAGTCTCACACTGCCAGACTCGGCGGGCGTAAATGCCTTCACCTCCCTACCACAAAAAAAAAAATGTAGGTATATGTAAATACTTACTAATGAGAAAATTTTCTACTACTTTGGGGTTTTAATTAAAATCATAATCAAACCAGCAAGAGTTTTAAAGCATAATAATTGTATTCCAATATATGGAAAATTACTAACAACAAATAGTTCACGATTTCAAAACTTGTTCATATTGCTGTTTAAAAATACAATTTGATTTAAATGCTTCGATGAAAGTCGGTTGCGTTTTTCCTTAGTGAGCTGCCCAGTTTTTGAAAACACACGTTCTGCAGGTACAGATGTGCCTGGAATACATAAATATTTTTGCTGCATCTGATAAAGACTAGGGTAATTATTCTTATGGGAAGCACAAAATGATAGTGGACCCTTATTTCTGTCAGCCAGAG
This sequence comes from Odontomyia ornata, assembly GCA_963969285.1. Lineage (NCBI taxonomy): Eukaryota > Metazoa > Arthropoda > Insecta > Diptera > Stratiomyidae > Odontomyia > Odontomyia ornata. The sequence goes on from OZ017742.1 coordinate 114,988,316, forward strand.
GAAGTTCTAGATATTGCCGAACTGTGATTGCTGCGTCAGTTGTGACGTTAGACTTTTCTTTGGAGATCCTTGCTTTTTCATCAAAAAACGCCCACAACTTGTTTCTGTTTTCAATTTTCGGTAAGTTTCCTTTAGACATCTGGGTTTCTTGTTGGGATTCTTCTTGAGTGTGATTTTCAGCTTCATTACTTTTATTGCCGTTCGCAATTATGTCTAGCTCTTCAGTAACCTATTCTTCAGCTGCATTTGCATTATCGTCAACTTTGAAAGCAGCTTTCTGGAATCTAGGATCTAAAAACGTTGATTTTGCCACGACTTTGTTACATTCTCATTCACCTAGTCGACGAGAGATTGCCGCAAGTAGTTGACATTGAAGATCTTTTGCTGTTTGAGAAGTATGACATTGGTTTGTTATTTCATTTTGAAGACCACGAATTAAAGGGATTATCATTGATAATATTGGATAGTTCCCACCAGAGATTTCTGTGGTCATCGTTTCGATTGGTTTTAGCATATTTGAACATTCAGATATTATCAACCACTCGTTTGCGTCCAAGAATTCCGGAGCATTTGGCAACCTAGATATCGCTGCTGACATGGGAATTTTTATCTCTATTAGCCTCTCCCTCATAATAAGTGTGGAGTTCCGCCTTGTTATTACCTCCTGCTTGACATTACTTGATTTGAAATGGCTTACAACTTGTTTGCACTTTTTTACTAAAGCGATTAAAGCTGAATTCTCTTTCAACGCATCCATAACACACAAATTAAGCGTATGTGCCACACAGGGAACATGATAAAGCTTCATATGGTTGTTTACAGCTGCTTTGATGTTAGCCCCATTGTCTGTAACTACGGCTATAACTTTATGCTCTACGAGGTGTGTTCAAAAAATATCACGAATTTTGTTTTTTTTCAAAAATTATTTATTTATTCATGAATATCTATTTTGTCCCCCTCAAAGTAATCCCCATGAGATATTATACCCTTGTGCCAACGGTTTTTCCAATCTTCGAAGCACTTCAAAAAATCATTTTTTTTAATCTTGTTCAGCTCCTCCTTCGATGCCGTCTTTATCTCGTCAAGCGTAGCGTAACGTCGTCCTTTCATGGGCCTCTTCAGTTTAGGAAACAAGAAAAAGTCACAGGGAGCCAGATCTGGGGAATACAGTGGCTGCGGCATCATTAGTGTGTTGTTTTTGGCCAAAAAGTCGCGCACAAGCAACGATGTGTGAGCAGGGGCGTTATCGTGGTGCAAAAGCCAATTTTTGTTCTCCCACAAATCCGGGTGTTTCTGGCGGATTGCTTCGCGCAAATTGCGCATAACTTGCAGGTAATATTCCTTATTGACCGTTCTTCCCTGTGGCAAGAGCTCATGATGCACCACGCCCCTGCAATCGAAGAAAACTGTCAGCAAAACTTTCACATTCGACCGAACTTGTCGCGCTTTTTTCGGTCTTGGTTCATGCGGCAGCTTCCATTGAGATGTTTGAGCTTTGGTTTCCACGTCATAACCATAAACCCACGATTCGTCACCAGTTATGACCCTCTGGAGCAAATTTGGTTCGTTGCGGACAGAGTTTAACATCTCATTAGCAATGTTCATGCGTTGCTGTTTTTGGTCGCAATTGAGCAATTTTGGTACGAATTTCGCGGCGACCGGTCTCATGCCCAAATCGTTGATCAAAATCGAATGGCACGAGCCAATCGATATGTTTAGGTCCTCAGCAACTTCTCTAACGGTGATTCGACGATTGGCCAATACCATTTTCTCCACTTCATTAATTTTTTCGTCTGTTGTTGAAGTCCTCGGGCGTCCGGCACGCTCTTCGTCGTTCACATCTTCTCGGCCTTCTAAAAACATTTTGTACCAGCGATAAACGTTGCTTCGGTCCAAGGTAGCTTCTCCGTATGCCACAGTCAACATTCGGAATGCAACCGCGCACTTAATTTCGTTTTTCACACAAAATTTGATACACGTTCTTTGATCCATTTTTTTGAATAAGTAAAAATCGAAGACGATTGAAAACACGTGCAAGTAAAGCAGCTATCACCAATCAAGTGAACATTCAAAACGGCCGAGCGTGTCGGCATAAGTGACAGACATGAGTACCAACATAACGCCACAAAAAAATCGAAATTCGAATATACGTAACCCGCGAAAATTCAAAATTCGTGATACTTTTTGAACACACCTCGTATATCCCACTTGTGAAAAACACTTCGAAGAGCAAAAGCGATATTTTGAGCAGTGTGACTGCAAGATAACTCCTCTGTGTCTAGGGTGGTGCTTAATAATGTCTCATCTTTTATATAATGAGCTGTGACAATTAAATAAGATTTATTGCTTTCTGACGACCACATATCTGTAGTTACAGCTACATACTGGATGTCACTCAACGATTGTTTAATTTTTGAAACAATGCTTTCGAACGCACTAGGAAGAATTTTTTCAGCCAAGGTCTTTCTGCTGGGTATTGTGTAAAGTGGTTGAAGCTTCTTAACAAACTTGACAAAGCCTTGGTTTTCAACAATTGAAAGAGGTTGAAAATCACTTAAAACAAATTCTAACAAACAGAGATCGAGTTGACTTTTTTCATTCTCAAAATATCACTTCTGGTTGTGTGCAGTTTTAATTGCCGATGCCGAGGCTTTTTGGCTTTAGGTGAAGCTCCCAATGAAGAGTTTTTATTGGGTTGCAATTCATTAGAAGAACTCGGTAAAGATATTTCTATAGCACTGACCGTAGTGGATGAGCGATCGCTAACTTCAATATCATGAGGAATATTGTCCAAAGCCATGAGAGCTGTAGGATGTTTCCTTTTCAAATGAAGCATCAAATTTATTGTATTTCCGCAAAATTTTAACTTACTCTTACATATTTTACAAATAATTGTCTTATCAATCCTGTCAAAGTGTTCCCAAACGACCGATCTCTTTGAAGATATTGATGACAGAAACTGTTTTAAAGTCTAAATATACTATAAAACGAATGGAACAAAATGAAAAACAATGTGCACTAATTGATTTTGTGAATTATTTGTATTTATCGTAAATGATTCCGCATGAAATCGATTGCGATAAATATAAATAATTTTCAATTAAGTTATTTTGACAAGATTAAGTCCATCCGTTACACTTATTGACGCCAACTAATGTAGACCTCACTAATTCACAAAAAAATAAACATACAATTTCCACAATAGAACAACTTGAATCCACACACGATTATACTAAACCACTAATGAAATGAAATGAAAGACAGCAAGAGCTGTATCATATGAATCGGCAGAATAATGCACCAACTTGCATTGAATTGTTTATTCGAATTCTGGCGACAGAAAACGATGAAGGTGAATCGATTCATGTAACCGATTCATTAATCGATTCTTGACATAATCGAATCGAATCGAATCGATTTTTTTTTTTGCTCGATCCTCCCATCACTACATGGCACCTAATTTTCATGAAAGTTTCAAGAAAATCATACCATATAGTTCAATGAAAACTCGGCTTTGCATTTTCATCTTCATCTGTACAGTTATGATCAATTATAGCAGGAAATGTATTCCTTTTAAGGTTGTGATTAGCGCCGGTTTTTAGTATGGAAATCACTAATTTTAGATTTATGGGCATATGTTGCAATGTAGATATAATATTAACTGGAAAGTAACGAGTCAACTCTATAATTTGCAATCACCCGCTCCCTATTATTTCTTCGGGGAATTTTATAATCCTATATGTAACGTTTAAGTCTAAGGATGTAAGAAGGATCCTTTACCAAGCAAAGAATGAATGCGGAAGAGAAAAGCATCCTGAAATGTTCCCTTTAACTGTTTTATTTATGCCGCACCTAGAATGAATTTATTGGTTATTTCCGGTAGAAATGATGGAGTAAAATGTACCGTTTATGCTAAAATTTAAGGATACTGGACATTTTTATCATCCGTCACCAAAGGACTCGGTATCTCTAACAAATCTTTGCAGAGTTCAACTAATTGGCACTTTTCGTACAAAATATCATTTAAATTTAATTTCTTGACATCAATGTATCATATTCAACTGTTAATATCTACAGAGTCCTTGGAAAGATTTCAATTCCGTTCCGATACGTTTCAGATCAACATGTTGTCTTACATTTGAAACCTCTACAATCAAAATCCTTACACGCGTCGATCAGTTATGCTGAAAAATCGGGGTGAAAGTCGAAATTTTTTTAATTTTAACGGTAAAAGTCCTTTCCCGTTACTTGGATGTCTTATCCTTTAAATGGGACCTAACTGGAAGAAAGACGTTTCATTTGCCAAAAACAGGACTCTTCTATCTATCTATCGCAAAAAAAATATACGCAATGAATTGATGATCTTCTTTCTTTTGGAAGTCGGTTGAAAATAGAAAATTCTTTGTAAATTTGGTTCACATTTGCATAGGTGAACACACGATTCATATTCGTTAATCACATCATTTGTATGCTTGTTTTGTATTATATATATTGAAATAGTTTTTGGTGCTTATAATGAATCGAATTGTATACTTGAAAACGACAACCAAGCAGAGGCATTTGAATATTATTTTCCTATATAATGCTTTGAATTATTGATGGTAATTTTTGTAGTGCTAGTTTATGTTTCTTTTTATATCATAAAATAGAACAAAACAAAATAAAGCCTGCCAAAATAAATTCCGCAACAGGATTTAAACAAATGGCCTTATTCTGCATTCATTAAAATTATATCCTTATCAAGAACCTAACTTAATAACAGTTAATAAATGACAAGAAATAGTCCACATAAATATTTATGCTAAATATATAACAATTAGGTATTCAACACTCATATCATCCTTCTGCATGTCTATCGATAACAGCATTATCCTGCAGGCCCTGAAAGTATCCCACGCACTATATTTGTTGAAATGCGCAGTAGGACTGTCGTCCTTTTCATCAGCCTCCAGTCAGCTCTAGAAACCACAATGTATACGAATTGAACTAGTCTCGCGGGACATTGTTTCCTTTCTTTCGTATATTTTACTGGATCTTATGTGTTTATCGAATGTAAATTTCAAACCATATTTCCAAACATACAAAAGCACATAACAACTGTAGATATGTCCCAACGGGGGTGTACGTCGGCGGGTTGAAGCTGGAATAAAAATGAATGTTTGCTGTCTAACAATCCCTCCTGCCCCTAGCCCACTCTGGCTCCACCCTACTCTAGTGCTTCTCTAACAACAAATCGTATCCTTGGACAAGCTTTCTTGGATGTAACACATAGAGAGGGTAGTTTGGATTTCCATGAAAATTTTTCATAAGAAAAAATACGCTTAAGGATGATTTCAAAGCAAAATTATAAATAATAAATCTATCAATTGCTTTCTTCACGGTCTCATAAGCAAGGGTACAGAAGCTATAAAAAGTGAACAAGGATATTCATTTTTTATGATGCCTTTCCCACATTGTGCTTGACGATTTAATTTGATTACCATGTAATTACATTCCAAAAGTTAATTGCTGGGAACTGAATAATGAGAGATGAAATCTGCTTGAGCGTCAGCCTAATCCTCCTGTGATTTCGTAATGAGTTGATTGTTTGAGGAGTTTATGCTTCTTTCTTTTTCAGGAGAATTGAAAATCCGTTGAAATTTTAAGACTCAGAGGACTTATGCAAAACATTTACAGCCTGCAGTATTAATTTTTGAGTTTTTTTGATGGGCTTGCTACTTTTTGCTGATTTACGACTGCGGAATATCTTTAGTGTTATCTTGTCGGAAAGTAAAGAAAGCTTTTATGATATTCAGCATGGCAAAGGATGTCAAGTAAACCTGTTAAAATTTTATTGATATATTTTGAGAGAAATTTCCATTCCTTTCTATAAACAAAAAAGAACTAGGCTATCTTCCACAAAAAGTTCATAGTTTAATACAACAGTGGTCATACCGAAATCCTACATTTGCATTAAAAATCAAGCAAGCAGAATTTATTATAGCTTTATATCATTCATGGCAAAATATTCAGCTCATTTCCAAGTGAAAGGAAACATTACATCGCTTCACAAAACGAGCATGGTTGGGAATCGGTGGCATCATTCCTAAAGCTCGAAATTTGATTTCATTACAACCAACAAAATGAAATTCACCATCTCCTACACTCAGTGAATTTCGAATTTCACCACACACTTATCAATCGTACCAGTCAACAAAATATGGAAATTTGATTTACTGATGAAATATTTGGTATGCTCGTCAGAACGATGGGTTGTAATCATTTTAGTGTGTTACGTCAAATCCAAATTAAATTTGGGCAAGAGCTGGTTTCTTGGAACGCTTGCAAAAGGATACTATGATAAAGTTGGGTATACGAAATTGGTATATTTAGAGTGATGTGTAAATATAAGTTGGAATAAATACATAATTTATTCCATTCGTTGTTTTAAGGGCTTCATAAAAAAAACTTTTTACAACATTCTGTTCAAATTGGTGCCTAGTCCGCATATACAGTCTATCCATCTGCGCGTCTTAGGAAGTTGCTCCAGGAACTATAAGGACTGGAATTATCGAACCTTAGGAAAACTCAAATGTTGCAGTCTAAAAAAAGAGAAAACAAAAAATGCACTAAAAAGGGTAAAATGGAATTTATGGAGTTGGAAAAATTTTGAAAACCGATGAGCTGCTAAATTGCTTTCAAATTAAAAGCAAATATTAGCCTTAACCCTTAACTGGTATTGTGGGGTCCAAATGGACCCCACTTAAATATTTAATGTTGCAGTATCGCCAGTTTTTCACTTACGAATACGCATATCGATATAATCTCATTATGCCACGTGTTGTAGTGGGTGCGGAACGTTTATGGCTTTATCTTAATCAGAAGTGAAGGTATGAACTAGCTTGGGGTCCAAACAGACCCTAAATATCAAGTATGTGTTCTTTGTATTGGGTTTAAAAACAATTTTTTCAAGTTTTCAGTATCTTGAAGCAAAAATGGCACGATTTCTAAATGACGATGAGATACGCAAGCTTCTGGAGGATGAATCAAACGTTGAAACTGATTGTGAGCATCTGCCACGTGAAGTGTGTGACGATGAAATAATTTGTGACAGAGAAGATACGTAGATTGTTAGTTGCTCAGATGACAGTGTAATTGTGCATGAGAGTGACTCCTCCAACACAAGTAGCTCTGATGAAGAGGAAGATAACACCGCAAACTCCGGCTTATTTAGTGGTAAGAATCGATACAAATGGTCAAAAACACCTCCCAGTATTTCGCGCACACGATTTTTTAATATTATAACTTATTTTCTCGGATTGATTGTAGAAGCTCGTGACTAAATAAATATGTCACCACTTGACTCATGGCAGTTATTGACAAAAGATGAGATGATGGATATAATATCCAAGCACACTAACGAGAAAATTACAGAGTTTTCTGGAAAGTGCACCAGCCAAGGAGCACATACCAATCATGTGACCATGTCGGAAATGAAGGCTTTTTTAGGCTTGCTGTTATTAGCTGGTGTTATCAAATCCGGACACAAAGCTGTTGAAAGTTTGCGGGCAACGGATACCACATTAGAATTTATTTTTAGGATCACTATGTCTCTAAAACGATTTTTGTTCCTTTTGCCATCTTTACAATTTGATGATATTAAAACAAGAGATGAGCGAAAAATCAGTGATAGAACTGCTCTGATTTCTGAAGTGTTCAATATATTCACAAAAAATTGTCAGAAATATTACTCTTGCTCTGAGTACCTCACGGTAGATGAGATGCTTACCCTATTTATGGGAAGATATTTGTTCAGGGTTTACACGAAGTCCAAGCCTGCAAAATACGGCATAAAGATTATGTGCCTCTGTGATTCAAAAACACGTGAGCTCTACAATACATTCATATACAGTGGCAAATCCGATTCCAGAGAAAAAAACGAACTCACTGTCCCAACCCAAATGTGTTATCACTTGTTGAACCAGTTTTCAATACGAATAGAAATATTACCGGAGATAATTGGTTTCCTTCGATTGAGTTAGTCGACAAACTAAAACAAAATTGATTGACGTTCGTGGGGACTATGCGGAAAAATAAGCGTGAAATTCCACCACCGTTTCTGCCATTCAAAAGTCGACCCGTAGGCTCTACTCTTTTTGGATTCACAAATGATAAAACATTGGCTTCATATGTACCAAAAAAAATCAAAGTGTAGTCATGATATCATCCATGAATCATGCCAAATCGGTAGACCAGGAAAGTGTCAAGATTGGAATTATTCAGTTTTATAACGCCATTAAGGGAGGTGTTGATTCCTTAGATCAAAAATGTGCTAATTATTCCGTTTCAAGAAGAACAAAGCAATGGCTCTTCGTTGTATTTTCTGCCATTATGGATATTTCCACGGAAATTTTGTGGAAAGCTTCGAATCTAGAAAAACGAATGAAACGCAATGATTATATCAAGAAAATTGGCATAGATTTGTTAACACCATTTTTTTAAGAAAGGAAGGGTGAATATTCTAAATGTTCTATTGACCTGAAAAAAAGAATAGAAAAATTTTCTAGCGCACATTGATAATGCAGCAACATCAACAGAAGGCCAATTAAGTGATTGTCCAATTGTAGCCCACGCTGAAATATCTGGACGCAAAAGAGGACGATGCTATTTATGTGACCGAAAAAAGGACCATAAACAATCCCTGTGTTTATTAAATGTAGCGGATATATTTGTAAAAGTCATTTAGTAACGACTGTAATGTGTATCAAATAGCAAACATAAGTAGTCGTTGAGTTTTTCAAAGCAAATGGCTTTTTTTTCTAATAATTTTAAGTTACATAATGCCTGTCATTTTTTAAATGTATTATTGATTTCAGAAGTTCTCGTTTTTGTTAAGTTTCAAATATGGTAAAGCATAAAAAAGAATTTGTTTACGTTTTTCTTATGTTATCATTTTTTTAACAGTCTGAATATAGTTACCTTAAGTCAAAGGCTGTGTCATTATAAGTGATAAGATTTATCATAGAATCAATAAAAGTTGATTTTTATATTTTAAAAAGCATGTTCTTTGAATATATAGAAACTCTTACCTTCATTAATTTATAGAACACGTTTAATTTAATTTTTTTCTATTGAGGTCCACTTGGACCCTCGATACCAAGAATATAATTTAAAATGTTGGAACCAGCTAAGGGTTTTTTTGTGATAGGGAGGTAAATGCCATTTATGCACAGAGTGTGGGATCCCATACACGACTGGACTACTCACTAAACACCTCCCCTGTCAACCTGAGAACCCACCCTGGGACCGTTTGACAAATTACTTCGGGCCAGGTCTCGTTTTGTTACGCCGTGAGGCGCCTTCAAGGTGGGGAATCCCTTTCCTAGCGAGAGGGGAGAGGGGAAGAGGAAGTGCCAGAAAAGCTACCCCCCAGCTCCAGCGCGCCCGGCTGCTGTGAGTTAGCTAAGGGTTAAACTAAGAATTTAGAGCGCCGGAACCCTGAACTGTTGCTTGAGTCTTGCGGAAAAGTTTTACTAAAGGACCATTCAAGTGTTTTTATAAACGTTTGGAAAGCTCATGAACTTTTTCTTCCGCTAAAATAATTTTTTTGAGCTCATAATGACTAATTCATGCTGTTTTTCCTTCAACAATCATTTCAATTTTCTAGATTATTGAAGGAAAATTTACCTTCAAAGGTTAAATATACTGTAGATCCTTAATCACTTGAATTTTCCAAAATATTCAATCACATATCAATTACATGTGATAATTATTGAAGAAATGGTGTTACACGAGAACGTGAATGTTTTCTCAGAAAAGAGTTTACAAATTCATTCTAGCCTGATTCATCATATGATCCTTGCAAGTTTTTTGCCAAAATATAAATACATGCGACTAGCAGATCTAGTAAATATCTTTTTTTCTTCTTCTTAGCAGTATAGCCCCTCACGGCCATTCGCTCCCTGCAAACAGCGCATTCAACCATCTCGGTCCATTGACCGCGTCCTCCAATTTCGAAATCCGAGCAGTGATGAACTGTCTTCGTCGACCGAGTCAGACCAGCGTTTCCTCGGTTTTCCTACTGGTACCCGGTCTTCAGTTATCCCAACGAATGCCTTTTTGGGTATACGTTGTTCATCCATACGATTCATGTGGCCAGCCCATTGTAGCTTCCGCAGTCGTACAATCCTTGAGACCTCCGGCTCGCCAACAATTTCATACAGCTCAAGGGTTGTATCAAATTTGTCATTGGTCCTCGTCTAGCTTCGCTCCAATTATTCGCCTCAGGATCCGTCGCTCAATGGTGTTCAATATATTTGCGGATGCTTGGGTTAGGGTCCATGTTTCATACGCCTAGCATAACACAGGTCTTATCACAGATTTGTATACTTGGAGCTTTGTATTCCTGTGCATGCAGCTGGTCTTCAAGATCGTCAAAACTGAATAAATTATTTTATTTGCGAGCTGTATTCTTCGGCGTATTTCGTCTTTTTCATTATTGGTTCTCGTTATTTTGGCGCCTAAATACACAAACTCGCTAACATTTTCGATACTTTATTTGCCGATATTTTGTGTGCTTGAGGTATTTTTCCTTGACTACGTCATGAGCTTTGTTTTATTTTCATTGATTTGTAGTCAAAAATACTGCGATACTTCAAGCAAGCATACGACAGCATTGATCGTAAAGTACTGTACCAAATAACGCTTTGCTTGGGCATCCCAGCCAATAAGTCCGTCTTACGAAAATGACAATGACCTCGATGACCTCTCAAGTCCGCATCAATAACTAACTCACCGATGCCTTTGACACAAACATCGGACTGAAACAGGAAGATGGGTTGGCCCCATTGCTTTTAAATTTGGCTCTGGAGTACGTCATTCGGAAGCTACCTGTCGATACGTGAGGTACATTACTATACAAGCCGAACCAAGTAGTAGCCTATGCGAACGACATCAACATTTTGTCACGGTTATTAACAACTTCCAAAGAACTTTTCTTGAAACTCGACCGCGAAGCAAAACTAGTAGGGCTACAAATCAACAAGAAGAAAATAAAGCATACAAAAAATATCAGACTTGGAAAACACAGTAGCAAAAATGTTAGCGAGTTTGTGAATCTAGGCACCAAAATAACGAAACAGGGTAATGAAAGAGACGAAATACGCCGAAGAATGCAATTTGCAAGTAAAATATTTTATTCAGTTTTGACATTCTTGAAGACCTGTTGCATTCACAGGAAAACAAAGCTTCAACTATACAAATCTGTGATAAGACCTGTGCTATGATATAGGTGCGAAAATTGGACCCTAGCCCAAGCATCCGCAAATATATTGAACGCATTTGAGCGATGGTTCCTGAGGCTTATAATCGGACCGAAGCTGGAGGGAGGGCCATGACGAATTCGATACAACCATGAGCTATATGAAATTTTTGACAAACCGGAGGCCTCAACGATTGTAAGACTGCGGAAGCGGCAATGAGCTGTCCACATGAATCGTATGGACGAACAACGGATTCCCAAAAAGGTTTTCGTTGGGAGAACTGAAGGCCGGAGACCATTTGGAAAACTGAGGAAACGCTGGTCTGACTTGATCGACGAAGACAATTCATCGCTTTTCGGATTTCGAAATCGGAGGATGCGGTCAATGGACTGAGACAGTTAGAGGCGCTATTTGCAGGAAGTGAAGGCCCGAGAGGGGCTGTAGTGCTAAGAAGAAGTAGAAGAAATACCAATCTACATGCAATTAGGATTTTAATTTTTGCATTCCCACATAACAACTACTGCTTTGCATTTTCATGTGCGCTCAATCTGCATCGGAAATAAAATTTGAAAAAAAACGCAACCATTTACTTTCTATATTCATTCACATTGACGTTGTTGACTAGTAGAACATTATTTCAGCTTAATCATAGTTCAATACTACTACAGCTCTCATTCCTTCGATCAAAAGATGCAAATTTTCATCACGCCGAATGATCAGATGTTCCAACAACAATAGCAACATCAGTATTATTTAAATGAGCCGAAGTTATCCCAATATTCTCATTGCAGCCCAATCAACTGTTACCACCACGGTGACAAATCCAACAAGCATGATATCATGCAGAAATAACTTTTCTTGTGCGAAGTTTCTTATTGCACTAGGACGCGATCTCATTCCGGCGCGAGAATGAGAGGTGCGAGTAGAGTTTCGTTTATGCCGAGTAGCTTAGCGATTGACGACAATGAAAGTAGCTGGCTGGCCGCGAACGGAGATAGTTGTTGGGACCATGGAAAAAGAAAATTTTTGATGAAGACTGGAAGTGGTGGGAGCGCTTTTTGTGAACGGTTGTTCAAATGAAGTGGATAACAGACATTTCCCTGTTTTCTCTCGATTTCATTTCATTTATCAAGTGATCATCAAATAATGCCTCGCTTCATTCAGTATCCCAGGACGACACGGAACCGGATTCAACGTCGCCTTATTTGAAATAACACTGTTTTGTTTTCCAAGAACCACTTAAGCCACTATTCATGAAAGAACTTTGCAAATGGCTATGGGTTAATGTTTCAGATGTCAATGATGAAAAAAATAAAATAGACAGCCCTTTCAAAAAAGTCTCCTCTATCATCACCTGTTGTATATTCAGACCTGGAAATACCAGAAACGATATGCATAAGCAATTTTTCATAAGACGAAAATGAACTTTCCTTAACTCCAAAAAAAAGATCAAACGAGATCATAGTGAACAAAAGTTGTGGAGCTCATTTATATGCTCCAAGAGTGTTAGCAATGAAATTTGGTACAAAGGCAGGAGAAGATTTATATATCTATGCTGATTTAGAGGCAAAATATAAAAGGGGAACTAACAATTTATACGAACCGACAAAGAAAATTTTTCTAGGCTTAGCATCGCTTAACTATAATTTTTATTATTTGTCATTAGGAATTTTTGCATGAACGATTCAAGCTTTCAGGCAATCTTACCCCCCACCAACCATGAGCGCATGTCAAAGGAGTGGGCAAGTAACTTGTTTTATTCTTGTTTATATTAAATAATGATAACATCTTCTTGAATTAAAAAAAATTTACGAGCTGATTTGTATAAATTCTTTGAATTTTAAGATAATTTTTATGACCTTTCAGGATAAAACGAAAGAAAGTATCTTAATAAACAATAAAAAAAAAATAATAAAGAATATGTATAATACCACCACCACCTAGATGCCCCATTCTTACTTGTGGGCTGTGATCGTCTTCAGGAGGGACAAACTCGTCTTGAGTATCGCGCGCGGCTCATTAGTTATCCAAGGCCGCGTGTTTCACTGTGATCCCTTTCGGCAGGTTACTTCGGACATTTGCACATTTTTCACCACCCAACCTGTTTTGCCTTTTTGACTCTGGTCGCCGAATAAATCGTAAGTGCAAAATTGCTTTGTAGCCCCACGCCCCACGACACTACAAAGCTAGCTTGCCAGCGTACTTACGCATCTCCAGACAAAGCTATTTCTAGCGTAGCTCTGATTCCCCTCGCTGAGGCAGCAGAATACCACTGCAGACTTAAACGAACATTCTTTAACATCAGAAATCACCACTTGAAGTCTTATTCGGTGTGAAAATGGGATGTGTCTAGGAACGAGAACAAGCAGTGAAATTCATTAGTGGACAGCCTATGGGAGAATTCAATGAGAAACGAAAAAATTTACGAAAAAAATTCAAGCTGGAAATTGAAAGTATTTGGGACGAGCATAATTTTTCTGGTTCCACCAAGATTTGCTATTTATTCTTTTACAATTATCTCTTCATTCCCTATTCAAGACTTAATCCGCTGCTTGCAATAGTTCTGGCAGTAACTAAACCTTTTGGTCATCGTGCCCCAAACAGACATGAATATCATGCAAACATGTATTCATTTGAGCAAATGCATCATTACATGAAGCTCGTCTGCCAAAAACCACGAAACCCTACCGACTTTTTGATTAAGTTGGTGCCGTCTGGGATCAGTTACAGGATATTGAATATTGCCCAACTATGAACAATATATCCACTGTATTGACCAATACTCAATGAGTGCTCACACATTTGATAAACATTCAAATGTTTTTACACTATAATCCTCTATTGTTCCATTATCTGTAATGCGAAAGATATATCCAGTGCCGAGGTTCACGTTCAAGATTAATCGATTACTGGGGAAAAATATATTAAGATTTTCTTAATCTAGGTAAACAGTAAAAATAAGTAAATTAAATTCATTACTTCTGAAGGAATATGAGCATTGAAGTGATAACCAATGGAAATATTGTAATGATACAAAATTCAGATAAACAAAAAGCAAAATAACATAAATCACGAATTTAATGCTTAATAAATATAGAAGAATTAATTAGTGAACTACATTAGAATTGATTGCGATTCATGAAGTAAAATTTCATATAAAAAAATAACTTTGCAATAAAATGAATAAACAACTATAAAACAATTGAAATTCGAAGAAATCTGAAATATAAAATATAACAAAATGAAATTAATCAAAAAGAATATGTCACCAGAAATTTCGTGTAACGTACGTGAAAGTAGCACAGTGCCATTTATCCGTAAATTAGGTCAAAGATGCCGAACAAATTTTTAATATGTATAGCTTAAATTACTATGTATATAATTTCTTCTAGCGTCCTACTCCGAACGATAAAGATCAATGTTTGTGCGCTCAATAAATACTGTTTTCGATTATCCAAAATTTAGATGTTTCGTTGATATAGGAAACGATGCGAAGACAAGTTCCTATCATTGGTGACCCTCACATTTTGTTATTATCAATAAACTAGTAGTTCTCGTGGAAATATTTAATTGATTTAACAGATTAGAAACATCGATCCCGTTCATGCACTCGCTGGTGCCCAGGGTCTCAATCATGCACCCAAAATCAAGGTACAGATGAGAAAAATTCCTTTTACCACTGGATATTTGAAAAAGGCGAATAAATGCCTCCACCTTGCCAATTTTCCAAACAGGGAAACTAAAACCATCATCGTCAAATGCGGTCAGTGATGATGTCCACTTAAATAAGGGCCACCTATTGGCAACCGACAAGCAAACAGGGCAAACAGATTCCTTGTGGATACAGATGCAAAGGTATCTGTAATCCCTAGCCAAGGCAAGACACGTCAAAAAGAATGGAAATTGTGCGTTGCAAATAGAACGACCATCGTTCCGTTCGAAGAACAGATCCTTTAGCTCGACTCTGGACTGCGGAGAATTTTCAAATGGCGTTTTTGCATTGCTGCAAGAGTATTCAAAGTCTACGAAGATATTCAGGCATGATCAATTTTGATTGGAAATTAATAAAAAATGCCACAGAAGTACTTGCCCCGCTCAATGAGTTCCTGTATTATTCCCGAAAAAATGATGAAAGGCCAGTAAACTGGACGTTAACAATAATTAAAGCCTTTGAAGACAGTAACAAGTTGTTAGCAGCAGCAATTTGTATCAAACCTCTAGTAAAGCTGGCTATAACAACGGACGCTTTGAATCTTACGGAAACATCATTGGGTTTGCAAAGGGTACAGAACGGCGAAAAGCATTTGTACTGTGACTTATCAATAGGTATCACACGATCTTACATACCACAATCACTTCAACGTCAAGCATTTGATTCTGTGCACCGCCTGTCGCCCCCTAGTGGGAAGGTGACCAGCCATTTGTTACGAGCGAAATTTGTCTGGCTAAAAATGCACAAGGAAATTGTGAATTAGGTAAAATCATGCATTCAGTGCCAACGTTCTAAAATCGGCCGGCACGTCACGACTTTCCCGGTACAGTTTGCAGCGCCCAATAAAAGATTCGACCATAAGCATATCGATTTAGTGACCGGTCTTAAACGATTTTAAATATGTCCTTACGTTGATCGATCGTATCCCACAATAGACGGAAGCCAGAGCAATTACCAAAATCACCGCTGACACAGTCGCTACAAATTTCTACCATCGTTGCGTTTCACGTTTGCGTACACCAATGATTGTTACAACTGACCGCGCTAGCCAATTTGAATCAATAAAAATTGATTGTAAACACATTAGAACGACGGCTTATCTTCCTTAAGTAAATAGAATGTTGGAAGGCTGTGAATAGATCTTAAAAGGCAGCACTCATGTGTGAAGACGAAAACTGGCTTCAAGCTCTGTTTACAGCTCTTCTCGGCCTTCGGTCTGCCTACAAAGAGGACATCCAATGTAATGCAGTGGAAATGGTATACAGTACCACAGTCCGCATTTCAGAAGATTTTGTTGAAGATACAGACAGTAGGAACAATCAGACAGCATTTGTGTCTAAATTTCGGAAAGACATGCGGTGACTGCGACCTATGCCTGTCAAACGTCATCAACATAGCAACATCTTTATTATCAAAGACTTAGCAACATGCAGTCACGTCTTTGTACGAGTTCATGCGGCAAAAGAATCCTTGCAACAGCCGTATGTTGGTCCGTTTCGCGTACTTGAGCGAATGTCCGATAAAGTCTACAAAATCCTTATGGACGGCAAGAGATCCTGAATATTGGTCGACATGTTGAAACCGGCCTACATCTATGCCCAAATATTGAAGAACCGACGCCATCACCATTTTCTAACAGTGAAAGCCGAAAACTTCCTATTACGGACACTTACGCCGGGCCAAATCAAAACAAATAGCGAAGAGTCACATTCGATGTTTAACACATCTAGAAGAGGAAGAATTGTAGCGGACCTGATGTGAGATTTAGCTAAATGCGATGCGCATTTCCCGTACGAGACGGAAAGAACAAGTTAAAAAATAAATAATAACTTTGTTAGCTAATAAAAATATGAACTGAAATTAACCAGTCGAAAGTTACATGATTCCGCGTTTTACTTCATGGAGGTTACAATTCAAGTGATCGCTTGATTGACAGGAGTTGTGAAATTCATGAGATCCACCAAACGACTGAAGTCGCTACATGTCACCAACAGATGCGCTGCGATCGCTCGAGTGTCGCCACAATATCTTTCCCCAAGTAACTCAGCTAACTTGGTTTTCGACAGTCAGACGAAGCCTGTTTAGGAGTTTGCTGAGTGGCAAATATGACAATTTAAATGCGCAAATATGTTCGAATCGGCTCGGGAGTATTTGCAAATGATGTTGCTGTTGGTGCTGATTCCTTATTTTTGGTAGCAACTGCTTGTCTTTGAACATATGTCAGCTTAATTCTTTCGGTGGAAATAGTTTCTGACTTTCCATTCTCTTGATGCGGAATCCTGATTTAACAGTCTTTCTTCTACTTCAAAACGGCCATCATATGGTTGTTGGTATGGAGTTTTAGTCGAATCAGCTCCAACGAAAACGTGGCTACAAGTTTCCAGATCCTTGAAGGCAAAAGCTTTTCGATGGCTATGGTGAATTGTAGGAGTCGGGTTGATTTTTTTCATTAAAAGTTTAAATCAAATGATCCAATGGAGGGTCATCAAGATTGTCGAATAAAATTTCACCGAGAATTAGCAATATTGTCCCATAAACAAGTTCGGTAGCTATTGCATCAATATTAGGTTTACAACTGCTCCTCAATCCTAACGGGACGAATGGAAGAAAATCAACCCATTCACTATTCTGATGCTTTTAAAGACCAATGCCATCGTGCTGTTGCAACCAATCGATTGTGTAAATGAATCGAAAAGTTGTGATTCCAGTTGAGAACCTCGGTCTGTTGTTACCGGTTCTGGTGCTCCAAATCTCGAGATCCATTGCTGGAAGAAAGCAGTTGAAACTGTATCAGCACTCCAATCAATGATCGGTATTGCCTCGGGCCAATGCGTGAACTTAAAAACTTTTGACAGCGGCATTGCGATTATGTCCAAATACACATGTCGGAATTGGTTCGAAGGAATTGGAATTGACTCAGGAACATTGACGTGGTGCCCAACTTTACTTCTTTGACATTGCAGATAATATCTTCTATACACTTGAATGTCCTTATTCGTTCTAGGCCACATATATTTTTTTCTGATTATCCGTTTTGTCGCTGTTCCACTGGAATGTGATATCAGGTGGAATAATTCATAAATTTTCCTGCGCATCATTCTTGGAATGAAGATACGAGTAGCACCTGCAGATACTTCACAGTAGACAGGCGTTACACAATGATGAAAATGATGGCTCCTTTAAAATATGCTGCAGTTCTTCGTCAGTAGCGTGCTGATCTGCGAGTTCTTGCAAATCGACTGTCGATGGCATAGTTATTTCTTCGATACGCGATAGCGTATCGACCACGATGTTTGCCCTTAACATGCAACAAATCTGTTGTATATTGTCCTATGAAATCTAATTGTCGCAGTTGACGAGGTGAAGCTTTGTCAGATTTTTGTATAAATGCATACAAAAGTGGCTTATGTCCGGTGAAAATTGTGTAGTTACGGACTCCCACGAAATGATGAAAAAATTTTACTTGTTGATACATCGTTAGAAGTTCACGGTCATATGGGCTATATTGGTTTTGCATTCGGTCCTAGTGGCATTAATTTTCCGTTGACTTCTGCTCTAAAACTGCTCCAATAGCCACGTCAGAGGCATCGCAATAAAGAGTGAGTTAGGATGTGCAAGTAAAACTGCATTTGCGACCAGTTCTTTGCATTTTTCAAATGTTTTTTTCGCTTCTGGGGTCCATTGCACAGGTCATTTGTCATACTTACGCGCTCCTACTATCAAGTCAAAGAGTTGTGCTTGCACATGAGCCGTATGCAGAAAATAGCTTCGGTAGAACTTGATTGTGCCAATAAAGCGACGTAGTTCTTCGACAGTTTTTGGTTTTTCAAGTTTAGTTAGAGCTTCAATTCTGTCCTGTGGAGGTTCAATGCCTTATGCATTATATTTTATAATATTTACATTTTTAAATTTACAAAAAGCTACAATTTAAGTTTGTATGCAATTGTATGTGTTCTGAAAATTTCTCAATAATTGAGCAACAAACAACTAAGTTACAGCCGATTGAATATTTAGCAATCACAACAATTGATACGTGATAGTAGGGAGATACACGTTAGCAACGGACCTAGCCACTACAAATATGTCAGAATTTTGATAAAAGTTTTAGAAATGGTTTGTAATATTGATGTGCTATTATGACTAACTAAACGATGGGGACAAAACACTTGAAGCCAAGTGGCGGTGAACTTAAATGCAGAATAACCAGGATATAATTGTTCGAACTCAATTTATGAAATTTGTATGTAAGTTAAGTTTTGATATGCAGAATATATGGTTTGATTTACTAATTGTTTTACAAAACACTTCTGGCGGGAGCAATTGTTTGCTGCTCCGACTTGATACAAGGCACGTGACATTTTCTTGCTCGCTCACCAATCCTGGAGTTGTAAAATCGTATACCATTTTTCTCGAAATATTTGTTTCGCGAAGATGATCTAGATCTTGACTGTGAACGCCCACATCATAGATGCTGAATTTCGCGAGACAACCTTCCGATTTCCTTTTGTAACGTTTCCGTTTGTATAGCGTTTTTTCATTCGATACGGTTGTTGATGTAGCCGATGGACGCAAAATTTTCATTATTTATCCAATGTCAACACCACGCAACACGCGACACAATTTTGCTTCACTTGATTCTGCAAAACATTTTAAATTCTCCTTTTAATCGCGTCATATTTTCCATGCTTGGGCGGATTAATACTGATATCTGAAACTGCTTGCGAAACCAAAGCGTCCAAGTTCACTATGACATATCGAAATTTAGCTTACTCCGACACCACGTGGGAAATTTCAAAGGCCATTTCCACTTGAATGAATCATAAACCCGGATTATCTTTATAAATGGTGGAATTGTAACTTTGTTCATGGACTGCATGTGGATTTCAGATCGCGCGGGGTTTTCTCCTGTGTCAGGAAGCGCAAACATTATTAAAGTTTAAATAGTTTTTGTGGAAATATTAAAAATGGCGTCACAATTAGTGTTTGGCGTCACTATGCACTTCCTAACGTCACTATAACTTATATTGTCTTTTTCCTTTTTTCGCGCGTTCAGGGTCATCAATGCGGGGTTTAGCTAAATGCGATGCGCGTTCTCCATACGAGACGGAAAGAACAAGTTAAAAAATAAATAATAACTTTATTAGGAAACAAAAATATGGACTGAAATGAACATGTCAAAAGTTACATGATTACGCGTTTTACTTCATGGAGGTTACAATTCAAGTGAACGCTTGATTGACAGGAGTTGTCAAATTCATTATATCCACTAAACAACTGAAGTCGCTACATCTCACCAACAGATGCACTGCCATCGCTCGAGTGTCGCCACACTGAAAGTAGCAAAGCGCCTTCTCTCCGTGAATTTAGTCAAAGTTCCGAATAACCTTTTAATATGTATAACTTAAATTATAATGTACATATTTTCTTCTGGCGTTATACTGCGAACGATAAAGATCAATGTTTGTGCGCTCAATAACAGTACACATCTAAATTTTGGATAAGTGAAAACAGTTCACTTATCCAAAATTTAGATGTTTCGTTTATATAGGAAACGACGCGAAGACGAGTTCCTATAAATGAAGTAATCGAAGATTATAAATATTAAAAATATTACGATGATCGAGCATTCAAGCATTCCGTAACGTTAAGTTAAGATGCATACCCCTTACCCGCCGACAGCACTTTAGTAACTAAGGCTGCAACATCCTTTCGTTCACCATTATGAAGCATGCAAAGGGGCACCAATTTGAAAGAATATAACTCACAATTTCTCTCTTTTTTGGTTAAAGAAATTAAACTGTAAAGTTCACAATTTTCTGCTTGATTGGCAATATTCATTTTTCCACATCGTTTTCATTACATATGTATAAATAAGTTTATGTATAAATAAGTTTACATCATCTTACAGTCAAAATCGTAGTTAAAATATTCTGGCGTTTCTGAATCCGTGATTTAAGGAAACAATTGGCATATATCTTCCGTTCAATTTGTATCTGCGTTGGCGATAACACAATTCCACTCTTCTAATAACTAGCCAACAATCCAAAGCTTCTTCTCATGTACAAATTGCATGCTTAATCTCATGTGAAATCTTATATAGCATCAAATAAAACCATCTCAAGTGGAACATAGAAACAGAGATTAGATTAACCCTTCCCGACACATTTTATTGCGATTAGTTATCCACAATGGATAACTATAATACAACTATTTTTCTGGTTCAGTAATATGGCACTAATCCTTGTGTGTAAGATAGCGAGAATAAAAGTAGTCCCAAGTGAAAATTAGTGGAGGCGTTCTCATAAGATAAGTTTCGCATCTGTGTTAAATATATGGAACATGTTAGTATTCAAAGAGAGGAAGGAGTACATATTATGAATAGATCATGTCCGGAAAAGTTATTTTGTCTCTGCTCTAATATAAATAAAGAACCCTGGAATTGACGGCACAAGGAAAAACTTTTAACCATATTTACAAGTTTTTGATAGGATCAAGTATTCTCTCTGCGAGTTTGTCGAGTCGATATTTAGTAATAATTATATCGGAATTTCGGATGTAAGACTTTTATCCATGTCAAGTCAACTTGCAATAATTATTTATACTCGTCATACCACAAATGTATCTCAAAGATTAAATATGTTTTAATTTACTGCGGATATTCGCATGATGACAAAATAATCTCAGGATTATTTATTGTACAATATAATATCTACAAGTAAGAATATGATAGCATGGATAATTTAAGCTAAGACGCATTCGATATAAAATCATAAAAATAAGACTCAATGTCATACATTTTTCTGAATACAATAAATTGAATCACTTTGGTGACCTTATTCTGGCACGTGAATATGAAAAGTATTTGAATAGCACAACTTGTGTCGTGAAGGTTCACGCGTTTAATTTTTCAATGGAAAAGAGATTTGCATACTCAAAAGTAAATTGTGAAGTTTTTCAGAATTTACCTGCATGAAATAACAAAGCTGGTTGTCATGTAGGAAGAAAGTCAATTTATAGGGAAGGGATCGTTTAGAATAAGCAAATACAACACTACGCTGAAGATTGCTAAAATTGTATAGTGTTGCCCTTGCAACGAGTTCCTTAAATCGATTACTTCATTGTAGTCAATAATTTTGCTTATTTAATACCCGCAGACCAATTCTCCCTATTAAGGTATCGTAAAATAATCTTTTTACCATTTACTACTAAAATTGCCACCTGTCCGTCCATCCGTTTTTCACAGCAAGTTTTCTCGCAAACCATTGTACACAAGCTAGAAACATGAAATTTGGTGAGTATGTCAAAAGTGGTGTCCTATTGAAAGTTGCAGTCGAAAATGATTTTATAAGGTTTTGAGGGAGATCTCCGCATATAGTGGGGAGCCCTTAAACATTTTATTTTTACCAAAGGTAGTCGATCGAAGGTCTTGATGAGAAGTTTTCAAAACAGATATTAAACTGATACTTTTCATTTCAACCGGGGCAGGGGAGGACAAGTGTACAAAAAATTTGCAATGAATGAATGAGTCTTAATGAGTACAAGGGCGATAAATACCTCAGAAGTCAAAACTCCACAAAATTCATTAATAATAGTACATTTCCGAGTTTTATATTTTTATCTATAAAATCGAAAGTTCACCCTTAAATTTGAAAAAAATTTGCATCTGAATTTTCTAATATACGACATATGTTTTTTGAAAGTTTCACAAAAATCCAGCAATGAACAGTTAAGCTATAGATACTCGAACATTTAGCAATTGCAACAACACATGATACCGGCTAAATGCACGTTCGGGAGAAAGCCAAATTTTACAGATGTGTAAAGGATTGTGAAATTTTAGAAATAATTCTAACGTCGATATTGTAATAATCGAGCAGTCACCTAAGCAAACTGCTCAAAAACCAACATATTGCGGGACCAAATTTCAGTTTTAAATTTAAAATAATGCTCATCATTTTAATTTGCAATTGAAATTTCCAACGGAGCTCTTCCACGATCGCACTTTCACAATGAGAAGGAAAGACGATGAAAGGCTCGCCGACTGGTTTTTGGAGCGGTCCCTTAACGCGACGACTAGCAAAAAACGGGGAGTCGCCCGAAGATCGAGAAATGGCAAGCACGCCGGACACGTTGTGAGCCATCATATCACCGATCGGATAGTTTCTTTTCTCGTCGGGTCTTTCGTTAATGTTTGTGAAAATTAGTTGAGTGTTTCAAATTAAATATCCAGCTAGTGGTGCAAATGGCCTGACTGCATAAAACACATCCGGGGTTTCCTTTCGATAACCTTCAGAATTGAGTCCAAATATAATGGGAGATTGCAACTGTCGCGAGGGGCCGCACCACCAATTACTCAATATAGCATAAAATTGCGGTAATCATTTAAATTAAGTGTAAGGCAGTCGGAAATGTCGCGACTTCAAGCTGAATGTTTGTTTGAAATAAGCGTTATTTCGTGATATTCATTGGAAAATTCAAACGAACCCTATACGGTTTACATTGTCAAAACCAATTTAATGGTGGATAATTGTGAAAACCTTGGTAGGAGTGTGCGTTAATGAAAAGCGTAATAAGATTTAAGTGCTTAATTGAAATGTGTGATAAGATCATCAGTCAAAAAGCTATTCTGTGTATAAGGCCGTTAAACAGTAGCTGCAGTAGGCCACAATATCTGAAAAGTGATAACAAATGAAGGCACCTTTGAAGTGCACTCGAAACTAGTGAAAATTATGTGAGTTAGTTAAAAATAGCATTTTGAGCCTTCGCTTAGAGATAGTTAGAGTATCTCTCCATCTTGATTGAATGTGTCAGCACACGGGAAGAACCATTTGGGAATCATTGACCTAATCATTGCTGCTGGTTAATTTTATGATCCATCGATTACTGAAAACCTCTTTATTACCATATACATACTTTCTACTGGACCAAACAAGTGGCTCGTTTATGTGCACATATCGAGAAACAAAGCCACAGTAACATAAGGTGACCCCGATTTCAAGATAGAGCACACGTCCCATCAGCAATATTCCTGGAGGTCCAACACATCTGGATATTCAATAGGATATTAAACAGGCTCTTGTAATTTTTTTTCGCTCTCCAAGCCACCAATATCAGACCAAGTAACGTTTGCTATTTCAACGACAGTTTCCCGCTCTAACAAATGAAGAACTTCGACTTCAAGGTTATCATATAAATCAACAAGATTTATTTTTCTTCCCAAATTTGTCGCAAGGCTGCTACAAAACAAAGAAGACTCAAACACTGGGATATTTACATTATTGTTTTTGGAATATTTAAAAAAAACCAAAGCCTAACTGAATTATTTGGCAAAAGCTACAGTTTTATTTTGCAGTCATGCAATAAATTAATGTTGAGCTAAAATTAAAACGAAACTCAGTCTTACCCTTTCTCTCAACCTGACCAGTTATAGGACCCACAAGGATGGCAGGCTCATCCTCTGCATGAATTTTCACTCAAATGGGAAATACATGGCCACGTCTACGTTTGAATCTTGATTCAGTTGAGAGGGCGCAAGGGGGCACCACTTCCACCTGGATGCCCCACTCTTATTTGGGGACGGTAAGGATGGCAATGAGATATCAGATCAGAGAACGGTTGGAGGATATAGCCTCCACGATGAAAGAAATGACAACGGCTAGTACCTTAATGACTTCCCATGCGGCAGAGATCTAGTCATACGTTCGACTTGCTTCCCACATCAACACATTCATAAAATGATCTGGATATCAACAGATGGCAACGCACAAAACCAGATCGATCATGTTCTAACCCAACAACGTTGGGCCTCGAGTATACTTGACGTCCATTCATCCCGAGGAGCCGATTGAACCTCAGATCATTACTCGACCACACGCTCGGCAAAGACCAGCTTGCTTCAAAAATTTGGCATCGAAAGGCTCAACACGGCAACTGCGGCCAAACGTTCCACGGAGACAAACAGCTGGCTCTCATCCCATCAGACGCATTGTTTAAAACAAGCAAAGAGCTCAAGATGGAAGTGAAAGTGGCTATTAAGGCCGTGGCAGAACAAATGATCGGATATCAAGCTCTGCACAAGAGGAATGATTTGTTCGATGATTCAGACAAAAAGAACCAGACGTACAAAGATTACATAGGTAGGAAAACCAGGACGAAGAGAGAACACTATGAAAATCTCAGACGGTTAGCGAATAAGATAATTAGGATTGAGAAAAGAAAATACTATGGCGACCAATTGAGAAGCATAGATGTAAGCCTAGACAAGCATACAAAGTAGTGAAAAGCCTGAAACGTGGTTATCAGCCCAAGACCACGCTGTGTCGTGATAAAATCAGCAATTTCATCGCTGATGAAACCAAGATTAAGGGAAAATGGGCATCATATTTCAAGAAACTCCATAATCCTCCGCACAGCTGCAGAGTATCGGAGCCTCTAGATGCCTGCGTAGAGCTGATGTTGGCCCCAACAACTGTGGATGAAGTGTGTTCCATCATCGAAGCCCAAAAGAATAATAAAGCGCCGGGCATCGATGGGATTCCAGTGGAGCTCATCAAATATGGTGGCAGCGGTGTTCATGAGGTAGTTCACAAAGTCATCCAGTACACTTGGCAACAAGAATATATGCCAAAAGAGTGGAGCGAATTGATTATATTCCCTATCCACAAAAAAAGGTGACAAGCTACAGTGCAAAAATTATAGAGGCATATAACTACTTTCTACGGCGTACAAAATATTTTCTAAAATCTTAGAAAATAAAATCGGATAATACGCCACAGTATTATTAAGGAGTATCGAGGTTGTTTAGTGCAGACCGATCAACAATAGACAAATTGTTCACAGTCAAGCAGATACTTGAAAAATGCTGGAATTTCAACACAAATTTTAGTTGACTTTAAACAAGCATACAACAATATTGACCGTAACGTACTGTACCAAATAACGCTTTGCTTTGGCATCCCAGGCAAATTAGCCCATTTTACTAAAATCACAATGATGGCAGCAAACTCCCAAGAACGCATCAATAACCAACTCACTGATGCCTTTGACACAAATATCGGACTAAAACATGGAGATGGACTGGCCCATTGCTATTCAATTTGGCTCTGGGCAATGTCATGAGGAAGCTTCCTGTCAATACACGAGGTACATTGCTATATAAGTCGATCGGAGTAGTAGCCTATGTAGACGATATCAACACTTTGGCACGGTTATTAACAACAACTCTTCCTGAAACTTGATAGCGAAGCAATACTGGCAGGGCTACAAATCAATGAGAATCAAACAAAGCTCATGACGCAGTCGAGGAAAAATACCTCAAATACATAAAATATAAAGTTTAGTGAATACAATATCGAAAACATTATCAAATTTGTGTATTGTAGTAATCTAGGAGCTATGGCTCTAAAAGCAGCGCTGACACAGGCACACAGCACCAACTCAATTCAACAAGGAGTAACCCTTCAGTCACCTTCCTCATCGCGACACTCGTTTTTTTTTTCTCTCGCATGAAAAATAATTAAAGGGAAAAATTTCTTTTGTACTTAACACCCGGGAAACAAAATTCTAAAACTGTTTTAATGTGTAGTGATTTTATTACAATATCTTTTGAACATAATTTAACTAATTGGGTGTAATGCGGTATGCAAATTCTTAGAACGAAACGGTTAACCCCTTAAATTATAGGAACGATAAAATCATTGTATCATTTAAACCCCAGAAAATTTGTCAAATTTTACCCTTTCCAACCATAATATTAATTAAAAATTGTTTTGTTTGTGGGTAATTAACGCGTGCCTGTCCTATTCTTTCGATTTATTTCCGCCTTAATTACGCCTAATAATTATAAACATAAATTGCTTTCAATTGAAAACTTAATCGAATCTACAAAAAATAAACAATTTCGAATTTTAAAAATAACCGAAATGAGTGTGCATTATCACCACCGCATGTTCACACATAGATGGCACTTTTATTTCCATATGGTACGAGCGAGGTTATTGCGTTTGCCTCGAAGATGTTTTCAGGGAACAGTTTCCCATAAACCGCTCCGTAGATAAGACGGATTCGATACAGTGCCAACAAGTGATTTGTGTGCTCGTGGTGGTCCTTGGAGGAATATGGTTGGATGGTTGACGAGGGTGACGTGCTAAGAAAACGTGAGTAAATTCATATTATTTCTTTAAGGACTATATTTTTTCTTTGTTTTGGTGAATGAGTGAAAAGTTTAAGAAACCGTCGCCTATGCAAAAGGCGGCTATATCAATTGCTTTAAGTGGTAAAGATATGTTAGCACGAGCGAAAAACGGTACTGGGAAAACCGGTACTTATTGCATCCCCGTAATCGAGCAAATCGACCCATCTCGTTGACTGCAAGAAAATTCCTTTTCGAACTAAAAAGAAAAGGGACTTTTTGGTGGATTGTTATTGCTATGAAGTTCTGTGGAAAAATCTTTTGTTCATGTAAGCTTCAAGTCAGAGACAAAAACGCAATTTAGCAAAGACTCGAGGCAACAGTTGGATAATTGGAGTTGTGCGAGTGTATAGGACAGTTAATGGTAGTTTTGTGCGTGTCCAGAGATTGCTCGGGTCAGTTAATGAATCTACGCGTGCGAATCCGCCAGCGACACAAATTATGTTTCGTAAGCGATTCGAAGGGACGACGAAGACAGGAAAGTGTGCAACATAGAGCAAATGGAATCAGTGAAGACTCTGTGCATTTAGTATGGGTTTTACTACGTTGAAAGGGGAGTATCGCTATTCGTTAGTGGTTATTGGATTTATTAGAAACGCCAAGGTGATGCTCGTCGTAAGCCGCGACAATAAAGCGTGTATTACTGTTGTTTATCCCGATCTGCTACGCGATCTCGAACTGAATTAATGAAAACATTGGATCGAACTTCCTAAACGTGCTTAAAATAAATTTGAGCTTAACCGACAGTTTATCGGCTTTCTTTATATTGTTTCTTCATGAAATGTTAGTAATAGTATTTCCTGTGAAACTTTAGCCAGACTTAATTTGTGGAAAATAGACATTTATCAATCCACAATGGTTATTTCCGCTGAATCTTTTCGCAACTATGAACCGTTCTGAAAAATCTTCTGGCTGAGGGAATTGCTGGGATGTGTTCTAAAACTGCTGTAGCGCCATTAGATAGGATAAAAATCTTACTTCAAGCACATTCCTCTCATTACGAACATTTAGGGGTGTTTAGTGATCTCAGGCACATAATATTGAAGGAATCATTTTGGCATTGTATAAAGGCAATGGAGCACAGATGATTAGGATATTTCCGTACGCAGCCACGCAGTTCACATCCTTTGAAATGTACAAGAAGTACTTATCGCAGTTTGAACTACATTTAAAAGGTTGTAGTACACGCGGATAAATTTATAGTAGGAGCTTGTGCAGGACTGACGGCTGTTACATTGGCATATCCGCTAGATACAAGTCGGGCTCGTTTAGCATTTCAAGTAATGGGAGAACACAAATACACTGAAATTTTGCAGCGTGCTTCGGAAATGTTCCGCAATGAAGGCGGAATACGTGCACTTTACAGAGGGTTTTTTTTCCTACTTTAACAGGCATGGTCCCGTATGCCGGGCTGTCATTCTACTGTTTCGAGATGTTTAAATTTATTTTTTTTTTTTTGCATGAAGTATTTGCCAAAGTACGCATGCAATTAATGCGAAAGGAATACTGGTGGCCTTGTATTACATATACCTGTAAAACTGGTATGTGGTGGCTTAGCTGGAGCTGGTGCGCGATCAATTTCATATCACTTGGATGTTACTAGAAGAAGAATGCAACTCGCAACGATGAGCCCAGATACAACAAAATTTGGGATGGGAATGATGCAAACATTAACGTTAATTTACCGTGAAAACGGTATCGTTCGAGGATTATATTGAGGAATGTCAATTAACTATTTAAGAGCAACACCCATGGTAGCTGTTTCATTTTCCACATACGAAATACTTAAACAAGCTCTAAAATTGGATACAGGGATGAAAATTTAATTTTATATTGGCCTAAAACATTTCAATCATTAAAAGTACATACATTTGAAGCAAAAAGTGCATCGTCTTAATGCGTTATTCTCTAAGTTGCAAATAAGCCAATCGATAATATTTTGCAATTCAACGCGACGTGTGGAATTGCTGGCTAAGAAGATCACGGGACTTGGTTATTGTTGTTACTATATCCATGCCAACATGGCGCAGGCGCATAGAAATCGTGTTCTCCATGAGCTTCGACAGGGGCTATGCAGAAATCTAGTCTGCTCTGATCTTTTTACACTTGGTATTGACGTATAGGCTGTGAATGTTGCTAGTAATTGCGATTTTTCACGTATGGCTGAGACTTACTCACATCGTATTGGCCGTTCAGGGCGTTTCGTACCTTCGGGTATTGCCATCAATCTAATCGCATATGAGGTTCGTTTCGATTTGCATCGCATTGAAAAGGAATTAGCCCTGAGTTTAAACCAATTCCAAAGGTGGTCGATCCTCCGCTTACGTTGCCAACTCGTTACCAAATTTGCAAAGCGGTAACGGAAACGACATGAGCAATTCATCAATCAATGAAGAAGGGAACGTGAGCAAGTGGAAGAACGTGGGGAAGAACGATGTCTGTGAAATAGTTAAATGCTACAAGTGTGTTAGTCCGTGCGGGAATGCGCGAGTGCCTGATTTATGTGTGAATGTATTCGCGTTTTGGATTTATAGTACTTTATGAATGAACAAATTGTGAATGAAACGGCGTGAATGAAAATTTCGATTTTTAATACTTATGCGAGTCGAATGATAAATTATGAAAGGGATTGTAGGGGATTGATCACCAAAGTGTTTTAAGAGTATTGGGAGGAGAAAAGAAAATTAACATCATGAAAAGAGCTAAAAGTTGGTCGCGTTAGCTTTAATGAGGAATTGAGGAAGGAGTTAGATAAACCTGTAAATAGTGCAGAATAGTTTGGCCCAATATATGGGGCCTAGAATGATTTGGCAAAACGAACTCAGGCTCTGATTTCTAGAGTCCAAATAGTAATAAAATTGAATTTAATAGGGATAAAGAAAGAGCGCACTTGGATAAAATGGTGTAAATAATAGACGAGTGGGAGCAGACGAGACCAAAATGTATGAAATAGGCAAATGCAAATGCACAGAATATTTTTTTTTTTTTTTTTTTTTTTATGAACGTTTGCATGCAATCCAGTATGGATGAAAATAAGCTCATTTCGCGTCCATTACTTTATAGGTCTTTGTTCGATACTTCAAGTTCAATATGCGTTATTTCAGGTTTGTGGCAGAGACATCTTCTACCATCCTGTGGATGCACAGCGGAAAAAGAAGAAGAAAAAAAAAAAAAAAAAAAAAAAAAAGGAACTTCAGATATTGCTACTTTTTCTACGACCGTGCCTGTAAAAAAATGATAGCAACTGCCAATATCGCCATGAGCCATCAGCATTAGGTCCCGAAGTGGGGTGCAACAGGTGGTTGGAAGGCCGAGGTGAAGATCTTCATATTACGGAGCGGCACATGTTGATTGGGAAACGGCGGGACCGTACTCCCTGTTTCTGGGAAACCACACCGTTTGTATGCAAAAAGGCGCATTGTGTATTCAAACATAGTTCAACAAGGAGTGATAAATCAACTGGAAAGTTAGATCCAGAAGAATTAGTCAAATCACTCAATCCATATATTGACCAACGGATTGCATATAAACGCAATATTAAACATTAAAAGCCGTAGAAGAAGTAGCAGCGAGCATTACCACGTTCGAAGACCATACGGTTCTGATATTCAAGGAAGTCTATATGTATTTACACTTTGATAGCTGAATTTTTTAGATGATTTTATACACCCTTAAGAGTTATTCTATGTCTTAATACTCGTGTGTTAAAAATTTGATGTATGGACGCGATTCTTCACTACCAAAAATTTCAGGACTTGCTTACCTCCACATCGTCAGCGAGCGCTCGTCGTCGAGGGAAAGGTACTGTAAGTAACCTCTTAACATTTTTTAATTAAATACTTATTGAAATTTTTTAAACAAAAAAATATTTATCGAATTTTTTTAAAAAAAATATTTATTGAATTTTAATTAAATATTTATTGAGTTTAAAAAAAAAAAAAAATATATATTTATTGAATATTTATTGAAATATTTTTTTTGAAAAATATTTATTGAATTTGTAAAAAAAAGAAAAAAAAAAGAGAAGAAGAATCGTCGTAAAAAAATCTATGTAAGAATTTTTTTTTTTTACATAATGTATGTAGGGTGAAAGTGTGGCATCTACAAGAGCTAACCACAATAATTATAATACTACAGGAAATCAGAGAAAAAATGAATTTTCGTATAATGTTAATCTTCTTTTAATATCAATTTCCCTCTTTCAACGATTAAATGCTTTTCAATATGGTGTTGTAAATTGCTGTGCTGATTGCCATAGAAAAATCATACTGTTCCATTGCTTTAACGTTGTTCGAATAAAAACAAAAAAAATGATGGATTAAATGGAAAATCGGTCTTTTCCTTCCGGTCTTTTCCAATCGGGTATAGGACCCGGTACGGTGGCAGGCTTCCACCCCAAAATATGAGCCAGCCACCGGGTACTTAAAAATTTTTTTGTTTCAGGAGACTTTATGGGTTGAGTGGCCCAAGCCAAGTGCCCTTTTATGGCATAAAGTTATGCAATTCAATTGTATAATTCTATGACATAAATTGGTCACCGGGGTACTCCCCTTCTGATGGGAAAGTTCATATAATTCAAGTTATATGAGTTTTCCACTCAGAAGAGGAATACCTGGCCACTTCAACAGTTTAACATTGGATTTATTCCGGTTGGGTGGGCATGAAGGGGCTCCACCACCACCCGGTTGCCCCTCTTTCATTTGTGGGCCCTGAATTTACTTGGGTAAAGACGAGGTTACCCCAAGTTCGCCTTTCTTCTCAGGTTTCTCTTGTTCTCGCAACAAGTCGTAATTCCTTCGTGGAGGTTATCTACAGATTTGCGACTTCGGTCGTCCTCTCGAACTCTGCAAGCAATTCGTGAATGCGAAATGTTTTGTAGTGAGTCCTCGTGCCGGGGAAACGAACCCGCCCCACGACACCGCAATGCTAGCCTGCCAGCGCATTCACGCGTCTCCGGACGAGGGCATTCTCGGCAGGAATCAACACCTTCCTCTGCCGAGGCAGCAGAACATCGCTGCAGTCCTTCACGGACATTTATGGAACTCAATATTCACTACAGTATTTAGGCGCCAAAATAACGAGAAACGGTAGTGAAAGAGACGAAATACAACGAAGAATACAGCTTTCCAACAAAATATTACATTCACTTTTGACGATCTTGAAGACCACCTGCATACACAGGAAAACAAAGCTCTAAGCATACAAATCTGTGATAAGACGTGAAACATGGACCCTGACCCAAGCATCCTCAAACATATTGAACGCCTTCGAGTACCGGATCTAAAGGCGAATAATTGGAGTGAAGCAAGAAGGGGACAATAGGAAGTTCTATAAAATCATGAGAAGTATTAAATTTTTGATGCGCTAGAGATCTCAACGATTGCAAAACTGCGGAACCTGTAATTGGCTGGCCAAGTTAATTGTATGGACGAACAACAAATACCAAAAACGGTATTCGTTGGGAGAACTGAAAGCCGGAGACCAATGCAGAAACCAAGGAGACGCTGGTGTGGCTCGGTTGACGAAGACAGTTCATCGCTGTTTGTATTTCAAAATTGGAGGAAGCGGTCAATAGACTGAGACAGTTGGTGGCGCTATTTGCAGGAAGCCAAGGCGCGAGAGGGGACTGTAGTGCTACGAAGAAGAAGAATAAGTCAGATACTAGTTACGCATGCTATCCGTCGTACCAGGCATTCTGAGGTCTTTGACGTTCAGTTTTTCTGAAGTGAACTACATAATTTCTATTCTCCATTGCAACAGCCTTCTGTTCTAAGTTAGAAATTCTATATCGGCGTGAATAGCTTTTTTTGAACAAACTGAAGAATCTTGCACATTCCTAGTATTATATTTGAAAGAAATGTTTTTAGAACTTGGTACCCGTTGATCTCAATTTTTTTTCAATCATTTCGACATTATTCCGAGAGCCCTTTCTAACGAACGTGGCCCCTTTCACACTTATGTTTTTATTGGATACAGATTAATTGATGAATAAATTTATAAATAAAAAAAATCTTCATATCTAACAGTTGTATTGCCCATCAAAATACTTCCTATAAGCTCTTTCAAAGTTTGTTCCTCATCAAAAGTCTTGTTTGCGATTTTGCTCTCCACATTTTAAACCTCTCATAGCCCTTTTAGAATCCGTTCAACGTCAATTTACTCGCCACCTATTTTACAGATTTAAAATCCTTCATGCTCCTTATGAGCATTTCTTATCAATCAGTTGGCTATTTATGGCTATTTATGTCCATTTAGAGTGCTCAAAACATTGTCAATTGCACTCTTACACTCCATCCTTCAGATATAATTCGTTATATTGGAGTAATTGACAAAATTATCCAAGAACATGTTCCCTGATATTGCTGTGACACTATTTATCAACAACCTGGTACAAATAAAGTTCAGGCATACATACATAGTGTAATGTTTGTTTGATCCTCTGCTAAGTATGATTGGCAAATATCAGCGAAAACACTGCTCATTCTGTGTAAACGCACACGTAGAGAAATTGGTCCTGTGATTTAGTCCAATCAGTCCTACACTTTCCCCTATTTGGTGTAAGTAGAAAACAAAATCGTATGAAACGGTTTTGTCTGTCTACAAACTTCAAGTATATCAGCTACATCAAACGACGTCAAATTTTACAGGAGTGTCATAAATGGTGGCTCCTTAAAAATTTGAGTATCAATAAATTTTTCAACGGTTTTAACCGGGGCAGGGGGGTCTCTCAGTATCAAAAGAGGAGCCGCAAAATATTTTTTTATTGAAGGCAGTCATATGGGATGTCAAACGAAAAGTCTTGGGGAGAGCTTGCTAAAACAGGTCTTAAAACAGTGTTACAAACTTTTTGGAGAGCAGGGGGAAGGGTAATGTACCGTAAAATTATATTCCCCCTCGCAATTGGATACCACCCGTCACTTGAAAAATTTGAAAAAAATCATGAAGAAATGTACGAGGGTAATTTGAAAAGTTTCTGGCCTTACCGGCAAAAAGTCATTCAAGTTCTCTTGCTAACCAATAGATGACCTTTACATATGTATGCCATAAAAATTTCTAGTCATTCCGTTTACTACAAAACACAGGGCACCCTTCTAAAATTGACAGGTGACGTTTTTTAAGAACAATGGATAAAATTGAGTATCACGCGGTGATAAATTCCCTTTATTTGAAAAGGAAAAAAACTCGGGAAGTGAACGAAGAAATAGACTCCGTGTATGACGACTCGGCGTCCTCATCTACAACCGCGAAACATTGGGTGGGCAAGTTCAAAAGCGGTCGCACAAGCATTTTTGACGATGAGCATTCTGAACGTCCATAAACTAATTCAACGGAAGATATCGTCAGGTTAGTGCATGGAATCGTGAAGGAAGATCCCCGATTAACCATCAAAAAATTGCTGAGGCTTGTGGAATATCAATTGAATGGGTGCATTAGATTTTACATGAAGATTTATGCATGAGAAAATTATCCGCACGATGGATGCCGCATTTGTTGACGATCGGACAAATACGCGTACGGATGGACACGTAGCGCGAAACTCTTCAGCTATTCCGAAAGAATCGTACCGAGTTTTTGGGCCGATTAGTTTCTGTCGACAAAACTTGGATCCATCACCTTACTCTGGAAACTAAGCAACAGTCAATGCAGTGGGTTGTGGTGGGAGAACCAGCTCCGAAAAAGTTGAAGGTCGTTCCTTTTTCTAAAAAGTGATGACGACAGTTTTTTGGGATAGCCGTGGTTGATTACCTTCAAAAAGGTAAAACCATCAACGGGCCCTATTACACTGCGTTGCTGAAGATGGAACTCAAGAAGAAGCAACCACACTTGGCGAGGAAGAAGGCACCGTTTCATCAAGACAACGCGTGAGTCCATACATGCATGGGAGAATTTAAGTTCGAATTGCTTCAACACCCACCCTACTCACCAGATCTAGCTTTGAGTGACTCTTTTTTGTTCCCCAACTTTAAAAAATTTTTGGGTGAGAAAAAATATGGGTCATATACCAAGGTTGAAGAGGCAGTGAACCTGTATCTTTCAGGCTAACCTAAAGAACTTTTTTCTAATGGGCTAAACGGTTTGGAAAAGTGTTTGACCAAATCTTTTGACTTGCGTGGAGACTATGACGAGAAATAAATTTTTGTTTGGCTTGAACTATGTGTTTTTCTTTGAAAGGCCGGAAACGTTTCAAATGACCCTCGTACATACGTTATAAGTATTATAGCAACGAATACATTAGAAGTCGAGATTCACTCAACTTTGTTAATAATAGCATGATCTGCAAATTTCGATTTTGCGCAAAACGTATGCATAATCTTAAATTTAACATTTAATTATACTTATAAAAGTTACTAATACTCTGTAAGTTTGAAGAAAATCATACTCGCGGAATTTATTGCCATTTAGAGTATCTCTAATTACAACACACAAATCTCTGACTTTTAATCGAATCAGACATTGAAGTTTTCATTTGATTTTCTTAACATTTTTGAAAAAAAAACAATAATGGTTTTTTTGAATATATAAATCCGGTCGAAGCTTTATTTGACTTTATTCATTATTTACGTACGTAAATAATGAATAAAGTACGCATCGAATGTTGCGTATAAAACTCTTCTGACAGGAGCGTGGTTCTGTCTATTGAATTTGTTTTAGTTAGGCACATTCACTAGGTCTTTCTTAAATGTACAATTGGTGCATCATTCATACGTTTCCACCAATTTATCCTTCCCCAGCAGTTTATCATGTGAGCTACATGAAAGCTAGAGACACTTTTATCGGTTTTAAGGTTACAAGACTAGACACTGCTGAAAATGTGTTAGAGAAACTCATCTAGCGAAGACTCACTGATGCGATTCGTGCTGCTGTGGGCCTTCCTTGGCAGTACGGGTTTAGAGCAGGACGCTCCAACATTGATGCGATTTCAGAGGTGGTCGGCGCAATCCAAAAGGGAGAGGTATATCGTTGCGACAAGCGACTGATCATCCTGTTGGTGACACTCGACATCAGGAACGCCTTCTACTCCACTAGGTGGGTGGACATTCTGGATACACTGGAAAACTCTTTTCAAGATCCAGAATATCTAATGCGGCTTTTGAGAGACTACGTGAAGGACTGAAGCATGCTCTACGATACGACACAGGGCCAACAGATGATGGAGGTTACATCGGGTGTTGTTCAGGGATCTATCCTTGGTTCGGACCTATGGAATGAGTCTGACGATAGGTTACTGAAACTGGAGATGAGTCGTGCTTGATCTGCTATGCGGATGATGTTGCGGCTGGTCGCTGGATGCATCGTTGAACAAGTGCAACTTAGGGTGGGGTGGGTATACTTATGCGCCAAGTGGTCAACGAGAATCCCTAGAGTAAGGATGATCAGTATTGGAGACATACAAACCGAATCGAAGCCAGCGGTGAAGTACCTGGGGCTACTGATTGACTCGAAGATGGGTTGCTCTGAGCAAATCAGGGCAACGGCTGAGAAGGCTGGTTCAGAAGCATTGACTCTGAGTTGACTTATTGCCAACGTAGGGGATGACCTAGCCCATCAAAAAGGCGCCTCTTGATGAGTGCTCTAAGGCTCTAGAAGAAGAGCACTGAGGATTGCATCTTTGGAATGAATGAATGAATTTTAGGCATCTATTTGCCGTTCTTGTGCTACAAGTATATGGACCTGATGTTGTCATCAGTAATACGACAGATCCTTACTTATCAATCACTAGTCTGGTGGCTCGATGTAGGCAAGACTTATATAACGACACACTTCGCTGGCATGCAAAAAACTGCAACTTTAGGATTCACGCGTATTTTGCACTCAACTTTCACTGAAACCCTACAAGTAAATGTTCTTCGCAGTTTCCCTTTTATCGACTTATTTATTCAAAACATTGCATTGCAAAGCTCATTTAGGTTGAAGAAATGTGAATCGTAGATGAGCAAGCCATTCAGATATTATCCTAGACTTCTTGTCAAACGAAATGGTCATGATGTCAACAGACAAAAAGATCCCTAAGCTCAACTTTATGCAGCATTTAGCCATGCACTTT
This sequence comes from Odontomyia ornata, assembly GCA_963969285.1. NCBI lineage: Eukaryota > Metazoa > Arthropoda > Insecta > Diptera > Stratiomyidae > Odontomyia > Odontomyia ornata. The sequence continues at coordinate 115,025,503 of OZ017742.1, forward strand.
GCACCAAAAGTGGACTGGAGAGATTGTGAACCATTGAAAGCCAATGGTTTACCAATGGCTCAAAACTTGAATGCGGAATTGACGAAGAATATTCATTCATAAAAGTTGAATGTTTTCAAAACCGTCCGCTTTCAGGTGGAAAATTGTCCTTTCGAGGTGTTATACTGAGGAAAATTTTTTTTATAAATATGAAGCATGTTAGTCTTTGCTTGGATGCCAAGAATTTTTTTTAGGAACCTGAGCTTGGCTGCCACATGTAAGAAGTTTGTAAGCTCAATGTATCAGCCTATAGCTCAAATTAAATCTGGACAATTGTAGTAAATTAGGTAGATAAAATGTCTCCTTAGATTTTAGATTACAGTAGTCATCTCTTATTTGAAGATACAATACCAATAAGCCGGTGAGGTTAGAAAAACCTTCTTGAAACTTACTAAACAACTGGATATGTCAAATAGCTAACATAAATAATCCGCCTGTGTTATGTTTCGTCATTAGTTTATAACATGATTCTGTAGGACAAGTGAAATTATCTCGCCAATAAATTGCCATGCCTTGTCCTCGATGTAGTTCTAGCAATTGTTCTATATAAACTTTTGTACAATCTGGATGTACTAACAATTGAAATTTACTAATGTCAAAAAAAGTACATACATGGCTGTATTAATTGCACTAGCCACTCCATATATTCAATGTGCTATAGGTATTCTACGACGCAGAATTGGATTATCTTCAATGTCGACAATTAGAAGACCCGAGTTGTATAGCATTTGCACGATCTCACCGATTAGTGCGAATTTTTCATCTGGAATTTAGAGTGAATGATTTAGTGCCAAGGCTAGTTTGGCCCAGAATTGTTTTGTTAATTCACTGCCCGCGTCACAGAACAAATTCAACAATTCCAATAAATACTGACGGCACGACACTCAACCTTTACACACACTCGTACAGAAGGCGGTCAAGAAACGTTTGTCGTTTGTTGTGTCTTGAAATCGTACGATTCACTGCATCGTCGTTGCCTTTATGGAACCTCAACTTTTAAATAATTCGTAAAACTTCCCAACAAGTATTAACTAAGACGCGATGTTAATAACTTCACACGGCACCGATCCAAATGGCGACAAAACTTATCGAATTACAAAAGGGTATTATCAAGCGAAAATTCGCCAATGTCTCCGCAAGTTCTTCAAGATCTCCAGTAGACTGCCTCATCCGTCCAAATCTTTTCTTTCTCTTTTTCTGTGTCGCAACGGTATCTTGAATCAGCTGCTCGCTCAGCCGGGTTCGATTGCGTTCGGCAATGCAATACACAGATGGGATGCACTAAATCAGTGTTCCCATGTCCGAAATTTTAACTTGAGGAGTTAAAATTTTTCAAAAATTTACAGAAGTAAAGAAAAATGAAAAAGACTTTGAATAATAATAAAAGTTAAATATCATGAAGAATATAGTTAAAGGGAAACGTTTAAATTTAATATACAGGGGAATTGATATAAAATTATATTTAATAATTCTAATAAGAAAACATAAATATTTTATAAATTACAACTATGAATAGAAGAAATGAAATGTTTTTTTTTCCAAATCTGATATTGAAATTTTGGATAGGGGTTAGGTAGGATTTCGAGCAGTTTGCTTGTGTGACTGCTCGATTACTACACAATTTGATGAATTCAAGTTGTTTTTTTTTGTCTGCATACTAGCACCCTAGAAGATAATATGCTCAATATTGCATTTCACTGTATAATTTAAATATCAATATCACTTATATAGGGCATATTGCATTATCACACAGAACTAATCCCTCGAACCTGAGACCAGCTGCTTGCAGCATTATGACCGTATACCTCGCAATTTTGTCAAAATAAACCGACTAAATAAAATAAGAGGGGTTCAGTATAAGGGAAAACAGGCTCATTGGCAAAACTTTTTATATTAATGGGATTTCCTTAGAATATCTCTTTCATATCCTTTTAAATTCTCATGAGAAGAGTCTATTTTTCTTAGAAAGTTCAGCGCGACTTTAAAAAAATGTAACCGTTCCAAAATTTTAACATTAAATGATGCATTGAGTTGGATTCGGGCTTATTATTTCGAAAACGTAAAATACATCTTGGAACTGCGTATTCAGCATCCTTAGGAAGTTAAAAAATTGACTTGATCTGTCTGTTATGTAGATTCTGTAATTTTTTTTTTTTTTTGGAGAAGCCCTGAAATATCAAGAAATTTTCAAAGAAAAACTCGAGTTATTACGTGAAGTACAATGCCAAATTATATTTGGTGAAAAGTACAATATTACATAAGATATTCACCTTGTACCTAGAATTCTCTTTTTTTTTTTAAATAAAAAAATTTTTTTCAGGTGAAATTTTATGAATCATCGCCTTCAATTTTTGGTTTGCATGGAAATCAACTTCAAAGGACGCACTTTCATACGTTCATGTATTTTTATTTTAAACATACATATGCATGTTAGTCGCTACCTCATGCTGTGAACGGAATAAAAATACATGCCAACTTCCTTGAAAAGCAGCTGTGCTTTAAGTAAGTTATTTTAGTCGTCATTAATTAAATAATAGTAACATTATTATTTAAACCTTATTTCTATAGTCAGTATCAGCGTATTAAGTGTCTGCTACCTTAATATGGTTACCGTTGAAAATCATACCACAATCATTTTCTCTTCGTTTCTCATTCACAGGGAAAACAACGCAATAGCTCCAAAGGTAGAAGTAACTCCAACACCTTTATAAATATTCCTTTATAAATCCAATTTGTTTAATAAACATCGAATTTAATGAACCATGATAAATATAAAGCTGGATTCCAAAAATAACTAATTGTAAACGAAATGGGTCAAATATTCAAGAGTCGTCAAATCGTGTTGCTTGAACTTCAAATCGGTTTTACTCGAATCAACCGCTTACAACCGGCTCTTAGTTTGATTGACGTCAATTTTTTGCCTTTCCTTCTGATCCCATCCTCTCACTCTTGGCTCTTTCCTGCTCTTTTTTGAATCCTTAAGAATAACTCAAGCGCTAGCATGGAATGTTAGGCATTAAACTATTCGTGTTTTTGCTGTGCTCACTTCCACCTTAGCTCCAACTCTTGCATCCCTTTTGACTCCTCTGACCATGTCGTCCATTAACTTAAGTACTTGGTTGCATGTCAACACGACATTTCAGTCATTTCGGTCGTCATTTCATTGCGGACTTCTATTCAAACTTTAAATCAAATGAAATTCACGTCTCGATATCCTTCCACTTCGACAAAAGGAATGAATGCGAATTGAATGTAACAATTCATGGATGTCATGTCACTACTCAGAGAATGACGGACGCCCTACAAGCGTTTATCGTGGTCTTGCATTTCACTCGCCAATTTTGCTGCATTCAAATCAATTGACAATAGTGTGGGTGGGGACGGTTGAATTCATGATTGGTATCGTAGCCGTAGATTGAAATTGGCTTCCGATTCGATGGAGAACAATCACGAAAAATTGCCTGTAAGATATCCTGATATGAATATGCATGGATAATGTTGGTTTGATTGAATTACTAGAATATGGGATGAAAAATTCTTGCATATAGGAGAGCTCATCTGATGTTGCGTAATGACCGAAAGTTATTGATTTGATTATCCTTGGTAATTTTTATTTTCTTTTACTTCAATTTTGGATACTTAAGCCCTAGCTTCAATTTTAGAAACTTTTCTGTACCAATTTAATTTGTTAGGTGAACACTATTGTGGTCAATATTGATTAAAATTTAATAGCTTTTTTCACCTTAATTGACCGCTAATAATTGAGCTTAAAATAAAATAAGTACCCAAATCTATCCTGTGTTTTCATCTTTTCCATTTTAACGCTATAAGTTTGTTTTTTCCGACAAATATATATTTCGGGAGTAAGTTGCTCCTTTCTTCAGTGTCAATTATTTTCTGAGATGACAAGCGTTTCTCGAGGATATTTATACTAACCAAATTCTAATTACCTAAGGTTTAATTGCTTAATGTCTAATTGATTAAGGTCTAATTGCTCTTGGGTTTTATTACCTTTATATCTTAATATTATTCTTACCTCATTATTTAGTCTTTTTTTGTATTATTATTCTGTTATTGCTTAAGGTCTAATTATTATTATTTATTGCATGAGTAATTTTAATTATTATTGGTACAATAGAAAACAATCTAACGTTATTTCACCATATCCAGGAGCCTAGAGTATCCATTTCCTAGGTCATCGTTGAGTCTCGTTTCAGTTGGCTGCCTCATGATCCACAATGATTCGTGGACGTCCAGTTTTCGCATGTTTCTTACTTCCTTCACTACCGTTAAGTCGCCCCATTCTATTTCAGGTCCTTCGCAAATGCGTTTCGCTACTGAAGATTTGACGTTGCTCGTGGTGCCTCGCTTCATGGCCGATTGTGCCTCCTTAGTGTGCTCCTTGAATCTTATTTTAACCGTTGGTTTTGTTTGTCCAATGCATGTTTTATCATAGCGTTTGCATTTAATTTTGTATACACCGCACTTCTCATCTTACTTCTTGCTATCCTTTGCATTTGTGAGACCACTTTTAAGTTGAAACTGGACACTGCTTGAAATCAAATGGATGTGATGTAATCTGCTTAAGACTCCGGTTAGTTCTGAGTTTACGACCGCTGCTCTTTGTTGTTGCCTTTCTTTTGTAGGTAGAATGTAGTAAAGCTATCTCGTCCTCTCCGTTGTTGAATTTTCTTGATCATACCTGAGATCATCCCTGCTTCATATCGGTTTTTCTTCACTATATCTAGGATATGACTTATTTCCTTTATCCGGTTTTCCATACTCAGTGGTACTGACAGCATCCTATGTATCCGTGCTAGGAAAGATGCCATTTTTCGTGAGTATGCAAGATTTGATGTTCTTGGTACGGTCCTTTGAGTGCTTGTATTTTTTCGGTATATGTCCAATTTTAATTTTCCGCTAGCCCTCATAATTTTCAAATCAAGGAAAGATAGTTCGTTGCTCGTTTCTTCCTCAATTGTAAAATTGATGTTTTTGTGGATGTTATTTAATTTCGGCAGCGATTCATTTAGGTTTTTTCATTTAATATGGCAAAATATCGTCTACATATCAAACCCAAAGTTTGGGGATTATGCCATCTCGCTCCATTATTTCTTCAATCCAGGACATAAAAATCTCGCATAAAAAAGGTGACATAGGATTACCCATCGGTGCTCCAGACTTATGCTTTTAGTACTTTCGTCTGAAGGTGAAATAATTTTCCGACATGCAGAGTGTTGTCAGCTTTATGATTTTTCTTGCCTTTCTTTTTCCTTCCACTGTTGAGCCTTCTGAAATAAGTTGATCTTCCAAGAGCGCGAGAACTTGCTTCACTGGTACGCTTGGGGACAAAGCCTTGATGTCAAAAGACACCATTTTATCCCCACTTTGTAAACGATTGTACTTCATAAGCTTTTTAATTAATTCATCTCGGTTTTCGACGGAGTATTTGTTGGTCAAAGTCCCCATATGTTCAAATTCCTGTAGTAGCCACTTTGCTAATTTTGATGTTGGAGCATTTGTTGATGTTATGATTTTTCTTATCTCCGTTTCCTTCTTGTGGATGATTGGTTTGCATTTAATTTTCGAAAGTACGGAGTTGCTCACTCTCAAGTTCGTCTTTTCACCCAATATGTCCTTGCACTCCTTTAGGGCTCTTTCCACCCGTTTGATACTTTCAGGAAGTGGATCCTTCCTTAATTCAAAATATTCGCCGTTATTAAGTTTATCTAACACGAGGTTGTCCTACTTTTCTTCCTTAGTTTCCTTTGTCGGCTTGAAAATAAAAGACTGGTTTTTGGTTTAGCTGTTTGAGTGTCACCATTTCTTGCTTGTTGCCTTTTCTCGTGACCTTTGAATTCTTTTTTAACAAGTTCGTCGTTTTTTCCCTAACGAACTCCTTCTTATCTCTTGGTAGAAACTTTATTGCTACTTTCATGTCTATCACAATTTCTTCTTTTGGTATCGCATTGCTATTCACCGCATAATTGAGCCCCATATTTAGTAGTCCCAATTGCTCCTCCGTGAAGACTTCCGATGACATGTTGACCACGAAATCCGGGATGTCTTCAACTTTAGTTAATTCTTTCTTCACGATGTTTTGTCCTCCAACCAGTGACTCGAACTTCTTTGCTAGGATCTTGTTCTTCTTCGCTTTCTCGCACTCAAATGCTCGTTGTACTATATCCACTAAGTCGGTCATGCTTCCTTTTGTGCCGTTCAAACCTTTTGCTAATTTTAGGTGCGAATTGTACGCTTGTAGTGTTACTTCCGATTGATTCGCATAAAGTCGGTTTAAACTATCCTGTCTCAGAGTCCTTTCTATCTCTACTATTCTTTTTTCCTCACCTGGTAACTTGATCATCGCTCTCATCCTATGACTCTTAGGCACTAACTCAAACTTAAGGCAATTGTTTAAAAACTTGATATCCTCGCTCATTCTTCCCTTGGCCTTCTTTATCTTCAGAAAATTTGAGAAAACGGGATCAGACTCCTGTCCTGTTATACTCTATATATATATATATATATATATATATATATATATATATATATATATAGATATATATATATATATATATATATATATATAGATATATATATATATATATATATATATATATATATATATATATATATATATATATATATATATATATATATATATATATATATATGTATACATATTTCCGGAGTAAGTTGCTCTCTTCTTCAGTGCCAATTATTTGCTGAGATTACAAGGCTCATCCGAGGATATTTATACAAACCAAATTCTAATAATTCTAATTATTCAAACACTTTGATAAAACATACATTGGACAAACAAAACAAACGGTTAAAATAAGATTCGAGGAGCACACTAAGGAGGCACAATCGGCGATGAAGCGAGGCACCACGAGCAACGTCAAATCTTCAATAGCGAAACGCATTTGCGAAGGACCTGAAATAGAATGGGGCGACTTAACGGTAGTGAAGGAAGTAAGAAACATGCAAAAACCGGACGTGTACCAACCAAAAAAGACTAGATAATTAAGCTAAGAATAGTATTAAGATATAAAGGTAATAAAACCCAATAGCAATTAAACCTTAAGCAATTAGACATTAAGCACTTAGTCCTTAGGTAATTAGAATTTGGTTAGTATAAATATCCTTGAGAAGGCCATGTCATCTCAGAAAATAATTGACACTGAAGGAAGGAGCAACTTACTCCCCAAATATATATTGATCGGAAAAAACAAAATAATAGCGTTTAAATGAAAAAAAAGAAAACACAGGATAGTCTGGGAGCGCTGAACATGGGAAAATACACAGAGTATGCCCAAATACATAAATTTAATTAGCACATAAGATGGTAACAAATATGTCTTATCCCAAATGCTACGTACTTTTATTCGTCTAGCGCTGAATATTGTTGGCAATACTGACCGAAATACATACGTGTCGTTTAGGATAAAACGTATTTTTTGACCATCTTACGTGTCAATTAAATTTATATAGCTGAACACTTTTTTTTATTTTAAACTCAATTATTTGCGGACCAAAAGGGTGAGAAGAAGCTCTTCTAAATTTTAACCAATACCGGCCACAATAATGTTCATCTAGCACATTACATTGTTAGGGAAAAGTTGCCCCAACATGATTTGAACACAAAGGGTGGTCCAACCATAATGCACAATGTTAATTGTGAGTCACCCCTTAAGGTCAAGTTTTTCGTCCAACTTAATTTGAGATTTCTTTGTTTCAGTGTTTGACAAATTCAACCATGGAGAGGTACACAATTGAATAGCGCTTTAAGGTTGTTGAAGCCTTTTACGAAAAGAGGCATTTAATGCACTTCGTGATTTGTTTGGTCAGCATAATCGACCAAATGTGGCCACAATCGGGAGAATAGTACGCAAATTTCAGCAAATAAGAAATAACCTATGATGCTCGCCCAGTTCATCCTGCGGAAAACATTGCTGTTGTTCGCGATAGTGTAGCAGTAGAGCCGACAACTTTATTCGTCGTCATGCCCAACAATTGAACATCTCACGAACAACACTGATGCGAATTTTGAATAAAGATTTGGAGTTGCACGGTTACAAGGTTCAATTAACTCAAGAGCTGAAACCTATTGAACATTTTAAGCGACGGCAATACACCGAATAGCTGGTTGAACAGACAGAAAGGAATAGTGACTTTACAAAGAAAATCATCTTCAACGACGGGGCACGCTTTCACCTCAGTGGATTCGTTAACAAGCAGAATTGCCGCATTTGGGTAAATCAAAGTCCACGAGTGATTGTTGTAAAGCCGATGCAACCACAAAAAGTGACTGTTTGGTGCAGTTATTGGGCCGAAGTCCTTTCAAAATGAGGATGGCCAATCAGTTACCGTCCATTATTATCTTGCAATAGCGAACACCATTCGCTATTGCGAGATGATAACGGACTACTTGTGGCCAAAAATTGAAGTTATGGACCTGGACGATATGTGGTTCCTACAGGATGGTGCCACTCGCCACACAGCCAACAAAACAATGGCATCATGCGTTTTGAAATGGCACGAATTAAAGCCGACATAATATTTCTTCAAGGATGCAAAAGCAACAGTGTCTTTTCAAAATTCATGAAAATAAGCCGATAAGGTAATACGCGTAGGAAAGAAAAATAGATCCAGTTCAAAATACAACATCTCATAGAAATTTTGATCAACTGCAGCTACACTTGTATGAATTACACCTAAAGATGGCAAAAGGCCTGAAAAGGGATGAAGATTTCAACGATTTTATAATAAATTAGCGCATTATTTTTAATCGTAGCTAAGGAATTTCCCTCAAAAAACGGAAAATGCAATCTAAATAGATGTCGAAGCTAGGAAGCAACAGATTTCGCAAAACCGAATCAAGACCAGAGGTTGAAGACGGAAATGGATTATTCTTGAATCTATTAGAGGGGACATTAGAAGAAGATGAGCTAGAATTATTAAATCGTGGTCTAAATTTCACAGTTAAGCCGTTATCACCACCTGTAATTGATGTAATTGTATACATTGAATCTGCAATCCAAAACAAGCCGATATACAAGGTGCGTTCCAAAATAAACGAGACTGAGCTAAAATAGAAACGGCAGGAGCTTTGTGCTGATAAATTTTAGTTTATTTATACAAAATGGCCTCCTCCGGCCTCAATACACGGGTTTGCGCGATCCAAACGCTTTTCCAAAGAGTATTTCAGGTCATTGACCGGAATGTCCTTCAGCCTTTTGGATGCCCTATACGGACGCAAATCCTTTTCTTTTGATGGCCAAATGAAGTCATAGGGATCCATGTCAGGCAAATAAGGTGAGAGATTGATGGTTAAAATGCGATTTCTAGTCAAAAAATCATGTCTTTCGAATGTTGAATTTTGAGCAATTTTTGGTCATTAGTTAACTTGTGCGGAACGCAACGTCAATCCAAATGATCATTTAAAATACGATAAATCGATGTTTTGGAGATATTCAACTTTGATTCAATGAATTTTAATGATGATTTTGCCACATTTTTGATAAATTGACGCACAATTTCGATAGAATTTTCGGTGATTACTGATTTTGAGCGGCCCGTTTGTTCATCGTCATTTATATCTTCACGACCATCTCTGAACCGAATAAACCGCTCATAAACTCTGGCACGAGATAGACAATCATGACCATAAACTTTTCTCATCAATTAAATGTTTCGGTAAACGTTTTACCGATTTTAAAACAAAATTTGATATGAGCTCTTTGTTTGAAACTCATTTTTGTACCGATGATACAAACATACTGTCACTTTAGATGCAATAACTTCGCTTCCACTGAACCGAATGTCACCAAACTTTCACTGGAAGTCAGGAAGGGATGTAACTTCCCAACGAATTATCTCATTTACAGATAGCGCCTCCAAAAAAATGTATGCTAAGAACCAAGTAAGAGAAAAGGTCATGCGAGTTATTCATAGACATCCTTCATAATATCCCCAATGTGAATCAACACTACTTACGAGTGCCAAACCCACAAATGCCATTGATCTATGGCCCGCTGAAGGTCCAAAAATCTGAAGATAAAATATAAAATAGTTTCTTGTGCCAACTCACTTTTCTCTTTATTAACAAAATGGATAGTCAATGAGATGAAACAATTTCAAAGGGTTTCAGTTAAGAACTCTTACACTTTATCGACGCATATATACACTCTATGGAAACATGCACGAGATACAATTTAGGGGTTAGGGGTTAGAGTTACTCAAGCAACTCTGGATCCAGTAAGGGGAACAGTTTATCGCCACTCATAGCCGAAGCCTTCATTTGTAAATTGGAAAATGAACCAAAGCATGAAGCAACTTTACCAAAGGTTTGCGTACGATGCATTTGCTGTCGAGGAGAAATCAAGTCTAAATCAAACCTTGAAATTTCTGAATAGACGCCAACTAGCATTCATTTATCTTCAAAATAAGAAAAATGAAGAAATAACGCTGATTTTTCGTGATTTAAATATTACGCACAGTGGAAGAAAAATAAAAGTTTTCGATATGTGGAAAGCAAACAAAAACATACAAATATATCACCGAAGAGAATTATCCACATCAGAATAAAATTACAGTGACAGATTATACTTATATACTATTGATGGATATACTTATATGATAAAGTGCTTATAGACAAATTGATTGCCAAATATATGCAAAAAAATGAAGAGAGAGAGAGAGAGATTTTGATGCAGGTAAATAGCACAGCGCTCTCTAGCAAGGATGGCAACGGGTATCACACATGCAATAACTCTCATCTCCAAATCGGTGACTGTCGGATATGTAGATGCGATCCCCAGTGCAAAGCGTTTTCGATATACCTCCTTGCTAAGAGTGTCACCCCATATTTCTGGTTCATACATACAGGTCCCTAGAGCACTCATCAAGAGGCATCTTCTTGATGGGTTGGGTCCCCTTACGTTGGCCATAAGTTGACTCAGGGCCGATACTCCCGAAGCAGCGTTCTCAGCCGCTAACCTAATTTACTCAAAGAAACTCATATTCCCAGGTAGTTTACCGCTGGCTTAGATTCGATTAGTAAGTCTTCAATACTGGTCATCCTTACTGTAGGAATTCTCTTTTTTTTCAAGATGACCACTTCGGTTTTCTCCAGGCCAAACTGAACCTTCGAGCAGTCATCCAGTCTCTCACTTGCCGCATTAGCATACCTAGCTTAAGTTGCGCTTGTTCAACGGTGCGTCCAGCGCCGCAACATCATCCGCATAGCCGATCAAGCGCGACTCATCTGGCATCTCTAGTCTCAGTAGCGCGTTTTAAGACAAATTCCACAGGTCTAGACCAAAGATAGATCCCTGGGCACACTCGATGTAACTTCCATCCTTCGTTGGGCTTATGTCGTGTCGTAAAGCAGCCTTCTACATATTCTGGATCTTGCAAAGGGGTCTAAAGCGTATCCAAAATATCTATCAACTGGATAGAGTGAAAGGCGTTCTTACGTTGAGCGTCACCAACAGGACGATCTGTAGCTTGGTGTGCCTATATGCTTCTGCCTTTTGGACTGCATTCACCCACTCTGCAATTGCATCAATGGTGGAACATCCTGCTCTAAAGACGCACTGCCGAGATGATATGATCACAGCAGCATGAGTCCTCTCTTGATGAGTATCTATAGCGCTTTTTCAGCCGTGTCTAGTCTGCATGACGGGATTTATGCTGACGGCGATCCAAAATTTCCCTTCTCCTTGGTGATTGGCACGAGCCTCAACACTTTTCATCGTTGTGCTGAAAACCCGTCTCATAGGCAAGCATTGAATGTGCTGAGCAGCAAGTGAAGTGAAGGGAAATTTGCTCGTGAATTTGATGGAAATTCAAGATTTGATTTTAGCCTTTCTATGAGAACCAGTTGGAATGAAATTTGCAAAATTTCTGCATAGGCTGACGATTTTGAACGTGGGTTTGACTTCCTATAAGCTTGTGCATTAGTCAGGGGTCTGTAGTTATTGTCCACAGTTTATATCTTTCTGAGCAGCTCTGTAAAATTTGCACAATGAGACGTTATCTCAATAACGATTCAAAATTTCATTAGGCTGCGCGACATTCGTTGGAGTTTGTAGATCAACAAGTATATTCTTTGTACTGTGGCTAAGTTCTTTTGATTTCTTGTATTATTGTTGTGATTGCCGTTGTTGCTAAAATCGCTGCTTTATTTGCTTATTTCCTTTAATTATTCTCTTTTGCACCTTCACTAACCAAGGATTCTGGTGGATTCTGGTTTCCTTCTTCATTCAACTGCATCGCGATTTCAATAGTGGCGGGTTATTCTTAAATGGTTTACTTTTCTTCCTTTGCTTTTTTCCTTGTCTAGACTTAAACTCCCCCGCAGCGCGAATATTGGCCGGCATGAATAATCGTAGAGGTTGGCATTTTCAGGGAGTCCATCCCAAGGATCCGAGGCCTTTGAGAGTTGCCATGAGGCTCCTCCTGGGACGACAGCAAACGACCCTGACTAAATCTGGACTTCGCTTCCGAAATTGAATTTAATTGGCTATGATGATTTGGACCGTATGGCTTCACATGGTGGCGTAGAGGTAAGATTTTTGTGTGGACGGCTCCAATTCAACTATCATATCGTCTCTGTCTCGGTAAAATTTTGGCAGGTCTTGGAGTACGCTCGAAGTTCGTACCATTGGGTTGGTGGTGTAGGTTCGATTGACACGGACTCCTGATTAGCTTTGAGCTTGCTCTGAGCACTTGTTCCCATAATGGCTTGCGCCTACCCTCGCATGACCTTCTTGCTCTGCAGAGATAATCATGAGACAAAAAAAGCGGCAACACACAGAAACGGAAATATCAACTTCCAGGGAGGGCCCAATCGAATTGGAGCAATTTTAACTAGAAAACCTTAGATCAAAAAAATCTAAACAAAGAAAGTAAAAGTTTCAACAATGGCAACGCAACAAATTGCTGCAGGTACGATGTTAACAACACATCGGGAGGATTAGCAAGGACGAAGAAAACGACGACGAACACAATGACAGTAAAGACGGGCAAAAAATGAAGATTAGCGTACAGCCTTGTCCATATTGAGATTTTTGCAGCATTCGGGCGCACCAAAAAATTCTGCAGATGCCAGAGCGCCCTGAAAAAAAGAGCGGGCAATTCTTCAAGACGTGTCAGATCAGAGATTTCGATGCTACTGCTGCGATCACTACCAAAGCAACCAAAATCTTAAAGTAATATTGAACCATCTTGGAGTCCACAAGGCGATCGCGACGGAAGAAAGACGAGTGCCCATTTTCCCATCACCATCAAAAATGAAGCTGCGTGCTGTACTTGGAAACGTAAGCTGATAGGCTTTCCTTGGAAAACCAGGTCGTAAAGTAAAACTGCCGTCAAATGAAATAACGAAGAAACGCTAATTCTAAGAGCGGAAGACATTCTAAAGTGAATAAAATTATCATGCGACTAGCCAAAAGTCAGTAAAGGTGTTCAGAATGGGCTATTTGAACTAGAGGAGCTCCTAAGCCACATGAGTTATTACCGGAGGAGCTAGTTAAGAGTCAAGGAACTAGAAGGGTGAAGAAGAGCAGGAGGCTAAAGAAGCGCTGAGAGCTAAGCCTAAAGGGCATACGCAGGTAGCTCCATCATCAAGAAAATACCGTCTAGCCCAATTGATGGAGATCGGGATATAAAAAGGGAGTAAGGGGCACTTGATGGGCGTGGAATATCAAATCAGTGGTTGCCGATCGTTTTGACAAAATGAGTGAAGTAAACCATATAAAAATTCCTTCGAAAAGTATCAAAAAGTAAAGTTCACTCCAACGCCCAGCAATGAGAAAGACTTGATACGAAACAGGAGAGAAAAATGTGACAGCAAGGACCCCTGCAGCAGGCACTGCTCGCAAAACTCTATTATGGTCGATACAACCCAGAAGTATTGCGGGATATCAGGGGAAATGTAATGCAAGAAGACACCAACACTGCCATTACACTAGTATGACCATCCCGGTCGGGATATACTGGTCGAATTCGGAGCACAGGCCGATAATGAAGGAGCATTCTGCAAAGCAGTAAAGAAAGTTCTCGACAAAAGCGCAGGTGTAGCCTCACTTGAGCCGATGGCAACCATCGAAATAGGAGACATTGACTGGCTCAAGAGCCTGGCCAATGTAAAAGAGGCCATCGAAATCCGTGAGCAGGATCAAAGTGACGCTTACACCAGTAAACCATAGGGGATAACGCATGGGCATCTTTGACTGGACAAAAAAAAGGGCAAACTAATAATAGAGTGGGTTGCCTGTAGGATGAGGCAAAGGGCAGCGCCTCTTTAATATTTCAAATGCCTTGGCTATGGTGACACTGCACAAGTATGCAAAGGACCCGATAAGAGTTCTCTATATTACAAATGCCTGAAACGGGACACAAATGAAAAGAGTATACAACCGAGGCACACTGTACCCTTTGTAAGGATGCTGATCCAAGACCGGATCCTGAGCACGCCATGGGATCAGGAAAATGTCTGATTTTCCAGGAAGCTCTGTTCAAGGTTAAATGAGAACTTCGACAACCCCAAATAATGTAGGTAAACCTACACCGCAATTCAACAGCCCGAAACCTGCTTGAGCAGTTTTCGAGGGACATGAAAGCTGACTTTTTATTGCTGGTATCCTGATGAAACAGTGATTTCCAGCTGGAGAACTGTGGATGGGGGGATAGTTTTATCTAGGTTCGGTGCTCAGAGACGACCTACTTAAGCATGTGTCTAACGCCGAACCAACCAATATCATCTTTCCAAGCCAAGCTTAATGCTTTACCGGGCATTGTCTCGAATGCAGATGGCAACATGCTCATTGGAGGGGACTTCAACGCTAAAGCAATCGAATCGTGGGGAAAATTAGTCCTAGATATGGCAGCCCGAAGGCCGCCTTTCGTACTAAACGCCAAAAATACGCTGACTTATTGCCACTTCGGGTGTATCCTTAGATGGGAAAATACACAATTATAGAGTATTAGAGCACTACTCAGCCAATGATCATCAGTGCGTTTTGCTTGAGACCCATGATATTGTCTCCTGACGTCCGTGCTCTTGACTTTCTACAAATGGGTGGAATATCGGAAGGATGAACGTCGAGACGCTCACGGCAGGTGCTCCGCCGAAGGGTGATTTCAGGGAACAGAAGAACCAGCTGCTCAAGACATGGTAAACGCAACTATGAGTATCATCACGACTGCTTGAAATGCTTTTATTCCCCGTTGAGCACCCCGGCACAGTAAGCTTTATAATAACATCAAGGCTTGCTGCTGGCAAGAGCTAGTGGACAATGTGAATAAGGGTTCATGGGGCCTTGGCTAAACGTTTGATGCCCTACAAATGCCTTGAATACATAAAGCGGAAAAGATGGACAAGATAGTGCAGGCACATTTCCCCGTCCATGTTAACGCTGCCCACTGCAAAAAAGCAATCAAGTGTCCACTCTTCACATAGCCAGAACTGAAACAGGTAGTCCTTTCATTGATAACATGCTGGATTACTCATTGATATATTTCGTGCTACAAGGAACCTTTCTCTTCGGCAATTCAGCTTGAGAGCAAGACACTCCACCATTAATGTGATCGCAGAGGTTGTGAGTGCGGTTCAACAAGCAAAGGCATACAGCCGCATCAACTGGCTGATCGTTCTGCTGGTGACATTCTACGTTAGAAATGCCTTCAACTCTGTTAAAAACCCCCTTTTAATTTCCAGAATGTCTGATGTAACTCCTGGAGGGACTAAAACCTACTTTATGACACAACATAGGGCCAAGAAGGGATGAAAGTTACATCGGATGTTGTCTAGGGATTCACCCTTGGTCTAGACCTGTGGAATATGTCTTATGAGGGGCTTTTGAGATTAGAGATGCCAGATGGGTCACTCTGTTAAGATTATGTTACGGCTCGAAACACTGGAGATACCGTTGAATAAGTGCAACTTGGGCTAGTTATGCTAATGCACCGAGTAAGAAACTGGATGACTGTTTGTGGGATCAGTCTGTTACTAGAGAAAATACGACGCTATTTGCCTGCATCGAAGTGAGAAAATGAGGAAGACGATTGCCCGCGAGGAGAGACAGCGCTCACTCAACGACTGGCAATAGTCTTGGGTGAATTGCACGAAGGGAAGGCGGACTGCGCATTTCATTCCTGATCTAAAATCGTGGTTAATTCGATGGCATAATAAGATTGATATCTATCTGATCCAGATTTTGAGCGCGCATGGGTGTTTTTAATATTGCCTGCTTAAGATTGGTAAGTCATGGTCCCTCGATTGTCAGTTGTGTCCAGGAGAGGCAGACAATGCCACACATTTTGAATACCCAAAAAAAGGGAAGGCTATTACGGTACGTATGCAGGTGGTAGAAGAGCTCACCCCAGATAGTATTGTCGCAGTGGTGCTTGAACAGGTTAACAAATAGAACCATGTGACACATTAGATTCAGGCAGTCTCAAAAGATAAAATGGACTCACAACAGCCAGCGATGTTGGAGCTGGGGTATCGACTGTCTGGCAATACCTCTTTCTACCTCCCCTGACACTAGAGAAAGGATTCTCAGCTTGAAGACGCCTCATGGGTTAGCAAAACGAGACCTCGCCCAAAGCAATGTGTGAAATCGTTTCAGGGCTAGGTTCTCAGGTTGACAGGGGAGGTGTTTAGTGGGTGATCGAGTTACTTGTGAGCATGGAAATCAAACACCTAGTACGTAAACCACATTTACCTGCCAGCGACAAAAAAAGTGGAGCTCAAATTTTACTCTAACTAGTTTTCAAGTACAACTTCACAGATTTTCAGATAACAGTTGTAATTTATTTAATTCTGCCCTGCCTCAGTTGTTTGAGTACTCTTTCTTTTAAATACGTTTGTATCAAATATTACGGTCAGCACCTAAATTACCACGTAATAAAGTGCAAACTTTGAAAAAATTCTGATTAGTATAGTTACCATTGACAGTCATGAAGGAACAATTGTCCCATAATAAGAGTTTAAACTAGCTGCGTTGCTCTTCTGGAGCAAAAGGACCTCCTTTATCGCAAAAAGTATTATTTAAATATATTGAAGTTGGCTGAAGGCAGAAGAAGAATTAAGAACCACTGAACCATAAACAACAGTTCCTACAGAAAATGCCATCAAGCGGTAGACCGTTCACTAAATTCAAAGATAACCAAAAAAAAGAGGAGAAATGATGCAGTACTAAATGGACATGCCAACTTACTCCGAAGATTTCAGACAGTGTGGATGAAAGCAAAAAACCCAGAAACTAAGCTACTCCAAGAAGGCGATGCATAGAAAAAGAAATAAGCCACATTGTAAGCCCCTGGGACAGGTGCTGTTGGTGAAACCGAATGGCAGATCTTATGCAGATTTGCTGCCTGAGATCAAAGGAGCGCTATTAGGTGATCAAAGCAATACGGCTAACGCAGGCCTGTGAACTTATGGTAGAATTTTGAGCAGATATCATGAACGGGGATTTATTCTGAGGTTCAAAACGGCCATCAGTAAGAATGACACAACAGCCTGAATTGAACTCAAGGCACCCTTCAAGATTAGAGGCACTGACTACATTATAGAATTGACGGTAGAAGGGGTGAACGTAAAATAGGAGTTCCTTCATTGAAGCAAAGTCGAAGGGAAGCTAAGTCAAGAAAATGCCAAAAAAGTAGCCATGCTTTTCCGAGATTTATTTCGATTGATTCTTCGAACAAACTAAAAGCCCGTGCTGTTTGATATGCACTAGCTTCACAGCTGGGTGGACAAACAAACTGCCATATTACCTTCTCAAGTGCCAATATATTCGATCAAGCTAATGAGATACTCCAACTATCTTTAAACGAAGGCTCAAAAGGGGCTGTAGTGCTATAAGTCAAAAACCCCAAGATATTTCTATGCAAAGACAAAAATAAAATAGGTTAGATAATAAGGAAAACATGGCAAAAAGTAGCTTTTTTCCATTGCTATAGGCATTTTTGTGATGGTTATACTTTACAGAGTTGCAAGGAGCTTGGTGGGAGCTCTCTTGGCTTTGAATCTGACAAAGCAGAGTACAAAAAAAATTTTTTTCCAAGAGGGCACACTTTTCCTTCAAAAAAGGATCTAATGAAAATCTGGTTAATTTCAAGCACTTCTCAGGAACAGGAAAGCGGTGGGTTTTTAAAAAAATCCTAATCAAACACAAAATGCCACATGGATGATCCATAGCGTGCAATTGAAATTAAGCAACTGTATCAATGCCCAATGCCTACAATCAAATTGATCGATTTGCGAGGGAGATGAAATCTGACTTAGTGCTGCTCAGCAAGCAATACACTGACAAAAGTTTGTAAGCATGGTACTCTGACAAAACTTGTAGTTCTGCTATCTAGGTTCCAAACATTGCAATACTGTAAGCATTTTAGACTGCAAGAATATAAACGATAGCTCGAAATATGTATTCAATAGTACTAGGCTAAGCTGTCAGGCTGACAGGGGAGATGCTTTTAGGGAGTAGTCCAGACAGGCAGTCTGAAAGCTCCACAGTTAGGGCATAAACGGCCCTTATTTCTCTGCTTTAAAAAAAATTACCCGCAAATCAGTAGCGCACACTAGAAATCTACACCAGTGGCTCTAAAATGGACGAAGGAACTGGGGCGGAATATCTTCTTGTCACTATTGACGTTTCAACCTTAGCTACATACTAGAGAATAGTACCACAGTCTTCCAGTAGGGTATTTTCTGAATCAAGGCAGCCATAAAAATGGCAATCAGAAAACTCAACGGTAGACTACATTTCCTCTCGGGCAGAAAGCCGACAGTACAGTTGCTTGCCACTCACTGCGTAACTTCACCGCTAGTGCTGCATTATAGGAGCACATTAAAAGCTGCAGTTGATTGAAAAAAAGTAAAACAAAGATGTGCTCCTGCAAATAGAGATGTAGAGGGAAACAAAAGAGCGGTTAAGCTTGTAAAAGATGGGTAAGTCCATCAAAATTTTGCAAGAGTTGAGCAATTAAAGTGCCATTAGCGAAAATGAAACTAGATGAAACAAGAATCAAACTGCTCCTAGAGAAGAATATGGTTAAAACAGGAGGCTTACTGACATTGAAAACAGGCCACAGCCTTCTAGGTTGATACCCCAAACGATTCGGCATCCAAACGGATAATTAAGGTATTCAAAGGGATAACTTACGGTTAAGGAGAGGAGATCAATTTGTTCTAGTTGGTCGGAGCCTGATTCTTTCAAGCGTCTCAAATAAGTGGGTTGGAGTCACGCGAATGATTTGAACACCTCGCGACTATGGAACTACAGCCTTTCTTTGCTTTCTATAAGGCAATCAGATATTAAATCCCTAAAAATTTCCACCATATGCGGAGAGCTATGCTAAATCCAACAGTTATAAGTAAACATTCCTGTAAGGAATTTGTTTACTAGATAGGATATAAAAATTAAAATTATTCACTGGATCTAGGAACACTGTTTTATTTTATTTGGAACTTTAAAATTTGTCTCTTTATAATGAATGATTTAGGAGTTATTGAATTAATGACTTATTTATTCAAATTCAATATAACAGATAAAAAATGCATTTAAATAAAGGAATAAAGTCTGAGAAAAAATATTAAAAAATCAATTTAATACAATGTAATAATATTTCTAAATAAAAGCATAAAGCGATATAAATTAAGATAATGAAAATTTAATATTAAATTAAGCAAAAGTTCGAAATAGAATAAATAAAGGCACATCAAAACGAACTAAATCAATTAGTAAGCACTAAGTGTCTTAATCCTTATTTAAAAATAAAATATGAATCAGAAAAAGGACCAAGTTCAAGTTTTTCATGCTTCCTTATCATTTGAAAAATGGATGAATAAAAATAAAATTTGTACAGGTAAGTGGAATGACAAAAAAATTATTTACCTGGTAAGGACGCGTATCTTCACGGAAGCTTAACTCAAAGGACAACGTTAGATATATTTGGGAGTTTGGTTGCAAAGTCGATATAAGAAACACTGATCCAGATAGATGCGACGGGGCAACAGGATTTGTACGCAAAGAAATGATAAGTAAGTTCCATAGGGTTGATATCGAAGTTTAAACCTACAGAACAAGACCCGAGCAAATTTACGTTGAAGACTCTTTAGTGAGTTGATGAGATAGGAATACCGGTGAGGCTAAACTGAAGAAAAGTATTCAATGATCTGGCGGACAAGGTTAGTAATTATGTAGAAATAAGTGGATATATTAGTGAATTTGTAAACATGCCTGAGAATAAACCCCAATATTTTTTTATGGTAATATCTGACGCAAGATCATTTATAAAGAAGAGGAACAAAAGCGAGACTGGAATGGAATCTACAGGAGCATCAGCGTAAGGCTAAAATAGAGCGGAAGATATTTATCTATTTATTTATTTATTTAGAAAATCCTATTTACAGATTTACTTAATCCAATTACAAAATAGGCGAAAAAAAAGGAAATGCAAAAACCAAATTAAAAAAGAAGGCTACGTTAACCATTAATATTGAGAGCATTCCGTACTTTTGATTTAAAAATTCGCAAAGAATGCGGTGGAGGACCAAGCTGAAGATTATTGTAGGCTCTTATAGATCGCACCAAAGGCGAGTACAGATACTTGTCGGTTTTTGCAAATGGAACGATAAAGTGATCGGATGATCGTGTCCTCAATGGCGCACGTGCATGTAATGCATTGCATATGTCCGATGCTAAGAGGCCTCTGGAGAGCTTAATGAGGAAGCATAAATCTAAAAATTGTCTTCTAATGTCGAGAGGTGGGATATGAAGGAAATTTAGACGTTCACTGTAGGAGCGATACGAAAGGTTATATTTATGTAAGAGAGTGCGTGTGAACTTGCGCTGGATTGATTCGACAGCTTCCGATAGATAAATGAAACGGGGTGACCATACTTGACAGGCATACTCGAGAATGGAGCGAACCAACAGGATGAAAAGGCGAACACAGGTATGAATACTGAATATTCTATGAGAGCATTGTAGTACAAAACCAGCGATTCGCGATGCTCTAGAGGTTATGTCAGCTATATGTACAGCAAATTTTAAATGTGTATCCAGTATAACACCTAGGTCTTTATAATGATCCACCGTAGATAGCAGTGATCCGTTAATTGAATACGCATTGGCAAGAGGCGTACGCGTATTGGTGAAACACATATGCAGACATTTGGACACGTTGAGAGGAAGGCGATTCATAGAGCACCATCGAAAGAGGGAGTCTAAGTCAGATTGAAGGTCACTACAATCCATTTGTGAATAGACGACTTTAAAGATTTTTAAATCATCTGCGTAGAGCACACAATCTGATGTCAACACAGTTGGTAGATCATTTATGAAAACATTAAATACAAGAGGGCTGAGGATTGAACCTTGAGGTACTCCAGAAGAAGGAGAGAAAACGTACGAAGAGCAACCACACCAAGTAACCGATGAAGAACGATTTGTCAGAGAGGAGTATAGCTATGCAAGAAGAGGGCCAGAGAGGCCAAAAACCTCAAGTTTCTTATCAAAGGCTTTGGCAAAGTCCGTGTAAATCACGTCCATTTGCTGACCTTCATCAAGTGATAGGGCAATTGCATTGGTAAATTCAGCCAAATTGGTTACCGTTGACCGTCCCTTAACGAAACCATGCTGCTGTTTAGCGAAGTCATTGGAGATTGCATCATATATTATTCTGCAATAACTAACACTACTCATACAAGAAGATAGATGTGACATTACCTAGAATAAATGCAGAGCAGCAATGTAAGTAAGCTCGAAACATAGATAATAATTGGTATGAAATCATACCGGCGAGAAAAGTCTTTAGTAATAAGAAGAGAGAGAGAATAATATTAACATTAAATCCAATTAAATTCATAAAAGACAATGCTGAAATACAAACCATGTTCTGATCAGAAAATAAGCAGTTTAAATTAACGCACTCAATTAAACTGAACAAACGTGTTGTTCATCTAAAATACATATCCTTAAATTGAATGATTTTCCTTGAAAATGACACAAAATAATAAAGTCGAAAGAAAAATAATTGCCATCAAAACATCAAATCCTTGTTCAACTACGAGTACAATACAATAATAAGCTTAGAGTTTCAATCATTGGAAATTCACTCACCCGTAATGGTATCGATCGATACTGTCCGATAAGACACAAATAATAATTGTAAGAATGTTCAATGGAAAAGACAAATGTTTTCTATCGTAATGAGTCTCATTTCCAATTTATTTGTTCGTTCCACTCTTCTTTGCTCGACTGTGAGGTAAAGTGGTTGGCCAATTAATTACGGGCTATCATTAGTTTTAATTGTTTGAATGGAGAAAGCAGGAAAGGAGTTAAATATAGAACATTTATCCGTCTTAAGCAGGGAAGTGAAAAATTGTCAATGGTATTATACCTGAATGAATTCAATTTAGAAAAGTTTTTGTCGTTTTGTCAAAGGAACTTTAGCATTGGAAATAAATTTTAATACAATTAGATTTATTTTCAAGTATTCTGGAATATGCAAACTTCAATAGTTGATTATGACGTTGCAAGTTTTTAATGGCTTAACACTAGAAAGACCAGAGTGGTCAAATGACCCCAATGAAGTTTGTGATCAATCATATTATCAAAACCATAGCATCGAAGTCATTGTCATTTTATGACTTTTAATATTTCTTCATTGTTTACATTATTCTGATATGTGTATACCGATAGCAAGATAAATACTAATTAAAAACTATCACCTACTTAGAAAGACCGCAGTGGTCATTTGACACCACTGCCATAATAATATATTGCCTCATTATCGTTCCCTTCGCCCTTCTAAAATATTGAAAGTGTTGCAAAATTTACCGGACGACCAATCAGATTGTGAACCGACTGAAGAAGAGGGGCACATTTTGCATGTAGACTCAGAAAGTGAAGAAAGTGATTACAATATTACACAAAATAGTGATTCTTCTAGGGTTGATGATCACACTCATAGCAATTCTGATGGTAGGAGTATATTATTTTATATATTGATGCAAATAAAATAAGAATTTTCATATGGAAAGAAAAGGAAACCTTTTATTATATTAGCGTTTACTCCACTGTTTCAGATTCAGTACCTCTCTCGACTTTACATAGCGCAAACCTAAGAAGAGGTCGAGGTCGGGGTCGAGGGCATCGTGGCCGAGGTTCCAGAGTACAAACTGAAATTATTCACCACAACACTGATGTCGAAGTATCTTCTAGCGGTGTAAATTGGCCTCCTGGAAACTTATCAGTTTTGAATCAACCTGGTCGTCGTCCACGACAGAATATTCTAACAGAGGAAGCTGGACCAACTCCATGCTGCGGCATATTCAAAAATGTACTGAAACCGGAGCTTGCCGCCAACTTGAAGATAATACTTGGTCACTCCCATTGAATGAATTAGATACTTTTATTGCAATTATCTACGCTCGAGGAGCCTGTGGGGCTGAAAATATTGCTGTGAATGGCCTTTAGGACGAAAATTGAGGTATTCAGTTTTGTTCACAAAACATGGCTCGGAATTGTTTCAAAGAAATAATGCGTTTCCTGCGTTTTGATGTGCGAACAGAAAGGGCTGAACGTTTTCAAACAGATAAATTTGCAATGATTTCGGAAGTATGGAATAAGTTCATCCATAACAGTATTTCATGTTACAAGCCTGGTAAAAACCTTACTGCTGACGAACAGCTTATTTCCATAAAAGTTCGGTGTAGATTTTTGCAGTTTATGGGTAACAAATCAGACAAGTTAGGAATCAAGTTTTGGCTTTGCATTGATGTTGATTCAAAGTACTTGTGTAATGGTTTCCAATATTTAGGAAGAGATGAAAGCCGTCCACAAAATCAAAGTTTAGGCGAGTGCGTTGTATTACGACTAATGGATCCATGCTTGAATACTGATCGAAATATAACAACTGATAATTTTTTCACCAGTATAAGTTTAGCTAAAAAGCTAATTGAAGAACGTACATCAATCGTTGGTACGGTAAACAAAACACGAAGAGATATTCCAGTGTAGTACATATATGCAAGATGCAATTACCAATAAAAAATATACGTGCAATATGCAATCCATATTCATTTAAGCTTACATTCTTCAGTCAATAATTCATTCATTCGTAATGCGACACCTAAATCCACTTCCCGACAAACGTTGTGGTAAATTCAGGAAGCATGTTTAAGTTCTCAGATATCGCAACAATATTGAGCACATGCTAAATTGTTACAATTAAATTTTTAAAGAAAGTGTGACTGCCCGTAATGAGTAATAGATATTTAAGGTGTCAAGTGTCTTTTGGCTCGGGTAAGAATTTATCGCTTGTAAACTAACCCAGGTCAACTAAATGAATTTACAATATGCATATGAATAATCAAAATATTGAAATTTTGAGTCACATAAATGTAAGTGACCTATGATAAGAATTAGGTCATAAGAATTAGTATTTAAGCGAATGTTTTATACTGAATAGAAGGAATTCCTAAGTTATAACTGCTAGTTTCAGTTTGCTGTGTCTCGCGGCGTATTTTTGGAATCATCTCATATCGTTGCAAGGAATATATCTTTGCAATATTGAACAACTTTATTTTAGTAACAACGGCGTAGTGATCCAAATGATCTCGCCATGGTCTACCTGCGGCTCTGCCGCTGAGCTAGGTAATTTTTATGCTTTCCTTTTTAACTAAAATACCCACCTCTGCTAATATCCTTCAGCAGAAGAAGTTCCTAAAGACTCTGAACATTATACCAGCTATTATAAAAATGCATCCCTTAGTTTATATGAAACACATATTCACAACTCTGAAACCTGCACACTTACAGTTTGTCAAGGAAAACCTTCAAAATCATTTATGATTCTAAGTTCACTTCACTCTAATGTATCTGTTGATCCAGAAGAAGCAAAAAAGAAGCCGAACACGGTGAAGTTTTACAATGCTACGAAATTTGGAGTAGATGTTATTGATCAAATGGCCAAGAAATATAGTGTCAAAGCACCATCTCGTCGTTGGCCCATGCAAGTGTTTTATAATATTTTGGATTTGGCAGCAATTAATTCTTGGATTTTGTACAAAAAACTATCCGAGAAAAAAATCAGTAGAAAAAAGTTCATTCTTGATTTGGCAAGGGAGTTAGTCGGCCAAGATACCCACTCCCTGATGACACCATCTACTTCACAGCCCGATAATAGCATACCCCCAGAGCCTGAAGAAGAACGTAGTGGAAAGAGAAAACGGTGTTACGTGCAAAAATGCAGGAACAAAACCAATAAATCTTGATTTAGTTGTAAAAAGCCTTTGTGTGGCTCCTGTAATGTTAACAAGGAGCTAAAATGTCAAAAATGTGCCTAATATTTTCATTTTTTTATCATGTAATAGATGTTCAATTACTATTAGGTTTTTTTATTTACTATTAAATGTTAATCAATAAAACTTAAAACCATAATACACGAATAAAACATTACCACCCATGAATGAGTCATTTGACCCCACTTGGTCTTTATAGGTAGTTCAAAATTTCAGTCTTTCTGGTGTTAAAACTTACAGCCATTCGGAATTTATTATGAAATTCTATAAAATATTCTATTCAAAATTTCTTGTAATTGTTGTTTTTCAATCACTAATTGCTTCGGAAATAGGTCAGTTCAGTTATTTTTTTATGAATCTACTTGTAAAAATGTAATTATAATCGATCCGTCAAAAATCCTGATTCTTTTTAGGGTTTTGTACTAAAATACAAAACCCTATTGCAATCACGACCTGTGTCCGTCTGTCCGTCCGTCCGTCCGTCCGTCCGTCCGTCTGTATGTCACAGCACTTTTTCTCCGAAGCTATAGAGGCTACAGCCATGAAACTTTGTGGAAAGGTCAGAAGTGGTGACCTCTTGAAAGTTCAAGGGTGGAAAAATTTTTCAAAGGGGTTTAAGGGGGGTCTCCCCATATAGAGAGTTGACCCCTCAAAAAAAATTTTTCACCGATGGTAGTCGAGTAGGGTGTCATTGGAAAGGTCTCAATGAGATCTTTCCAAAACAGGTCTTAAAATTGCCTTATGAGTACCGAGGAGGGCAGGGGAAGGGGAAATGTACGAACTTTTCGCGTACCCCCCCCCTCGCGATTGGACACCTTCCATCCGAAAAATCTGAAAAAAATCATGAATGTAGGCCCTAATGAGTACAACAACAACAAATACATGAGAAGTCGAAATTCACTCAACTTTGCTAGTAATAGTATGATTTATCGATTTTATGTTTTCTCGAATAAAATCTAAATGGTACCCTTAAATTCAATAAAATTTAGCAAAGAGATGACTATTTATAAGATTGATCTTTTCTGAAAGTTTCATAAAGATCGAATAGTATGTAACGAAGTTATAGCGATTTGAATTTTCCCGTATTACTATGGAACAATGTGCCCTGTATTACTATGGAAACATATGGCTATGGAGCCATATGCGCTTTTTACCGACTTAGACACTACAGCTTTGCTAGGATTTGCATGAAAATTTCAGGAATGATAGATATCATGAGGGTGACTACATACAATTGAAACAAGTCGAAGAGGCAGGAGAGAGCTCCTAGCAAAAGGGCTTTGTAGCCATTCTAGGATTCGAAAAAATAGGCCATGAATCGATGATTACAGTACAGAGGAGTGGCCCCTGAAAAAAATTTCATGAAAGGTAGCCGATATGAGTATCAAATGAAAGTTCTCTATGAGAGCTTTTCAAAACAGTTCTTAAACTGACAGTTTTTGTTTCAGTGGGGGCACAGAGAGGGGGGGAAATACATGAAAAATGTGTTTTCTCCCTCGCGAATGGACACCCGTGATCTAAAAAAATCTGAAAAAATTATCAAGCGAAATATTTATGGGTATAATTTTAACAAATACCTCAGAATTAAAAAATTCCTTCAACCTAGTTAATAATAGTATGATCCTCGAACATGACGTGTTTCTTAATTTTATTCGTTGTTGGTTACGGCATTTTGTAAGTTGAGTACAAAACCCTTCTGACATGAGCGTAGGTCTGTCTACCCAACTTGTTTGCATCTTGAATTGCTGAAACATCATACTCTAATATCATAACGCAACTATAAGATGTGATTTGTTCAAAGTCACATTGTAGTCATTGGGCATTCATTCGATTAATTGATCAGTGCAACTGACACACATATCCTGTACGCTGCTGGTTTTGTATTTGTCGATGCCGGGTAGTGTATAACTAAGCACGCGCGATGACGGAATGTGTGTCGTATAGAAAATAATCATGCGTGCAATGTTGGACCGCATGAAGCTGGAGCAGCCAACCGAACTATATTACGAACACTCTTTGAAACACCATACATTTACGATACCCAACATGATGATTTTGGATCTATGGACATAACATTAGCATCCCTGCAAGACAATTTGCAAGCATTACCTATTAATGATCGTTCTGCGATAGTTTTACGAAGGTAAACACCGTGGGGTAATGGACATTTAGAAAATTAGTCTGCCAAAAGAATGGATCGTTTATGTATTGCAAAAATGAATTGTTGACATATTGGGAAAAAAGTCAAATCGTCATAAAAACGATTTTAGTCCGCTTAGACGTTCATGAACCAATTAACAATGGAAACGCTCGAATCATTAACAATGCATTAATGAATCATATGGTTTGCAGGGAGAGTTCAGCTTATTTGTTACTGAGAGGCCCTCTACCTTGTATGAAAATATGTCTGGTTTTACTCGAGTAGTGCAGTACGAGCAGTAGCGCGGCATGAATAAAAGCGATGCTGTTGACAGCGTCGCGCAATCAATTTTTTTAAGTTGCATGCTTGACCGGATAAAAATTCCAATCGATAAATTGGTCTAGACAAAAATTAAAGGCACTGCCAATGGATTCGATATTTGCCCCATCTGCAGAGGAATGCCCGGGGTAGTTTGTCAAGATTTTGATTTGTAGGTTAGGTGGCAGTAATTTGTGTTTTTCTCTTTAAAGTGAGACTGATAAGTAAACTGTCCCTCAGGGATTGTTTGGTTAAATTAATTAGTTTGAAACTATCAAGCAGTAACCTGCTAAGAAACTAACGTTTTGCTGATCCAAATTTCAATTGTAAATTTAAAACAATATTCATCATTTTCATTTGCAATTGAAATTTGGATACGGCAACCCTCTTTCCAATGGAGCTCTTCTATGATTGCACTTTCACAATGACACCAAATGTGGATGGAAGGCTCAACGACTGGTTATGAGTGGTCCTGTATGGCGACGACGAGCAACAAATGTGGAGTCTGCTTTGAATTGCCAAAGTGATCATGTTGAGGGTAGAAGTTTGCGATTTCCTAAGACTACGCGTGCGGAAAATTAAAAGTAGTGACGTTGAAACGAATGAGAATTTCCATATTTTGCTCATTTTGCGCTCTTTGTCTTTATCCCACTAACTTTCGGAATAGTTTGAGTATGTGAAAAGTGAATTAAAGAAGCTGATAGGGTTCCTGCCCCAAGTAACCAACGACCGTGATCTCTTTCATGTTCAACCTCGGGTGATTTCATTTGGAGCACAAGCAGCAGGAATTTGTCAAGATTTAGTTCAACTATAATTGAAGGGAATCTGCAAACGTTTTTGTGGGAATACCGTTGGAAACCAAAATCAGTTTCGTGAGCTTAAAGAGCGTAAGACTGTGAATTACGTGAGACCATGAATTCATCCACACGTCCATAGCCGAGTTCCGTGCGATAAATGACGAGAGTACGAAAACGTACCAATTGTGTTTATTCATTGGGGAAATCAGCCCATAGAAAGCAGGTGCAAAGTGTTGTCAATAAAATCAATGGACCTTGCAGCTATTATATAAGGAGAATGTCAGTTTCCGTTTATTCAAGTCCACGAGCAATATTCGATTTTGCGTGGGAAAACGTCACAAAACAATGCCCCTGGATGTAATGCTCTGCAGCTGGATTGCACTAAAGTGTTTGTTCTTTGGGATTACCGTGAAGTAACATCCGTCAAATTTGATACAAGACTTCCAAGTTAACTTGATGGTCATATTAAAAGGCACATCTTCGAACCCACAATAATGACATTAATTTCCTACATACATTGGAACTAGCCTTTCGGTCACTTCTCCATGCATCTTTCTCCAAACCCAGAGAGTGCAATCCCTTAGTTTTAACAGAAGTAAACAACAAAACAAAATGTAGCAATAATTTGCTGAAACTCAAAAGCTAAGTAACGAAAAACATGAAAATAAACACGAGTAATTTAGACATTGTCATTCAGCCACCAATACCTAGATTGCTTTGTCTCAGTTCGATTAGCTTCAATGAATCTAGCAAATAAGTATCTTCATTGGATTGTTAGTCTCGTGAACTCAAATTTGGAGGATATTTTGTCTTCTTATCGGTGGCCCGTCTATCTTTGTGATATTCAGAATCAAAAGCATATAAATTTATATCCAAATACATAATGCTTCTGGAGGAACGAAGCCAATAGCGAGACAAGTCGCAATATACCCGTCTGTACGGTGGAACGGCTGTAAAATCTAAGAGTTTTCACTCACAGTTACAGATCTTGTGATATGATTCCGAAGAAGTCTCAATATGAAGATACCGACTCTTGCCACTTGAGCAGTTTGATGAATTCTTCTATTCGATATACAATGCTTCCAATCCGTCTCAGGCTTTCTGTACAAACCGGTACATGCACTAAGACATTTCCTTTCGAAAACTCTTAATTTTTCCAAAGTACTAGCACTCTGGTTGTACCAGATCTGGCATCCATATATCTTGTAAGAGATAACTTTGACCTTTTGATCAATGTATCTGGAACGAAAGAGCCTTCATAGGGCCATAACTACTTTTTGTGCCTTACTGAGCATGATTTTGATATGTTCAGTATAGTACAGATACTGATCGAAATGAACACCGAGGTATCGAATACAGGATTTATGTGGAACCCGTTCTGAACTAACCTCGCCAGCTATGATGTGAAAATCTTCCCATTTACGTTTCGGGTCTTGACTGATCCCCTGCAGCGTTGTCCGAAACAGAATTGTCTCGCACTTCTGTGCATTGATTTTCGCCAATTGTCAGTGTATAGCTGCACATCATTGAACATTTTTCGAAGATTGTTCTGAACTATTGTAGCTTTTCGGTCTTCCGTATAGATGATCAGATCATCAGCAAACGCTACCAGTAATCGCGTTGGCGAGATGTTAAAATCAAAGCCGTTCAAAAGCTTGGGAATAAATATTGAGAAAAGCAAAGGCGCAGTAGCTGTTTCCTGCTGAGACTATTCAAGACCTTGAATTCGTGGATTGTTGTTAGATTTACATCAGTTACAGCAAACGATTTCCCGTATAACATACAGCACATCATGGCGACAAGGTATCTGGGGAACCTGTCCTGAAGGAGTTTAAGAACTAGTCCATCTAACCACACCGTATTGAATGCTTTCTTCTTATCAATGAGACATGGTCCAACGCATTGCCCATCATTCAGTTTCCAACAGATGTCTGAGGTTACTTTCTTTATCGTATGTACGGTCGAATGCCTGGTACGAAAAGCAAATTGGCAATTCGGCATCAACTCATATTTCTTAATGTGGTCGTTTAGTGCTTTGTTGAGTATCACTTCAAACACCTTGTTGATGTTAGGCAGCAAGCTGATTGACCGATAGCTTTTGGGGCACAAAGATCCTTTTCCTTCGTTCAAGACTGGAAATAGCATAGCCTTGTTCCGCTTATTTAGAAAATATAAAGTTCAGCATGTTGTTAAACAATATGCAATAATTCCTAATAGCAATCTCAGGCAAATGTTGGAGAACTACATTTGGAACACCAGCAGGACCACATGATTTCTTGTTGTTTATACTGCGAAATATGAAACACAAGTCTTCATAGCTGACAAAATAATCAACAAAATTCAAGCTCGGAATGAGGTCAGATGTTAATGTTTCATTGCAATGAAAAATTTATTCACCGTTCAGGCTTTATTTGAAGTCGGAAACTTAGGTTTTTAACGACTTCTGAAAATATTTCATTCCCTCTCTCAGAGTTTGGAAGGTGAACCAATTCAAAATGAGTTCCAATCAAGGCAAGTTTATGTAATCAATCACATATAATCCTGTTTCCATTTCTATCCGGAGTCGTACTATCAATTTCAATACCAGCCCTATCTAGAAGATTTATCTCATCACTAGTGACTTTAAGATTTGATACCTTCACTCGAGACTTCTTACGAAATATGCTATTCACTTTCACAAAAATGCCACCTGGGTCCTGCAGGCTAATACCCTACAGTTTTTCCACCCATTGATTGCTGACCTCACTTCTGAAGTATGAACGGATAAAGTTCTGGACATTTTTCAGGTGCGATTTCAACAAAGCCAACGAGGGATGGTTGTAGTCCAAAAATCGCCGATAAATATTATTCAAGCGTGTGAGAAGAAGGTTTTTCAATCTTTTCAACCTTGCAATGGTTGATGTTTCATATCCTTCCATATTGTTTCGATGTTTAAACTTGGGAACTACTTTCTCAAACGTTTCCAACGTCAGTTACTCTTACTTTGACAAATAGATATCTGTTATTCGTAACCATTGAGCAAGCTTTGCCATCATCAGAAGAAATACATTGCTTCTGGTACTCCCGATGAAACTTCTTTTGTAACTTTCCCCATTCTCTTTTTTGAAATTCAACCGCTAATTTTCAAGTTGAGCTGGAATGAGGAAGAGATCATTCTTTTGATGAAATATTTCCAATACGATTGCGTCATGGTCACTATCGTAAGGAAGCACGTGGAGTTTTCGTTGAGGACTACTAAAGCTGAATTCAAGCCTTGGTCAACAATGCAGAGGTCCAAATATGAATTTGCCCTTGGGATATTATTCAATTCGCTTTTCTTTTATCCACGATTTCAGGAATACACCTCTGGAATTATTGGTGGCGTTCAGCCATGATGTACGCTCGGCATTCAGGTCACTAACAAGAATATAATAACTATGCAGCCTGTTCAATTCGAGTATTTCAAAGAAGGAATTGAGCTCCTCCTTGAATTTGAGAACATTTCGATCAGTTGCATAGACAGAAGTAACGAAGAGGTTATCTCCACCTGGGAATGAGATTTTAATAACCGACAATTCAAGAGATTCAAAGCTTTTGAATTCGGTTTTTCAATATTTTGGAAACAATAGGGTCTTCTCACTTATATTCCGGTGCCACTTCCCCCATCACCTTTTACCCGATCGTTTTTTATGAATTAGAAACCCTTGAATATAATTGAGTGCCATCAATTGAGGTGGGTTTCAGTGAGAAGCATGATGTCAGGGTTTTGGTTGACAAGGAACTCCAAGAGACAGTCACGTCGATGTAGACTCACAATGGAGTTGACGTTGGTCAAGATGAGACGAATCCTATCTAAGGGAATGTGACTGGATGACAAATCATTTTGAAGGATTTGACAGCCCTCAACGCTGAAAAATAAATTTAATTTTAGAATCCTGTTTATCGATTCTCTCCGATAAGAAATTTAATTGCTGATAAATTTTAAGAAGCAGCTTATTATTGCCACTTACATTATTTATTTTATTCACGTTTTCTGCTGGCACTCTCGCAGCAAGTGCAAATGACACCCCGGGCTTGACGAAGTTGGAAGGTTTCACACTGTAGTGTACTTGACTTTGTTTTGAAGTAAATTTTACCTTTGCATCTTGATACCAAGGGCATCCTTGATATGATGCTGAATGACCCAAGACATCGCAGTTCACACAATATAATTTTTCTTTTGACTGCGCCTGAGTCAATTTCTACTCGCCGGGAGCATGAACGTCTTTGCACGTCACACATCTATATTTCATGGTGCAATTGGCAGCCGCATGCCAGAATCTTTGGCACCTAAAGCACTGGTTGACCTCGCTTTTCTGGAGGCGTTCTCACCTCCCCACGCGGAAGGTTAGGTACCTTATTTTTTGTAGGATACTTCAACTGCTTTTGCTGGAAATATGGACTAAGTAATAAGGCAAGTGTTTACGCTCGACGATCGATCTCCTTGTTGCAAAATCTTTAACGGAAATAAATTCTATTTTTACTGCAACTTCTTGAAGTTCCTGAAGGAGATCGACTGTATCCTCTTCGCAGTCCAGTTCCTTCAATAACAAGGTCTGGTTTTTTTGCATTTTCGAGTGTATGTAAAATGCGGAACATCTCCAGAATTCAACGCACTTTTTGCTGCGTGAAAATCAGCCAATGGCTTAGCTCTAATCGTCAGCTTATTGGCATTGACTTTCTTGATCTTAAAATCATTTAATTTATTTTCGGCTGCCAAAAGCCGAACCATTTCTTTGCCTGTTTGTCTTTTACAGAGGGACCAACAGACAAAACTTAGTTTTTTCTGCCTATTTTTAATTTTTAAATACTTAATAAATCCATTATCACGTTTAGTAGTACAATGTTCAGAAGTTTTGTTACCTATATCCTCTTCAATACTCATGGAATCTTCAAGTCCAGCTAGCGCTGCATGATAGTTCGTGTTGACGTTTGCTCCGCCTACGCTGAGGACATCCTTTCGATCAGGTTCTTGTTTCGGTTTCTTAGATTTCTTGTTTTAGTCGTTTTTGACTTTACTTATTTTTCTTTCTGGCTAGTTTCTTTTGCTTTGTTGATCGTCAATTTTCTAACTAGTTTTTCTAGTGAGTTCTTCGTTTTTTTTCTCAACCTTCTCAGCTTAATCGTTAGCTTTGATTAATTGCTCAATCTCGATGACTGTTAAAATTTGCGGGTTTTCTTCGTTGTTATCGTATCTTTGTTTTAGCTTTTTTTCGCCCGTGATCGTTGGCGATGGACACGATCGTTCTGGTTGATGGCTGAAGCCATTGGGCTCCTCCATCTCGTTGCTTTTCAGCCGCACTGGTGGGAATGTTCTTAAATCGGGACTTCCATAGAATGTGTTTCCACTTTTTGATACTTCTTTAGCTAAGAAATTTCAGGTATTCGATAAATGTTCGTATAATTCTACGGTGATGATTTTCAATTAAAAAATTAGTTTCAACTGACTTTTGTGAAAAATTAATTTTGAAAATTAATGACAGGAGCGACAGAAGCCTATTCGCAACAGGTGCTACAGTTAGTATGAATTGTGAACTTAATAATAATGACATATTTAATTTTATAATTAAAATAACAAATACCTAATCTTTAACTGGAACTTAGCAAGAGCCCAAGTTGAGAATATATAAAGGTAAGTGTGTTGGAGTGCAATCAAAAGCTGTATGGCTAGAAGAGTAGGGCCATAAAAATAATTATACATATAACACAAGTTCCAAAAGAATAGTCCTTTAGTCATTGCCGTTTATCTAATCCAATCCAAGGCTGTTGTCCTGGTACCATGACCAGTAAATACTAAGTGGGGCTTTAAGATCCTATCAATGGTTTCGCTAATATGGCTAAGAGTATGGCAGCAGAATATAATTATCAATCACTGTTGGTATCTATATCCTTTCAAAAAAGCAAAAATTATCTTGCATTAGGATAAGAACAACAAACTTTATCTATTTTTATTGCACGCTCAACTCATTCTCTGCTCAGCTCGAATTAGTATTGTTTGGTTAGGACATTTAAACAGCTGAACCCTTAATTTCGAAATGAGGATTTGTGCGTCCTTATGATAGTTTTTCTTGTTGAAGAAGAAAATATGTTAAGACACATCTGATGCGTGCTATTTTAAAAGGAAATATATTCGGTTATAAACTTGAACAAGAGCAAAACGTGTTTTTCTGAACGTGGACGTTTTCGATAACCTACAGGTTATG
Organism: Odontomyia ornata; assembly: GCA_963969285.1. Classification (NCBI taxonomy): domain Eukaryota; kingdom Metazoa; phylum Arthropoda; class Insecta; order Diptera; family Stratiomyidae; genus Odontomyia; species Odontomyia ornata. The sequence goes on from OZ017742.1 coordinate 115,060,345, forward strand.
GGCCCAGTTCACGCGTCGGTTGAATCGTACGTAGAGGATATTGATTTGTGAAAAAAAGAAGTGCGAATGTGAAAAAATAAGTTTAAGCAAACTAATATCGCATTAAAAATTATTTTCATCAAAAATGAATAGTTGCAAATAAAATGGAAGGTGCAAGTGTGAAAAGGAACATTAAACCCTTTGATGGGGAGAAATATTGTGTGTGGAAGTTCAGAGTGCGTGCGTTATTGACGGAATTAGACGTTATCAAAGTGATTGATGATGTGGCACCAACAGATGGAACGGAGGAATGGAAGAAAGCTGAGCGCATAGCAAAGAGCATTGTAGTAGAATATTTAGCAGATACTTTTCTTGGTTTTGCGAAAGCCACAAATACGGCAAAAGATATTCTGAACAGCCTAGATGCTATTTATGAGAGAAAAAGTCTTGCCACCCAGTTGGCTTTGAGAAAGAGACTATTAGGATTAAAATTACAATCTGAGTGTACCCTGCTAAAACATTTCAATGTCTTCGACAATTTAATCAGCGAACTACTAGCAGCCGGTGCAAAGTTAGATGAGACAGATAAAGTCGCACATTTATTGCTGACACTTCCAAATTCATACGACTGTGTTGTAACAGCTATAGAGACGCTATCAAATGAAAATATAAGCTTGGTATTTGTTAAATCGAGATTACTAGACCAAGAAACTAAATTAAAAAATGAAAATCGCGATACGAGCATGAAAATGCTAAATGTGGAGTGCAGAAGTGACAATAATATTGAAAGTTTAAGAGCAAAGGACAGTCGTGATGTGAAAAATGATAAATTTAAATCAACTAGAAACAATTGATTCAAATCCAATAAAAGGTTTAAATTAAAATGCCATCAATGTGGAAGAAAATGACATAAGAAGATTAACTGCTTCTATTATAAAAAGAACTTCGATTATAGAGGTACCGAGTGGAAAAGAACAGTGCAGACAGTTGAGTTGGTAGAAACATCAGTACCAAGATCAAATTGGGAAACAACAGCTTTTGCTTTTATGGCTGGATATCATCATGAAGAAACAGATAAAGAGGAGGCAATCAATTTTATATTAGATTCTGGAGCATCGGACCACATAATACACAGGAAAGGCCTGACAAAGAATTTTGAGAAGCTGGAAATACCTGCTAGAATTGCTGTTGCAAAGAATGGCACATTCGTTGAAGCGACAATGAAAGGCAAATTAGATGTTATCAGCAACCTAGGAATACGACGAACTTTCGAAGATGTTCTCTTCTGTCCAGATGTGTCATATAACCTGCTGTCTGTGTCAAAAATGCAAAGTTCAGGAATGACAATCGTTTTCAATGAGAAAGGAGTACAAATATATAAAGGTGGTAAGATAATAATGATTGGTAAGTTCTTAAACAATCATATTTCAGTAGACTTTAAAATTGTTTCTAAAATTGAAAATTCAATTCAAATATTTAATAGGGTGAAAATAAATTACGACATATGGCACCAAAGACTGGCTCATATTAGTAAAAATAAATTTCAGGAACTAAAGAACAAAAGAATGATTGCAGATTTGAGGGAAATTGAACAAATCAAACCAAATGATGGTTTATGTGAGCCTTGTATAAAGGGCAAACAATCGTGTCTTGCATTTAATAGAAGTAAAGACAAAAGTTATACAAAACGCCCATTGTTGAATATACATTCAGACATTTGCGGTCCAATCGCCCCCTAAACAATAAAAATTGTTTTGTTCTATTTGTAGACGAATATACTCACTATTGTGTTAAGTATTTATTAACACAAAAATCAGATGTATTCTCTTTTTTAAAGATTTTGTAAATTAAAGTGAGACACATTTCAACTCCAAAATAGTGAGACTGTATTGTGACTATGGGGGAGAATATTCGTCTAAGGAAATGAAGGAGTTTTTCGTTCAAAAGGGTATTTGTTATCACTTGACAGTTCCACGAACCCCACAGTTAAATGGTGTATCAGAGCGCCTGGTAAGAACAATAACTGAAAAAGCCCGTGCAATGATAGTTGGTGCTAATTTAAGTAAAGTTTTCTGGGGCGATGCTGTTCTTACTGCTATATATTTGATTAACATAACACCAACAAAAGCTCTGAAACAGTGTAAAACACCATATGAATTGTGGAAAGGTAAAAAGCCACAAATTAAAAACTTGAAAATTGTTGGTTCTACAGTCTCTGTTCATAACAAGACCAGTAAAACAAAGTTTGAAGAGAAATCTTGGAAAGGTATACTGGTAGGGTATGAACCAAACGGCTATAAAGTGTGGGATGTGGAAACTGAAAATTACGTGATTGTAAGAGATGTGATAGTAGATGAAGTTAATTTAAAAGCATCAAGACCTGTTTCTAAAATTGAGAGGGTTCATATGGATGGCTCTTCTGTGAAAACTGACCCAAATTCAAAGTCAGTAACAAACAAAATCTATTGATGATAACCGTAGAGATACTTCACATATGGAAAATACTCGAAACAAATTGATAATGCTCCTACACAGAGTAAAGAAAGCATACAAAGTGATAATATTCCATCCCAAGGCGAAGAAGATAGGAAAAGAAAAATCCCAGAACGTAGAAGAAGTGAAAGGATTAAACAAATTCCTTCTGTGTCTTATAATCAAGAAAATATTATAGACAATGAAGATTATTTGATGTGTTCTCAGTCAGTTGTCTGTAATATTCCTACTTCGTATCAAGATGTTCAAAATAGTGACGAAAAAGATAAATGGGAGAAAGCTATTAAAGAAGAAATAAATTCTCTTTTGGAAAATGAAACCTGGACCTTAGTAACAAGACCGGAAGGTATAAACATTGTTGATTGTAAATGGGTATTTAATATTAAAAATGATGAATTTGGCAAACCCATTACATACAAAGCCCATCTTGTTGCAAAAAGATTTAGTCAAACATATTTAAAAGATTATAACAAAACATTTGCTCCTGTTGCACGAATTGGCAGCTTTAGGTTTTTAATAGCTTTTGCCAATCAATTTAATTTATTGGTTTATCATATGGATGTGAAAACTGCATTTTTAAATGGTAAATTAAAAGAAGATGTATACATGAAAGTCCCTGAAGGAATAGATGTTAAAGAAAAATACCAAGTCTGCAAATTAAATTAAGCTTTACATGGCTTAAAACAGGCTGCAAGGTGTTGGTTTGAAGAATTTGAGAAAACTCTAAGAGAAAAGTCTTTTCGAAACTCCCTTGTCAATCGCTGTATTTTTATATTAGATACGGGAAACATGTTTGAAAATATTTATGTAGTTCTGTACGTTGACGACCTTGTAATTATATCTGGTAGAATAGATACAATGAATAGCTTTAAGAATTATCTCACCAATAAATTTAGAATGGTTGACTTGAAAAGTATTAAGCATTTTCTTGGAATTAAAGTAACAAGATATGAAAATGAAATAACGTTAGACCAAAATGCATATATAAGGACAATTTTGAGTAAATACTGTTACATGTACAAATAATTCTGCGAGCTACTGTCGCAATTGTTTTCACAACCATTAAGAACAACAACAATTGAATTTACTTGAAATCACGAGGATCCAACAAGCACTATCAACATCTGAAAGTGAGTCACTACCCATTCATTACCTGCTGGAATGTTCCCGCTAATTCACCAATGTACGAGAACTGAGTTGAATGATTAGAGACCCTATATAAAGGCGGGCTGATCATTCATTACAACCGCAATAGAAAACTGCGATACGCGAAGTACAGGCGATATTGATTGTTTGAGTGTGAAGTGATTTTAGTAGACAATTGCGATAGAAATTTATGGGCAAGTAGAAGATCGAATTTTAATAGTGAAAATTAAAGTTGTGAAATTGTTAGTGAAGTGATTGTGCATTTTTGACAAATTAAATAAACTCTTTTAATTTAATTTAGAAGACATTGCGTTTTCACTTTTCCGGAACATTAAATAATTGGCCACGAACCAAAAACACGCGACAATGGTGTCGAGAAGGGAGAAAGAAAATTTCGAAAAGTGAAAACATTTAAACATTTTTAAAGTGCACAATAGTGGAATTTAACGTGGAAAATGTTGAAACAAAAAAAAATAAGTCGAAATAATTAAAATACCACCAAGCTAGCAGTGAAAAATTAATGAATTTACCATGGTGGGTGAGCCCACAGATGCAGAAAAAGGCGCAGAAGGTGGTGAAGCAGAAACACCAAAACTAAAGGAATCAGAAAATGCGCTGATGCAAATGCTGATGCAGCAAGAGCAGCGACAACAGTCATCCAATTTAACTGCGAAGCTACGTGAACAGTCATCTAATTTCACTGCGAAGCTGGACCAACAAGCGATCGAAATCAAGGTCGATTTGCAAAAACAGTCAACCGAAATAAAGGCGGAGCTCGGTAGTCTGAACCAGCAAATTAAATGCGTCGAAGAAAAGGTTTACCAAGTCGAGGAGATAATTAACCATGAGATTAGCCAGGTTGAGGAGAGAATGAACCATGAGATGGAAAAAATGAAAAAGGACTTGGAAGCAGCGAAGGCAGTAGTAACCCCCTCACCAGCCCCGCTTATAACCGCAGTGCAAGCACATCCAGAAATGTGCAAGCACCAATATTCGGTGGGCAAATGGTCTGGAGTATTTACAAGATCCAGTTTGAAGCTGCCGCACTGGAATCAGCAGGAACGAGCAACTGCACTGATTCTTGCTCTAAGAGGCCCAGCTGCCGAGCTTTTGCAGACGATCCCCGTTGAAATGCACTCAAACCCGAATGCTATAATGAATGCGCTCGACATGCGTTATGGAGGCGCCCACCTGAAACAAATTTATCGGGCACAGCTACGGCATCGGATGCAGAAGTCTGGCGAAACCTTACAGCAGCTAGCCCAAGACATTGAGCGACTGGCACTTTTCGCTTACCCAGCGTACGACCAGGAACATCGAGATGACGCAGCAACAGAAGCATTCATCAGCACCTTAGAAGACCAGGAACTACAACAAGCTGTGCGTTTAGCTCAAAAGCAAACAGTCAAGGATGCATTGGCTTATAGCCTGAACTTTGAGGCAGTGAAAAATGTGGCTCGTACCACTGCCCGGGTTCGCAAGGTAGTGGCAGACGAGTGCAGGTGTGAGCGCGTGGAAAATGAGCGAGAGCCGCAAGTAAATGGTGCGCCTAGATGCTGGAATTGCGGAGAGAAGGGGTACCTGCAAAGAGACTGCAAGAAGTGAAGAAAACGGAGCTATTGTCCAGGATGGTGGAGATCCAGACCGTGTCAGGAACCTAGAATGGAGGCCCATCAGACTGCAAGGGCCAACTTTGTGGAGCAAACGTTAGCTAGGAGGATCGACATCCCCAGCACCCACATCACCGTGCCAAGGCAACATCGTGGAGAGGCAGACGGATGCCTTCCTGGTCAAGTTGATGAAGAACATTGCACCATAACAAACGACACTGGTGCAACCTGATCCACGATCCGGCCCGACCTAGTGAGGCCCAAACTACTTCACAAGGGCAGAGTTCATGGGAATGCTGACGCCCTATCTCGTCATCCATGTCCAGCTAACTTCAAGCATTGTTGGCGGATTGAGGAAAAGGAGCCGCCCGTTGCTCTGCGAGTGATAACGGCCGAATTTGATGAAGGTTGGTCAGCGGAGGAGATTCGAAATGCCCAGTTAGCCGATGAAGACATCGGACCATTGCTCATATGGAAGGAGACGACTGGGCGACTTGAGTGGAAAGACGTTTCAATGCATGGCGCAATCCTGAAAAGCTATTGGGCACAATGGAACTCCCCTCAGGTGGACGGTGGCGTACTCAAGCGGAAATGGGAAACGGCAGATGGCAGCTCCTATAGGATGCAAACTTTACCACCCAAAAGCCGAATTCACCATGTGCTTAAGGAAATGCATGTAGGATCCTCGGGAGGCCACCTTGGTGTTAACAAGACCTCAGCAAAAATGCGGGAAAGGTTCTGCTGGCTCCAGCTCGAGAAGACGTAGAGGACTGGTGTCGCAGATGCACAATTTGCGCTTCCGTCAAAGGCCCAAAGCGACAACTGAGAGGACAAATGCAAACCTATAACGTAGGCGTGCCATTCGAAAGGATTGCTGTTGACTTCGCAGGACCCTTTCCTGAATCCGATTGGGGAAATCGATATACGCTGGTTGTAGCCAACTATTTCAGCAAGTGGCCCAACGTCTACCCCGTTCCCAACCAGGAAGCAACTAACGTAGCTGAACAGCTAGTGTTAAATTGGGTCAGTAGGTACGGCGTACCTTGCGAATTACATTCAGATCAAGGCCGAAACTTTGAGTCACTAGTTTTTGGCGAAATGTGCGAGCTGCTGGGAATACGGAAAACGAGGACAACACCGCTGCACCCCCAATCCGATGGAATGGTCGAACGTTTCAACGGCGCGCTCAATAAACACCTGGCCAAAATTGTTGACAAGAACCAAAGGGACTGGGACCGACATATCCCACTATTTTTAATGGCGTACAGAGCTGCCGAACATGCAGCGACGGGCCAAGCCCCAGCCAAAGTCATTTTTGGAAAGGCTATTCGTTTGCCAGCCGATATAAAGTTCGGAACACCCCCTGAGAAACCCCAAACGATCTCGGAGTACGCAAGTGAGCTAAGACAACGGTTGAACCAGATACATCGGACAGTGCGAAAACACCTCGAATCGGCTACTGACTGCATGAAGACCAGGTATGATCTAAAGGCTAATTCTACTGGATTCCAGCAAGATGACTTGGTGTGGCTATATAACCCGCAACGGCGAAAGGGTAGGTCTCCAAAGTTGCAACATAACTGGGAGGGACCATACCGAGTCACAAAGCGAATTAACGACGTCGTATATCGCATACAGGAACACCATAAGCCGAGAGCCAAAATGAAAATCGTGCATCTGGACCGTCTTGCCCCATATTACACCCAGGGAGAATTGACTACAAATGGCGACACAGCTTTTCGGGGCGAAAAGAACTGGATGGGGGCAGTGTTACATGTACAAATAATTCGGCGAGCTACTGTCGCAATTGTTTTCACAACCATGAAGAACAACAACAACTGAATTTACTTGAAATCACGAGAACCCAACAAGCATTATCAACATCTGAAAGTGAGTCACTGCCCATTCATTACCTGCTGGAATGTTTCCGCTAATTCACCAATGTACGAGAACTGAGTTGAATGATTAGAGACCCTATATAAAGGCGACCTGAATCAGTGGGGGGATCATTCATTAATATAATATGCATGAATGTAAGACTATTAATACGCCTTTGGAAAGTAAATTGAACTTTATAGCCTTGAATTCAGAAGAAAAGTGTAATGCACCATGCCGAAATTTAATTGGTTGTTTGATGTACTTATTGGTATGCACAAGACCGGATTTGAGTATTGTGGTTAACATTTTGAGTAGGTATATGAATAAAAACAACACAGAATTATGGACATCTCTGAAAAGAGTCCTAAGGTATTTAGAAGGTTCAATGGACATCAAATTAACCTATAAAAGAAGTAATTATAGCAATGCTTTGATTGGTTTTGTGGACTCTGATTGGGGTGGAAATGATATCAACGATAGGAAAAGCACAACAGGATATTTATTTAAATTATATGAGACGAATACAATCTGCTGGAATACAAGACGGCAATTGTCAGTTGCAGCTTTGTCCACTGAAGCTGAATACATGGCTTTTTTTGAGGCAGTAAAAGAAGCATTATGTTTAAGATCATTAGCAATAAGTATGAATATAAATATGTCTAAGCCCATAGTAATTTATGAAGATAATAATGGTTGTAAAGCCATTGCTAATCATCCAACAAGCCATAAAAGATCAAAGCATATTGATATTAAGTATCACTTTTCAAGAGAGCAAATAGAGAAAAACGTAATAAAATTAAATTATATTCCAACAGATATACAACTAGCAGATGCGCTGACGAAACCATTACCTGCCGCAAGATTTTAGCAGCTCAGAAGTGGAATGAGTCTACAGTAAATAGAGTGATATCAATAATTTAATGTTAAATTTGGTAATTTAAGGAAAAGTCTGATTAAGTTTTTCTGGATTTTCCCTAATCCTACGCAGCAAATGCTGGACTTTATGTAACCTCCCAGAAAGTACAAATTAGATGTGTCTATTTTGTAAGAAGTTAAATAATGTATATGTTTGAATACTAATGTGTCTTATCCGAGTACTAGACAATTTTCGATGGTTAATTTTTGAGAGAGCGTGTTGGTATCTATATCCTTTCATAAAAGCAAAAATTATCTTGCATTAGGATAAGAACAACAAACTTCATCTTTTTTTATTGCACGCTCAACTCATTCTCTGCTCAGCTCGAATTCGTATTGTTTGTTTAAGATATTTAAACAGCTGAACCCTTAATTTCGAAATGAGGATTTGTGTGCACAGATGTTGAGTTTCGCGTCCTTATGATAGTTTTTCTTGTTGAAGAAGAAAATATGTTAAGACACATCTAATGCGCGCTATTTTAAAAGGAAATATATTCGGTTATAAACTTGAACAAGGGCAAGACGTGTTTTTCTGAACGTGGACGTTTTTGATATCCTACAATCACTTTGGAAAATTATACATTATTATGTTTTGATGTTTAAGCAATAAGAATTTAATACCAAAAAGAAAAAGGCATCAAAAAGAAATTATTCAGCGAAACTCTCCATTTCCATGCACATTTCACATATCCCGTAAATATTCAAACCACATGTTCATTAACCTTTTTATTCCCAATGAAAATTTTTAATTCAAACATATCACTTTTATTCAAAGCTACCCTTCAATTTGTTCCATCAAGAAGCTAATTACTCTTCGGTCTATGCCGCCATCCTGTAGCAATTCCGGTGTTAAATTAGCCGTGATATACCACCGGGTACAAAACAAGGGCTCCATTGAACTCAATACACATCGGCTTTTATACTTCACGTGCGATTTTATCCTTTCGTTTATCCCCCTATTCAATAACACATCAGGACAATACGCACAAGACACCTGAGCTGCCCTAAATGACATAAAGAGTGCCATCACGGCAAACAATCCAGATGAATATAATATGCGCATTAGGGGTGGCGAAGAGGCGTCTCAGTCAGGAGCCCAGCGAAGAAGCCAATTCCGCATTTGGACTGCTCCTGTGCGTTGAAGGCACTTTGATGTCGACAATTCAGATATTACGAGTGGCGAGTGGAAATTTCTTCCAATGGAGACTCTTAGATGCTATTTGCTAGCAGAATGGAGAACGGAAGGTGAAAAGATGAGAATGGTCTTGTCTATAGGTATCTAACTAGCATTTTTCGACTAAATGGCTTGTTAGATCCAAATTACCGTCATTAGCTTTTTCCTTTATTTGCCAGACAGGAGAGGATGCGTAACGTGGGTGGATGCGTGATACAGTGGGAATAAAGACTCCACATTTTTTATGATTGCTAAGTGCTTACACAAACGCCTACGCATGCTTTGCAGGCTTTTTCTTAAAGACAATCCTTGAAAAGCACAAACAGGTACAATAATAAGAAAATTATGCATCCACGTGCAACTTCTATAAAATTCTAATGTTAAATAGAAAACTATGTCGCTCCTGGTCAAAGCAGTGAGCTTGTCGAAATTCAGTTGAAAGTAAGGATTCTCAACAGTTCAACGTAAAGGAGCAATTTTCAAAGAACATTTTCTAGCGGGAGAAAGTGAGATTCTTGCTTGTGTGCACCCGACAACAAAATTAATTCCATACGACATTAAACTTTCAATGATGAATTAATTATCTTTAGCTTTTTGGTTTTGCGTAACAAAACAGTATTGTTGTTGCCCGCATTTACTCAACATGTTGGTCCTACGCGTAGATAAGCTAATATGCGTACCTTCCAGAATTTCTATGAAAAGAGGGCATTCGACATTAACTTCTTACAATTATCTTCTCTTACCCCACACGAAGCAAAGGACATAACCTGTCGCCAAATGAAGCGGAATCGCTCCACCATAATCGCTGAAATGCGGTGCACACACTTCTTACCTGCTTCCGTAGCACAATTCAAAGCAGTCTTTTCAATGTTTAAGTGCTTTATCAGTACCATCCCTCATTTTCTCAACCCCTGCATTCACTGAATACACTTACGGATCGTATAGACAGAATACGAAATTATTCATAGCCGAGCTGTAGACGCTCGATACTTATAAAAAGGAGCACTTTTGAATAACTTGATCTCGTTTTTTCCAGGACATCGAGAGAAAGCGTGCAAGACTTGCGTTAGACAGTGGCTCGGGAGTTGGGGGTTTGGTTTAGTAGGGTTGTGAATGACATGGTGTGCAGGGTGACAGCGTACGAATATGAATCCTCGTATATGGAATAAGATTCTTCCAAGCAACTGGGACTGGGTAATGAAAATTAATTCTGAAGAATTAAGTGATACTTTTGTGCGAAAGTTATATTTGCACGTATTCAGCGAGTGTGAGAGGGGTTTATTCTGACACGATACGGGTGACTTGAGCATGAAACTCTCGACGAGGTTGCTTCGATACAGCGCGACAGCTGGCTGGGTGTAGGTAGATAAATGTGGGGAGATGTATATCAATTAGCAAATTTAGCTGGGGGTAATTGAAGCGTTTGAAGTCATGCAGAATGTTATGATCTGGAACAAAACCAAGCGCTTGCCTGCGGGTGGCACATTAAAATGTCGAGGTCGATATTATTTAATTGTATTCAACGAAATTCAAAATAACTCGAGCTAATTAGAGAAATGAAAGGTGATGCGGAAAATTATGTTTATTTATGTAATGTTTGCAAGAATTTCGGAAGTCTTATTTCATCTTAAACGCTACCTTCCTACATGCGTAATGCTTTCAATAAACATGTAGGAATTACAAAGCCAGTATGGAATAAAGACGTTGATTTCGAGGAATTAATCATTTTTTTTTTTGAAATTGTTGCGATTCCTTCAAAATTAATTCAAATGAAATTTCTATGAATATACTACATAACAAATTGTGTTTTTGGAACAAATAATTTTTTTGTTCGTAAAAAATTAGCATTTGGTACTGGAAGTGGAATGAACGTGAATTTTTAAATTTCATTGAAAGGCACAAGAAAACTTGTGGCTAGGTAAGTTGGAGTGAAACTCACTGATTTTCCGGGACATGTTCTGTTTTGCTCTTACCTTTACCAGTTTTTTTTTAAACATGGGGAACTTCCTGGTTTAAATAAATAAAAGCAACGCAAATGTTTTGTCTTTCCCAACGGATACGATGGCTAATCTATTAAAAATTCTATATATACGAGTAGTGTGTTTAAATTTGAGCGAAAGAATCGCTAGTGTATAACTTTTTAGGTAGGTAGCTGTTTTGGACTGACTTCGAAGGGAAAGAAGGTGATCAGTTTCACCCATATATAATTGTTGCTGATGCTTTATAGGTCTTTATAAAAATTTTCTTTATAAAGACCTACGAGTTTCACCACTTGTCTGTCCGTGCGTCGCTGCAAGTTTTCGCAGAAACTATAGAAGCTTGAATGCATGTCAGAAGTGGTGGTCGCTCTAAAGTTTGGGTCTTACCAAACATTTGATAATTTCATAACAAAGTAGCCCTTAAAAATTCTTTTAAATCAAAGGTAGTCGAGTTGGGTTTCAAATTAAAGGTATTGATTAGAACTATTCGAATCTGAATTAAAAAAGTGATTTTATCCATCAGGGGTCCAGGGGGAGGCAAAATGTACCAACATTTTGTGTTTCCCTCTCTTCGCAATTGGACACCTTTGAGGCGAAAAATCAGGAAAAATAATAGAGGTGGGTCTTGATGAAAATAAGGTCAAAAAATACCTCAGAAATCGATTTCCACTCAACTTTGTTAATAGTATGATTTCTAGATTTTACGTTTTCGCCCATAAAATCAAAATGGTTCCTTTAAACTTCTTGAAATTACGCAATCATGTAGATGAACTTATTTAATTCATCACTATTTAACAGAATTTGTAACCTCAATTATAAAATAGAAATAAGAATACGTGTGCAAAAAAGAAAAAAGTTAAAACATAAAGTAAGAATTAATCTAAATTTAACAGTTATGTAAAATTAACGAGAAAAGAAATAATTGCTCGCAGAGGACTCTCCGCAGCATGCTTTAACATGAACTAAATGAGCCAATAGAAGAACCAAGCTAGAGGTTAAGATAGTCTCTTACCATACGAACCGTCGGTGAGTTCCTATAAGATACAGACCTGGCAAACAGTATAGCGTAGTATTGCGACGATCTAGTGAAAGAAGGGGGACATATGCTAATCTCGCTGTTTAATTTCGATGCTAACATGCCTCTCGTTAATTTAAATAAGAAGCATTGGTTGATAAATTGCCTCCTTATCTGCAGCGAAGGTAGACCGAGGAAATTTAGGCAATCATCATAAGGGCGAAACGGGATTTTATATTTCTAGAAAAGCCTGCGGGAGAACCTTCTCTGCACAGATTCAACCGCTACCGCGAGATAATTAAGATGCGAGAACCATATCTGGCATCCATATTCAAGAATTGGGAGAACCAGCATGACGAGTAGCCGAACACAGGTTTGAAAATTGAAACATCTGTGGGAGCAACGTAAGGCAAAGCCTGCGATCCCAGAAGCTTTCTTGGTTATTTCAAAAACCATGAACATTGAATTTCAAATGAGAATCAAAAGTCACCCCTTAAACTTTGAAACTCTCGACCAAAATGAGCACTGAGCTTTCAATAGGGTATGAAAAGTGAATGGAGTAAGTTTTATTACTAAAGGTCATGGAAAAACACTTAGAGATGTTAAGTTAAAGTCGATTTCTATGATACCAATAGAACAAAAGATTTAAGTCATCCATGAAGAGCTAGGCAATAGTATTGAATTTACGACTGTGCTGCTAAAATTCAGCGACTGAATTACCTCTGCGGCCTCTGAGGGGTTAGTGTATAAATTAACTAACAATTCTGAAGCGGATTGAGAGTTTTCATCAGAAATAGAAATCGGGGAGTTATAGACGGTGGAAAAATAGTCAGAAAACATGTCGCATATGGCCTGGTCATTGTTAACTGAGTGTTTCTGTCGTTATCAAGAGAAGATTGTATAAATCGACTACTAGAGTTTCTCGGCAATAGGGAACAAGATTTTTAAGAGAGAAGCATTATGTAACTGCCTTTCAAATAGCAACAAATTATGAAATAGTGCAGATTTGAAGTAAAAATTTATAATCCAAAATATTTAAAAAAATCTTGATAACCATGTAAAAATAATATACTTCTTTTTCTATATAGACATATAATATAGGGGATATAACGAAATTTGTAAACGATTTTGCTTTGATTTTCACAAAATTATCAGAAAGGTGTATTAAGTAAATATCTAGGCAAGGCATGTAAACCAGCCTTAATGCCTCGGGCCTATGTATACTGGCATGCGCTAGGAGCTTGATATGATGTGTATCCTATATACACATCATTTTTTTTCTTTTTGTCTTGATGTTTATAGCTTCTATCTTGCTATCAAGTTTCATTTAAATCGGTTAAAAGGTTTGGTAACAACTACAATAAAAAGTTTTATTTAGTTTTTTTTACCTTTGCACCATCCACGTTGGAACTACACTTTCCTCAGAAGAAAAATCATGGATTTTTTGTCAAAAATCGTCGCAATTTCGTTTCCGTTAAGTTGGTACGGGAACCGCAGTCCAAATATTGCTCAGTTCGTGTTCCCTCGTTCCTCTCTGAGTACTGTAGATGACAACATACATATACGAAAGCAGTGGAACGAATTGGTTACATGCATTGCAAATCAAGCAAAAGCTTTAGCTTTGTGGTTGCACCAGTCACAGAGAGATGGTACTAAATACATTAAACTGTTTTTGTTGTTGAACTGTGATCTTTTGAATGGTAAATTGTCTTCATTATTTTAATTGGTAAGCAATAAAGTCAGCATGAATATAGTATAAAAGAAAATTATAAAAGTAAGAAAATCGAGAAATATTTCTCCATTCACTAGCTCAAGGCGTGCGCCCGAGCTTATTCTATCCCAAGGCACTTAGCCAGGGATAGGTTAATTCAGGATACGTTCAACTGCATACTCAAAATCGTTTACAAATTTCGTTATATCCCCTATATTATATGTCTATATGGAAAAAGAAGTATATTATTTTTACATGGTTTTCAAGATTTTTTTAAATATTTTGGATTATAAATTTTTTGTTCAAATCTGCAATTTTTCCTAATTTGTTGCCGTTTGAAAGGCAGTTGCATAATATTTCTCTCTTAAAAATCTTGTTCCCTATTGCCGAGAAACTCTAGTAATCGATTTATACAATCTTCTCTTGATAACGATTTCTTATTACTAAGTAAGTTTTAGAATGCAAGAAAAACATAGTAATCGCTTAGTGGTAGATCTGGAATATAGAATGAATACATCAAAACTTTCCAACAAAGTTTCGAGAATTTCCTGCCGGGTCACTTTGGACGTGTGAGACTTAGCGTTGCCCTGATCGAACGCAATATCTCTCATGTTGGCCGACTTTTTCGGTTTGTTTTCAATCGCCGTCAGTTCTAGTTTTCCCACCGTTTAAGCTGACTCACCGCACTTGGGCTACATCTATTTTCGCAAAATGTTGTCGTATGTGACTCATTTCTCATCTTTGGTCATCATTCATTTAGAAGATGGGTTAGTTTCATTCCATTTGGCCAAGGCTTCGCAAATGAAAATTCGATCCATCATGATTTTTGGGCTTTATCAAAAACTTTAAAAAAGATCTACTAGTTTCGCGTCTTGTCTTTCCATCTACCTATCTGTGCTTTTGTCCGTCTGTCAATCTCTCCATGTGTCACAGCAATTTTAATCAGAAATTATAGAAGCTAGAAAGCTCAAACTTTGTGGAAAGGTCAGACGTGGTGGTCTCTCTAAAGTTTTGGCCTTATCAAACATTTCAAATTTTTCAAAGGGAGCCTCCACTAATGCTAAAGTGGCACTTATTAATTTTTTTGATCAGGTGTAGTCGAGGGGGGATCAAATGGAAGGCCTTAATTAGAGCTTTTAGAATCTGAAATGAAAAAGTCATTTTACACATCAAGGGGTCCAGGGAGAGGCAAAATATACGAACATTTTGTGTCCCCCCGCAAGTGGACACATTTGAGCCGAAAAAACTTTAAAAATTCACAGGGTTTATGAGTAGAAGACAACAAATGCCTTAAAAATCCAAATTCAATCAACTTTGGTAATAATAGCAGGATTTGTCTATTTCACTTTTTTTAAAGAAAATTAAAAGGGTGCCCACAAATATATTAAAACCTTAAAGACATGTAGATCAATATAATATCTTATGCTTTCAAAATTTTATGGAATTCAGATCATAATCAAGTGAGTTTTAGCCATTTCAATTGTATGGAATTGCAACAATAGTAACACGTGTTGATAGTTTATATATATAGGGTTTCCCAATAAGAGGTGTTATTTTGATATCAAAAGAAAAATTTCATTTTTTAATTTAAATGATCGGATGTTTATTTCATTATAAAGAATAAAGTATACCGTTAATAGTGAAGAATAAGATCAGGCAAATTACCACTGCGACCACGCTCACAGGACCATATCGTTTTCATGAAATTCGCAAAGTGGCTGCCCTATGTCCTCCATAACCTCACAAATTCCATCTTTGTGGTCTTAAATCGATGCTTGGCTATTGGCGTCGACCTCTTCTTTCAGGTGATTCAAAAGGAAGAAGTCGCAAGGTGTTGAATCACAATATTTCGGTGGCCAATTGTGATTACCTCTTCGAGAGATAACACGGTCCAAAAAATTTTCCCGTAAATGATCAATGGTTCCGTTGCTTTTGTGGTACGTAGCACCGTCTTGTTGAAAGTAAACGTTGTCCAGATCAATACCATCCAATTTTGGCCATAAAAAATCATTAATCATTTCTCGATAGCGCAATCCATTCACCGTAACTGTTACTCCAGGCTCATTTTCGAAAAAGTAAGGTCCAATGACTCTGCCGGACCATAAACTGCAACAAACAGTTACACGTTAAGGATAGAGAGGCTTTTCAACAATAACCCTTGGGTTTTCCGAGCCCCAGATGTGACAATTTTGCTTGATGACGAAGCCACTGAGGTGAAAATCGGCCTCATCACTCAGGATGATTTTTCGATGGCATTCCGGATCATTTTCATGCATTTCAAGGACCCAATCAGCAAAAATACGACGTATTTGATGATCAACCAGCCTGAGTTTCTGTGTTTAAACACGGCGTAATGACGTTTGTGGAATGCCCAATTCCAAAGAACGACGAGAAATGGACAAACCTGGGTTTTCTTCAACACTTTCGGCTACAGCAGCAATATTTTCGGCTGTTCTTGAGTAACGTGCCCAAGTTTAAGTCTTCACATCACTAAGTTGTCCCAACATCTTGAATTTTTCCACCAATTTTTTCCACATTCGAGTTTTACTAACCGTCTCTGCCAAGTTTTCACCATTTTTATAGTGAGTTTTAATAATTTCAATGCATTTGTGAAGCGTATATTGTTCAATTTTTATTAATGGCATAGTTTTTGCTCATGAAATGTCAAAAAAAAAACAGCTTTGAAATTGACATCTACCGAAATATCGGGCTATTTAATATGACACCTCTTAACCCGTTATTTGAAATTGTCATAAGCACTGTGAACTTTTTATATATTATTTGGAAACTCTCCATCTTTTGGATAAATTTGAGTGATTTCTCATACAAGTAATATATTGGATGAATAATTCAAGTCATCGATTCATGTCATCAGAAAGCTTGTTTCAAATCCTCAGATGGTTACAAAGCCCTTCAGGTAGGAAAACGCTGTTTCTCGCTCAACGTTTCTTTTTGCTTTAGCACTACAGCTCCTTTTAGGCCTCGGTTATGGTAAGTACCACGCTTTGACCATGTGTCTGTCCACTCAGTTGCGATATATTCTGATTTTAAACGAAGTAGGTGCTCGACTCATGTTGTGTTAATTGAGGTGACTCCCCAACATCAAGCTTTTTTCGAGTCCAGCTTTTTGCAAATGACTTGTAACTATTTTTGGACCAATCTTTTGCTCCTGGTCAATGAATGCTATGACTGCTAACATTCTGGCCAACTTCCGCCATTTCTCCGACTTGCTCGACGTTTCCGACGATAGGACTACTTGTACGAGATGCATCCTGCGACGAAACTGAAATTGAACATGATTGGTTGTCACTGTATATATATATATATATATATATATATATATATATATATATATATATATATATATATATATATATATATATATATATATATATATATATATATATACATAAACGGTGATTGATTATGAAGTTTGATTTTCATTAGGCTCTTGTAAAAGATCACGCGTGGCTCCTGTCAAACTGTAATGCAATTTTTATTCAGTATTGTTTGACAAATCATTGTAGAAAGACTTACACTGCAACAATGTATCCAAATTGTTCAGTTGTATTACAAAAATTAGCGTTCTGTGAGAAATGCTTTTCGTGCTCTTAGAGCAATTTATTGTGTGCATCGTCAACCTACCGAAACCACTATAGCCAATAACATCCGCAAATTTGAAACTGATCATACATTATTGGATGATATTTGACTGATTGGACCACATTCAGCATGGCTGTAGTTGAAAGTGTGACTGAAGACCGTGATGAATCGATTCAGCATCGTTCTCAACAGCTTGATTTGTCGTACACCCTAATTTGGAGTATTTTACGTAAAGATCTTGGTTTTAAGGCAAACAAAGTTCAACTTGTGCAAGAATTGAAGCCGGGCAACTTAGATCTGGGTCGTGCTTTTGGTGAATGGGCTCGGAATCATTTCAATGAAAAGCCGCTGTTTTATCACGTTATTTTGTTCATTGGTGAGGCGCAGTTTTGGCTCAATAAATACGTCAATAAACAGAATTGCCGTATTTGGGCTGATTAACAACCTAAAGAGCTTCAACAGCTACCACTACAGCCACAGAAATGGATAGGTTGGTGTGGTTTATGGGCCGGTGGAGTTATCGGTCTATATTTCGTTGAAATCAGTCTGGTAGGAACGTAACCGTCAATGGCGACCGCTACCGCCAATAATAACGGATTTCTTGTTACCTGAAATTGATACCTGTGGTATCGGAGAACTTTAGTTTCAACAAGACGGTGCTTCCTCGCATACAGTGCGAGAAACAATGGACTTATCGAGATTCAATAAGTGGAATCACTGACAGCAGGAGTTGCTTTGGAGGTAATATTATTGTAATATGATCCAAGTTACATTTGTTTACGCAATGATATCAATATACCCATTCAATAGTACCTAATAGTGAAACTAGCAAAACTAGTACCACACACGTCTAGAGACTTTCAAAAAATTTGTCAGTCTTGAAAAACCTTTGAAGAACTCAAACCAAATCCTGTATGAAAACTAATTGTAAGGCAAGAAAACTGACTGGTTGCATACTGTATCAGTTGAAGACTCAACTGTAAACCTAGTGAGTCTTCATCAAGTTACAAACCTACTCCGATGTGCAACTATGTTACAACTAAGAGTTTTCCCTATATCAGTTCCTATCAGTTTATCCTTTCATCCATTTGTCCTTCCGTCCCTCCATCGCAACAAGTTTTCCCAGGAATCACAACAGCTTTAAGTATAACATTTTATGTGGAGGCAAAGTAATGACCTCTCTGGCCAAAACATTCTCCCACTACTTAAACTTCTTTTAAGTTTGGTGGGTATGAAGTTCAAATATGTTTGAAGATGATATTTTGGGGTTCAAAGAGCCATTTTTGACGAAGTAAATCGATTTTTTTAATAAATAGACAAGAAATACTTAAAGAATACATTATGTGCCAAGGGGTTGAGAGAAAATGCTTCATGAGAAATTTAAGTTCTATAGCTTTAAATATTCTTTCAATTATTCAACCAAATTTCGAGATATCTCTTTCCTTGAGCTTATGAAAACTCTCTTTAAATTTTTTATTTGACAGTGACTTTAAAATTTAATCAAATCATCATTGGCGAATAACACAAATAATAATTTGATAGTGCATATATGTAGTTCATGCATTTGACAATTGAATTTGAAATATATTTAGCATTTTGACAAGGTATCCTTCCTCACAACAGGACTTAGATACAATGCTTTCCTTAATCAATCAACTGTTGATTGAGCAAATTTACTGAAGTGTGCCAATGTGATCAACATCAACAAAACAACAATTATACTTGCTCCTGTTGAATTTTCATCCTTTGATTTTAGTTCCTGTTCAAAGCATACTACATATTGGACACGAATAGGAAACCACAAATCAAAGAAGAGACCAGTGTAGGTTCAAGTATATATGTTCACACTGTCTGTTCGCTTTCGAAAGGTTCCTTCTCGTACTGTATCCCTACGGTATGAATACTTCCTGCTCTTTAGGCATGTGGTCAAAGTTTTAATGATTTGATGGATTCATTCAAGGATACTCGTTGCCTACAGGGAAGAGCATATTGTGATTGAGGTTGATAAACAGATAGTAGCGAAATAGAAATAATTGCTTGATTGATGTGTCAACGATTGATTCAAGATAACTGCTTGAGGTTGATATTTCACGCCCATGAGAACTGACAACCATTTGACTTCAACTTTCTTTAGATACAATGAGAAAAATGTGTATTCTAAAAGTTGCAAGGATAGAAATTAAGAAAAAAGATTTATACATAGAAAACGCAAAAAATCGGTTGCTGATAAGTTTGAAAATCCTTGAGATATTTAAAAAAATGAAATAAAGACCAATAACTGACTCTCCTCCGAATCAAAGATGCCTCACAATAGGGACACCATATGACACAGAAATAACAAAAAACTCATAGCGGGACTTTCAACCACCGCGAGTTGTGTAGCAGACACCGAGTCTATTTTAAATATAATCATTCATATGAGTATCCATTTTGTAATCATTTGGGAGTATTGAAATTGAAATACAGCGGAGGTTAGTCTATGGAAGCCCACTTGTCAAAAACCTCCGGTACGCATCATAACGAATACATTTGATTCCATCCGAATAATCATCAAATAATTTTTGGCAATTTTTCGCCTCCAATTGTCAAAATTCTGCGACTTCGTTCGCCAATTGAGCATCGCAAGTAAGAATCCGCTGCCAACGCCGATTGAATCTTTTTATCATTCCCTCGGCTTCCCAACTGAATGTTTACCTTGTGCTCTACCCTTCAACATTCACCTAGGCACTATCCACATGTCCAGCCCATTGCGGTTTATTTAGCTTTCTGAATACAAACTTCATATTTCGGAACAGTACTCCAAATTACTATATACTAGTGATATATAAAGGCACATACAGGAGGTGATATGGTGGAATGACGTAGTGGATCATAAAATAAATCCAGTTAAGTGGGAGGCTTTCTTAATAATTAGAGCAATGTGGAGATCAAGCTTTAGCTACAAGATCCTTAAAGGATGTTATATTGCTCAAAGGGATACCAACAAGCCTAAACATTGTGTGAAGAGGAAATTTTTTACTAGAGAATGTCATCTGATGGCATTTTGAAATAAGGAGACATAGCTTGATTCACACCAGTCACTAAGACGCTGAAGATCGGTTTGAAGGGTATCCACGACTGAAAGAGTATCAACAACTCGAAAAACCTTGAGGTCAACAGCATAAATGAGACAGAAAGACGTGATAACAGAAGGTAGATCATTGACAAAAAGTAAAAATATTATGGGGCCAAGTATTGAACCTCGCGGAACTCCCGAGCTTGGGTGAAAGGAAGAAGAGAAGCAAGAGTTAAAAGTGACTACACATTGACGATTCAGTACTTAGGAGAGAAGCCAGCAATAGAGATAAATGGGTACATTGAACCATAAAAATATCTTTAACAGAAGAGAGTGATCCACTGAATCAAAGAATTTATAGAAATCCGTAAAAATATCGTCCAATTGTTGTTGCTGATCGAGAGGAGCTGCAATATAATGGGTTAAAAGAAAGTAAATTTGTAAGGTCGGATTTGCCTCGTACAAAACCATGCAACTGATCTGCTAAAGATGCGAGGACAAATGGATAAGTATATCAAAAACTAGCTTTTCAAGAAGTTTACCAAAGCAAGGACGAAGAGGAATAGGCCGATAGCTTGAGACGGTATTACGATCACCAGCTTTTTCCATTGGGAGGGGAAAACCCCACAGGATAAACTCAATTTGAAAATAATTGAAAGGAGAGCACAAGGTGAAGATGATAAATATTTCTTTGGAAAATTTGGAATGGCATCAGGGCCTACACAGGTACTGTTGCCAAGTTTATTTAAGAAATGCCGTCAATATGGCCACTAGCGTTGAACTGATAACTATTATAGGCACGCTGTGGCGTCACGCTTGGCTTGTTCAGCTAAAGTTATCTTAAATCGACTGAAGGAGTAAGAGAGATCAAATGAACGCCCACGTAAGTTCTAGCATTTCTGAAATTATATTTAGCACTTAGAAACAAATTAGTATAGGTGATTGGTCTTTGAAGTAATAAATTATGCAAGACGCTATTTAACTTTAGAGTTTAATCAACTCACATCCTAGTATTTGGTGTCCATCAATGCCTCCCTCTAACCCACTAGATTTCGCAATGAAACGCATAAATTTGGTAGTGGCAAACGAAGGACCAAGCAGAAATGCAGAGAATAGAGCATTGCCTACACACTTTTGCTTTTGATTTTTACCTCGGACTTGACAACGTATGAACAACTTGTTCAGTATGTTTTAACATTTTATAAAAACTTTGTTTAAGCATATTATAAATACTCTGAGATCAATCTTCGTAAATCAATATGGATATTTTTATGATATACCGTTAAAATAAGAAAAGAAATGAAAAAATGAGTATTTTTATTCAATTTTCTGATGCAATACTAACATTTAATATGGTTACTTTTTTGATGCAACACAGCTTTAAGTCTATTGGGAGTCGATTCAACCAGCTTCCCCGTAATTTCTGGGGTGATTTTCCTCCATTCCCTTAACAAAGCTTTTTGATTGTAAATGATGTGGTAATAAATTCTTTTCTTCAAAAAAGCCCATACATTCTCAATTACATTTATCAGCAGAGAGAGCTATCAAATAAGGACAATTCCAAATAACTCAGGACTGGATAAATCTGACTTAGGGCCGTTACCTTGGTAGAAGACTCACACTTAATTCTTAGTTTGCCGGCACTTCAATAAAAGTTAGCTTCCTAGCGCTAGCTGCTGACATCCAGGCCCACTAGGCCTAATAGTCTCATGGAATTATTTTTGCACTCTGTGTTTGGAATTCGGCATAACTGCGTCATTCTATATGAATCAAATATGTTGAATTTGGACTCATCAGTTTAAATAATGGTCTTCAGAAACTCCAGGTCCTTTGAAATATGTTTCCTGAACTTTTGCTATTTATGAATGACTTTTTGTCACCCTTAAGTAGTTGGCTGAACTTTTTACTTTGATTAACGTGATTGGTCTGGGTTTTCAAGGCAAGTCACGCAAACTATATGAAGAGGAAAACATCCTCAATACGTTTAGGAACTTATTCATTCAAAAGAAACATTAACTATTTTAAATGTAATAAATACCATTATAAGCACAAGATTCAGATAGGTTTAGCTTCATCTTTGCTTGGCAATGATTCCAAATCGTTGACCGATCATCGCAGCAAGCAAACATAGCTATGGTCCACGTCAACACTTAAGGCACAAGACATTAACTAGCAACAGCTAGCACGACACTGCACTAAGTGAATCCCAAACTAGCCCGCAGCGGTCAACAGGACACTCAACTCATCGAGTCCCAAACTTTTTTGAACACTGCAACCCAACTGAATGTGCCAGACACATAAATTAAAATAAAGGTTTTGCCAACTATAGGTGTCATTTTGAATAGCCAGCTATTTCAGTAGATGTCACTTTTGAAGCTGTCATTCTTTGACATTTGACAAGTAAAAACTACGCCATTAGTAAAAATATACATACACGCTTCAACAACGCATTGAAATTATTTAAATTCACTATAAACATAATGAAAATTTGGCAGAGACGGTTCATAGAACTCGAAAATTTTTGGGTCGTTGTAGAGCACCTTGTCGGATTGCAATACAAAAATTGGTGGTAAATTTCGAGGTATTGGGGCAACTTAGTAATGTGAAGAATAAAACCCGTGCACGTCATTCAAGAATAGCCGAGAATATTGCTGCTGTAGCCGAAAGTGTCGAAAAAAACACAGTTTTGTCCATTCCTCGTCGTTCTTTGGAATTAGGCATTCCAAAAACGTCATTACACCGTATTTTGTATAAAGATATGGGTCTTAAGGCTTATAAAGTTCAGTCAACACAAGAACTCAAGCCGGTTGATCATCACCAACGTCATTTCTTTGCTGATTGGGTCCTTGAAATGCATGAAAATGATCCGGAATTCTATCGAAAAATCATCTTGAGTGATGAGGCCCATTTCCACCTCGGTGGCTTCGTCAACAAGCAAAATTATTAGTTATTGTTGAAATGCTTTTCTATCCTCAACGTGTGACTGTTTGGAGCAGGTTATGGTCCGGCGGAGTCATTGGACCTTACTTTTTCGAAAATGAGGCTGGAGCAACAGTTACGGTGAATTGATTGCGCTATCGAGAGATGATTTTTTAAGGCCAAAAATGGGTTGTTCTGGTGTATACAACGTTTACTTTCAACAAAACGGTTTTACGTGCCACACAAGCAATGAAACCATTGATCTTTTACGGGAGAAGTTTCCGTTATCTCTCGAACAGGTGATGACAATTGGCCACCGAGATTTTGTGATTTCACACCTTGTGACTTCTTCCTTTGGGGCCACATGAAAAAAAAGATCTGCGTCAACAATTCAGCATCGATTCCAGACCTCAAAGGTGGAATTCGTGAGGCTATGGAGAACATGAAAAGGATACGGTCCTGTAAGCGTGGGCCTGGTGGTCATTTGCCTGATGTTATTTGCCACTATTAACGGCATACCTTCCTCTTTATATGTATATTAAAAATGGCATTTTTCTTTTAATATCAAAATAACACCTCTTATTGGAAAACCCTGTAGAATCAAAGCAGATGCGGTTAACATTGGCGGAACCCGAATGCAAGAATGCGCACGCAACACAAAACAACATTTTTTAGACCATTGCGGAACTTCCACCAACCTACGCAAACGTTTGGTGAAGAACACGATGGAGTAGACAACCGGCAAGCAGAGTGTATTACCAACGGCAGGGCACCCATAAAAAGTTAGCACTAGCAAAACACAAACCATATAAATTTTTTGGGAATATAGCTGCAAGGGCATTGGGCATGAATCCAGCATAATTCACTTAATTAAAGTTCTCTCCCCAAAATATCTGCGGATAAATATTTATTTAGAAAAATTGATCGAGGGGAATGCACATGCACATTTAGAGTATGCTTCCAAGTCTTTCAAGTGCAAGTTCCAAACAGAAAGGCGTCCAAAAACGGCAGCTACAAGTAGCCGATCATGAAACATGTTAAAATTCAATATTGATAATGAATACAATGCAAAAAGAGCTGTAATGCGAAATGGAAGTGGTTAAAGTTGGAGAAAAATAATAATTTAGGTGCAAAACTTGGTAGACTGCAATATGAATAGCTGAGTATGTCCATCGTTAATACAATTTGATTGAAAGAAAGAAATCCAACTTACCAAAAGGGTAGCACAACATCAAGCCAGCTTTCAAATTAAAACTGTCACAGCAACTCTACGTTTGTTTCAGCAGATGACAACTGCTCTACTGACGTTTGTTAAACTCACCTTTTCTCCACACAAATGATCGAACAGGTGAAACTGCGTTGAGGTGAAAAATTGTTGCAGCGTCAAGAGAATGAAATCACCTCTGAGTGGAAAATTAAAATAATTGAGTGGGAGGAGAAACAATAGGGAGGTGTCAACTTTGGAAGAAGATTGACCGATAAAGCCCCGAAAGAAGGAGCCACTGAGTGGTAGGGATATGAGTTAGAAACTTTGGCGCGCATTCTCCTTCTTCTTCTTCTTCTCATTCTGGAATTTTTTCTCCAGACAACCAGAGGTGTTGCGGAAGTATAGTCAGTTCCCGGGAGGTAATTATTTCCGCCATCTGTTGTAAAAGGGCCCCAATGAGTAGAGTTTTGTGTAGGGAAGCCGGCCAAATTAACTATTTCATGCAAATTATTTTTTTTTTAAATATTCAAAGTGTAATATGTTGAATTTTGAGTTGAGACAAAGTGTAATGTATTAAATTGGCTTAGATGGCGTATTTATAACTATGTTTGTTAATTTAAAGAAAACGAATTGAGTTTGATTTCCTTTTCGCCCAAGACGTTCCTCGGTAATCTAAGGCTCGGGTGGATAATCATTTGATATAGCCGGCAGGATTCAATTGAATTATATCATTTGATTAGTTAGAATTCTGGGTCAAGAATTCAACATAGACGTACAATAAACTTTCGTTGACTTTGAGGAAGCATGCGACAGTATTGATCGTAACGTACTGTACCAAATAACGCTCTTCTTTGGCATCCCAGCCAAATCAGTCCATCTTACCAAAATGACAATGACGTCGACAACCTCCCAAGTCCGCATCAATAACTAGCTCTCCGATAACTTTGACACAAATATTGGACTGAAGCAGGGACATGGGCTGGCCCCATTGCTATTCAGTTTGGCTCTGGAATACGTCATAAGGGTACATTTCTATACAAGTCGAGCAAAGTTGTAGCCTGTGCGGATAACATCAACATTTTGTCACGGCCATTAGCAACCACCAAAAAACTCTTCCTAAAACTCGATAGCGAATATAAACTGCTACTAACAACTACAAATCAATGAGAACAAAACAAAGCTCATGACGCAGTCGAAGGAAAATACCTCAAGTACACAAGATATCACACTTGGCAAATACAGCATCAAAAATGTGAGCAAATTTGTGTATTTAAGTGCCAAAATAACGAGAACCAGTAATGAAAGAGACGAAATACGCCGAAGAGTACAGCTTGCAAAAGAAATATTTTATTCAGTGTTGACGATCCTGAAGACCAGCTGCATACACAGGTGAACAAAGCTCTAAGTATACAAATCTGTGATAGAACCATTGTTATGCTATGGGTGTGAAACATGGACCCTAACCCAAAGCATCCGCAAATAAATTGAACGCCTTTGAGCGACGGGTCCTGAGACGAATAATCGGAGCGAAGCTAGAAAGGTCCTGTATCGAATTCGATATAACCATGAGCTGCATGAAATTTTCGACGAGCCGAAGGTCTCAATGGTTGTAAGACTGCAGAAGCTGCAATGAGCTGGCCACATGAACCGTAATTATAGTGGTCGATAATCCCAAAAAGCTGGTCATAATTTATAGATTTCATGATTTTGCGATGAATCTTTTTACTCAGGAGTTTTCGCGGTCACCAATCATGAATCTGATTTTCATTTTTCAAAATCAAAATGGCGGAGTGCAGTCGCAAATTTTGATTTTTCCATTGGAAAAATCATGACTTACGGATTTTCGAGTTCGCTGATATCGAATCTGATGATGGTTTTCCAAAAACAAAATGGTGGGCACGAAATGGCGGATGTTTGCATTTGTACATCTGGAATACCATGACTTGTGTGTTTTTGAGGTCGCTGAATCTGATATCGGTTTTCAAAGTCAGAAAATAGCGGATAACTAATGGTGAGAAATCTTCTTCGATTTCAATTCCTTAGCAGCAAAATGAATTAGTGAATAATTTTTCTGACCGTGGACCCCCAATATAATATTAGCTTGACAGAAAAATCGCAGTCAATTATCATTGATGTTTATTTGTAAAAAATTTGAATTTGTTCTGAACACACTCGTACTTTCTAGGCAAAAATTATAATTTACTCACTCTCATATCAGTGTTACTGCTTTATCAGTACATGAAGTTGGAACATCAGCTTGTTCGATTGACGGTTCTTTTGACAATTCTATTACTTCAGGTGACAATGATCTCATTTTTTCGCGGGCAGCTTTCGCAGGCCCGAAATGAGAGGATCGGATGAAACTAACAATTTGCAAAAAATTCTTCCATAGTTTTAGTCTTGCTACATTTTTGACTGAAGTTTTTGATAAATTTGTTGCATGAGACCTGAACCTCTTCAGACATTTGTCCTATAGGCAACAAGGATGACTCTTTAACTTGTGACCCATGTATCAAAATTTTATGCATACTAGTCGGTCGGCATTTAGTACCATAAACACAGTTCAACAAATTTCCGCGCAGTCAACAAAGCGTACTCCTCGAATTTCTCTACATTTATTTCGAAGCCGCAAATAAGTATGACATGGAATTGCTCAATTAAATTTTGGTCTATTCCCGTAATGGATGCTGAGACACGTCATTAGAACTTGCATATCCATATTTTGGGACATCTACTGTTATTGCGGCCGGAAAGCAGTTTGAATATTTTTTTTTTTCCGCCAATTTTGAATATCCAAGTTGTATGAAATATGCAATAGACGCTCAAAGAACCGAATCCATGCATGCAAGTATGAAATCCCAAATTTTGAATTTGGCAATCTACTTTTTTTTCCAACTTTTCATCAATTTCGTTGAACTGTTTCGAAGTACATTTGCAGAGAAAACAACGTTGAGCAGAAGTTGTGTGTGATAACAAATTACAGACTTTTTCGTCAATCATTGTGAGCAAAATTATATATGAAACGTTTATTTGTTCACCGTCAAAAACCGTTCAAAAAGGTACCAAATTTCTTTCTTGATCTTCAATATGACCAACTTTCGCTCACGTTGATTCAGCAATCTTTTGTAAAAATTGTAATTTTATCGGCCTGTAAGATCGTGGAAATGAAGGGCGTGGATTTTTCTACAAAACTGCATCATGATTCCTAATTTCATCTACAAAAATGAGCTACAGAAGTACCAAAGAAGTAATGAAAGTATTAACTTTTGTTTGAACGTACTTTGCCCCGATACGATGTACCACCACACCCCCATTGGCAGACTAACTGAAAATCACATTTTTTTCTGATGGGATACTTTTGATAACGTCCGCTTGTACTAATAACAAAAAACCGACTATGTGATCTAGCAATGGTTGATATTTAATTTCTGTGCTCGATTCAGGGAGAATAATTTCTGACGGTTAAGGTTAACACCTTTTTTTAGCTTCTAGAGCTTGATGGTAAGGCGGGTACAAAAAGCAATTCTTTCCAAGACTTACAGATTGTATACCAATATATTGGCCTTTAGATAAATTATTATCGATCAAGAGTGGGATAGCTTCGTCACCAGAGAGGGTTTCTTTGGATTTTTTTTGAAGATATTTCTTGTATTTTGATGCTTTAGACGGGCTCCCTGCTATAACAGCTTTCATCAATTTTGCTGCGTCCACTCTTCCTTTGGCTTGGAGGCTCATCTGTGTAACATAGCCTAAATCTTTGGGATCAAAATGTTGACTAATATTTTCTGTCCTCCTTCGCTTTGTCCGGTCACTCAATTCTTGGAAGGAAGTTTTCAACAAGGAGCGGCCAGTGCTTCCTGTCGAAGATCTTATTTCGGAGTTGTCGCGGTCGTTGCGCGCCTTGCCTACATTATCGTCATTTTCACTAGTGAAAACAACCTAAGTTTTAAGCCACTCAGCATTTTTATTCAAAAAATCTTGTTCCGTCCTGTGAGCATTATTCCACCTTTTCTTTAAGTCGGAAAGTAATTTTCTGGACCGATTTTTAGGGCCTGCGTCAAAAGTGAATGGAATGTTGTGTTTTTCAGAAAATGACTCTTCAAGGACGAAGAAGCAGCAATCAGAACCCTCCGAAATTTTGTCTGTAATTAGTTCAAATAATTCCTTCCTGGTTCCACAAATTCACTATTTTGTGAATCCATTACCATGATCAGTATCTGGAAAAATATATTTCTTCAATTTTTTGAGGTTGTATTGTATAATTGAAAATTTCTTCAGATAAGAAACATTTCGCCTTTTTAATAATATAACCAACTACTTAAAAAAATGAAAGTGACAAATATCGTGTTATTTACTACCCTAAAATTTTATACAATACTTAATTTCCGATTTTTTTTAAATAATATAATAATATATAATTGCTAATTATTAAATATGACAGGTTTTGTTACATCCTAAAGATATTATTTTTTTTTATTATTTGAGCTAGTTAAGCGGTTGAAGAAAAAGTTGACGATTTTAGAGTTATAATAACGTGCACTGTACAATGAGCGTTTTAGGGCACATCTGTACATTACATCTGGAATAGTGTCTTGAGGCCAAATCTGGAAATCATCTGGAATAGTGTCTTGAGGCCAAATGTCAGCAGCTAATTTTTCGATATTTTTTTGAAAAATATGTCAGTTTCAATACCGAATCAAAAGCAGGGCCCGATATAGCAAGACTTTTTCTAAAGTCTATTCTTATAATCTGAAAATAACATGACGATGAAGAAACCGCTTGTCAATCGTTTAATTGCTTATAACTTTTATCTTTCTCACATGTATTTATGTTTTACTATTTTTTGAAGTACTTACATTCACGACAAAATTTTTTTCTTCAGTCGCGATATGCACATATATCTGTGGAGGTAACAGGAAAGAACAGGTTAACAAGAGCACCTCTCCTCCACTATCAATCTCAAACGATGCTAGGGGTACCACTACACTCATTTGAAACTTGAAATGTGTCCGGAAAAAAAAATTTTGGTTCGGCATTATGGCTAGTTTTTTGGAATTTTTGACCACTGTGTGTATGGACGAACAACGGATACCCAAAAAGGACTCGGTTGACGTAGAAAGTTCATCGCTGCTCGGATTTCAGAATTGGAGTGCACGGTCAATGGACTAAGAAAGTTGGTGGCGCTATTTGCAGGAAGCGAATGCGCGAGAGGTGTTGTAGTGCTACGCAGAAGAAGAATAAGCTACATAATTGATTGGGCCTTCTTAAAAGCTTTAGCAAAGATGTAACTTAAATATCTTTGAAACTTGATTAATGAATGATGTTTGCTATACTAGAAAAAAATGGCAGTCTGCTAAATCAAAGTAAATGGTGATTTCCTATAAACTTATTATTTAGCATATATATCATAGAATTGTTTCTTGAGTTAGTACATTAGATAGAACGTAAATGTCCGCAGCTCTTAGGTTGAGTGGAGGACCCTTCTGATAGGATCGTACGCCTATTTCCTCGACTTATCTATTTAATAGTTTTACCCTGCTTTTAATCAAAGTATAAAATTTTGCAAAAAATAATTTGTATATGTTTTCGTACTTGCTGAAATAAAAATGTGATAAAAAATATTAACAATAGTGTCTTTGTTTCAAAAAACTAAATTTATAATATGGTGCTTTTCTGTGGCGCTGTTTGGTGCGTTTTATTAAAATATCTGGCGCAGTGATTTTTTAGACCCTGACATCCCTATCATGTCGCAAAGTGAGGTCGAATGTTCTGGTGGGAAGGTATGAATGCACTTCAGATACTTTTCTGATAGACCTCAGAGATACTTCGCATATAAGAAGAATTTAAAACAAATGATTTATTTTTTGTTTACTTCTTTCGATGAAACTAAGGGATAGAATAAAAACTTCCACTTCAGTACCACTAAAATTTCTAGTCAATCTATATCGGCCTACCCTTGGTAGACCTATTACAACCCACTCGAAAAAGCTTGATCATAAATAAAGTTAACGACTGTTTATCTATATTATAACGTAATTAAATTTCCTATTACCAAAGTCCAAGGCAACTAGACCATCAAATAAATATCCTCATAAAATGCTGTAAATTGAGAAAAGAAATGCCTCCAATAAATGCTCCCACGTTCGCATCCTAGAAGCTATTAATCACGTTCACATGTCAAGTTCTCCTGACCATTTGTATATAAGGGAGGGGACGACAGGTGAATTTCAAACGATAAACGTTAATATGCATTTGAAACATGAAATAGCACAATTAGTTAAAAGCATCATAAAACCAATAGCACATGTTGACATTTTCATTCGTTTCAAAGCAGCGCAAAAGATGGTAATATGATGGATCCGTCCTCACGGCGGAATACTATTTGAATGGGTTAACAGCTCGAAGATGTAACCGAAGCAACAAGCTTTTAGATAAAATGAACATCTGATGTACGTTTCAATTCAAGGAAATCGGTTATGTAAACTACTGAATTATATATCATCAATGTTTTACATTTAGATGGAAAGGACATCTGATCTGCTTCCATTAAATTGTTTCCGGTAACGAGCGATTGTATTCCCAGTAGGAATCAGAATATTGCATATGAATTATTTTGAAACAGTTTATAAAAGTCATATGAACTGTTTACGCCAATATCAGTTAACGTATTCATATGTACGAATGGGGAATTTCCTTCAATTCCCTAATGTGGAAATGCTAAGTGTTTTGCAAATGCATTATTCTTCAAGGGCGAGCTTTGTTTATTTGACGAAGGAAGTAAGTTTTGTTTCCATAATCATATTGTGGAAGAAACATTCCTGTTTTGTTCTAGCTGAATTAATTATACATATTATAATACAGGGTGCGTATGGTATTTGAGGACATGCATAAATGTGACTATAACTTCGCGAATTTATTTTTTATTTTTTTCTTTTTCAGATAAGAAATGGCGGACTACAACATCACTCAAGAAATGAAGAGACATGCTGTCATCGTCGCTATATGTGTGAGCCATACAGATTTAGATTTATTTGCGCCTGTTCATTCGTTCATAAAAGGGTCGCCTTGAATTGGAAGCATCAGGAGGCGATACAGAATCGATTGCAAAACGCAAAAAGCACGAACTACGTTCTAACACTGTCCGATCTGCAGAATTCTTAGAGCAAATGTAAGCGATCATAGATGAGGACCCTTCAAAGTCAATGAGAGTCCTCGCGAGTGAGCTTCATGTTTCTGAGTGCCTTATTTGAAGAGTTATCCACGAAGACCTTCGGTATAAGTCTTACGTGGTGCACAGATGACGGTTCATGTCGGAACAAACACGGGAACAGAGAGCTATCAACACCCTGAGGCGCCGAAAATATTATGGTTTTTTTCCGACGAAAAAAATTTCGACCAAGATCAAAAGACCAATCGCAGAAATGGCAGATGGCTACGTTCAAATCCTACGGAGGTTCCTGTAGTTATGCACACAACATTTCCAGCCACTGTAATGGTTTTAGGTGTTGTCAGCAACAAAGGACATGTTGTGCCACCACACTTTTTAACTCCAGGACTTTGAGTGAACTCTGCTGCATACATCGAGGTTTTGAAGACGGTAGTGAAACCCTGGATAGACAATGTAAGAGGAGGCAGACCATACATTTTTCAACAAGACTCTGCTCCTTCACATAAAGGGATGGCGACACAAGATTGGATGGCCGAAAATTTTCATGACCACATAACACCGAACCTACGGCCACCTAGCTCCCCAGACCTTAATCCTTTGGATTATTACGTATGGGGCGTAGTTGAGCGTGAGACCAATAAGCGTCCTCATAATTCCACTTCTTCGCTGAAGACTGCTATTATTGCCGTTATGGTCAATATGAACAAGGACCATTTGATTCGGGCATGTAATCGTTTCCGGACCCAGATCGAAAAGGTTTTTGCTACTAATGGCGATTTTAATGAATTACTTTATAGCCATATAATAATTTAACGTTGTATGAAAAATTCCTGAAATTTCATTAAATTTTGTGAAAAATACAAGCTAATTAATTTTACTCTCAAGTTGTCCTTAAATACCGTACGCACCCTGTATTTAAACTTTCTTTTAAATCATTTATTTGTTTGCATTTATAAACTCAATTGTCGTGATGACCTTCAACGAATCTGAAATACAATTTTTCAAACGTTTAACTCAAAAAACCATCATCATACCCATCTAAACTTTAAAGGTTAAAGTTGATTTTCATTCCTATTCCCGATTGTAGGAAATACATGCATGTGCGAGTTTGTATAAATGCTTCCTTGATTGATTTCAGGTAGATCCACCCATAGTACGAGTACGCTACATTTTTTTTTTTCTAAATACGTAGATCCAGATAACAACTTTTAGTCCTTATAGTGAAAAAATGTGATTTAAGGTTTCTAGAAAATAAAATCTTGAAATATTCCACATGAGTTTAGGTTACTTCGGGGGAAAATTTTGACAACACGTGCAGCATTTTTTTAAGGTGTAAGACTCCTTGGAGTTATGTTACAAGTTATTA
Source organism: Odontomyia ornata (assembly GCA_963969285.1). Classification (NCBI taxonomy): domain Eukaryota; kingdom Metazoa; phylum Arthropoda; class Insecta; order Diptera; family Stratiomyidae; genus Odontomyia; species Odontomyia ornata. Next base: position 115,093,563 of record OZ017742.1, read on the forward strand.
TCTGAGTTGCTTTTAATAGACCTTATAGGGCGTTCTTGATTACCAGTTGATTAACTAAAATATGTTTTTGCTCTACCAAAATCGATTCTTTACATTCAATTAAATTTAGAAAGTTGGAGATTCATTGGAAATACAAATTCAACGAAATTCTTGAAACCATATGTAGCTTAACATAGAATAGAATAAGATTTGAATGTATGGTAGAAAACGGTCAACCGAATATGCTTTAAAAAATTAGACACAGTATGAAATGGCTGAACATACGTAAAACGCCTGTGTTGGATACTAAATATAAGATGTTCCAACAAGAGGCGTTGGATTTATTATTTGAATAAAGCAAACAAACGGTTGGAATGCCCATTAATTTTTTTTGGATCATAGCTTAGATATAGGGAAATTATTTTTGGAGAACATCATATAAATGACCTTGGCAAAGCTTGCTGATCTTAACCTTTCTTTGAAATTTTCGATTTTTCTTTCACATCCTTGAGACTATTAGATAAACGTCAAAATCTAGAATCCGAATGGCTGACAAAATATCACATAATATACATGACTCTTAGTGCGCTCATACCACCTGGTCCACTAAGTAGCAATCATGCCATTCTCCAGGGTGGAGCGAGTGCCAGAACAAGTTTGAAGTCTTGGGTGAGCGCCTCCGAACCTCTCAATTGTTCTTAAAAAAACATCACCTCTGCAATTCTCTATATATGATTTCCGTTGTTAGTTATATCCCAAACGCAATCGGGTAAATAATCAACCAACCAAGTCCCATCAATTTGGGAAACACCAAATGGAAAATAATTCTCTCCAAGGCCCGTGGCAAATATCACCGGCTGAAATTAGGACCAATAATTTATGGCGGATCAGCCACCCAAGTTATACGAACAACAGCATCACGAATACTTTTTGTTGCCGATATACCGTGCCACATATCCCGCATACTATCCCATGCAGCAGCCATTGACACAGCCACCGTACAAGCTTATACGAGACAAGACAGACAATCCTCAGGTGACGATATTCACCTACCAACTACCCTGTGGGGCTTTCGGTTCTTCATTAAACGCGTCCTTACGTGGCTGCCAGAGCGTTCTCTAGCCAGCTAGCCAGTGGGTATGTGGAAAATAAAATACCAGTTGTGGACCAAAAAATGACTAATTCGGAGCGCTGACAACGCTTTACTTAGTATTTACTTGTACCAGGACAACCGCCTCTAGGTGACTTCAAAATCAAAAATCGGAGGAACAACAAGACACAGCCTCCATGCAGAGACTAGCGACAATGAATAATGGCTGATAAACTTCGCTGTTAATAGAGGCTTCACAGAAAGTTCGACATGCTTTCCGCATTGAGACACCCACAATAGAACGTGGGCATCTCCAGACGGTCGCACATTCAATCAGATTGACCGTATTTGCAAACAAAAATGAAATGCCACCAGCATTCTCGAAACACGTTGGTTCTGTGGCGCTGCCTTTGATTTGGAATACTACTCTTGTATGGGTCAAGTTCTGATACTACATCTCCAAGAGCTGGCAAAAGGAGCATCAGTCCCTCCAAAGAACCAGACACACAAGACAAATTATGGCTCAGTAACGTCTACATACATGTCAGCGCTAGGAAATTGCATAAACATATCCCCGCAGGCGAGAGAAAGTAATGATGACATCGAAACCATATGTAAGATAGTAAAAGATGCGGTAACAGAAGCAGCCGAGGAGTTCTTAAGGCACCAGCCAAAAAAAAGTAGGAACGACTGGTACGATTTAGAATGCAAGGATGTAATTAGAAAAGAAACCAGGCACATAAAAAATACATCCAGTGACCAACTTTGACCAAAGGAGAACAATATAAAAGCCTTCGACTTCAAGCTATAAAAAATGCGTCGAAGATAGAAAGGGTTGACCGTCAATACCAAGATTCAACAGATGAACGAAAACATGACCCTACATTAAGTCAGATCAGCGTATGCCTCAACTAAAGAACTAAGAGATGTCTTCAATCATAGGCAGTCAAGTCAAAATTAAAATCAGATTGCTGAAATATTTCCAGAAGCTATTCAATGCACCCCAAACAACAACTGAAGCTGTGAATATTCCAAAAGTAGAGGAAGAGTGTCTGATCTCCTCTTTTGCAAGAGATGCCACTTTGTTCGAGGTGCCCTTTGCCCGTACGAATTTATACTTTCATTCTCCCGTTGTGCGAATGTTAAGGAAACATAATAAACTTGAGCTTGGTCCTTTTTCTGATTCCTATTTTGCATTCAAAATAAGACTAAGAAACCTCGTCCTTACAACTCATTTTGAATAGTTCGACTTGTTGTTTTTTTCTTTTCTTTTTTTGCGCTTTAACTTCATTTTTAAGCCTGTTAATTTCATATTAACCTTTTCATAGTTTAATAGACAATAATGCCTAATTTTTCAATATTAATATTATTTAATCTTCCTAATTTTTCTTTGCTTAATTTAAGTTTTCATTCTTACTTGTTTCTGCTTGTCGTTTTTCCATTTTGTAATTGGATTTATTTTAATCTGTTAAATGGAATTGTAAATAAATAAATAAATAAAGAACAGGCAGCAGTACAGGACATCACATAAAATAAAGCTCTTAAAATGAATTGAATACAAATAAAACTGCTCCAGAACGGAGCCCCTACCTATATAACCTTTAGCATCCACTAATATGCAGAATACGGTCAGAAGAGCAATTACCAGAGGACTGGCAAAAAATATATTTTGTCTTGTATACAACAAGGGGGACAAACTAGCGTATGAAAATTACAGAGGCATCGCTCTACTGTGGACGTCTTGTGAAGTGCTCTCCAAAGTCATAGGAAGAAAACTAAAGCCGTACTATGAAAATATTATAGGGAGTATTAGGAAGGCTTTTGAAGTGGATGGTCTACAATATACCAAATATTCACAGTAAAGCAGTTGCTCGAAAGGTGTTGGGGATATTACATCGATGTGCACCAATTCTTTGTAGACTTCAAGTAAGCGTACGATAATGTTGACAAAAATGGCTGTACAAAATAATGCTTGACTTTGGCGTCCCAAAAAAACTAGTCTGCATGGTGAAGATCACAATACTAAACACAGAGCCCAATGTCAAGGTAAAAGTTGAACTAATGGACAGCTTTATAATGGTATCAGGCTTAAAACAAGGGGATAGACTTATCCCAATACTCTAAAATATTGCACTGGAAGACGTCATCAGGAAGATATCAGCTAAAACCTTGGGTACACCAATATTCAAGTCCACATAATTAGTCGCATATGCTGATGATGTCAATATTATGACACGTTCAATCTTAGATGCCCAAAGAGCGTTTTTGGGCCCGAAATCTGAAGCAAACCGAATTGGTTTGCAAGTTAATGAAATTAAAACTTAAACGAGTCAGAGAACATCAGTTTGAGAAAATCTGACCAAACGTGACTATAATATTGAATGTGTGGATAGTTTCATCTATCTTAGAGCCAACTTGAATAGGTGAAGCATGAAAACATGATATTGAATGCCATATATGTAAATGCTGCCAACAAAACATATTACTCTGTACTTCCCATTTTAAGGTCAAGAGTTGTGTATAGGCAAAATGTGCTCCGCATTTACAAAGCACTAGACAAATCTGTGTTCTTATATAGAACTGAACAGGGACCCTGACAAGCGAATCCAAACTGATAGTGGACGTATTTTAATGCAAAGTTTTCCAGCAAATCGACGGCACAGTGTAACAAGGAACAAAATGGAGGCTACTAAGATGAGTTGTACGAACTACGTAAATTCCAATAGGTGGGCCAGGTTGAAAGAATGGAAGAAAACTTAATATCTAAAAAAACACTAAAGGGTAGAGCACAGGACAGACGTCCAGTGGAAAAAACGAGGACTCGATAGAAAGACACGATAGAAGCAGACTGTAAATCAACAACAACTCGTGGACAAAGTTGGGAAATCTTGATAATTGGAGGAGATTAATCTTGGGGGCCAAGGCCTGGCTTTTGCTGCCATGATAATGATGAAATGTGCAACAGCATGAAATTTAATCTCGCAATTCAGCAGGGGAATAGGACCATCATGAGTCTGTCATCTAAAAATAGATAAAGTGTCATAAAAAACGTTTTGTTTGCCTTCTGTTTATGCCCGGCCCAACAGCATATTCAAAAGCCCTTTTCAAAGATTGAGCTGAAAGATCTACGGCCATTGCAACTTCTCACCCGGAGACGCACGCTCGTCAACAAAAAATGTCCGACGCCTTGTTAAAGTAGATGTGAGTAAGCCGCCTCGATATCACACTAAGGAGCATCCTATCGACAAACTGTACCCCACAGTAGGAGGTTTAAGTCCGTACAAACTTCGATGGTGGTGGCAGCAACAAAATGTCACCTGTTATACTAACTAGATGTGAAGACAGCTTTTCTAAATGGGAACCTGATGGGGACCATCTACATGCAGCAACATGAGGGCTGTGAAAATGGGACTGGACGAGTCTGTTCATTACGCAAGAGTTTATACGGAGCAACTCGATACATTTATACCGAACTTTGGACTTGAACCATCAACTGTTGATCCCTGCCTCTGCAGATCAGAGCAGCATGATTTGATTATGTGGATCATGGACCAGTAGCACTGTTTTACGAAGAGAAAGTAAAATCTTTGCTGAATGCTATGTGGAATGAGCTCGAGATCACAAGTAAAATTGCCAGTTGCGATTTGAGAATCGAAATAATCAGAGATCTAGAGATCATCACTATTTGTCTAACGCAAACAAACTGTACGAAATCGATACGAAATATTTTGGAATGTTTTACTGCAATCCCGTATCGACACCTAAGCAACTCAATGATCAGCTTTCTAAAAATACCAGACATATAGCAGATGTACCGTATCGTGAAATAATTGGTAATTTGATAAATTTAGCTGTTGCGATGAGACCCCATTTCTCACACGCAGCTGCAGTTTTAAGCAAATAACAAGAGACACCCAGTATCAAGTACTAGACCTCCGCAAAACGAGTGTTAAGATATTTGTCAAGAACACTTGAACTTGCTATTACTTACTACCCGAATTGTGAGACAAACCTTGAAGCATACCGTAATCCAGACTCTGCATCATACCTAGATACCCGAAAAAGTATTTCTGGTGCAGTTGCTCTACTGTATAATGGTACTGTAGTGTGGGCATCACGTACAAACCATTCGACAAATTCCGGCAAGCAAACGGTTTATCAGAACCTCAACTCTTCCGTTTGGCTGCAGATCCATTTGAAGGGAAGGCCTTGGTTTAGTTCTGCTTTGTGCTCTTTTATTTTTTATTTGTCTAAATAAAAACTCTCACCACTGAGTCAGAGACCGTCAAATATAAAGATGTAATCCTCATTGCTCTTCGTCTCAGTACATGTGCCAGGCGTTTTCGGAACACCTCCTTAGTAAGAGCGTCGCCCCATATTTCTGCTCCATATGGTGTCACTGATCCTACATTCGCAAATACTTTGGCCATAAATCAACTCACAGTCGATACGCTCAAAGCAGCCTTCTCAGCCGTTTGTGTTATTTGCTCAGAAAAACTCATCTTTGAGTCGATAAGTAGCGCCAGGTACTTTACCGTTGGCTCCGATTTGATTAGTATGTCTCCAATGCTAATCATTCTTACTCTAGGGATTCTCATTTTTCTCATGATGACCACTTCAGTTTTTTCCAGAATTGGACTGAACCCACGAGAAGTCATCCACTCTCTCACTCGGCACATTAGCATGCCGAGCCTAAGTTGCACTTGTTCAATTTTGCGTCCAGTGACTAGAACTGCAACATAAGCCGCGTAGCCGACTAAGCGCGACTTATCTGGCATATCCAGTCACAGTAGCTTATCGTAAGATGCGTTCCATAAGTCTGGACCAAAGAAAGATCCATGGACAATACTTCTATCATTCGTTGGCCTTATGCCGTATCATGTGTAAATAATTTTCACTTTAAAAAGCCTTTACGCCGATTCTTCATGGAAGAAAGGAGTGACATGTTTGCTAGGTTGTTTTTGTGCCATGGAACTTATTACAAATCTTGTTAACTAACGATTTGAAGTTACAGGCCATTGGTCCTGCTGGAAGTGCTTTATGAAACAATTAAGAACTCAACTCTGAGTGTCAAAGCAAAATTAGTAGAGCTACAAATCAATGAGAATAAAACAAAGCCCATGACCCAGTCGAGGACAAGTACCCAAAATATCACACTTGGTGGATACATTATCAAAAAGCGGGACAAGTTTATGTACTTAGGTTCTAAAGTAATGAGAATTGGTAATGATAGAGATGAAATATACTGATAAATACCCCACGCAAATAAAGCGATGATTTTGAAGACCAGACGCATTCATGAGGAAAGAGCTCAAAGTATGCAAATCTAATGTAAGACCTGTTATGTCATAGGTGTAGAGCCTAACCCAAGCATCCACAAATACATTGGATGCCTTTAAAAGACGGGTCCTGAGGTAAATAATTGGAGCGAAGCTAGACGGAGAGTGGTGGAGGATTTTATACAGCCATGAACCAGAGTCTCCAACGATTGTAAGACTGTGAAATTTCCAATGAGTACCAATGATACCCAAAACATTATTTGTTGGGAGAACATGAAGGGCGGAGAGCAGTGGGAAAATCAAAGAAACGCTAGTCTGATTTGGTGACGGAAATAGTTCATCGGTGCTCAGTTTTTAAAATTGAAGGATGCATTCAATGGATCGAAATAGTTAGAGGCGTGTTTTGCCGGAAGCAAAGGTCTCAGAAGGGCTGTAGTGCTATGAAGAGGTAGTGACTAACTGAATATGCTTTCTGTCAATGGACCGTCATATCATTCTGAAAATATTTGTTAGAAATGTCTTATATATATATACGAGATGCGTTCAAAAAGTAAGGGTTCTTTTCCCCAGTACAAGGGCCCGCTGCAAAAAAAATTTCTCATTGATGAATTGAGTGATCGTAGAAATTGTTTCGAAGGTGTCGAGGCGAAGGTAATCTACTAAAGTGATGGGTTGCCAAAGCAAAACGACAGAGTGGGCCTGGCAAATGTAGGCGAGACTTAAGAGGTTCTCGTCTTTACTACCTATACCAACGAACCCCAAATAAGGGTTGGGGTACCCAGGTGGAACCGATGCCCCCTCACACTACCCCATCTAGATCAAGATCCGTCGTAGATGTGGCCATATATTTTCCATTTAAATGAAAAACGCATAAAAACATAATTCGCTTGAATTTTTCCTTTTCAAAGTCAAAGTAAGTAAATTTATACGTTATCATTAAACACATTTTATCAAAAAAAAAACTACAGCAAATTGAGTTAATTAAGATTATTACATATTATGTAATTCAATTGGAAAAAGGAGAAAAAGCCAACCAACACTATCTTCAAATTATTTATAATCTTAATACAAAAGTGAACTTTGATCCTGCACCTAATATGTCTTAACTTAAATTTAATAAAATTCAATCAAAAACTTTATCTTATACTAAAAAATTCTATCACAATATTCCTAACCTACGCGTTTAATCTTACCTCTAACGTAATAAAATAAACATAACAAATACCTAACCTATCCCTAATTTTTAAAACAAAATAAACAAGCATACTAAATGTAGCAATAATGAGTTGAAACTCAAAAACTGAAATAAACACGAATAATTTAAACATTATCATTCAGCCACCAATACCTGGATTGCACCGTCTCAATTCGGTCAGCTTCAACGAATCTAGCAAATGAGTATCTCCATTGGAATTGTTGATCTCGTGAACTCAAACTCGGAGGATATTTTATCTTCTTAACGGTGCCCCCTCGATGTATGTGATTTATGACTAGGACGCTGTCAGAATCAAAAAAATATCGATTCATGTCCAAATCGACGAATGCTTCTGGAGGAACGAAGCCAGTAGCGAGGTAAGTCGCAATATACCTATCTGTAGGGTGGAACGGCTGTGAAATCCAAGGGATTTCACTCACAGTCACAGATCTTCCGATATGATTCCGACGAAGTTCCAAAATTGAATTTTTCCTTTAAATGAAATATATGAACGCTTCAAGCTTATGCTAAAGTCTTATATGATGGAATCACATAATGCTTTAACATAAATAGGACACTCAAGCGGAAGGCCAGTCTATTTGACAGAGAAAAAGGGGTGAGCTCACCCGATGGCTGGCTCATGAGTGGGGGGGCCAGCCAACGTGGCGGGTCCCATACCTGGTCCGGGTTCCATAAAATGAAAGGACCAAAAGTGAAATTAAATTGTCTTTTCATTATTTTTACCTTAAATTTACATAGAATGCGTTTCGCTTCCAGTTGCGGGAAGAAAAGAAATTGATAAAAAAATTTGTCTCTATAAACATGGTGTAAAAGTTTGTAAATATTTAATGATTATTGAAAAAGTAGAAAAAAATAAATAATTAATTACTATTAACAACATCATTCAAATTTAAAAGATTTCAAAAAATAGTTTTATAGTAAAAATATAGAAAAATAAAAAGAATAATTAAACTCACCCATCCTCTTCCGACGAGCGCTCGTGTTTGGGGTGGGTGAGGGCCTATAAAACAAAAGGATTAACATGCGTAATGTAGTCTATGAAATCTCGCTTTCCTAAATAAACTGTAATATTTCCCATTCGAAAAACTCTTTTTTAAAAACTCAGGTTATTATTAATATTTTAAAAGTTTAAAACGATCAAAAATATAAGCTCTAAATCTCAAAAATCGTTCTAAGCATATTAATTGAGTTCCTTTAAGGTCTGAACATTTCGATTTATCGCAATATTTCGCGAAATTGCGCGGACTAAAAATGATCTAAATTGCGCGAATTAAAAATGATCGAAATTGAGATAAATTCTGAACTAGTGCATAATTTTATTTTGAACGTTTGCGACACTTGAAAAAAATATTTCCCAGGAAATTATTTTTCAGTGCACAAAAAGTTATGCCTTAAACTAAGTCCTGCTGAAGAGTTCCCAATTTCCACAAACTTCGACTGAATGATTTCACTACCATGTTTCAATTGGTCTGCACTTTTTAGCAACCAGTCTGCGGTTGAGGGCGGATATATCACTGACTGACTGTACAAGGTTGTTGTCGCGGTGAAACGGAATAGTGAACATATTTCTGGATTTCGTAAGAGCTCCACAAAAATTACTTTGATATCACACAGGAGTGGATCAATGGTTTCAACTTGAAAATTTCATTTGTCACTGGTGGCAGATAAAGCATGAAAATTTCTTGGAACCACTCATACTAGTTGATTTGTTTTGACACAGTACGAAATTTAAATATCGGTTTTTTTCGTCGGATCAATAGATACCTCTTTTATTCCGCTGTGAGATATTCTTTTTCTTCCAGGTGTCAGCTCCATGAAAAGATATCAGAGAACGGATCATTTGATTTTGTAAAAAAATGCACTTGTTAAGTGACGACTTCAGGATTCTCGGCTCCACTCCTCGCGAAAGTACACAGAGCAAATTTGTTAATGACTTCTACTCGTATTTTCTCTCGAACCTATGAAGAAATGATACCCCGTTATTTTAATGAGTGTATTATTTCCAAATACACTTTACAAGCCCAACACATGCACCAATTCAGCTTGTTCCCTGCTCTGAACTGTACCCATTACAATCATTCTGCCGGTTGGTTCTCTTTGTTCAGTTTTGGCGACGAACTTTCTTTTCTTTTCTAAACGCGGACGTGGACGAAGGTAAAATATCACAGCTGAAAAGAAGTCAGAGGTTCAATAGTAAATATCACAGAAAGTATTATTAAAATATCATCGAAGGTATTATTGGAGTGTCACGGGAAGTATTATTGAAATATCATTGAAAGTGTTTTGTCAAAATATTACAGAAAGTGTCTCATTAAAATATAATTATAAGTGTTATTTGAATCTTGTCTTTTCTCTTCACATTCCTCCTAATAAAACTAAAAGACCACATATGGGTGCTCAACCGGGATGTGAAGGATGTGAAGCAAGGATTCAAGTTGTATTCCTGTATATTTTCAAAAGCAAAAATGTGAAGAGAGGAAATAAAACTGAAAAAATGTTTAAATGAAAGTGAAAAAGAAAACGTGAAAGGAAAACTGAAAAATCTTATATTCTCATAAATGGTGTAACAGAGTGATGAAGTTTAATTGCCAAAAGTGAAAATGTTATATTGTTAAAAGTGACAAATTCATTAGTATCATTGCATTATATTGTTAGAAAACTTGAATCTTTTTCTTTTCCTTTCTCATTGGTATTACGGTATCGGAATTTAAAATCCCGTTGTATGCGCGCGTGTCAGTAATTAAAGTGACTTAAGAAATTATTCATTCGCAGAAATTTAGAAATTGCGACTAGAATTACAGTGACTTACGAAATTATTCATCAAAAGAAATTGAAAATTTGTGAAAGAATTACAGTAACGTATAAAATTTTCCCCGATTGATTTTTTTTTAAATATTTTAATAAGAAAATTTTAAAATCACAAAAAAAATAAGAAGAGAACAAACGCAAATTATTCACGATGGGTGGACGAAGAAGAAGTAATAGACAAAACAGCAACGTCGCGATTGATTTCGAATCTGAGACACGTGTTAAGTCATCGCGAATTCCGGATTTTGAGATGAACGGGTATTCTATTAAATTCAATTTTTCCGACATTGAGACTATTCTACGAAAATTTTCCGGAGATAATACTATGAGTGTACGAAATTGGATCGCCGAGTTTGAACAATACGCCGATACTTTTAATTTAAATGATTTGTAAAAGTTTATGTTTTGCAAGCGTTCGCTTTGTAGTGCAGCGAAAATGTTTATAGATTGTGAGGCTAAATCGATGAATTATTATGATTTGAAAAACGCACTATACCGCGAGTTTTTGCCTAAATTAAGTAGCGCAGACGTCCACCAGCAATTAAAAGAAAGGAAAAAGAGGAGCAATGAAACGGTGCGTGAATATCTATATGCCATGATCGACATCGCATCGCAGGCAGACGTGGATTAACTTTCCGTAATAACTTACGTTGTCGACGGTATTAAAGACTATTCGAATAATAAAGTAATTCTATATGGTGCGAAAACGGTCGATGAGCTTAAAGAAAAGTTATATATTTACGAAAAAATCAAAAACGAATAAAATAGACAAACGGGCGGTAAGAACGATGGAGTAGATCGAGTGAGAAACTTACAGAAGAATGAAAAACAGGACTGCTGATCAAGGAGATATTGTTTCAATTGTGGATCAATGGAACATGAGTGGAGTTTCTGTCCCCAAAAGGAAAAAGGACCGAAGTGTTTCAGATGAAATAAGTTTGGCCATAAGAGTATTAATTGTCCGGATGAAGGCACGACGAATATAGGTACAGGTTTGCACATTATAGTAAAAAGTGGTATGTACGTTAGAACGGAAATTGACGATTTCCCAATCGATGCTCTAGTCGACACTGGAAGCGATATCTGCGTCCTAAAAGAATGCCATTTACAATCAATTAGCCCAAATTATTTCTCCAGAACGTCACAACTGAGAATAGCAGGGCTCGGGGCAAGTGTCACAACAAAAAGACCCTTTCTAGCTAGGATACAAATCAATGAACATATTTTTGAAAATACAGAGATTTATATTGTTAATAACAACCACATGAAACCAGATTTTATTTTACGCATGAATGTACTGCAATTAGCAGTGGTGCAGATAGAAAATGGCGAGGTAAACATCAGCAAGAAGAAAACCACGATTAGAGAGGGCAAAACAAAAAAAGAAGATGAGGCGACGAAAGCATGTTTCTTAGCCAAAATCGATGTTACAGCTGAGCTCTCCGACAATTCCCCCGACTTAGCACACCTAGAAAATAATGTAAAAGAAGAAGTACTTACGTTGATTCGGAACTACAAGTCTGAAACTCCTGTGAAATCGCCGATCCAGATGAAAATAGTCCCGATGGATGAAGGTCCAGTATACCAGTCGCCTAGAAGATTTCCCCCTCGCGAGCAGAAAATAAAAGCAGAGCAGGTTCAAGAGTGGATCAGGAATGGTATAGTCCAGGAGAGCGCGTCTGATTATGCTAGCCCAGTTGAATTGGTGAGAAAATAAGACTTTTCATATAGACTTTGTATCGATTTCAGAGCAGTCAACAGGAAGATACATAAAGATAGATACCCCTTGCCAGTGATAGAAGACCAGATCGATTATTTACAAAGAGCTTATTGGTCCACGACTCTAGATTTAGAAAACGGGTTCTTCCACATTGGTATTGAAGCAGGCAGCCAAAAGTACACCTCCTTCGTTACCCGACAAGGGCAGTTCAAGTTTCTGCGCATGCCATTTGGTCTATGCAACTCCCCAAGCGTATTCCAGAAGTTCATCAACTATATTTTAAAAGATCTCATCAGCCAAGGAGTAGTGATAGTTTACATCGACGATATAGTTATACCAGCATCGTCAGTTGAAGAAGGCGTGGCAAGGCTGAAGAGGGTATTAGAAGTTACTGCTAAAAATGGGTTGTGCATAAAATGAAAAAAGCACCACATCTTAAGAGAAGAAATCGAGTATCTCGGATACGTAATTAATCGAGGAACATTGAAACCATCACTATCTAAGGCTAAAGCTGTCATAAATTTTCCCCAGCCAGCTACTGCAAAGCAAGTCCAAAGTTTTCTTGGTTTAACTGGTTTTTTTCGCAAATTTATACAAAACTATTCACTGATTGCTAAGCCGTTAAACGATTTGTTGAAAAAAAAACGCTAAATTCAAATTCGATACTGATCAAATAAATTCTTTCAATAGGTTGAAGCAAGCTCTTACCACGGAACCAACGTTAAAGATTTTCAACAAGGAGACGAAGACAACTCACTTCATTCGGTGTATTACTTCAGTAAGAAGACTTCCAAAGCTGAGCAACAGTACAGTAGTTACAAGCTCGAGGTACTCGCAATCGTGGAGGCAGTGAAGAAGTTTCGCGTATACCTATTCGGTCAACATTTTAAGCTAGTCACTGATTGCAAAGCTTTCGAAATGACTTTGAAAAAAACGTGACTTAGTCACTAGGGTAGCACGCTGGGTCTTACTTGTAGAAGATTATGACTACGGAGTGGAGCACCGTTCTGGGTCAAAGATGTCGCACGTAGACGCCCTCAGCAGGAATGCAATTGTACTCTGTGTAGCAGCAGAAAATGACTTCATCAATAAAATCAAAGAATCACAGAGGAAAGATGAAAGGTTGAACGCGATTATAGAGCTGTTGAAGCAGGGATCATATAAAGATTACGTTATACATCACGGTATTTTATGTAAAAAGACTGAAAATAAATTGCTTTATGTTGTGCCAGAAAAAATGAAGAGTTCCATCATACGAAACGCGCATGAACAGGGTCATTTCCACCACAAGAAGATGTCAGAGATCATTCAGAAGGAGTTTTATATCTCAGATTTGAAACGCAGGATTGATGCGATCATAGCTAATTGCATGAGATGTATCCTGTCGGAGAGAAAAACGGGTAAACCAGAAGCTTTACTGAGCCCAATCCCAAAAGGAGATCGACCTCTAAAAACTTTACATTTCGATCACCTTGGTCCACTTACGATGACGAAAAAGAGCTACCGTCATATCTTGGCTATAATAGATGCTTTTACCAAGTTTTGTTGGCTCTTTCCCACCAAAACATCGGAAGTAGAAGAAGTAATCCAAAAGTACGAAATAGTAGCTGAAACATTTGGATATCCGTCACGAATCATTACAGATAGAGGAGGGGCCTTCCAATCCAACACTTTTCGTGAATATTGTTGTAACCATGATATTAAACTCTACTTCATTACAGTTGGTTTACCAAGAGGGAACGGCCAAGTAGAGAAGTTGCACTCAACAGTGATAGCCGCGCTCACTAAACTTTCGCTGGAAGATGCAGAGAAATGGTACCTACACGTAAAAACACTGCAGAGAATCCTTAATAGTACGTTTCAACGAGTGATACAAATGTCTCCGTATGAACTCCTAACAGGAACTGCGATGAAAGGTCTAAAGGACGTTCAACTTATGCGGATAATTGAGCAAGAATACGCAAAAAGCTACTATGGAGACCGTGAAAACTTACGAGAAAAGACCAAGCAAGATATAACAATGATTCAGGAGGAGAACCGACAACAATTTGACAAACGACGCAGAAGAGTTTTACAATTTAAGGTGCATAACGTAGTGGCAATCGAAAGGACGCAGTTCTCTCCAGCTTCGAAAATCAAACCAAAATTTCTGGGACCTCACAGAATCCTACAAATGAAAGGGTTCGATCGATACGTTGTTGAGAAAATTGGTAATGGTGACGGCCCTAAAACGACAACAACAGGTGCAGACAAAATGAAGTATTGGTGCGAAGAAGACGACGAGTTTATCGAGAATAACAGTGAAGATGAAGGCAACCTCACAGCAAGAGATAACGACAGAGATGAAGACCAAAAGGAGAAGTAGGCGATGAACAGGACCATTCTTCAGGGACTGAAGAACAGTCAGAAATGGCCGAGATGTAGGATCGCGCCTGGTAACAATCCCCCGCAAATGTCACCAAGCCCAACACATGCACCAATTCAGCTTGTTCCCTGCACTGAACTGTACCCATTACAATCATTCTGCCGGTTGGTTCTCTTTGTTCAGTTTTGGGCGACGAACTTTCTTTTCTTTTCTAAACGTGGACGTGGACGAAGGTAAAATATTACAGCTGAAAAGAGATCAGAGGTTCAGTAGTAAATATCACAGAAAGTATTATTAAAATATCATCGAAGGTATTATTGGAGTGTCACAGGAAGTATTATTGAAATATCATTGAAAGTGTTTTGCAAAATATTACAGAAAGCGTCTCATTAAAATATAATTATAAGTGTTATTTGAATCTTGTCTTTTCTCTTCACATTCCTCTTAATAAAACTAAAAGACCACATGTATATAAATTAACTAGAATTTAAAGCTATTCAGAATTTTTGAATCACTAGTGCACATAAATAAATCAGTCGCTACACTTTTAAAGAAAAATGAAACAAGTTCCCGTGTACCCAGACGTTAACACCCGGTAGGTTAAAAATTGCACTTAGCGATTTAGCGGTCATCATTGCAGCCCAATCAACAATTAAAATTTCGAGCTTTTTTACTATGAGTCCCGCTTCGAAGCAATCTGCCAAGCCTCTTCATGGTGGTAACGGAGGTTTCTTTCGTCAAGATAAACTAGTCATTGCCAAGAGCAATTTTTTCGTCGTTTTATTCAATTTTTCATTTGTTTCTTTGGGGAAATTTTTCCCTGTAATGGTAGCGATGGTAGTAGGTGGGTTTAGTGCGGGCTGGAAAATAATAACGTTTATAAGTTGTGTATCAAAACGTTCTGAACTTATTGCGTTGTTATTTTTATAAAAATGGTATTTTCTTCTCAAAGGTCTTTCGAGCCTATGCGGCTGCTCGATTATTACAAATGCAACAATGATCAATTTAGAATTTATGAATTAGCTGTCTTACAGCTGGAAAGCCTATTAGAACAAAAGTAGTAAATGTTTACAGGTGCTGGAATATGCATCAATCATTTTTTAAATGCATCAAGAGAAAAAACTTAGACAAAATTGCTTGGATAGTTTTAAGGGAATTTCGTTCAATCTACTTCTCAATTTTTTAGGACATCTTCTCAATATATTTGATGTTTCCATTTTTAATTATCCAATTTCTCTAAAAATAAGATATTTTACATATTAAGTGAGTTTAAATTATTTCTTAGCAACTGGCTATAGGTTTCTCATTCGAAATTGCATGATAACGTAAGTAACTTTTACTCTTTTTTCAAGTAAAGCACAAATATTTATTTGGGGTGGAGTTCTTTAACGCTTGCATATTGAACGCTTATTTCATTGATTCCGCATAGACTATTCATTCAAGCTTCATGACAAACCAAAAAAATATATTTTTTTTTTTCAACCTTTAAGGTTTTCCATTATCTTGACAAAAGAATTCACCACAAAGAACCCTAAAATGCATTCCACATCAAACCAAATCCCACTAGTGAGATCCAAAAACCTCAAAACGGTGGGAAAGCATAATGGAAGTAAATATTGTTTCAACAAGGACATACGAGTGAAATAAACCATCCTCATAATTTATATCAACAGGTGAAAATCATGAGGTTTTAAGTCAAAAGAGATTTCCCATTCGTTTTCCATACACCCATATACGAGTACAAGGGAAAATACCAGATAGAAACGAAAATGTAACTAGCATACATAAAGAGTGCAGTGCTTGTATTTATGAAAAATGGGAGAATTAGGGATAAATATGGATGTGGTTTATGCACAGCAAAAAACTAAATAGATTGCAGCACTTTTTCGGAGATTTAATGTTTATGGTTGAAAAAGAGATTCTAATTTTTTCACATTGAATGTAGCAGTTAATGCCTTATTTCATTTCCATTAAAATGACAGAGCATTATTAGTAACTTTTGTATAAGCGATGACTCCGCTAAACTCGGACATTTTGCTGATTTATTGACGGGTGTGAAACACGCGTAGCTTAATTCTATACAAAACATCCGGTCACTTATCATCACTTCTATTTTCCCTCCTGCCATCCTCGACCTTCATTCCGATTCTTCGCCAAAGCAGCCAAAAACAATATTCAGTTCATGCTATTTCATATTTCTCAATGACTATACCGCCGAAGTTATTGCTCTTGATCGTCAACCTTCATAACATTTTCCAGCTTTTTTGCGTGTTTCCAAACACTAAAGTGCCCCCAAAAATACACTCCGCCACCTGTTGAAATCAAGAAAACAAACAATTTTTATTTTTAGCAAACTAATCAGGTAAAACTATCATTTCTTATCGTTCGAAGAAAATTTCCATCGCTCAAAGTCGGTATAGCAAATAGGACATTGGGAGGGGGCAGGAAGGAATACTACCAGAGAAATATAATAGTGAACGCTATCGGCAATCAACAGAATTCCTCCTCTGCTTCCCCGCAACATGAATAGAGTTGAATGGGAAAAAGGATGTCGACGTCAATGGCATTAATACGACGCTTTTGTAAGAGCTGAAGTAGAAAACTGCTTTTGCCTTATGTGGTCGGGCTTCAAGTTAACTAGTTGATTAAACGTACTCGATAAAATCCTATTTTCGAACCAGTTATAACAGAAAATGACTGGGGCAATGTTATTTAAAGTTGCGCGCCCATTTTCGGATTCTTTCGTTACTTCTAGGAAGGAAATGATATAATGGACATACCAAGTTTTTTGTCCTGGTTTGCGTTTTATCAGTGACGCTGATCAAAGGAACTGCATAAGAATTTTCCACTTGGTGGTGAAACTTTTGAAAGTAGTTTTCCTGGTCATTACTTAATCGTTCGAATAGAAGTATCAGGAAAAAAAATTAATTTTTTCCTCCTACTGAAATTCACTAACATGTCTACTGTAGAAACAGCTTTTGCATAATCACCATCAACCAATGAATAGAGAAAATCGAAGGTAACTTTTCTACTGCCAGCCCGTGGGAAACTCACTCAAAATATGGTTAAGGATAGAGACATGTATTCTATTACTACGATAAATTGCACGAGCTCACAATCTTTTATAATTTGAATAATTTAACTGGCCTATAAATGGTCGATCGATATAGAGAGAGAGAGGCTTTATTTATAACTCTATTGCTTTAGCGAGTTTTTTGTTGAGGCGATATGTCGGAGGGAAGGTACTTTAGTATTGTATCAGTTTTGCGAATTGATTTTTCCCAGTCCAATGTACTATATGTGTCAGGATAACTATTTTTATGATATTGATAGATGCGTGGATGCAGTAGAAAACCAATTGCAAATCAAATTGGATTTGGAGAAATTGAATTATTAGATGAAATTTCATGATGGTTACATTTGATTTACTTAAAGTGAAGTTTCGGCTTAATTATGCAAAACGTATTTCCCAACTACTCGATGTTCAAGTTTTCCCATGATTTAATTTATTTCCTTATCGAACCCTTTCCGGAAAAGTTCCAGTCTATATAGCCCACTTGTACAAATCTCAAGCGCAGAGCGTACCAGAAACGATTAGCAAATTCAGTTTAACCTACCAGTGGTGACGTAAATTTATTTTACAAAATCAGCGACGTCGGTCCCGTACACCGGAATTTTCAGCCGAATATTTATGTAGAAGCTTTTTTTCATTTTCAGATTATTTATAAAAACAAACGTTCTTTGATTATGATGCAATCGTGTATGATTAACTATTGCCCATTTATTTAATGATTCATAGTTTTTCAAGCGCTACAATGCTACCCTCCGCGTGAGAGTTCCTCCGGCTTGGGACTTTGGACCCAGTTTGCCGTCGGCGATGGTCGTAGGAAGCGCCACTCGCTTAGCCCCTGGTCCCAAGTAGCCGCCAAGCGAGAAACGCAGCCACCAAACACCTCTCACCCCTAGTCAACGCCGGGGGAACCATTTTGCACTCCTTCGCCGGTATCAGTTTACTCGACATAACTCACGCTGGGAACCCGAGCTAAGATCTTAAACACACCCGAGCTAAAATCTTAAACACACCCGAGCCAGGTGTACAATTCACTTCAGAATCAATATTTCTTTTCTAATAAAATCCACGATTTTATAAATAAAAAAATACCATTCACAAGCTAAGATATGACTTTTAGTCAACCAAAAGCTCGATGTAAATACAAATCTTTAATTTACGTCTACTGTTCCTATTTGGGGGCGCACTACTGTCTATGATGTTGATTGTTTCGCTATCACTGTGGTAAAGTACTTCCTTCGGTCGCTGCTGTAATTTCTTCCTTCGATGAATTCCAGGATAAAATTTCTTGTTGCTCGTCGTGCTTTACCCTCCGCCGTCCATCCTTGTCCACCAAAAAAAGACTCGTTCTTTGTTGCCAGCTTTTTTATCGGCTCGGTTTCAAGCGGCGAGTCGTTAATTTTACTTTGAGGCAATTCAACGTTCAATTCCGGTGCGGCTTGAACCAGCAGTCCCCAAATTGGTGTTCATCGGGCAATTGAAATCCAAATTTCCCTTCATCTAGTACATTCGCCCATCAGGTATAAATGCCAAAATGATTGACACTCTGTCAGTATCGTGTGTTGTTTTGATTTTTGCATTCATTTTTACATCATCGTTGGAGTCTTCGCTTCGAACGAGTTGACTGTATCATTTGAAGTAACTTTATCATGTGTTGTTGGATCGTAGTAGTCTTTGCGTATAGACGTCTTTTAAATCGCTCCTGTCAAAAGTTTTCAAAAATTAAATTAATTTTTTAAAAACGTTAGTCCGAAGTTAATTTTTATCGGAAAAAATCTTATATTGTCGAAGTAATCGACTCAGGAAATTTCTATCGAATATTTTTACTTTGATTGGTAACGAAAAACAAATTCACAAAGAAAATTTCGCCGCTGGTATAGAGGAGCCCGACAGCTTCCCACTGTTGGGGCAACCTGGGGAAACGACGAATACGAAACTGGCGATAATCACTAAAAGAAAACATAACGAAGAAAACTCTGTAGATGGAGGGTGCAAGCTGCAAATAATAGCGGATAATCAACAAATGGCCAAATTGCAAAAAGAAAATGATGAACTAAGGCAAGAGATACAGTCCCTCAAAGATCTTTTCAAAAAAGGGATGAAACCTTAAAAGACGCAGCCACAAAATCAATGGCAACAGGTAACAAAGCCGAAGAAAAGTGCAAAGCAAGTAAATCCAGAGGAAGTTCTAAGTGCTGGTGGCACCAACGAGAGCCAAAATTATTTTGCAGCGCTGGAGGGATTAACCGAAGATATGGAAATCGAAGAAAATATCAGAGTTAATTTTAATCAAGATAATGACGTTAATTTCATTCAATATTTAAAGAATAAAAATAAGGAGAAAAAACCAGCCCGCAGTTCTGCTGGTTCCTCTGAAAAAGCTTCCAACAAGACAGAAAAAGTTCCGCCAATCAACGTGTTCGGACAAACCGGGAAAGATATGGTCCGGCTATTGGCAGCCGAAAATAAACTGGCCAATTTCGAAATCAAAAGAGTTAATGCCGAAAAATTAACTATAAGGACGAAATCACTGGTTGATTTCAAGTCAGCCAAAGATGCGCTGATTTCTGGGGAGGTTCCACACTTCACCTATACCCCAAAAAGTGAAAAGAATCAGACCTTCTTGTCGAAGGGTTTGGACAGCGGAGAGGATACGGTCGATCTTCTTCAGGTGCTCAAGGAGGCTGCACCAGATATTGATTTTGTTTCAGTCAAAGCCTTTGCGACAAGAAGGTTGACCATAGAAAGGAAGAATTTACCACTTTACCTGGTACAAATTGCAAATAAGAGCAGTCCAAGTGCCCTTCGACAAATAAGGTACTTAAATTTCAGAGTGGTGAGGTGAGAACGCCTCCAGAAAAGAGAAGTCAACCAGTGTTACCGGTGTCAAAGATTTGGACATTCGGCTGCCAATTGTGCCATGCACTATCGTTGCGTTAAATGCAAAGACGTTCATGCTCCCGGTGAGTGTGAATTGGCTCAGACGGAGCCTAAAGAAAAATTATACTGCGTTAACTGCGGTGTTTTTGGTCACCCAGCATCATATCGAGGATGCTCCCGATATCAAGATGCAAAAGTTAAATTTGCTCCAAAGCTAACACAAATACACCGTAATATCATACCATCCAACTTCGTCAAGCCCGGAGTATCATTTGCACTCGCCGCTAGAGGACCAGCAGAAAATGCTGGAAATAATGTAAATAATGTAAGTGGCAATAATGAGCTGCTTCTCAAAATTTACCAGCAACTTAATTCTTTATCGGAGAGAATCGACAAACAAGATTCAAAAATTAACTTTGCTTTTCAGCGTTTAGGTCTTGCAAATGCCTACTAATAACTTGTCATCCAGTCATATTCCCATGGATAGGATTCGCCTCATATCGATCAACGTCAACTCTATCGCTGCTATACATCGACGTGATTATCTCCTTGAATTTGTTGTTAAGCAAAAGCCTGACATCATACTTCTCACTGAAACCCACCTCAATTCATGGCATTCCATGGAATTCAAAGATTTTGCATTCGTAAGAAACGATAGGGTAATAGGTGATGGGGTAGGTGGCACCGAGATATTGGTCAGAAGACCCTATTGTTTCCAAAATATTGAAAAAGTCGAATTCAAAAACTTTGAATTTCTTGAAGTGTCCGTCATCAAAATTTCACTGCCAGGTGGGGATAACCTCTTCGTTATCTCTGCCTATGCAACTGGTCAAAATGTTCTCAAGTTCAAGGAGGAACTCAATTCCTTGTTTGAAATACTCGAATTGAACAGGCTGCATGATTATTATATTTATGCCGGTGACCTGAATGCCAAGCATACATCATGGCTAAACGCCACCAATAATACAAGAGGTGTATTCCTGAAATCATGGATAACAGAGAACCAAATTGAATACAGGTGCAACCTATATGGGTCGGAGTTCCCAACATACCCTAGGACAAATTCATATTTGGACCTCTGCATTGCTGACGCAAGACTTGAATTCAGCTTTAATAGTCCTCAACGGAAACTGCAGGTGCTTCCTTACGATAGCGACCATAACGCAATCGTAATGGAAATCAATCATCAAAGGGATGATTTCTTCGCCATCCCAGTTCAACATGAAAACCATCGGTTGAATTTCAAAAAAACAGACTGGAGAAAGTTTCAAAAGAAGTTTAATCGGGAGTACCAGAAGCAATGTCCTCCTTCTGATGATGGCAACGCTTGCTCAATGGTTCCTAATAACAGAAATCTAACTGACGATGAAATAGATCTCTATTTGTCGAAGTTAGAGAAGGTGACGTTGGAAACGATTGAGAAAGTAGTTCCCAAGATTAAACATCGAAACAATATGGAAGGATATGAAACACCAACCATCGCAAGGTTGAAAAGATTGAAAAGCCTTCTTCTCACACGCGTCAACAATATTTATCGACGATTTTTGGACTACAACCATCCCTCGTTGGCTTTGTTGAAATTACACCTGAAGAATGTCCGGAACTTAATCCGTTCATACTTCAGGAGTGAGGTCAGCAATCAATGGGCGGGAAAACTGAGGGGTATTAGCCAACAGGACCCAAATGGCGTTTTTGTGAAAGTGAATAGCTTATTCCGCAGGAAGTCTCGAGTGAAGGTATCGAATCTTGAAGTCACTAGTGATGAGATAAATCTTCTCGATAGAGCTGGTATCGAAATTGATAGTACGACTCCGGATAGAAATGGAAACAGGATTATATGTGATGGATTGCAGAAACTTGCCCTGATTGGAACACATTTTGAATTGGTTCATCTACCAAACCCTGAGAGAAGGAATGAAATATTTTCCGAGGTCGTTGAAGCAAAAGTTTCCGACTTCAAATCAAGCCTGAACGGCCAATCAATTCTTCATTTCGATGAAACATTAACATCTGACCTCATACCGAGCTTGAATCTTATTGATTATTTTGTCAGCTATGAAGACTTGTGTTTCATATTTCGCAGAATAAACAACAAAAAATCATGTGGTACTGACGGTATTCCAAATATAGTTCTCCGACATTTGCCGGAGGTTGCTATTAGGAATTATTGCATATTGTTCAACAACATGTTGAACAATTCACATTTCCCAAATGAGTGGAAAAAGGCTAAGGTATTTCCAATCTTGAAGAAAGGAAAAGAATCTTCATGCCCTAAAAGCTATCGCCCAATCAGCTTGCTGCCTAACATCAGCAAGTGTTTGAAGTGATACTCAACAGAGCATTAAACGCCCACATTGAGAAATATGAGTTGATGCCGAATTGCCAATTTGGTTTTCGTGCCAGGCATTCGACCATACATGCAATAACGAAAGTAACCTCAGACATCTGTTGGAAACTGAATGATAGACAATGTGTTGGAGCATGTCTCATTGATATGGAGAAAGCCTCCGATACGGTGTAGTTAGATGGACTAGTTTTCAAACTTCTTCAGGACAGGTTCCCCAGACACCTTGTCGCCATGATGTGTAATATGTTATACGGGAAATCGTTTGTTGTAACTGATGGAAATCTGACAACAATGCGCGAATTCAAGGTCTTGAATGGTCTACAGCAGGGAACAGTCACTGCGCTCCTGCTTTTCTCAATATTCATTCGCAAGCTATTGAACAGCTTTGATTTTAATGTCTCGCCAACGCGATCATTGGTAGCGTTTGCTGATGATCTGATCATCTATACGGCAGACCAAAAAGCTACAATAGTTCAGAGCAATCTTCAAAAAATGTTTAATGATGTACAGCTCTACACCGACAATTGGCGAATGAAAATCAATGCGCAGAAGTGCGAAACAATCTTGTTTCGGACAACGCTGCAGGGGGCCAGTCAAGACCTGAAACGTAATTGGAAGGATCCCCACATTATGGCTGGTGAGGGTAGTTCAGAACGGGTTCCACATAAATCCTGTGTTCGATACCTCGGTGTTCATCTCGATCAGTATCTGTACTACACTGAACATGTCAAAATCATGCTCAGTAAGGCACTAAAAGTAGTCATGGCCCTTCGGCGACTCTTTCATTCCAGATACATTGATCAAAAAGTCAAAGTTATTTGTTACAAGACCCTGGTTAGGCCAGTTTTGACATACGGATGCCAGATCTGGTACAACCAGAGTGCTAGTACAATGGAAAGATTAAGAGTTTTCGAAAGGAAATGTCTTCGTGCATGTACTGGTTTGTACAGAAAGCCTGAGACGGATTGGAAGCACTATATATCGAATAGAAAAATTTATCAAACCGCTCAAGTGACAAGAGTCGATATCTTCATATTGAAACTTCTTCGGAATCATATCGCAAGATCTGTAACTGTGAGTGAAAACCCTTGGATTTCACAGCCGTTCCACCCTACAGACGGGTATATTGTGACTTGCCTCACTACTGGCTTCGTTGCTCCAGAAGCATTCGTGTATTTGGACATGAATCGATATGTTTTTGATTCTGATGGCGTCCCAATCATATATCACATGTACCGACAGGCCACCGATAAGAAGATAAAATATCCTCCGAATCTGAGTTCACGAGACCAACAATTCCAATGGAGATACTCATTTGCTAGATTCGTTGAGGCTGATCGAGCTGAGATGGAGCAATCTAGGTATTCGTGGCTGAATGACAATGTCTAAATTATTCGTGTTTATTTTCTGTTTTTTTGCTTTTTCTCGTTACTTAGTTTTTTAGATTCATCTCATTATTGCTACATCTAGTGTTGTTGTTTATTTGTATTATAATTTAGGTATAGGTTTCAATATAAGGTAACGTTTTTCTTTTTTGATTGAACTTATTTAGAATTAGGGTGTAACATATTAGGTATAGGATATAAGTTCATTGTTGTGTTAGTAATATAAGTAATTTTTGAATAATGCTGGTTGGTTTTTTCTCCTTTTTCCAATTGAATCAAAAAATATGAAATAATCTTAATTGATTTAAATTTGCAAGTGTATTTTTTTTGATTAAATGTGTTTAACTGATAACGTATAAATTTAGAGAGCCATTCGGGCCATTAAGTTTTTTATAGTTTTATTGTTTGGAATTTGCTTTATGTTCTTTTAAAAATTTATAACGATTGGTATTAAATAAAGCGCTTTTGACTTTGACTTTGACTTTATCATGTGTTGTTTTCAAGCCTTGTGGGGGGTGGTCAAGTTGCGATTCCAGCATCGATTCAATTCAGTCTGCACATAACAAGTAATTTGGCACCACGGTATGCGTTGTCGTCTCGATAGGCAATTGATTGAATTCCGGTAAGATATAATCAGGGGTATGAAGAATGAAAACTTTAAAAGTATCTACAGTCATTTACATTAGACATTTATAGCTGTCAACATAAATGATCACAAAATTAACAATTCTCGAAACGTCTAAACGAGATTTTACGCTGACTCAGGAGATCAGCTCCATCATAACAAAATATTGTGTTCAGTTCTGTGTCTTTTAACACATTTGCTTTACACTTTATAACTTAAAATTAATTAAAATTGCTTCTTAAGTTACTAAACCACATTACTTGGAACATGTTGAAAATGTTAAGAGGAAGTATCACTTTCATTTAGTTGGTTCATTTGATACTTTGTTCCTAAAGGTGCGCCAATCTTCGAATGAAATCGGATTTCACCTACAGCTTTCTCGACATTTTGTGGGAAGTGTTTGGAGCTCGTCGAAGGACAGCTCAGTTTTGAAGAAATATGGAAGAACATGAAATTCTCTCCAGCAATAATATACAAAACGCCATAACCGTCATCAGCAACAAGTCCAAAACCACCGCTTGGACTGATAAAGTTGACGTTTTTCTTCAAATCCATCTTCGGTGTTTGACTATGGGGTATTTGACAAATAGATAGACGCTAAGGCTCGCTAAGGACTTCATTCAGGAGTGGTGATTTGACTTCGAAATCTTTTAAAACAACGTAACGTAAAAGCAGAATAGATGCCGATTTATTCCTTTTTCACACATGGTATAGATTTTGATGCTGCTGACAAGCCCTACGCAATAAAGCTACTCGTTCATTGATTAAAACATTTGAATCACCTATCGACTTAGCCCATTCACAGGATTCCGTAGTATATGGACGAACAGTTTCCATTCGACATTCACGATACAATCGAGTCATTGAAGCTTCATATGTTAATGAAAAACACTAGGCGTCTTGGCAATATGCTAGTTCTAGAGCCATTTAAATATAGGCAACAAGTGATACCCCACAAATCTTTATAAAACCTTCGACGTACTTATTGTGTATATTGATACGTAAATCAACATCATTTAACAATTTAGTGGCATCAATGGCAGCTTCCTCAATCTGAGGAAGACATTATGTAAGGTCCCAATTTAGCCTAGTAGGCATTGGCCTAGTCAATTCAGGCATGGAAGAGTGCAAAGGGTATCCGTGACACAACTAAGAATACTAGAAACTTACACGTTTTACATAATATTTTTTAAGCTTAAAAAACCAGAATACTAGTACATAATTCTAATAAAATCAGTCTTTGCTTGTGTTTGATAAAAGGACCATACACAAAATTAAATAAAACCTATATCCAAGCTATAACCACCCCCTGCACACTTAATATTGAACACAACATCCTGCATAGCTAATCATTTTTCCTCATTTCATCTTTTTTTAACCATTCCAAGAATTTTCCATACTTTGCACATTTCTTCATTCCCAGCCATAAGGGAAGGGAAATTACACCTGAGATTCACTCGATTCTGCTGACCATCGAACACGCGGTGGACGCTGGTCATTGTTTGATGATAACTCAGTTAGCATTGCAGTGTTTCTCTTAACTTAGTGTGCATTTGTCGAGATAGTTTATAAAAAGGGTTGAACGCAATATAAAGCAATCTAATTGTGTTTTGAACTGCGAGAATATATATTATAATGTTTG
Organism: Odontomyia ornata; assembly: GCA_963969285.1. Classification (NCBI taxonomy): domain Eukaryota; kingdom Metazoa; phylum Arthropoda; class Insecta; order Diptera; family Stratiomyidae; genus Odontomyia; species Odontomyia ornata. The sequence goes on from OZ017742.1 coordinate 115,119,969, forward strand.
CATTCAAATAGTGTCTTTCATTAACTTAAAAAAGTGTCATCTTACCCTAAATACTAAATGAAATAGTGTAGAAAAACTAGTAGCCTTATCACGGGAACCCACAAAAATGGTAGTGCCTTTTTGTGATCCCTTATCAGTGCCTTTGTGATAAATATTTTACCAAAAGTCCCCTGTTCAGCATTTGACCAGGTAAGACAGAAGTATATGTCTACCGAAGCTGACAACAAGGTGCTGCGAATAAAAGTGAAATCCTTTTTTTTTCTGTAGGAAGAGGTGACCGGGAACAAAAAGCAACTTCCTGTGGAAAGGAGCTGAAGGCAGTGGAGAAATTGCATGTGAGCGTGATTCTGCCTGTGCCCCAGTAGGTATCCCTCAATTAAACCAATCAACTTTGGACTTCAAAAAATGGAAACAATTTTCTTTTGCATGTAACTTCACCTTTACATAATTTTACTTACAAATTTATAGCAGTGAGAAGTGTCAGCTTTAACACTTCGTCGGACGAAACTGATCTGCTGGGCAAAGCGCGAGCTCATTGGCTTGCCCAGCCTGGTCCATAAGACGCCTTTTGTTCTTCCGCTCAGTAGCTGCCTCTCTACCAGTGGCAACTTAAGTTTGTGATTATCAATTATCAGTGCTGGTTAACAAACGGAAAGATCTGCCCGATTACCAAACGGTTTGACAAGTAAGCTTTCTTAGTAATTTTTAATACTGTGTCAAGCGTTTTTGCTAGTAATTTCATATTACACAACATTATTCAGTATTCTGTAATTAGTGAACCTGTTCTTGGGCACTGGCTTGTCAAGCACATTCCACCCGATCATGTAATGAGTAGTAGTTTATTTCAATATATATATTTTTTATTTATTTTCAGTTATTTTCATAAGTATTGTAAATGGTTTATCCCAGACATCGATATGTAAAAAAAGTGTACTCTATGAGTAAACCTGAAGACGTTGCAGAAATACACCGTTTATTATAAGCATCCGGCAAAGAAGATGACGAATTCAAGGATGAACATGTTTTAGACGAAAGCTTTATTGATCCTGAAGACAATTTAGAGCAGCGTCAAGAAGGAGTAGAAACGGAACAAGAATGTAGCGATAATGATGAAGACCAAACTATAGAGCGTAGCGATTTTTATGTTGGGAGAGACAAAACAACTAGGTAGCATGACTGCTCGGCGAAATAATAATCGTAGGAGAGCTCATAACATCTTAACACATTCAGCCGAAGTTATTGGTGCAGCCAAATAATCAAAAACTCCTGTTGAATCTTAGAACGTCTTATTTACAGAGGGCATTTTAAATGATACCATAAAGTGTACTAACCAGTATATAAATACCATTTAATTTCATCTTCCCGAGAACGAGGTGCAAAACGTACAGACTTGGTCGAAATATGAGCTTTCATAGAATATTGCTTTGCTTAGCTGGAGTTTACAAAGCGGACAGACTCTCTCTTGAGGAACTATGGGCAACGGATGGTGACGGCATTGCTAAGTTAGGCCTGGTAATGAGCATCAAAAGATTTAAATTTCTAGTCCGGTGTCTCAGATTTGATGATCGAGAAACAAGATCTGCTAGGAAAAAACTGGATCGGCTGGCTGCAACAGGAGATCTATTCACAAAATTTGTAAAGAATTGTCAAGTAAGTTAGTGTATTGTAAAAAGCGTAACAATGAACGAAATGCCTCCTGCTTTTCGTGGCAGTTGTCCTTTTAGGCAATATATCTCGTCAAAACCCTGTAAGTTCTCTCTTGTAGATTCCAAAATGTTCTAATCCTTCAATTTGGAAATATATGCTGGAAAGCAAAACGAAGGACCATTTTCTGTAAGCAACAAGGTAGTTAAAAGGTTGGCAGGGCCATTGTTTGGTTTGGGAAGAAACATAACTGCTGACAATTGGTTCACACAAGTGAGTCTTCTAAATGAGCTGAAACAAAAAAAAACTATCCTACGTTGGCACGATCAGCAAAAATAAAAAGGAGCTACCAAGTTATTTTATTTCTACCAAAGGCAGAGCACAACACTCCAGTTTTTTCGTTTTAGTAGTGATGGGAATACTTTGGTATCATAAGTTCCAAGAAAAAACAAAAAGGTTCTTGTATCATCATTACATGAAAACCAAGCGATTGATATTTCCACCGGCTTAAAACAGAAACCGAAAATAATCAGTTTTTACAATTCGACCAAGTCAGGAGTGGACATTGTAGACAAAATGAGTGGAGCATATGATGTTTCTCACAATATGAGACGATGGCCCATGGTAATCTTTTTTACAATGTTGAACATTGCTTCAATAAACTCGCAAATCATTTATGTTGGCTATGGACATGTGGATCTGAAAAGAAGATTTTTCATAAAATAGCCAGCCAATGAACTTGTTCTCGATCTACTAGCTCAACGAAGTACAGAGTTATTTGGAATCCCAGCAAATCTTCAACAAAAATTGAAAAAATTTACTACCACTAATGAACAGAAAAATGATGATGACTACCAGGTAAATGCAAAAAGACGCAGATGTGAAACGTGTACTTTAGAGACACGTACAAGTAAAACAAGATTGAGTCAGTATGTATGCAAAAAGTGCTACACTGCTACTTGCCTCTCTCATGCTGTTTTCATGTGTCCTCCTTGTTATAAAAAAGAGGTAGAAGGTTATAATCCTTCTGGTGCATCTAATAAATGCGATGAGAAGTATTTAAAAGTATATGTATTCTTGTTTTTATTCAGTTTTATTTTCACTCGTTCCAACAATAAGATAAGATAATGTTGTATACTCTTTCATGCATACAATCAAGATGTATTTCGTTTGAAAAATATATAAAACAGTTTTATTGTTTCTAGAGTATTTATAGAGCTTAAGGGTGTCAAATGATGGTAGTTAACCTATTATGTTGTTTATGAAAAAGTTTTTATATTAACGAAAGGCTAGCAGTGCATCACAGGCTTAATGCGCCCAACGCCGTTTCAAAACATATTGCGCCCAACGGAATGTTAAAAAAAATTAATGTTTTTTGTTTTGTTTAAACCAACTTACACCAATTATTATTGTAGTGTGTTATTCGGTAAGAATGGGTCAATTTTAGTGTTGTTCTTAGCGAAAATTTATGCAATTCGAGTTTTCAAAAGTTTGTATGACTCTACAACTAATTTGAAAAAAAGAAAATAAAAGCTAATCAGAAAACCTTAGCGCAACTGATCGGGGAGGCTAACGCGCACATTGAACAGGTAAGGGGAATGGAGACGCAATTAACGAAAATAGAGGGTAGAAATGTGAATGGCACTAAAGTGATACGTGAAATTCCATCCAATGCTATAATAGAGTCAGATCTAGAGTCTATAAGGAAGTTACCAGACTTGGTTAGAAATCTGCAAATTTTTGAAAGAAACCCTATGCAATACCTATCATGGGTGCACAGCGTCTAAACGATCGTCGCAGACTACCAGGTCGTCCGAAATAAATGAATTTTTCAGATCATTCTTCGCCATATCAGGCAAACAGTGCAAGGCCCTGCAGACGCCACACTCATCTTCGATAACTTAAATATATTTTCGACCAAGACTGGAAAACTATAAAAGAATGTCTATCACTGCACTATGCAGACAAACGCGATATAAGAAGCTTAGAACATGAACTTCGTAATATGCGTCAGGATGGTATGACAGTTGATGAATTCTATGCTTTAGTGAATCATCAGCTTTTATTGATACTTAAAAAATTGATAACTGGGGATGGCTCATGAGAAACTATAATCACCCTAATCGAAGATCATAGAAATTGCTTCCTCGATGGGTTTGTGAAAGAAAATCTTATGATTCAGAAGCCTGGAAATCTGAAAAAGGCATATTCTTCATGCCTGGAATTTCAAAACGTCTGCATAAGGAATACCCACTTCGCCAAAATAAAAATAGGGAGGTTATTCCTACGTAGTTTAATGCAAATTTCAATACCAATTTTACGCAGGGAAAGCCTCAGATGTTATAAACTCATGGTGCGCGTCCACTTACATTGAATACAATTGATAGGAATAGAGCCTACAATATAAATCTCGATTCCCAAAACGAAAGACCAACTCAGCCAGAACTTCCAATTCTGATGGAGGTTGATAAGTCGATTCAAACAAGAAGAATGGATTATATCAACAGACCATCTAATATGGAACCAGGAAAAAGGTATAGGAAGTCCTCCCAGGCAACAAACAAATCTCATCGCCTCTTCAACCTCCAAAGTAGCAGTGAGGAATTTGGTTCTCAAAACCATGTTGATGAACATGAAATTGAAAACGCGACTTTGCATACCACTATGGTAAATCTGACCTCAATTTTATGGAGGACGCCTCTCTAACATTCTTTACATAGAATACACCACCAAAACTGGCCAGGTATTAAAATTCTTAATAGACCCTGGTGCCAACAAAAATATTATTTCAAGCAAACTGTTCCGAAATTCCAAGCCTTTAAGGAAACCATCCACTATTCAATCAGCGGCTGGTAACATTTCAATTATTCTCAAAGTTATCGGACCCTTTTTTCAGTGCCTGGGAAACAACAAGATTTTAGGTTTTTCCGTTTTGCCAAGCTTCAAGTCATTTGACGGTATCATTAGGGACGATACGCTGAAGGACCTAGAAGCTGTCATAGACAGAAAGAACAGCTTTGTTAGAATCACCCCAAACATCAAGATACCGCTAAAATCCAAAATATCCCCACAGGTAAATCACGTAAACGTCAAATGTGACCATTTGCCGAAAGAATTTAGTTAAAAAGTTGTAAGGGATTTTTAATAAATTTTCATACATTTTCGGTCTGCTTTGCGATGAAAAACTGCTACAAATCAACACTAGAGCAGAAATTAATACAAAAACTCCTGACCCAATCTACATGAAGCCGTATACCTATCCTGTCACCCTAAGCTAAGAAGTTGAGGCCCAAATCGCAAAGCTGCTTGGAGATGGGATCATACGTCCCACGGAAAGTCCGTACAATTCACATATTTGGGTTGTGCCAAAAACCCAACTCAGCAGGGGAAAAAGAGTATAGAGGCTGGTGGTAGACTTTAAAAGATTAAACGCCAGCATGATATCAGATGCCTACCCGATATAACTAATACCCTGGTAAGCTTTGGCCAGTCAAAACTCTACACAACCATAGACTTAACGTCGGGATTTCACCAAGTCCGAATGAAAGAAAGCTGCATTCAAAGGACTGCTTTTTCAAGTGCAAATGGTAAAAACGAGTTCGTCAGACTATCCTTGGGACTAAGAAACGATACAGCGGTGTTTCAAAGAATGATAGACGATGTGTTAAGGTCATACTTAGTGAAAATCTGTTACGTCTACGTTGACGATATCATTATCCTGAGAGGTACTGAAGAGGAGCACTTATCAAGCCCAGAAACCATTTGTCTGCTTTGGCTTCTGCCAACTTCAAAATTAATTTAGGAAAGTCAACATGTGTCGACAACATGCAGAAACTAAACATTTCCAGACCATCACAAAGCTGCAGGTTTTCATCCCTTCATATTCAGCAAAAGACCAACAATGAATGCAGGTGCTATCATGGACTCAACGCCAGGACTATTCTAGATTGTTATGCCGTTCAACACATCCACAACTTTTGGCACATCCTTGCGGGGAAAAAGTTTTTCCACCATTGTCTTAGTGATAGCGTTTCACCAAATCCCGATGGCCGAAAAAGATACCTGCAAGACAGCAATTTCAACATCATTTGAGTTGTTCGAATTCCCGTTCATGACGTTTGGATCACGATACGCAGCGCAAACTTTCCAGAGGCTCTTAGATGAAGTACTGCGTCACATGGATTTTTGCTATGCGTATATAAACGACATCATAATTGCCTCATCATCAGCAGCAGAACACACTAACCGCCTTAACATCGTCACTAATTCCGCTAAGTGCATCTTTGGATAACCGAGCGTACAATTCTGGGGCTATTTAGTCAGTGAAAATTGCACTCGACCACTACTGCAAAAAGTTGAAATCACCATACGACACCCACAGCCAAAAGCAGCAAAAGAGTAATGGGATGTGGAAATAACAACGCCAACCGTTAATGGACAAACTTGTTTAATTAACACATAAATACAATATCGTATAATTTCGAATTTATGATGAGCGCGTCTGAGTTTCGTTGTCAATGGCGTGGCGGCTTGTCACAGACAGAGATCGAGAATGACAAGATGCATAAGGTGTCTTCTAAGCGACGGTGGCGCCAGTAGTAACTCGGTGGCGAACTCCGGAGGTCGCTACAATACTCCCTCCTGAATGGGGCTGTCGTCGGGAAACTGTTGATGACGTTCAACCATTATTTATGATTGGTTGACTTAAGCGTTTCGATGAATGCGGCAAATAAGTTTTTCGTATATGCGATGGACGTGGATTGATCGATGTATTAATTGGGATCGATGCTGCTTGTCGTTGTACATTTGATGACGATGCTAGAGACGTTTGAGGCATTGGTACTCGTTCTAATGGCTGTGACCAGGAAACTGATTTCTTGGTCTTATTATGTTCTGGACTTAATTTGTTCGAAATGTTCGGCTGACTGGTAGGCGCGGGTATTGTCGGTTGTGAAACTGGTATTGTCGTCGATCGTGAACTTAATGATGTCGATGTTACTGGGTTCTCTGTGTCAGTCATGAGATATGCTGGCCATTTAGGTCTATTGAATAAACGGATGCTGATAGTCGTTCGCTGATTCGATGCGGTCCTGTGTATGGTTGTGTTAGTGATTTCTTTACAGAATCTACCCTAACAAACACATGAGAGCAGGAGTGAAGGTCTTTATGTATAAATGTGGTCCTGTTTGTGCGATGCTCTATAGGCCTTGGTTGTAGCTCCTTCATATGTTGTCGGATTTTTCTAACGAATATGTGCGGCTCACATTTTTCAGTGTTGAAATCGGCAAACCACTCTCCTGGTAATCGTAGGGTCGTACCGTAGACCAATTCAGCTGAGGAAGAATTGAGGTCTTCCTTAAAACTGTTGCGTAATCCTATTAAGGCGGTGGGAAGGACGTCGGTCCACTGAGGATTGTCTTCGTGGCACATAATTGCTGCCTTTAGTGAGCGGTGCCACCGTTCGATTGCACCGTTTGATGCTGGATGGTACGGAGTAGTGCGAGTTCGCTGGCACCCAAGTAGTTTTCCATGAGCGTTGAATAAAGGTAATTCGAATTGCGTTCCTTGGTCAGTGGTAATTACCAGAGGTGTTCCGTAGTGTGAGATCCAATTTGAATAAAATGTGCTTGCGATCGTCTCAGCTGTTTGGTCCAAGATGGGTATCGCTTCGGGCCAGCGCGAGAAGCGATCCAACATGGTCAAACAGTATCTGTAACCTTTTGACAGCGCTAAAGGTCCTACGATGTCTAGGTGGACATGTTTGAAGCGTTCGTCCGGTACCCTGAGTGGTTGAAATTCGTTCTTCACGTGTCTACCGACTTTTTACCGTTGGCAATTAATGCAGGTGCGTGACCATTGTCGTATGTCTCGGTTCATGTTGGGCCAAATTAGTTTCCTTTTAATAGCTTTGAGAGTTGCTCGACTGCTGGAGTGGGCACAGCGATGATAAGTGTTGAAGATCGTCTTCCTCAATGGTTCAGGAATGAATGGTCTGGCTACTTTCGTAGAAGTGTCGCAGTATATCGAATGGTTGTCCAGTAATACTGGAACTAATCGCAATGATGTCTGGTTTGGTGAAATCCATTGTCGTGGCTCGCTATCTTTAGCTTGCTCTTCCGCTAAGAGTCTTATGTCAATCCTTGATGGCATCGAGATCGCCTCCAATCTAGAAAGAGCGTCTGCCACTATATTAGCTTCGCCAGTGATATGCTCAATTCTGGTTGTGAATTGTGAGATGAATGATAACTGTCTGCTTTGTTTCGGTGACGCTTTGTCAGTTCTCTGATAAAAGGCATAAACTAATGGTTGATGATCGGTTTTCACCACAAAATCCGAACCTTCAAGGATGTGTCGGAAATGTCGAATACTGGCGTAGACAGCTAACAGTTCCCGGTCGTATGTGCTGTATCGTTTTTCTGCGTTTGAAAGTTTTCGCTGAAAGTATGCTATGGGTACCCAGTTGTCACCGTGTTTTTGTTCCAGCACTGCACCGACTGCTGCGCTGAATGCGTCTGTTACCAGTGCTATGGGTGCGTTTGTTCGAATGTGAATAAGTAATGTTGCGCTCGCGATAGAATCCCTGCATTTGTTAAATGCTTTGTCGGCTTCTTTTGACCAGTTAATGTCTTTGGTTTTTACGTTTGATAGTGAGTCGTTTAATGGCGCTTGTAAGTCCGCTGCTTTTGGGATAAAACGACGGTAATAGTTTAGCGTTCCCAAAAATCTTCGTAGCTCTTTCACGGAGTCGGGTCGTCTATAGTTTTTAATGGCTTCCACCCGTGAAACGAGTGGCGTTATTCCGAATTGATTTATGCTGTAACCCAGATACTCTATTTCGCTGGTTCCAAATACGCATTTGGCCACGTTGACCACCACGCCGAATTTGTCGAGACGCTCAATATTAATCGGAGGTGCTGTAAATGTTGCTCCTTATTTTCCGATACAGGCGGGCCAGTCGTTTCGATGTAGTGGTGAACTTCGTTTTTTATAGCTGTTTGCTGCACTGGATTGAGAACGTTAGGGAATTCTTTTAATAGACTCTCATAACACGATGTGTTTGCAATTAATGTGATTCCCGAGTACTTATATTCACTGATAGTTCCTTTCGACGTTCTTTCAGGCTCGGGGTCTCGTATACAGCGGTTTTTAATATCCACCAATAATGCGTGGTGTCTCAAAAAATCAGCACCAATGATCGGTCGTGTGTTATCAGCAATCCAAAACTTCCAGGTAAACGGTCGTCGCAGGTTCAGGTTTAATGTCAGCGTTTTAAAGCCATATGTATTGATGGTCGTTCCATTCGCGGCGTAAAGCTTGAATGGCGTCGGTTTGCACTTATGTTGGTTGTTTTGTCGAGGGACAACAGAGACATCTGCGCCTGTGTCGATGAGGAAATTTAATTCCGTGGCATTGTCGAAAACGTGTAGTTGGCTAAGTGGTGCGCTTCTACTGTCAACCGCCGTATTTGACTGTAGCGCACTCAGTTTTTTGCTTGTCGATCTGCGTGCCAAGTGCATGGGTCGCGGCATCGTCACGCCTTTTCGCCGTAGGTGTTGTGGTAATAACACCAAGACGGATTCTCCTTTTTCTGCGAAGGGGAACGGGTTCGGAATGGTGCAGAGTTTCGAGTCTGCGATCGACTTCGTTGAATTTTTTTCAACGATTTTCTTATAAAAGCTAGCTCCTTTCCCACGCCGATTTGCGTGGATGGCAAAGAAACGGCTGCGATGTTTCGTGGCTCGTGCATCATTAGAATTTTGTCTGCCATTTCGGAAAGTTTGGTCAGGTCAGACGCTTCAGTTATGCTCACAATCTATTGCACATTTGCGGGAAGTCGTTGGAGCCACATTGTTTTCAGAAAACTGTCGGGAATTCGGTCGGCTGCCCTGATGCGCATCACCCGAAGGAGTTGGGACGGCGTCCGGTTACCCAGTTCGAGGCCAGCCAGTAGTTCCCTATTTTGCGCCTCTTTGGACATTGCGAACGTGCTAAGTATTCTTTGTTTAAACGTTTCGTATTTGTTTTCCGCCGGGGGTTTTTCAACAATGTCGGCGACTTGCTCTAAAATTTCCAAATCCAGCTCTTCTATGACTTTGTCGAATTTCCGGTCGTCCTTCGTAATGCGGTGATTACGAAATTGGGCCTCGAGTCTGGCAAACCAGACCACTGGTCGATTCCTCCAAAAACGGGAATTTTAAAAGATAAAACGGAACTTACTTGCGCGTGCGTGCTATCGACGGCGTCGGCAAAGTTTTCTTCTTCCGCCATTTTCCAAGCGTTGATTTTGTTTCTGCGTAATTAACCTGCTACTTGCTTGTCCGTTTGACTTAGGGGTCACCAGCTGTTGGGATGTGGAAATAACAACGCCAACCGTTAATGGACAAACTTGTTTAATTAACACATAAATACAATATCGTATAATTTCGAATTTATGATGAGCGCGTCTGAGTTTTGTTGTTGACGGCTTGGCGGCTTGTCATAGACAGAGATCGAGAATGACAAGATGCATAAGGTGTCTTCTAAGCGACAGTGGCGCCAGTAGTAACTCGCTGGTGAACTCCGGAGGTCGCTACAAGAGTTACGTTAGTTCTTAGGTATGCTAAACTTTTATCGGAGATTCATACCGAAAGTCGCAAAGACTCAAGCTCCATTATGTAGTCTACTCGCTGATATATCAAGGAGAAATCGACCGTCCTTAGGACTCCAGTGGCAGGAGCAGCGTTCTATGAATCAAAAGAAAGCCTAGCACAAGCAACGTTACTTGCTCACCCAGTACCCAACGCACCACCAGCAATATTTTGTGATGCTTCCAACCTCAGCATTGGTGCAGCACTGCAATCACTTTCCAATGGCCACTGACAACCATTGGGTTTTTCTCAAGAAAATTGAAGTCAGCAGGATCGGGAACTCTTAGCAATATACAACGCCGTTAAATATTTCTGCCGTATGATCAAGGAACGAGAATTCGTTATCCACGCTGATCACTCACCAATATTCTTTGCATTCAGGAAAAAAATATGCAATATTCTCCCAGACAGTTTAAATAACTCGACTTTATCAGCCAATTCTCTGCAAATATCCGATTCATACCAGAAAATTAGAATACAGTTGCAAATGCTCTCTTGAAGATCGAAGAAATCGAAGCAAAAGTCGACTTATCAGCCTTAACAGCAACTCAAAAGCATGATAATGAGCTAAAATGCCTACAAAATAATAAATCAGCCCTACAACTGAAGTTAATCAAGCTACCAGGATCAATATAGTCCCTACTCTGCGATATATCCACAGCAACAGCACGCTCAGTCATGCCAAAGGAGTTTCAAAGAACTGTGTTCAACAGTGTACACAGACTGTCTCACCTAGGTTTCAAGGCCACCCTTAAACTCATCTCATGGCGTTATGTTTGCCCATCAATGAATAAAGACTGCCGCGAATGGGCAAAATGTTGCATTGAGTGCCAGCAAGCGAAAATTTCTAGACATATAAGCACTACCCCAGACATATTCTCACCACCTACTGGTAGATTTGAGCATATCCACAGACATCGCTGACATGTCTATCTCAGAAGAATTCAGGTATATTTTAACATGCATAGATCGTTTCACACGCTGGCTGGAAGCAGTTTCCATGGAAGATCAAGGGGTAAAGACCGTTGCAAGAGCATTGTATCCCCAATGGATTTCAAGGTTTTGGGCGCCTTTAAGAGTTACAACACTAAGGATGCCAATTTGAGTTATGCTTGTTTAGGTAATTAAACAACGTAACCAGTACCACCTGTTTCCGGACAATACTATAACACCCAGCAGCAGATGGTTTGATCGAGCGATCCCACAGGTAACTCAAAGCAGTAATAAAATGTCACAAAAACAATCAATGGACACAAGTCTTACCCTCAGTACTCCAAGGAGCATAGCGGTGCTTCCAAAGTCGTATCTAGAGCCGATAAAACTTTCGTGGTAAACGTTTGAGGCAAGAATGCTACCATCTCAATTGATAGGTTCAAATCAGCGGCCTTTATGTAGGAAACTATAAGCGATGATGTATCGTCATCATCGAGAGAGTATACGTGGCACCTAGGCTCAATGCTATCGCAAGTGAGAGAAAAGTTGGTACTGAAACTCAAACACTAAGGAATCATGCAGACGAATCCTCATCAAAGCAAACAAATCACTGGTAAGGGGGACTTGGGGCAGTAATCGTTGCAACCGCCTGTAACGAAACCCCGGGAAACCTAATAAAATAATAACAAAAATAATCCGTTTCCAGGCCAGAACCACAAAAATTATTAGCATGCGCGGGTGCAAGAAAACATATCCTTTCTTGCACGAACTCAAGGGATATTCACCATGCACTGGTGCAATAAACGACAAAACTACTGCCGGTTCGTGCACATAGGATTAACCCTTTGACGTAAGTAGATTGTAGGGTAGTATTGTTGCAAGCATCGTCGAAGTGAGACGACTCAATAAAATTTATTTAATATTCATTCGTGGTGTTGTAATTTTGAATCGAATGGTTGTGTTGTTAGTTTGAATTGATAACGAGCCCATTAACCACAAATATAAAGCTAACGTAATTTTCATGTTTGTCAGTGAAGATAAATTTGTTCTAAATAGCTACTTGTAGGTGAATGCAAAGGTCACTAATTTAACTCAACTGGTAAATTTAAGGTAAAAAAATTTCAGGTAGCTTCCCAATTTATGGCTATAAAACTCATATACAGGATTTTCCAATAAGGGGCGTTATTTTGATATTAAAGGAAAAATGCCATTTTCCAATATAAATGATCGGATATTTATTTCATTATAAAGAGGAAGATATGCCGTTAACAGAAAAAGAGGAAGATATGCCGTCAAAGAAAAATAACATCAGGCAAATGACCACCACGACCACGCTTACAGGACCATATCATTTTCATGAAATTTTTCATAACCAAATTGCAAGGTGGCTGCCTTATGTCCTCGATAGCCTCACGAATTCTATCTTTGAGGTCTTGAATTGACACTGGGCTATTGGCGTAGACATTCTCTTTCACGTCGCTCCAAAGAAAGAAGTCGCAACGTCACAAGAACTCGGTGGCCTATTGTGATCACCTCTTCGAGAGTAACACGGTCCGGAAACTTTTCCTGTAAAATATCAATGGTTTTGTTGCTTGTGTGGCACGTAGCGCCATCTGGGTGAAAGTAAACGTTGACCAGACCAATACCATCCAATTTCGGGCATAAAAAATCATTAATCATCTCTCGATTGCGCAATCCATTCACCGTAACTGTTGCTCCAGCCTCGTAAGGTCCAATGACTTCGCCGGACCATAAACCGCACCAAACAGTCACACATTGAGGGTAGAGAGGCTTTTCAATAATAACGCTTGGGTTTTCCGAGCCCCAGATGCGACAATTTTGCTTGTTGACGAAGCCACCGTGGTGGAAATGGGCTTCATCACTCAAGATGATTTTTTGATGCAATTCCGGATCATTTTCATGCATTTCTAGAACCCAATCAGCAAAGACACGACATTGTTGATGACCGACCGGCTTGAGTTCTTGTATTAACTAAACTTCATAAGCCTTAAGACCAAAATCCTTATGCGAAATACGGTGTAATTACGTTTGTGGAATGCCTTATTCCAAAGAACGACGAGGAATGGACAAACCTGGGTTTTCTTCAACACTTTCGGCTACAGCAGAAATATTCTCGGCTGTTCTTGAGTGACGCGCACGGGTTTTATTCTTCACATCACTAAATTGAATTTGAATTTTTCCACGAATTTCTGTATTGCGGTCCGACAAGGTGCTTCACGACGATCCAAAAATGTTCGAGTTTTGCAAACCGTCTCTGCCAAATTTTCACCATTCTTATAGTAAATTTTAGAAATTTCAATGAATTGTTGAAGCGTGTATTGTTCCATTTTTATTAATGGCGTAGTTTTTACTTGTCAAATGTCAAAAATGACAGCTTTAAAAGTGACGTCTACGGAAATAAGGGGCTATTCAAAATAACACCACTTTATTTAACCATAAAGCTAGCGCGCCAGCATTATGCTAAGACGTTTCACATTTTAAATTCTTCTCTGAAGCCAAGTTTTCGATATTTTTCTGAAATTTATTTATTTAGAATGCTTGTCGGAGTGTAACAATTTTGTAATATTTTGTATTCTAACAATTGGAGAGTTTTAGGATTTCAGCTGGACTCTCCTTTAGTCATGCTGAAGCGTAGGAGTTAGCAGATCGATTTTCAGAAGTGGACCGCTTAGCTCCTATGGTGATTAAAACCAAAAGGCGCAGCACTGGTGGGATATACGGCAAATCCTCTTTAAATTAGTGCAACATAATCCGCTTAGTCAATTTTGAAAGATATATCCAAGTTTTCTGTCAATGTACCCCTTCCCATAAAGTAACCAAAAGAATTCCAACATATTACCAAAAGATTGGCATGAGAGCCTCCCGTGCTTCTAACAACTTTATCCATTTAACGATATAAACGAGTCTTTAAAATACCAACGCTAAAACAAAACCCATTGCTTCGACTAACAAAACAAAAGACTAACCGACAGATGTTCATTTCCCCTTGAGCACGCATCCTTTTGCTCTATACGTCAAGAGTCCCGACGACCACTTCATTACATGAAATGGCTGTTACTACATGACGAAATATACCTTTGGGGGTACAGCAACCCTGTACTGTGGCCGTGGTTAATACATTCATCTTTAAGGGATGATTCCCCACGATTCTGTTGTGTCGTTGCCAAGTTAACGCAAAATGCTCGAGAACAATATTTTACTCAATCTATTCCCTTAAATGCCATCATCATTACTTCATTTACAAGAGCGCCCATTATAACTTGTGTAAGACTTCCCCAACCCAACACATCCTAGAAACGGTTCCGCCTATTCGCTGTTGCTACCATTGTCACACAGTGCTACGCCACTACCGTTACCACACCCCGAAACAATATCACATCTTTCATCTCGTTGAAGTGTCACCTGTCAGGTAATTGATGACATAGCAAATATTTGATGTGTGGAGCGACGAGGATAATGGTGACCACAAAGGGAGCTTAGGGAGAGGGATTTTCTGACTGACACCTTTCGGTTCGTTGAGACTAGTCAGCAATGATATTTTCCTGTGGTTTTGCGAATGAGTGAAGTTGAGTTCATATACGTTTTTGGTTTCGATTTGACTTTTATAGGAATGTTTTGGAATAGGGAAGGTTGGGGTTGTTGGGAAAGTATTTTCTCAACTTTATGATTTTTGAAAAATTCTCTTATATTCAATACCAATGCGTATGAGAATAATGAGATCACTTATAAAACTCTTAGATGATAAATATCGAGAAAATGACAATTCAATCACTGTCACTTAGGGACTGCCTACGTATCAAAATAGCAAGAACTGAAGACGTCCAATATGATGAATGAAAACGAAATAACATAATAATTCAATGAAAACGGAATACTTGAAAGGTAGGCCTTGTTTCCACGAATAACAATATTAATTTTGTAGACAAGTCAAATATTATGAATAATGAAGACATTTTCGAAAAATTCAACTCGAAAATATTTCATTAGTTATTCTTGAGCATTTTTAGTAAAATCAGAATGTATTTTTAGATAAATCTAATAAAGATGAATTGAGTTACATCATATCTATTTTAAGAAACGATACAAAGTGACAACCTCCAAGGTAGAGAATAACATCAAGAATAAAATTAAATAATGTTACTCGTCCTTAGAAAAATTGTAAGGTAAAAACAGAAAAATCCAGTAGTTTATAACTCCTTTTTAGCCCACTGCCTAACAAGTGTACGAGTATAATACATTGTTTTTGCGTTTTATACCCTATTCATCTTAGAAACTTAAGTGCAGATTACTTTGAACTTAAAAATTTTTTTTAAGACTAGAAAGGTGCTGTGAGTAATTTTTACCCAAACAAGGGATATTTTGGTTGATGAATCAGCAGATAGGCAACCTTGAGTCGTGAGTCGTGAGTGCTTCATTAATTTAGTTACAAGTTATCCGCGGTGGTGATCGCCTGTGATTGTGTTTAGTTTTGTTCTGTCTCCAGGCATTGAAGAAAAAGCTGTGAGTATATTTTACTCATTGATACGAGGGCCATTCAACAAGTACTAAGCCTCGTCGCCCGATGGCGCTGCTATTACAAAAGAGTTTTACCATCGTGGAGTACATTTTTTTGGTAGCCTACCATCAAAGTTTCAGTCAATTCCCTTCATTCGTTTTCTTTTGATAGTAAGCGTGTCGGTCGGTTGTAAAAAATGGAAAAAGAACAATATCGTTTAGTGATTAGATTCTTGTTTTCGGAAGGGAAAACGCACAGCGAAATCAAAGATCGCTTGGATGCTGTGTACGGTGACTCTTGACCTTTGATGGCGACCGTCAAGAATTGGTTTGTTTGTGGCCGCACGTCAGTTTTTGATAAGCAACGCTCAGGTGCCCCGAAAACGGCTGCTACGAAGGAAAATGTTAAAAAATCTACGATCTCCTGTCGGCAGACCGTCGATTGAAGGTTCGCGAGATAGCTGAGACTGTGGGCATCGCAGAAGGAATGGTGCGTCATATTCTACACGAAGGACTGGGCATGAGAAAACAAACGCAACCGTGAGACCACATCAGCGACGTGTTTGGCGCTGTTTCAGCGCAATCTGGTGGAGTTCTTGCAGCGTTTCGTGGCCGTTGACGCGACATGGATTCACTGGTACACACCAGAGACCAAGGAACAGTCGAAACAGTGGACTACACCCGGCGAACCTGCTCCGAAGAAGGCGAAGACAGTTTGATCGGCCGGAAAGGTGATGGCCACCGTTTTTTGGGATTCACAACGTGTGATTCACATCGATTACCTCGAGAAGGGTAAAGTAATCATAAGGCTTTGCTATGCAGGCTTATTGGGCCGATTTGATGTCGAATGGAAGGAAAAGCGGTCCCGCTTGGCGAAAAAAAAAGCTGTTCCACCACTACAACGCGCCGGCTCACACCTCCGCCGTCACCATGGCCAAATTGGTCGAATCGCGCTACAAATTGCGGCCCTATCCACCGTACTCCCCCTGTGACTACTTTTTGTTTCCAAACCTGAAAAAATGTATTTTTGGATGGGTTGAAAAAGTTAGAGCATCGCTGGGCCAAGTGTATCGAGCTTGAAGGAGATTATGTGGAAAAATGAACTCCCACCTTTCCAAAATTTTCGTTTTTCTTCTGTAGACTAAGTACTTATTGAATGACCCTCGCGGCTTTATGCGTAAATATTTATTTTTAAATGCATGAATATACTATCAAATTATGACCGTTGCTTATTTTACAAACATTAAGTGCAATCTTGATCAGTGAACAATTAGTTAAGGCAATTATTCATGCCCTGAATATCATAGGTTTTTTTAATAAGATATTTCTCTCAATTTTTTATTGTTTTAGATCAGGATAGTTATGAAAAACTTCTGAAAACAGAAGACAAAATATTGGAGACTCTTCCGGAATTAGAATCATGAGAATAAGAGGATAATTTATAGTGCGACATTGCTGAAATTGATCAAGATTATGATGCAGATTTGGAATATTTTCCAGATGTAGACGCGACAGACGAGATTGATTTAGAGGGTGAAACATTTGACGTAATAATTAAAAATATTGCAGAAGCTAGAGAAAAAAAAGAGCAAGAAATATCCAGGAAGGTTTACTGCTTCCTGGATATTTCTTTCTCGAAAAAAAAGTCTCAAGTGGGACAGAACAAACAAAACAACTCCTAATTATGAAAAATCGGACAAAATATTTTCATCAGTGATCACAGCGACTGTCGTTAATTTAATTGGAAGAGACGGAAACTTCATTTATTGTTAAGAGCCTGTTATAGCTGCAGCCGGAAAAAACAGCTGCCAAAAATCTTGTACATATTTGCCCCGGCCCAAAAGGAAAAGCTAAAAATTCTTTGTGTCGAATCAGTTGCTTCAAAAGCTTTTTTAATACAAATATTTTCGAAGAGATTTTGGTCAGCACAAATAAAGAAAAACAAACTCAAAGGGAGTAGTATAATCAAGAATCTCATGCGAGCTTGTCATATTTAGAATTGAGTGAACTTGAAGCATTTCTTGACCCGTTAGTATTTTCCGCTGCACTCAAAGATAATCATTTATCAGCTAGTACAATGTTTGATACAAGCTACAATGGGGATCAAAACAGGGCAACCATGATTGAGACAAGACTCAAATTAATCCTAAATTGCCTAAGATTTGATGATAAGACAACTAGACAAGCAGGGAAAGAACTAACTGACCTGGCTAAAGTTTCTTCTATTCGGGAAAAAACTTCTACGAAATTGTACAACCAATTATAAACCTGGTAGTTTTATAACAATTGATGAACAACTTGTAGGGCTTAGATGCCCCTTGAGAATGTACATTCCATCTAAGCCTAATAAGTATGGGATTAAAATAATTATGTCTTGCGATGCTGGAACAAAGTACATGCTAGATACCATTGGTTATCTTGGTAAAGGAAGTGGGCCTACAAAAATATCTGCTGGTGAATATTTTGTTCTTCAAATTTTACAAAATGTGTAACGCACTACGTCACGTTAGATAATTGGTTTAAAGTATTTTGCTTGTTCAACGTCTTCTGCATGATTACAAAATAACTACTGTTGGTATAATGAAAACGAATGAATCCCAGTTGGCTACTCAAGCTACGGATATAAAATTTCAAAATTGAAGCGCACCTACTACATTTTTTCTATAACATGACAACATGGTACTAGTTTCATATAAACCAACTAGTAAAAAACTTGTTACACTATTATCTAGTATGTATGACTCAGGTGGTATTCACGAAGATACAGCCAAATCAGATATAGTGCATGTATACTAAAAAACAAAAGGAGGAGTAGACAGTTTTGACCAGAAGTGTCAGAACACCAACCATATCAGAAAAACAGGCGGCCTCTTACTTTTTTTTGCATCATGTTAAGTATAGCCACAATAAATTCGTTTGTAGTCTACAATCATGACCTTTGCAGTCGTGGCCAAAACACAACGTTAAGACTTGACTTCATGTTGACTTTATATAAGGGATTGACTGAGTCATTTCAAAGAAAAGACTAGCAAATAGTCCAAAAATGAATCAGAATTTAAAAATGTCCATAAAAAGGGTTAAAAAGAAAATCAAAAGGGGCTTAGAAAGTATGACAACATTTGCAACTACAAAAAAACGTAGGTACACCACTGGTTCACCAATTTGCAGAGAACATACAGTGAAAAGGTGCCCAAACTGTGAACCAATATAATAATATGAAAAAATTATGTCTTAACTTTTCAAATTTAACTTAATTCATGAAGTAACAAACTTTTTACTTGTACTTACTATTGAAAAATGTTTGTTTTGTTTTTATTAATTTATATTGGGAAGTCTAAAAAGTATTGAGCCTTTTTGTCACTAGATGGTGTTCTTTGTCATATAACGGGCAATACTAATCATATTGAGTCAAACTGACACGCGTTTCAAAGGTGACATTCCAGTGTACAATTTTCATATGGGCAGTTTTGTATTTCGTCATTCGCGTCAAAAGTTGCATTCATTTCATGAGTGAAATTTCTGAAAAAATTCGTTACATTTCATAATATCACTACGATCAAGGTCAGAATGCATCGCGGGCTCGTGAAAAAATGTGTGGTGTCTACAGTCAAGAAAGTTTATCAAAAGCCACAGCCAAGAGATGGTTCGCGTGCTTTCGTTCGGGAAATTTTGATGTCTAAGATGCACTGAAGAAGACCGACATATACACATATAAGAAGACCGACATATATACATGACATTGCTAATGAACTGAATATCCACCACCAAACCGTTCTGAACCATTTGCGTAAGGCTGGATACAAAAAGAAGCTCGACGTTTGGGTACCACATGAATTAACACAAAAAATTTAAGCGATCGAATTTCCATTTGCGAAATGCTAATAAAACGCAACAAAATCGAGCCATTTTCGAAGCAAATCATTACGGGCGATGAAAAATAGGCGGATCATGGCAAAAAAGAGGTGGATCATCACAAACAACTTCAAAGCCAGGATTGACACCAAATAAGGTTATGTTGTGTGTATGGTGGGACTGGGAGGGAATTGTTTAACATGAGGTACTAGAACCTGGCCAAACACTCAATTTAGCTCTGTACTATCAGCAAATAACCAGATTGCAACAAGTAATCTAAAAAAATTGGCCAGAATTGATCTATAGAAAGGGCATTGTCGTCCATCATGACAATGCCAGACCACACACATCTTTGATGACCCGGCAAAAATTGACAGAGCTTGGCTGGGAAGTTTTGATGCATCCACCGTATAGTTCAGACCTTGCACCATCAGACTATCATTTATTTTGGTCTCTGTAAAACTTCCTTAATGAAAAGAAATTTACTTAAAAAGGGACTGTGAAAATCACTTGGCCAAGTTTTTCGCCGATAAACCACAGAAGTTCTACACAGATAGAATAATGGCTCTACCCAAAAATTGGCAAAAGGTCATTATCTATGGCAATATGGACAATATGTACTGAAATACAATCCATTTTAAGTAAAAGAAATATTCAATCGAAAAACGACAAAAGTAGGCTCAATACTTTTTAAATACTTACCAATAATACAATTAAAATTTATTGTCAACATAGGATTAAGAGGTGTAGTTTGGAGGATAAGGTACTCAATAATAAAGCTTTGAAATTAAAGCTGAAAATGATTGGAGAGTAAAGTGTGCTTTGTGAATTCAAAATTTTTCTACATTTGGTTACAGGCTCATTGTCCACGTAAATCATGCAGTGTAGCTTTTTAATCAGCAGTCAAGAATGTCTAGTGAATCGCAATATCCCATAAACCTTAATCCTGGAATGGCATTTGAATTGTGTCTCTAAGGATATCATCATTGTTACATTTAGGGCCCGAGGTCTATGCTTATATGATGGTAAATCTAATAAATTCCTCGGATCATATAATGATCCTAATCCCAAAGATGAAGTGTTTTTGAACCAAGTCAATCCTGTCAGCGTAAAAATTGAAGCTGAGGTCCCAGATTAGACAAGCATATTCAAGGATAGGCGAACTAACAAAACGTTTAATGGCTTAGGCTTGATGTAACCAAGGAGCTTATTGACCCTACTGAGGACATGATTGTAATGTAAATGGAAACGCATTTCTCAGTTCAAATTGACACCAAGGTCTACGATACTATCCACCCAGCTAAGTTCATAATGATGAAGATGATAATCGTAGATTAAAGTTAAGCATTTTCGTGAAAAACTTATATCTTGACATTTCGTCAACAAAGTTCAAGGAGAGTTGATTAATACTTGATGATTATAAAAGAGAGTTGATTTTATTTTGGAGGACTACTGTGACTTTTTTAGACTTTATTATTACAATGTTGGCAGACAGGAGCAGTCTTGGAGGGTGGCATTCTTTGGTGAGTTCCGACCCCACACACCCAAAGAAACCCTGCAGAGAGAATGCGGGCCGACAAGAATACTTTTGGAAGCTAGTATTTTTTTGCGAGTTTCGCCCCCACGTACCCAAGGAAATTCCCGCAGGGAGAATGCCGGTCAACAAGAGCACTTTTGAAGGCTGGCATTTTTTGGGAAGCGCCACCCCATGGACCTAAGGATATGGAGGGTACCGTGAAGTTCCCTCCTGGGATGACAGGTAACGACCCTAATTGAAGACAATACGCTTTGGACAACGAACTGGAATTCAGGCTTTGGGCTGGCAGATATGATGATTTGGACCTAATTGCGTTGCACGTTAGCCCCGTGGGGACACTTACATGTGAACGGTTCCAATTCAACAATCACACGATTTCTGTCTCGGTAGAACCTTGGTAGACCTTGGAGTACGTTCGAAGTTCAAAACATTGGGTTGGTCGTGTAGGTTCCATTGAGATGGACTCCCAATTAGCGCTTATTTGGCTCCAAGCACTTGTCCCCATAAGAGTTTTTGCTCTTCAAAGATAACGATGGGACCAAGAAGGCGACTACACACACGAACGGAGACAGTGGCTCCAAGAGGAGCAGCCAAAAACCTTAAGAAAAGAATCCCAAAAAAGGAAAGAAATATAACAACAGCACTGACGCCACCAGCGGCTCCAGCCACAATGTTAACAGAACATTGGGAGCGGTACTAACCATAACGAAAACGACAGTAAAAGAAGGAAGGAAGAAGCACTTGTATAAGTACAGAACACTAGACCAGAGGTTCCAGATAGTGCAGACAAAACGAGCAAAAACAGCCATAAAAAACCTCATTCAAAAAGTGCCAGAAAAAAAGTCCGCACGGACGCCTAACATGAAAAAAGACCTGATGCGAAAAAAGAGAGAAAGAAGCCCCGACATCTTTGTCACGCCAGCGGGCACTGCTCATAAGACCCTAAGATAGTCACTCCTACGCGGAGGTGCTGCAGATGTCAGGGGAAACGTAAAGCCCGAAGACAATAACAATGCCATTACAACAATACGACTATCGTGGTCAGTCCACATACTTTTCAAATTCGGAGCAGAAGCTGACAGTAAAGAAGCAGTCTGTGACTCAGTAAAGAATATTTCTCGGCAAGACCGCAATTATATCCTCGCTTGAGCCGATGGCAATGAACGAAATAAGAGATATTGACTGCGCCACAGATCTGGCCAAGGTAGAAGAGGGCATCAAAAGGGAATTACTCAGCGTGGGCAGAATCATAGCGAAGCTGATACCAGAAAACCAAAGAGGACAACGCATGGCCATAATCGATTTGACCGAAAAAGATGTCCAACAGTTCTGAACAAGGGCAAAGTAAGAACAGTGTGGGTTGTCTGTAAGATATGGCTAAGAGCAGTGCCTCTTCAATGTTTCAAACGGCTTGGATATAGTCACGCCGTTCAAGTATGCAAATGACATGATAGGGGCTCCCTATGTCAAAAATGCTGTGAAACGGGGCATAAATGAAAAAAAAGTACATAAGAGGCACACTGTATTTTTTGCAAGTATGCTGATCCAAGACCAGATTTTGGACACGTCTTGGGATCAGGAAAAGGTCGGGTTTTCTAGAAAGCCCTAGCCAAGGCAAAATCAGAAATTCCTCCAGCTAAACCTACATCGCAGCTCAACCGCCCAAAATCCGCTTGAGAAGTTTGCGAAGGACACGAAAGCCGACTTTTTGCTGTTGAGTGAGCAACACAATGATAAAATTTCAGCATCATGGTATCCTGATACTACCACCATCTGGGTTCAGAATAGGGATTTCCAGGGAGTGCTGTGGACGAGGGGATGGTTTTGTGTGGATTCATTGCTCAGGGACCACCATCTTAAGTGTGTACCTAACGCCGAACGAATCGATATAATTTTTCCACGCCAAGCTTAAGCCTTTCGAGGACGCTGTCTCGAACGCGGACGGGAACGTGCTCGTTGGGGGAGATTCAACGCGAAAGTAATCAAATATGGCACGCCTCAAACAGATCCGCGGGGAGAAACCGGTCCTAGAATGGTCATAAGGATGGTGCTCGTTGTAGAAAACACCCAAAATATGCCGGCTTTCCTTCAAATTGGCTGTGAAGGAACCATACCTCATGCGACATTCGCCTAGGAGTCCTTAGTATGGAAGATACGTAGCTGGAGAGTATTAGAGGACTAGTCAGCCAGTGATCATTAGGGCATTTTGCTTGAGATCAGTGATGTTGTTTCCTGATGTCTGTGCTGTCAGTTTTCTAAATTTAATGGAACATCGGAAGGCTGGACGTCAAGAAGTTCATCATGGTAATGACAGCAAGTGCCCCGCTGCAGGCAGATTTGTAGGGGACGGAAGAACTTGCAGCTCAAGACGTGTCGGACTTAAAAATGGGCATCATTAATACTGCTTGCAACGCTTTAAGCTATTTATGAATTGTTTACCTATAAAAATTAGAAAAATCATTAAGTAATGATCTTGAATCTTGTGATATGCTTAGGATGTGATATATGCACTCTAACCCAAGCAGCCGCAAACATATTGCATGCCTTCGAGAGACGGGTCCTGTGGCGAATAATTGAAGCGAAGCTAGACGGTTGAAGCCAAAATGGACCGAACGAGCAACAAATATTCACAAAGGAGTTCATTGATAGAACTGAAGGGCAGAGGCTAGTGAGGAAACTGAGGAAACACTGATCTCACTCGGTCCACGTAGATAGTTCGTCACTGCTCCGATTTTGACATTTGAGGACGCAGTCAATAAACCGAGACAGTTGTAATTGCTTGTTGTAGTAAGCATAGACCCGAGAGGAGCTATAGTATCACGAAATAGAACAGTGGGGCAAAGCGGCTGGGAATGCAATTTGAGGGGAGAAAGGATAATTCCCAGTAGTCACAGTGGTACCTCACAAGATGCCATAATGGCCAGTATGGGCTTTGATCGCTCTCGTTTTTCCTGGAATCTGAGTGGTAGGAGTTATATTGGAGCTATAGTGAAATTGATCATTTTGTTTGAGTCAGTGTCAAGGAGCAGCATTGGGAGTTAGCTGTAGAGATTATTTTGGAAATCACGGTAAAATTAATAAATTGCCAGAGAAGAAGAAGGAAGGAAATAATGGCCATAGAACTTTGCTGTGGCAGACCAACAGATGAATAAGGGGCCCCAACGGAGCTCAGCTAGTTTCTGAGTCTTTCTAATAAAAATTAAATAATCATGTTAAATTATTGATAGCCTAAAATGAATTAATCTTGCATGATACATTTTTTTTGTGTATAAAGAGTAGAGTGCAATAAAAGCAAATCAGTGAAGATTTATTTGCCAATTTTCATTTGCGACAAAGTATTTTGGTCCCTGACAATTTTCCATGGAACACAGCTGGCAGAATTTCATTATTTTGTTTGAAAATTTAAGGGAGAAAAAATCGATAAATAAGTGATTGTGTTTACGGACAGTGTATGGCACGTACTCCGCGAACTTGATCTAATTTGAAGTTTTCTATTTAGATGCTTCACTACCTAGCTGAGAGGTATGTGCTAAGTTAATACACAATTTATTCGGAAGATCAGGTACTTTTGCTATATTGTGTGGAAGGGGAGACACCGGGTCGAATGAAGCTTGTCTTGAGGCTCGGGGGAAATCTTTGCGGGTAGAAACTTGGCACCCATACCCGCCAACAATGGTGCAACCGGAACCCAGGACGTGTAGCCAAATCCAGCATGATTAAAAAGGAGGGTTTAAAAATGCATGTAACAGTGTTACGTGTGATCAATTATAACCTGGATTTGTTTTTTAATCTTAGCAAATTTTTGTAATTAATATGAAAAATATATTTATTGCTGGATTCCAGATGGGAATCGCTGAATATGGTCTCTATTGTTGAACTCTGTCTAGTTGCATATTTGTGAATATATGAACTAAGCCTGATTGTTCTAAAGCACTTAAATTTTGAAAAGTATGATTTTTTGCTTTTAAGTGTTGATATTGAAGTCTCCCGATAAAATTATCTTTTTTTTAACACTGATAGCATTTTAAATGCATTCGACCGCAATTTCTGAAAGAAAGTTGAGAAGTTTAGGTATGGTTAAGAATGGACCACCAAATTGCAAGTTTATATCTATTGTTTTAAAAAATTGTAGAAGTTATATTAATACCGATTTTTTTTTAAATTTACGTGTGCCACATTTTTTTCAAGGCTTTAGGTGAATAGTTTTGGAGATAAGAGTGATTGGTCTATTTTCATCAATTTTCTTAAATAACTTCAAATATATTGACCCAAATTTACGAAAATCAAATTATTTAAAACCATCACAATACAACCTTTAATTTGATATGTCACATGGCACACTTTGCAAAACTTTTTCCATCCCTATTTTCCTTTCCGGGAAGTGACGCCAATTTAAAAATTTATTTATTTAACTCACAAGTGCGTGTTTGAGTCACATGAATCAAAACGTGTACCAAACTTGAGCTTAGTTGCTTCAGTAAGACAGGTTTTTGTATTTGGATGTAAGGAACCCTTAAAAACGACGAAAACATTGAAAGTCATGCTGAAAAAGCTTGAGTTGATAGATCTACGCTCACGTCAGAAGAGTTTTAACCTATGGTATGCAGATACCAATAATAAACACATTCAAGAAAAAATTTACTACTTTTGAAATTCTCAATATTTGGAAAGTTGCCGAAATATTGATTGATAAATTTCTTCTTTAAGTTTTAGGAGTATAACTAGCTTGCCAAGGTGTTTTAACCCTAATTAAATTTAGATTTTTCGGCTCTCGGACTTGATTTTGCTGGCTAGTTCTCAAGGACCTCCGACCAAGCAGTTGTTTAGAGCCTATAACTCAATTCTCCCCTACTTGCCCCATAGAACTGAAAATTGCTTCAACAGTTGCTATGTACAATCCTCATGAATCTAGCTTCCTAGCAATTTATTTTCACCTGAAATTTTCACAAGTACTCGTATATTTGATATGTGTGAAGCGTTTCAAAAAAGTGCGAACGTCTATCAAAATACTCCCACGTGGGAGCAGATTATGTACGTACGTATGGCCGAAAAAACTGTATCAGGCGCAAAGCGAATATAGAAATTGAGTTTATTTAGCAAATGGTATCCGGTAAAATGCCACAGACTCACATGGTGTTCAGTTTGACTTCACATACTCCTGGATTTTATCACCACATACTCGTTAAACGCCACACATTCTCCCTCTGAAATATTCCCTTGAATATTTCAAAGTCTATACTCACAAGTGTGTTACACTTGAAACATTTTTCCGCTTTTGTCATATTTCTCTCTACTCAAGCACTTTCAACTTTTTTCAATAATTTCCTTTCCTTCAAAAAAATAAGCATGAACACGTCACGTTCAGGATGTTGATTTCATAGACTTTAGACCTTTCGACGAGTTGAATATTAAGAAAATTTTAAGAAAACGTGTAAAGATCAACTCCACCTGGAATGAGAGTTCCATAAGAAAATCAACAACAAAAACACGTTAAAGAGAGAGAGAAAAATTTGAAAAAAAGGATACGAACCGGAACCGAATTCTCGGAATTAAGGTATCCTCCAAGTGAATCAACCAAAAAAAATTGGATGCTGTAGCTCTGTTGTGGGTGAAACAAAACTGTTTGCGGATTATTCCAATTTACACGTGTAGAATTGAATCGATAAACAAATACTGTTATTCGAGTTCTACCTCTCGTCCTTTTTTTGTGCATTTCAGAGCAACTAGAATAAACGAGACAAGTACGTGGGACTAAGTGGTTTGAGCGAATTTTTTCGGTTGATTTATTTCAATGGAATTTCCGGTAACAAATATAGCTGGGATGCTTAGGTCAGGTGGAAAATTAAATCCAATAATTGGTCTTTGATAGTGGTTGATCTCTTGAAAATATACCTAGATTTGAATGAAACTGAACATGTATTTGGCTGTGCTATCTGAGGACAGTGCTGTGAAGGGCTCTTCTATGGCATTTACGATGGCATGCCATGAAATTTGATACTTTGATAACATTAGCTTTGTGTAATTGAAGATCCTTACAGTGAATTAAACATGGTTTTACTAGAAACTCTTAGGTTGCCGCAGTAGCTAGGGATTATGACCACTAAATTACGAAAGCAATAGCCCTGTATCATGTGAATTTTGAAACGTGAACTTAATAAATAAGGCAAGCGTGCCATGGACATTAAGTTAATTGGGTTATAGGTCAAATTGATAGTCTTGTGATTCAAATTTATTCAATTCTTGGAATGGGATGAATTGAATAAGGAATGGAGCCATAGCGGTAGTAAATATATGACTGGAATATGCAAAATCGGCACAGTGCCTTTGGGTGGTAATTCATTAAGCAGATTTACTTTAATGGTCCTACCATAATGCACGATGTTTTTTGCCAAACTGAGTTTGACATTTCTTTGTTTCAGTGTTTGACAAATTCAACCATGGAGAGGTCAACGGTGGTTCAAATCAAAATGCATTTCCTGCACTTCGTGATTTTTCTGGTCAGCATAATCGACCGAATGTGTCCACAATCGGGAGAATTGTGCGCAAATTTCAGCGAACTAGGTCTGTAAGAAATGTGAAATCACCTGTGCATGCTTGCTCAGTTCGCTCTGTGGAAAACATTGCTGTTGTTCGAGATAGTGTGGCAGAAGAGCCGTCAACCTCGACTCATCGTCGTGCCTAACAATTGAACATCTCACGAACAACACTGATGCGAATTTTGAAAAAAGATATGAATTTACTTGCTTATAAAGTTCAACTGACTCAAGAGCTGAAGCCTACTCACCATTTCAAACGTCGGCAATACGCCGAATAGCTGGTTGAACAGACAGAAGGCAATGTTGACTTTACAAAGAAAACCATTCTCAGCACTGAGCCACACTTTCACCTCCTTGGATTCATTAACAAGCAGAATCGCCGCGTTTGGGCAAATGAATACCACGAGTGATTGTTGAAAAGCCGATGCATCTTCAAAGAGAGACTGTTTGATGCGATTTATGGGCTGGCGGCGACATCGGACCATATTTCTTCGAAAATGAGGACGGCCAAGCAGTCACCGTGAATGGTGTGCGCTATTGCGAGATAATAACGGACTTATTGTGGCCAGAAATTAAGGTTATGAACCTGACGATATGTGGTTCCAACTGGATGGTGCCACTTGCCACACAGCCAACGAAACAATGGCTCTTCTGCGCAAAAAATTCAATGACCATGTTATCTCACGTTGTGGCGATGTTAATTGGCCGCCACGATCATGTTATTTGACACCGTTGGACTTCTCTCTACAGGGATATTTAAAAGAAAACGTGTGCGTTAATAAGCGAAGAACAATTCAAGAGCTGAAGGATGAGATAATTCAGCACATTAACGAGATTTAACCTCAATTATGTCTCAGAGTCATTGAAAATATGGAGCATAGGATAGAAGTACGCCACCGTAGCTATAGCGAGCATTTGGGTGATATGATGCTACACGCATAATTGTCGTAGATCCTTCTGTTATAATAAAAAATATTTACATAACTCTCTGAAAACTTGTTTTATTTACGATTTACATCGTGCGCTTTGGTTGGACCGCCCTTTAGTTGCGCTTTCACTGTACCGAACTCGTTACTTTCTCAAAATTGACTCAACAGACTAAGCATAGAACATAATGAATGAACTACTGTTTAATGTTATGTATGGGGCTCTCCAATAAGAGGTGTTATTTTGAATAGACCTTGTGATTTAACACCTTGCGACTTCTTCCTTTGTGGCCACCTGAACAAAAAGGTCCACGCCAACAGCCCAGAGTCAATTCAAGACCTTAAAGATGGAATTCGTGAGGCTATCGAGGACATAGGGCAGCCACTTTGCGATTTGGTTATAGAAAATTTCATGAAAATGATATGGTCCTGTAAGCGTCATTTTGGTGGTCATTTGCCTGAAGTTATTTTTTTCTATTAACGGCATATCTTCGTCTTTATAATGAAATAACACCTGATCATTTATATGAAAAAATGGCATTTTTCTTTTAATATCATAATAACACCTCTTGTTGGAAAGCACTGTAATTATACAAATATTCCGATCAGCAAGCAACAACTACCTTGCATTTAATGATTTCTCAATGAGAGATAAGATCAAACATCAATAAAAGAATGGCGTCTAGCCGAATCAGAGGAGGTCAGGGTAGCAGAATGAAGGAATAGACACTTTCTGGTTGCGAAATGCCAGATCAGGTTTTCCGGACAGTGCTGACAAATAGTGAAGGAAGCCGCAAAGAAACTCTTGCAAAAAATGTCAGAAAATAAAGTTCACACGGGCGCGCGACAAGAAAAAAGACCTGATGCAAAGGAGGAGAGAAAAAAGCCCGGACGAAGGCCTCGCCAGCAGGCACTGCTCGTAAAACCACAAGATGGCCAATCCTATACAGAATTACTGCGGGATATTAGCGTAAATGTTAAGCAAAAAGACAACAGCTCTGCCAATAAAGCAATACGACCAACGCGACCGGGCCACATACTGATCGAATTCGAAGCAGAAGTCGACAATTAAGAAGTATTTTGAAATGCAGTAAAGAAAGTCCTCAGCAAAAGTGCAACTGTGACCTCGCTCGAGCCGATGGCAGCGATCAAAATAAGAGACATTGATTGCGTCACAGGCTTGGCCGAGGGAGAGAGATCATTGAATGGGAGCTCCCTAGCGTGGGAAGGGTCAAAGCGAGACTGACACCAGAAAAGCATAGGAGACAATGCATCGCCATAACCAACTTGACTGAAAAGGACACCGAACAATTTCTGAATAAAGGAAAAGTAAGAACATGGTTGTCTGTTGGCAGGATATGGCATAGAGCAGCGCTTCTTCATTGTTTCAAATGCCTTGACTATGATCACACTGCACAAGTATGCAAAGGACCCGATAGGAGTTCCCTATGCTACAAATGCGGTGGAACGGGACGTAAAAAAAGAGTGTACGAAGGAGGCACACTGTATTCTTTGCAAGGATGCTGATCTAAAACCAGATCTTGGGAGTGTTTTCCAATCAGGGGAATGATAGGTTTTCGAAAAGTTCTAGCCAAGACAAAATCAGAGCTTCGATGACCCGTATCCTGCAACTAAACCTTCACTGCAGTTTAACCCCCCAAAACCGGCTTGAGCAGTTTTCAAGGAACATGAAAGCCGACTTTTCGCTGCTGAGTGCGCAACATCAAGGTAAAGATCTGCATCTTGGTATCCTGATGAAACTGGTACTGCCACCATATGGGTTTGAGATAGTAATTTTCAAGCCAAGTGATGTAAACGGGAGGATGGTTTCATGAGAGGGACCACCTTCTTTAGTGTGTACTTAATGCAGACTGAATCGATATCATCTTTCCAAGCCAAACTTAATGCTTTGGAAGGCGCTGTCTCAAATGTGCTCATTAGAGGAAACTTCAACGCAAAAGTAATGGAATGGAGCATGTTTCAAACAGATCTGTGGGGAAAAAGAATTCTATAAATGGTGATTAGGACGGGGCTTGCCGTGCTAAATATCGGAAGTACACCAACTTTTCACCATATTGACTGCAAAGGAACCACACCGAGCCCGACATTCGCCTCGGAGTCCTTAGTGTTAAGGATACATAATTGGATAGTAATAAAGAACTACTCAGCCTACTTATTACTTAAGATCCATTATGTTGTCTCCCAACGTCCATTCTCTCGACCTTCTACAATTGGGTGGAACATCAGAAGAATGGAAGTTGAGAGGCTCATTGATGTACTCATGGCAGGTGTGTCGCTGCAGGATGATTCGCAGGGGACAGAAGAACTGGCAGCTCAAGACGTTGTGAACTCAACTATGAGCACATCCACAACTGCTTGCGGAGCTTCTATACCCCGTCGAAAACTTCGGTTCGGCAAGGCTTTAGTGTACTGGTGATCGACTGAAACTACTGAAAAGCAAAGGGAGTGTCACAAGCTTCAGCGTGTGCAGCACAGTGACAGGCATGCAACTGGGTAGCAAAATATAAGTTGGCCAGGAAATGCCTTCGCAAATTGATTAACAAGTGCAAAGCTCAATGCTGACAAGATCTAGTGAGCAATATTAACAAGGATTCATGGGGTCTTGGCTACAAGCTACTTCTGTGGAAGCTTGGCACCCTACGGATGCCTTCTATACATGATGCGGAAAAGATGGACGAGATATTGCGGTCACTCTTCCCCATCCTTTCCGTTCATGTTGCCACAGTCAGAACTAGAAGAGGCAGTTCTTTCATTGAAAGCGAAGAAGACTCTTGGTCCACATGGTGTTTCAGCTGAGGTGTTGCTATTTGTCTATCATCCTTGTTCTGATTTGCTGTTCAGCACATTCAACGCTTGCCTACAGGAGAGGATTTTCCTGGTACCATTCAAGGTAGCAAGGCTCCTGCTGATCAGCAATGTTAAGGGAAATTCTGGATCACAATCCGCATACCGCCCATTATGCATTCTGAACACGGCTAGGAAAGTGCTGGTGCTGATGCGATTCGTGCTGCTGGTGACATATCTCCACGGCCATATGGCTTTAGAGTATGACGTTCCACCATCGGTATGATTACAGAGGTGGTGAGCGCAGTTCGAAAGGTAGAGATATGTAGCCGCACCAAGTGGTGGATCGTCCTGTTGGCGAATTCGACGTTAGGAACGCCTTCAACTCGGCTAGATGGGTGGATATCCTGGATACACTGGAAAAACCATTTTCAAGTTCTAGAATATCTGAAGCGGCTACTGAGGGACTACTTGAAGGACCTAAGCGCACTTTATGACACGACACAGTGCCAACGAAGGATGGAAGTTACATCGGGTGTTGCCCAGGGATCTGCCCTTGGTCCAGTCCTAAGAAATGTGTCCTAAGACGGGTTACTGAGACTTGAGATGCCAGATGAGTTGCACTTGATCGGCTATGCGGATGATGTTGCAGTTCCAGTGCAACTTACGCTAGGTATGCTAATGTATCGACTGAGAGACTGGATGATTAGTCGTGACTTCAGTCTAGCACTGGAGAAAACCAAAGTGGTAATCTTGACAAAAAAGAGAATCCCTACTGTAAGGATGATTAGTATTGGAGACAAACTAACGGAATTGAACCCAACAGTGAAGTACCTGGGGCTTCTGATCGACTCAAAGGTGAGTTTCTCTAAGCAAATTAGTGCAACAGCTGAGAATACTGCTTCAGGCATATCGGGTCTGAGTCGACTTATGGCCAACGAATGGGCACCCAGCCCATCAAGAAGACGCCTCTTGATGAATGCTGAAGGGTCAGTGCTACTGTACGAAGGAGAAAAATCAGCGACGTCCTCACTAATCTGGCATACTAAAAACGAGCACTGGAAAATTCATCTTCATATCTAATAATCTCTGATTTAGTGGTTAGAGTTATTGCAGGCGTGATACCTGTTACCCATCTTTCTAGAAAGCTACTGTACTACTTAACTGCATCGAAGCAAGGATATGAGGGAGATGATTGCCTGCGAGGAGAGACAGTACTCACTCAACGATTACCAGTAGTTTGGGGGACTGTGTCTCATCCCAAATGTGAGAGCTGTGGCTGAATTGAAGGCATGGTGAGACTGACTTTTTTCTGGCCCCATTCTTGAGTGGCATGGGTGTTTTCAGTCTTATCTGCACACGATAGATAAGTCACGGTCTCCTGATTGTCACATCTGCTTAGGAAAGGAAAACGATGCTTACCACACATTTTTTCCGTGCGAAAAATGGGACTGGCTGTG
The DNA here is from genome assembly GCA_963969285.1 of Odontomyia ornata. Taxonomy (NCBI): domain Eukaryota; kingdom Metazoa; phylum Arthropoda; class Insecta; order Diptera; family Stratiomyidae; genus Odontomyia; species Odontomyia ornata. The sequence continues at coordinate 115,152,804 of OZ017742.1, forward strand.
AGGGGATCCCTACAGGACAATGGAAGAGCTATTCGCGGATAGTATGGTCTTCACGATGCTTGGATTGGTATGCAAATGGAGCCACGTGCGCAATGCTTGGATCTGTATACGCGATGCTTGGATCTGTATGCACATTATGCTCGGGCAGTCCCAAAAGATAAAAGGGATTCACATCAGCTGGGGACGTCGGGGCTGGAGGATTGCTTGTTCGGTAACTCTTCTTCTCGTTACCCCTCCTACCAGTGGAGTGGTCTCCCAACTTAAAGGCAACTCATGGTGTAAGAAAATGAGGCCTGGCCCAAAGTAATATATCAATCGGTGCAAGGTTGATTCTCGGATTAACAGGGGATGTGTTTAGTGGGTGGTCCAGTCGTTTGCAAGCATAGCAGTGCCACATGCAGTGACTGAATGGCATTGACCTCACACCTACGAGGAAAAAAAGTACTATGATATTAAAAAACTCCGCCGTAGACAGACCTAAGCCCGTTTGAGAGCCCTTGTTTCCCCAACCCATAGCTTCCTTGATTCCTCATCTCAAACTCCTCAATTGAATGGTAGTAAATGCCCTTGGGGTCGCACATTGGGTTTTCTGGTCCCCCCCCCCCCCCTAATGGGACATTAACTACCGACAAGTTCTTGTTACTGTAAATACATCTAAAGCGCTGCAACTAAATCCTACTTACATCTCCTCTGTGGGGACTTAAGACGGTGAAGGCGAATCTTTTGCGTCTGATAACGGAATAAACGTAAAAACTATGCCAAACAAATGGAGGTTGGGCGACAAGCAACTCCCCGTGCCGGGAAAGCCTTAAAATGTTTCGAAACCTACAGAAGGGCCTCAGAATGGGTTCAACTCACGACAACGACATCGCAAACGAGAAGGAGACTAAGAAATTGGATCCTGAAATTCTAAATCACTCAATTACTCCGGCACTGTTAAGGACCTCTAACAACAGGCCGGTCAATTGGGATTAGAAACACTGGCAATCCAGAAAACGAACTGGGCCGGAAACGATATTCAAGACACGAGATTGCATACAATATTCAAAAGTGGGAAGCCTTCTAGAAAACGAGAATTTGGAGTGGCCCTCTTTGTGGATAGACACTTTAAATCACACATTATTGATTTCAAGTATCAAAGCGAAATTCTTTAAAATTTGACTGGTTAAGGTTCACGCCCCGACCAAAGAAAAGGACGACAAAATGAAGGAATTGTTCTACAATCACCTGGAAAGACTAGTCGACTCATTGCCTTAGAACGACATAAAAATAATTCGTGGAGATTTCAACGCTAAGGTTTGCAATGAGCTTTCTCATCTGGGAACGACTGACAGATATAGCCTCCACGTTAAAACAAATGACAACGGCCAGCACCTGATTGACTTTAAACGTAGCAGAATTCTAGTCATACGTTCGACTTGCTTACCACATCGATGCACTCATGAAATGACCTGGGTATCACCGGATAGCAACGCACAAAACCAGTTAAACCATGTTTTGATCCAATGACGTTGGGTCTCGAGCATTCCTGACGTCGGTACAAACCGAGGAGCCAATTGTAACTTAGAAAATCATAAGATCAAATTAACATATTCAGCGAAGACCAGCCCGCTACAAAATTTGACATCAAAAGGCTTCAAACGGCTCCGTGGCCGAAAATTTCACAGAATCCCTCGACAACCAGCTGGCTCCCATTTTTTCAGCCACATCGCTCAAAACTAGCAACGAGCTCTGGATGGAAGTGAAAGCGGCTATCAGGACCGTGGTAGAATAAATGATCTGACATCAAGCCCGGCGCACCAGAAATAAATGATTAAATGATGAGTGCAAGAATGCGTTAGATAAAAAGAAACAGACGTATAAATATAACATAGGTAGGAAAACTAGGACGAAGAGAGAACAATATGAAAATTTAAGAAAATAAAATACTATGATGATCAATTGAGGATTATAGATATAAGTTTAGCGACAAACAACACAAGACAAGCATACAAAGTAGCGAGAAGCCTAAAACGTGTTTATCAGCCCGAAACCACGCTCTGTCGTGATGATATCGGCAATATCATCGCAGATGAAACTAAGATTAAGGAAAGATGGGCATCATGTTTCAAGAACCTCTTTAATCCTCCGCACAACTCCAGACCACGGGGCCTATAGGTGTCGACATAGAGCATTAAGTGGCACTACGAACTCTGGGTGAAGTTTGTTCCATCAACAAAGCCCAAAAGAATAATAAAGCGCCGGCCATCGATGCGATTCCTGTAGAGCTCATCAAGTGCGATGGCAGCAATGTTCACAAAGCTATTCACAAAGTTATCCAGTACATTTTCCAACAAGAATATATGCCGGAAGAGTGGAGCGAATCAATTATATTCCCCATCCTCAAAAAAGGTGACAAGCTACAGTGCGAAAATTATGGAGGCATATCACTACTTTGTACGGCGTACAAAATATTTTCATTAATCTTAGAAAATAAAATCGGATCATACGCCAACAGTATTATCGGGGAGTATCAACGTGGTTTTAGAGCAGGTAGATCGACGATAGGCCAATTGTAGTCAAGCAAGAACTTGAAAAATGTTGGGAGTTCAACATAGACGCACACCAAATTTTCGTTGACTTTAAGCGAGCATTCGACAGTATTGATTGTAATGTACTGTACCAAATAATGGTTTGCTTAAGCATCCCAGCCAAATGGCAATGACGTCAACCGCCTGCCAAATCCGCGTCAATAACCAATAACCGATGCCTTTGACACAAATATTGGACTAACACAGGAATATGAGCTGGCCCCATTGCTATTCAATTTTGCTCTGGAGTATGACGTAAGGAAGCTAGCTGCTGATACACGAGGTACATTACCATACAAGTCCAGCCAAGCAGTAGCCTATGCATACGACATCAACATTTTGTCATGGTCATAAACAACTGCCAAAGAACTCTACAAATCAATGAAAATAAAACAAAGCTCATGACACAGTCAAGAAAAAATACCTCAAGTACACAAAATATCACACCTGGCAAATACAGTATCAAAAACCTTGGCGAATTTGTGTATTTAGGTATCGAAATAACGAAGACGGGTAATGAAAGAGACGAAATACGCCAAAGAATACAGCTTGCAAATAAAATAGTGTTTTTATTTTCAGTTTTGACGATCTTGAAGACCAGCTGCATGCACAAGAAAATAGAGCTCTAAGTGTACAAATCTGTGATAATGCCTGTGTTATGCTATGGGTGCGAACCATGGACTTTAGACTAAACATCCGCAAATATATTGGACGCCTTTGAGCGACAGGTCCTGAGGCGAATAATCGGACCAAAACTAGACGGAGACCAATGGCGAATTCGATACAACCATGAGCTATATAAAATTTTTGATGAACCGGACGTTTGAACGATTGTAAGACTGCGGAAGCTACACTGTGCTGGACACATGAATTGTATGGATGAGCAACGGATACCCAAAAAGGTATTAGTTGGAAGACCTGAAGGCCGGAGACTAGTAGGGAAACCGAGGAAATGCTGGTCTGACTCGGTGAATGAAGACAGTTCATCGCTGCTTGGATTTCAAAATTGGAAGATACGACCAATGGACCGAGACAATTGGAGGCGCTACTTGCGGGAAGCGAAGGCCCGAGAGGGCCTGTAGTGCTGCGAAGAAGAAGAAGAAGATAGGGTTCGTATTGATTATGCTGGCCCAGCCAGGGCTTTTGTTTTATGTTGATTGTAGATGACTTTTCTAAACACGTTAACGTTTTTAAGATAAAAAAAATATCGTCATGTTTCACTATTAATAAGCTACGTGATATATTTTGGCAATTAGTCATTGATTAGCGACAAAAGTAAGCTATTTGCTTTCCAGGTTTTTAAGGATTTTTTAGATATGAATTTAATCGCCCATGATTTTACTGCTCCTAGACAGCCCGCTATTAGTTACCAAGCCGAAAGCTGTAAAAACTAAAAAGAAAATATTTGTAGGCAACATTACAGACCAACTCCTCTAATTTTGACGTGATTTGGACTAGATTTCTATTTGATTAACGTGCAGTGAATCATTTTGTAACTGGAAAATTAATATTGAATAGAGAACTAAGATCTTACTTTAGTCTGCTGAAGGCCCTGCTCATAAAACAAAATATTAAAACATCTCAGGGAATGGCTATAAAAAACTTCCTAGCGAATAGGGATTCAAATTGTTCAATGAATCAGTAAGTTTATGTAAGAAACTATAGTAATCCCAATTAGTCCAGTAAATCGCCAGCCATAATATAACAAAGCAATTCGCCCGAGAAATTATACTTGCTTATTAAATCACAACAAATGAGGCGTTGAAAGACATCTTTATTGAATTTGCCCTGCCAGTCAGAATGAGATGCCACTTGATGAATTAAATAATGATTTGAAACCTGCATCTTTCGGTAGTTGAAGACTTTCCGGTGGGACAAAAGTGGAAGAGATTTGCTGTAATCTGCGACTTATTTTTTCAGCTTCCGGTCTGGTTACGCGGTGCCTAAACTTGTGCTTCTGCCATTTTTAACAGTCCATTCAATAAGTCCGTAAGATGACACATAGATAGCGTTACTAGAATTTTTTTGCATATGATTTTTATTAGAATTAATCTTCAAACCATACGTGTATACAATTGACAGCAATCGGACTATTGGTTGGTGAGTTATAGTATTTTGTGCGAAGCAACTTTTGTAATTGAAAAAAATGGAAAAAGAGAAATTTCAAGTTTTGATAAAGCATTGCTTTTTGATGAAAAAAATACAGTGGCTTGATAAACATTATCCGAACTCTGCTCTATCAAGGCAAATGGTAGAAATATGGATTGCTGAATTTAAACGTGGTCGTACCAGCTCAAATGATGCAGAGCGCTGTGGACGCCCAAATGAGGCTTTTATTCCAGAAAACATAAAAAAAAATCATAAATTGGCTATGAATGATCGCTAATCAAAGCTGCACGAGCTAGCTGGTATTGGTAAGAAATCAAATGGTACAACATTTGGGTATGCGAAAGCTCTGTGCAAAGTAGGTGCCGTGTGAGTTCACAGTCGACCAAAAACAAACATGCATTGATGCTTCAGAGGCGCTGTCAAACCGAAATACAATTGAATTCTTTCATCGGTATGTGACAATGAATGAAACATGGCTTCACTATTATACACCAGAAGCTAACAGACTCTCAGCTAAGTGAACAATAGTCGACGAACCAAATCGAAAGCGAGCAAAGACGCAATAGTCGGCCAGTAACGTGATGGCGTCTGTAACATATTTTGGGATGCGAACGGAATAATATTCATCAACTATCTTCAAAAAGGAACCACCATCAACAGTGACTATTATTGTGCACTTTTGGACCGACTGAAGGCTAAAATTGTAAAGAAATGGCCGCAATTGAAACAGAAAAAAGTGTTGTTTCACCAAGACAAAGTACCGTGTCACAAACCGATGTAACCGATGGTAATATTGAATGAATTGGGCTTCAAATTGTTTACTCACCCATCGTATTCTCCAGATTCAGCCCCCAGCGAATTTTTCCTGTTTTCAGATTTCAAGAGAATGCTTGCAAGAAAGAAATTTAAGTGTTATTTTGATGAGAAAGAGAAATCGTACGATAAAAGTAGTATCGAAAAGTTGGAAAATCGCTATACTCGTAGTATCGCTCTCGAAGGCAACCATTTTGAGTAATGAAATCGAGTTTCGTCAAAATATTGTTCTTTTCTTACTTATCCTACGGACTTATTGAATGGCCTATTATGTATTTTAGGATATTATGTATTTTAGGATATTTTGGGTATTGTGTCAAGACCCATGACCGAAATTCTTCTCCGATCTAGCTGGCTGATAAGCAACCACTCTGGAGTAGAATGCAACCATATGAATATGTAGGCGTTAATAGCTACTGCCCGTTAAGACACCTCAAGACTTCACATTTTTAACTGACAAAAGGTTGGTTTCGATTTTCCTTCGGGAAATTGTGGACAAAACGAAGATAGACCAATTACTAATATTAGCATACAAGTATACAGTATAAGATTAAATCAAGAAATATACTCGTACATTGTTCACTGTTGGCATAATCGATTTATTATTTAACTTAGCGATAGTGTTATTGCAACAATATTTTGGAAGATAGATAGTAATGAAGTGTAATAAAATTATGGATTGCTGAGGAACCCAAATCCTTCTTTTTGGTAGTATAGATTTTTAGGAAGAAGAGAAGTGGAAAATCTACGACTGATAAGTTCCTTGCCTTTGGAGTTGGGTTCACGGTACCCGAGATTGGAAAGGTTGCATTTGTATTAGCGTAAATTATTTCAATTTGGACTAGAGAAGGTTAAGTTTTGGGACCGCATTGGCAAACAGAGTGGGAATGCGTGAGTTGGGTTTTTGCTTTTGTTTGTGGGATATTTGAAATGGACTTGTGAACTGGCAAAGTAACGTAGACTTTTCATTGAGATTTTAGAGGGAATTTGACGGTTGCTGAATAGTTTAACCGAGCACAGTCTATTCACAGTAAGACCCATCAACGTTTTCTTCTTTGAACCAACCAGTAGCCACCACGGGATAGACTATTTAAGTGCCCGAACCTGTTGAATTTTAGGGTACAAATCGTTGGCATAGCTCAAGACTTCATGTCTTTGAATCGTTGAGAGAATGATACATATTTCCTTCGGGAAGTGATCGAAATGGATAGGAAACAAAATTAAAATTTATTGCGAAAAAGAACTACCTTTGATGATAAGTATATCTTAAAAATACTAGTTCTGTGATACTCTGGAGCATGTACACCTCATCTACCATTAAAATAAAAGCCTTGCGTCTAACAAGTTGGACAAACTCAAACTAAAAGCTTCCTTTATAAATAGTAAAGGATTACTTCAGTTGATTATATTCATTTCTTCGCCATGAATGAATTGTGTTAGGCGCAATCATTTCAGAGATTAAACTCAGAATATCTTAACATAAACTCTTTGAGAAAAATATACAAGGAATTATATGCTATTAATAGACGGTCGAAATGGTATTCAAAAGCACTGTACACAGCGGTATATTTTCAAGAAAATTATTTTTTCTTAGAGTTGTATTGAAAAAATTATTTTCAATTGAGGCTAATGAAGTTAGCCTTAGCAAGAAGTAAGATCATATGATTCCCAAATGCAAAAGAAAAAGCAAAATTATGAATACAATATTCAAGCTATTTATGAATTTTGGTCAGGAATCACTTAAGGTAAATATTTTGCCCTGGTTTGGTTATGAAACGCTTCTAGTAGCTTTGTTATGTAGACGACTTCACATATGATTAATTTTCTAACCCAATAAAATTTCAAAGAACCCTCAATTTCAGAAGATGTTTTCAACGAGGTTGCTCAAATTTTTGTATCGCATGTTCCATTTTAATCTCATTTCTACGCCTACTCCATTTATTTTTCCATTTTATACCTTTTTAAAAAGTATCTCTAATTAAATAATTTCATCAGACTGTTTTCCAAGCATTTCTTGAATGCCTAGCAAATGTTCCCCATAGAAGGAAGATTCCAGCTACCGTTCATTAACCTGGCTAAAAGCAGACCTGAGATGCGTAGGTATAATCTACTAATTTAGTACTTAATGCATAGTCCTCTTTTCATCTTGTCCTACTTTTCCTATTATATTTTGCCCCCCATTGAATTTAGTTATTCTGTTCACGAATTTGCTCGCGTAAAAGAGGAAACAGTTTAATGGTCTTCTATATGATAAGAATTTCCAGTTCATTTTCTTTGTCATTCTTGTCGAAGCACGGGTATACCTGATTGCTCCATTGAAAGAAATTAGACCCTAACAGCTTACTCTTCCCAATGTAGAATCGCTTCTCGTGAGAAGAAGGAAAATGATAAGCAATTCTATTTTAACTTTTCCTTAATCGATATTTCCACCATTTATTGGCCAATGTCCTTGGCATGTGTGTTATGCAGGTTATCTTTTTCAGTCGGGACGATTATGTCGGTAGGCTGATAAAACAGATAAAAGTATTTTCTCAAAAATTTATATAGAAAAATGTTTCCTTTTCTGAAAAAATTTCAAGTGCTTAAGAGTACGTCGTTTGAAATGAAGAACCGTTTTATGGAAATTAAGATTGTTTCTCTGTACATCTACACAGCGTCCTTGGCTGCAAAAGACTAAAAGAAGAATTTCCCGTCAAATAAAAGAATCTGGAGGACAAATAAAAAAGAATTCTTGTAGCAAGGAAAAAATACAAAATGACAAAGAAGTCTGACCAAACTCAACAAGCATTGCTCTCTCAATTTTGTCCCGTTCAAGTGTTTTACCGGCAATCGTATTTGCATGCAAAGAGCCACTCAACAATTCCAGTAAGAAGTCTTTCGTCCAATTCCTCTTTTTCATTTTGCCACAAAATATTTCTTTATCTCAGCCGTGATATCCTGTTCAACTTCACAACAATGTTTATTCGCTTCTTATTGTATCTGCCGCCCGCTTTTGTCCTTTGCTTGGCACTATCAATGTGGTACGATTCCTTTCTGCTTCCCTACTTAAAATCACTTACATTCCTGCTGTTCCTGGGTTGCATCTAGATCCAACGGATGAATTGTGAAAGCTGTTGGTGGTGGGTAAGTGGTAACTTGATGTAATTGCATACACAATGGCGGTGTTTATCAAGAGTGTTTATTTTACTATTAAAGTTTCCCAAATTTCATTCAATTAAAAATTCAAAAAAAAAAGATAACTCTCCATTCCTGCTTTCAGATTTTATTCATCCTCTATACCAACAAAAATTACATTATCATCTTTAATGAATGCTGCAGTTAAATTACCAATCACACCTCATTTAAAACGTAAAAAAACGTCAACGAATCATACGAGATGGGAAAATCAAATTGTTGGTTAAAATTAATTGAAAATTACTTTCAAGGGTTCGGGGATGATTTTCGATGTTAATGAAATGAAGTGAAATCAACTCATGTATATTCTTTGTGCTGAGTTTTTTTGTTGAATATGTTTCTCTTCACCTCTTATGCAAAATATTTTGATTAATTTGAAATTCGAAATAAGTGTAAAGTTATTTAATGTGGTTTCGGTTGATGATTTAAAACACAAGCATTAAAAACCAAGAGACATTTTGCAAGTGGAAACAGATATAAGGGGGTTTTGGGTTAAAAAATTAATGAAAATAATTCCAGCAAATATGTTAAGTATCAGTTTTTTACTCATAAGCGCTCTGGATATATTTTCTGAGCAAATATGCTGCCACGTATGTTCCATATAAACATAAGCAAGCTGAGCAGTTTTACGAATTCCGGCGTACCAGTTTTCTTAAATTTGCTACTTCAAATTGCCGCCGTAGCATCTCCACCTTCCTTTGGACACATATACCCTTTTCCTCGGTATATTTATTTATTTTTAATAACATTTAACAATTTCCCTATAATTTTTAATTCCCATCATCTCAATCCTACCCGTTTCCCTTATTTCCAAGTACAAAAAAAAAAAATAGTCATATAATAATAATTTTAATTGTCCCACTAACAACACTCCATTCATTAATTCCCATTAACAAAATTTCATTCGATACCTCTTCCCTAACAAAACCCTAACTCCTTCCTTGATACTAACTAATTTTATTTATTAGCTCCTAAAAACTTGTATTTTTCATACTAACATAAATTCTTTCACGCACAGTTGAAGTTGCTAATACAATGAATGGGAAATCAACAGAAGGTGGCTTCGTGAGTAGCGTCGTGGATTCTCAACCGGGGGTCCACTGGGACCCTGGGTTCAAGTTCCTCAAGCGCAGGAAAACACTTTTTTTTTGGAATATCGGCAAAAGCAATTGTTTTCGTATATACGAGTATATGATGATTTGCATCTAATCAAACGCTATCATGGTTATGCAAATCGCCATATATGCAAAATGGAAATTGTTGCGGTTGTCAATATCCAAAAAAGATGTGCGGGTAGCGGAATCGAAGTGTGACGAACTTCGATTACGGTACCATGATGCGGCAGCCATAATTTCAAATGAAAAGGATTGATTTCCTGGGTGTGAAATGCTGAATTCGGGAAAGGCAGTCTATTTTGGACTTTTGAAAGATAAGAAGATTGCTTTCGGCGATTTTTGCGTTTTTGCTGATTAATGGTTGGTCGAGTAGTCTTGAAGGGAAGAGTAAGTTCTTTGGAAGTGTCGGAAAAAAGTGTTGAGAAGAATTCGGGAAAAAAAGTCTTGACCTTGTGAAGGAAGATTGAGTGACAGCAAGACGAAAGTGGAACAGTGGGATCCCGTAGTGGATCTTGATTGGGAATTTGGTGATAAGAATTTTTAATTTGGGTTTCGGGGATAAAGTTTTAGTAGAGGAAATTTCGAAGTGGACGATTTTAATTTGAAATCGGGATGTACAATTACAAATCGAAGTGTGTCGTGAAGCGGTTTCGGCGTCGATAATAAACAAATAAGCGAAACCTGTTAGTGAAAAAAATGAATTGAATTGAATACCAAGACGTATATGATAGTTTAAAGTGAATAGGGGCCAATGTACAGTGCCTGAGAATAAAAGTGGAGTACATTAAAAGTTCGGTTTAATAGCCTAATATTTAGTCAAGCCAGTGTCGGAGCTCCAAAATGTGAAAAAAAACAAAGAAGATTAGTGGCAGTTTGTGTATCCATTTACCGGAAGTTGAAATTAATTAGAGCCCCCCCTCTCAGTGGCAGAACGTTCGGCAGCATTAAAAGGGTGAGTTGATTCTTTATTCTTTTTGTTCCTTTCGATTTGATTTTATTTGAAGTTAATTTTTTTTGTATGCGATTTTATTTTTTCGCTTAAGTTATTTGAGTACACAGATTTGGATAGATTTTAAGTAGAAAAGGGGGTCAATTTATTCATTGAATTTCATTGATTCATTTACTAATTTTTTCTCTTTACTAATTTTTTCTCGTACCTTTTAATTTGAATTGGTGGAATTTGGCGTTTAAGCTGAATGGAGTAATGAAAATGTTTTGATTAATAATAATTTTTCATATCTCAGAATGACCTCCCCCTTTCCAATCGTTTTCCTTCCGTGTTAGTGTTTATATATAGGGTGGCTCAGCGTGAGAAGAGTGTTTCCCGGAAGACCCGCGGCACGACTGAGCGCTAGCCAGCCTCAGCACGCCACCCCGGGTTAAGCACCCCTCTACTAGAAATTGATGTCTACAACTGTGGTGACTTCCGCGGTTGCAACAGCGGCCAGACGTGCAAGTTTAAGATTTGAGCAGGGCAAATGAAATACATTTGGTGAGTTTCACAATTCAACAAAGAAGAAGGAATATTTCGTTGACAGATTCAAAAAATGATTATTCATAATTCAAAATATGATTGCTCACAACAACATCTTCTTTAAGCTATTATTTTAATTAATTCCAAAAATTAAACTCTCGAAAAATTCTAAATTTAAATAAATCAGTATTTTTTACCCCACAGACCGGCCGACAGAAATATTCTAGGAGAATAGCATTTTCTAGGGAGTGCCGCGCTCCATGTACCCGATTGTATAGAGGTTACCGTAAGTTTCCTCCTTGGATCACAAGTAACCAACCTGACTGAATCTGGACTACGCTGTGGACAACGAAATGCTTGATGCTTTTGGCTGGTGGACATTAAGTTTAGATCTAGTTGCTTTGCAGGGTAGTGCCGAGGTGACATGGCTCTAATCCAAAAACCATAGCGTCTCTGTCCTAGTAAAACTTTAGCAGGCCTCGTAGTATATTCGCAGTGCGCACAATTGAGTTGGTGGTGTAGGTTCGATTGAGATGGACTCCCAATTAGCGCTGGTCTGGCTCTCAGCACTTGTCCCCATAAGGGCTTGTGCCAACTATCAATTGGTCTCCCTGCTCTGCAGGGATGACAATATGATCACACACACGAATAGAGAAAGGGGAATGAGGGAAGTACAATCAAACTGGAGTATTCTCAACTAAAAAATGTTTCAGCCGCTACGTTAACAGCACATTGAGAATGGTACCAGTGCGACAAATCTAATGATAGCAAGACAGACGAAAAACAGAACAGCGGACAAGCTTGCCCAAACAGAAACTCCTGTGGCGTTCAGGCGTAGCAGAAAAGCGATGCGGACACAAAAGCGTCCTTAAAAAGAAGAGCGGGAAGTTCTCCAGGATTGCGTGATATTCGCTTGATAGAAAAAAATACAAAGAACACCAATTATTGGATAATTACTGCTGATAACGCTACCGATGCAAATATTTTGAGCCTCGAAATAAAATAACAAACCATCTTGAGGTCCACAAAGTGTTTATGGCAGAAAAAAAAGGAAGTGACCAGACAAACGAAGCACCATTGTGCAATTTCACCGCCGCCATCAAAAATGTGGTTGAAGTATTGCGCTTGAAAATAGAAGCCGATAATCTCTTCTGGAAAAAGAGGTCAAAAAGTACAATCACCAGCGACACCAAGAAGGGAAGTTAACCCAAAAAGAGGGAAACATTCTGAAAAGAATAAAATGTGCATGTGACTCGACAAAAATCAACATAAAGGTAAAGAATGGGCTCTTTGAACTAGAAGAGCTTCTATATCGCAAAGGGCAATACCTGAGGAACAGCTCAAATTCTAAAGAGGAGCAAATGGCTAAAAAGGTACTGGCAACTAAGCGTAAAGGGTACTCGCAAACAGCTCATCCATCAAGCATTAATGAAAGAATGCCGTCTAAGAAATCTAAGAAGATCGGGATGAAAAAAGGAAGGAAGAGGTACTTAATGGGCGTGAAACGCTCGGGCAGGGGTTCGAAAATGCGTAAGAAAGGCTGTGTTCAGATATGAAAGCTGATAACCTCTCCCAAAAAAGGTGGTTACAAAGTACAATAGCTTTTCAGCGACACCAAGAAGAAATGTTAACTCCAAAAACGTGAGACATATCAAAACGAATCAAATTGGTATGCGACTCCCCAAAAATCACCGTAAGGGTAAAGAATGGGCTCTTTGAAAAAGAGAAGCTTCTACACTGCATAGAACATCACTGAAGGAGCCGCTTAAAGGCCGGAGAAGACCAGAAGGCCAGAGAAGAGCAGAAGACTAAAGACGTACTGAGGACAGGCTTAAAGGGCATGGGCAAATCCACCAAACTCATCCATCAAATATAAATAAAAGAATGATATCTAATTAATTGTTTGAATCCTCGGTGTTTCACCAGTCTCGTATCGTTTCCATTGATTTTCGCCGTATCAAGTTCGAATTTACGCTCCTGACCATACCGTTCCTTAGTTAGAGGCGTAGTTAACATCGTGTGTATCCAGCTATTGTAGGTTGTGATTTCAATTGCGTGAGAGTGGTACGATCTCGCTGGTATTGTTCTTCGTGTATTGATTGATTTTCGATAATTGTCAAATTCTACGCCGTTCATCTCCCTGATGATTCTCAGGTCCAAAAAAGCTATTTGATTCTCCTTTTTCTCTACCATAGTCAATGAAATATTTTGGTGGACTTCGTTGATCTTATTGAATATGCTGTCTAGTTCATTCTTCTTCAGGATTGCAAACACGTCATCAATATACCGGATCCATACTCTTGGAAGCAAATCTTCCTCCGTAATCCTCTGCTCTACCCAGCTCATGAAAATCGCGCTAGTGAGGGGGGAAAGTGGGTTACCCATTCCAACTCTCGTTTTTTGCTTATAAAAGCTTCCCTGAAAGTAAAATAAGTTTCTGACATACACAAAAGGGCGAGTTTATGAAGTGTTTTAAGGGTTTTGTACAAAAATACAAAACCCTATTGCAATCATGACCTGTGTCCGCCTGTCCGTCCGTCCGTCTGTATGTCACAGCACTTTTTCCCCGAAAATATAGACGCTACAGCCATGAAACTTTGTGGAAAGTTCAGAAGTGGTGACTTCTTGAAAGTTCAAGGGTGGAAAAATTTGTCAAAGGGGTTTAAGGGGGGTCTCCACATATCGGGAGGTGACCCCTCAAAACACATTTTTCACCATTCGTAGTCGAGTAGGGTGTCATTGGAAAGGTCTCAATGAGATCTTTTCTTATGAGTACCAAGGGGGGTAGGGGAAGAGGAAATGTACAAACTTTTCGCGTACCCCCCTCGCGATTGGACACCTTCCATCTGAAAAATCTGAAAAAAATCATGAATGAAGGTCTTCATGAGTACAACAACAACAAATACGTGAGAAGTCAAAATTCACTCAAATTTGTTAGCAATAGTATGATTTATCGATTTTATATTTTCTTGAATAAAATCTAAACATTACCCCTAAATTCAATCAAATTTAGCAAACAGATGACTATTCATAAGATTGTTCTTTTCTGAAAGTTTCATAAAGATCGAATAGTATTGAACGAAGTTATAGCGAATTCAATTTTCCTGTATTACTATGGAACAATGTGTCCTGTATTACTATGGAAACATATGGCTATGGAGCCATATGTGCTTTTCACCGACTTGGATACTGCAGCTTTGCTAGGATTTGCATGAAAATCTCAGGGATGATAGGTATCACGAGGATGAGTACATACAATTGAAACAAGTCGAAGAGGCAGGAGAGAGGTCTTAACAAAAAGGGTTTGTAACCATTCTAGGATTCGAAAAAATAGGCCATGAATCGATGATTTCAGTACAGAGAAGTGGCCCATGAAAAAATTTCATGAAATGTAGCCGATATGAGTATCAAAGGAAAGTTCTCTATGAGAGCTTTCGAAAACAGTTCTTCAACTGACAGTTTTTGCATCAGTGGGGGCACAGGGAGGGAAATACATGAAAAATGTGTTTCCTCGCTCGCGAATGGACACCCGTGATCTAAAAAATCTGAAAAAAATATCAAGCGAGATATTTATGGGTATAATTTTAACAAATACCTCAGAAGTCAAAATTCTTTCAGCTTGGTTAATTATAGTATAATCCTCGAACATGACGTGTTTCTTAATTTTATTCGTTACTGGTTACTGGATTTTGTAAGTCGAGTACAAAACCCTTCTGACATGAGCATAGGTCTGTCTACCCAACTTGTTTTTCTTTTGGATGCCGTCTGTGCTGTTTGATATCTTGACAACTGGCACGCTTGGAAACAGCGCTATCATATCGAAAGACACCGAAATTTCATTCCGACCAATGTGGTTGATATTTTTCAGCTTCTCAATCAATTCCCTCCCTTCCTTCTTTGAATGACTGCTCAAAGGACATCCCCCATTTTTCTCATTCCTCTACAAGCCACTTTGTGATTCAGCATGTCGGCACATTTATAGCGGTGATGATCCCTCGTATCTCATTCCCAGGCTAATGGATCCTCGACAGACATTTTGTCCAATGAAGCACTGGGTTCGTGACACGAAGAATGATCTTGTTGGGTATCACGTCCTTGTAGTCGGTGAGAGCTTTTTTCATTCTTCGAACAGAATCTGGTAGAGGATTGTGTCTTAGCTCGTAGTGCTAACCGTGGTTCAATTTCTCAAGCACTAATTCGTCTTATTTACCCTTTTCCATGATTACAACCTTATTATCTTTATCAGTTTTAAGATAAAATACCGGTTCTTCCTTAAGCTGCTTAACTAGCTGATGTTCATTTCTTTGCTGGTTTACTTTCTTTGCTTTGATGGTTCGATATTTTCGTCCCTTATCGCTTGCTTCTCTTCATGGCTCCTTCTAAGTCCATCACTTTATCTTTTTTCGGTAGGTTCTCATTGTGGTCAGTGAAACTTAAGCCGTTATTTAGTAGAACAAGCTGTTGCTAAGTGAACGATTCGTCAGTTATCATTGATATCTAGCCCAATTGAAGGAGATCGGAACAAAAAAGGACGACGCACGTGATGGGCGTTTAATGATCGGCCGGGGAGACAGTGCTGATAAAACGAGCAAAGAAAGCCACAAAGAACTACTTTTAAACATGCATGAAAATGAAAGTTCACGCCCAATTAGAAGAAAGATTTGATGCAAGACAGCGGGAAAAAGCTACACAGAAGATCCCATTAGCAAGCACTTCCGATAAAAGCCAAAGATGGTCAATCATGCACTGAAATTTCGCAGGATATCAGGGGGAATAGAAGGCACGAACACTGCTATTAAAGCAGTACAAACAACCTTGTCGGGCCACATATATTAATGGTTGAGTTCGGAGCCGGAGCTGACAATAAAGAAGCATTTTGTGATGCTGTAAGGAAAGTTATCGGCAAAAGAGCAATTGTAGCGTAATTGAAGTGATGGCATTGATCGAATTACAAGACATTGTCTGCGTCATAAAATTAGCCGAGGCAAAAAAGGCCATCAAAAGGGAATTTTCTAGCGAAGTCATAATCAAAGCGAGGCTAAAATGAGAAAATAATATGGGACAATGCATGGCCATCATTCACTTGACCAAATGGGTGCCGTACTATTTTTGAATTAGGGCAAAATAAGAATAGGGCGGGTTATCTGCGGGATACGGCGAAGAGCAACATTTCTTTAATGTTTCAAATGCCTTGCTTATGGTCATACCGCACAAGTATGCAAAGGATTCAATAGGAGTTTCCTATGCTACAAATATGAAGTGTACAAAGGAGGTACATTGTATCTTTTGCACGGTTGGTGGTCCAATACTGGATCTTGGGTATGTTTTTGGATTAAAAAAAAATTAAATCTTTGAGGTTAAGCCTACATTGCAGTTCAACTGTCCAAAACTTGCAGCTTGCGAGGGACATGAAGCCTGTATTTTGCTGCTAAGTGAGCAATACCATCATAAAACTTCTGCACCGTGAACTAGAAAAGCAATCCTATCATTAAAAACAAAGAAGACTCCAGGCCCAGATGGTATTCCAGCTGAGGTGTTGCAACTTATTTATCATTATTGTCCTAAATTGCTGCTCAGCACATTCAATGCTGACCTAAGGACGGTGTTTTCCTGTGCAACTGAAGGTGCAAGTCTCGTGCTGATCAGCAAAGGCAAGTGAAATTGTAGATTGCCGTGTCCATATTGCCCGTTATGCGCGCTAGACGCTTTTGGAAAGTCTAAGGAAGGCTCACGAACGTAATTTATGCTGTTGGGAACCTATTTTCTTGGTAGTACGTCTTTTAAGCAGGTCGTTCAACAACTGATGCAATTATAAAGGCAGTGAGTGTAATCCAAAGGCAGAGATATGTAGCCACACAAAATGATGGATCGTTTTGTTGATGGAACTTGGCGTAAGGAGCACTCCCAACTCCGCTAGGATGGTGCATATTCTGAACATGTTGGAAACCCCTTTCAAAGTTCCAAAATATCTCATGTGACTACTGTAGACTACCTGAAAAAAGATCCTTGCTTTTTGAAACAAAAAAAGGCAAAAAAAGATGGAAGTTAAACAAGTGCTACCCAGGGATCAATCCTTGATCCTGTGATATGTACCTTACAATGGGGTGCAGAGACTTGAGATGCCAGGAGAGTCACGCTTGATTGACTATACGGGCAATAATATGCCTCAGCGGATGAATGTACCATTGAACAAGCACAACTTAGGCTAAGTATCCTCATGTACAAAGTGAAAGGCTGGATGACTGCTCGTGCGTTTAGTCTAGCACTAGAGAAAACTGAAGTGGTCATATTGATAAAAAAGAGAATCTGTAGAATAAAATGATCAGTAATGGAGACAAACTAACGAAATTGAAGCCAGCAGTGAAGCACCCAAGACTACTGACCAATTTGAAGATGAGTTTCTCTGAGCAAATCAGGGCGACGGTTGAGAGAGCTGCTTTTGGCGTTTTGATTCTAAGTTGACTTATGGTCAACGTCGGGTTACCCAGATTATCAAGAAAACTACTCTTGATGAGCGCTATTGGGTCAGTCCTACTGTGTGGAGCAGAAATGTGGTACGAGAAACTCATAAGCTGGTGTACCAGCAGCACTTGGTACAGTACACAGGAGAAACACACTGAGGATTGCATCTTAATATCCGACAGTCTCTGATACGGTGAGGAGAGTTATTGCAGGCATGATGCCTGCTGCCTTTCTTCCCAGACCGCACCACGCTATTTACGTGCATCGCAACAAGGACTCAAAACAATTGCTCACGAGTAGAGACAGCACTCACTAAATGATTGACAGCAGCCTTGGGTGAATTGCACGAAGAGAAATTGAACTGCGTGGCTAATACGAGATCTTAGACCGTAGATGAATCGGAGGAATGGTGAGACTGACTTCTATCTAACCCAGCTATTGAGTGGGCATGCATCTTACTTGCTCAAGTTTAGTAAGCTAGAGTCCCTCGACCAAGAGAGGAAAACGATACCTGCCATAAAATTGATTCATGTAGAAAATGCAACAGGCTACTATAAGACCGGGTAGTGTGGTCATCGTGTTATTGGGACCGGTTGACAAATGGAAATATGTTTCAAATAATGCTCAAGCAATACTACTATATGAGCAAACAAGTCCCGGGATCTATCAATCGGTCGCAAAACTGGAAAGTGTACGTGATTTATCTCGAGAGGCTCATTCATTGCTAGTTTGTATTAGTATATAAATTTCATGATATTTTGCCTATTCATTTGTGAGACACAGTCGTTAAAGTAATGCTGCTTTTGCTTTCGCGAAAAAACAGGAATATTGATCAAACCATGTTTTTTTTGTTGGGGAAACTTCTGAACAATCCTTAAGATGGATAAATAAATACGAGTACTAACCAACATCTGTTCCTTTGAAGACAACAGTTTATTAGTGGTTTAGTGAACTTGGAATGAATTATACAGGCATCGAAGATGCAACTCACTCTGAAAGGTCAAAAGGGGCTAAAAATGCGGTTATCGTAAAACAAGTGTATCAAATCGTTTTGAAGCCAAAAAGAATTGGCAGAAAAAATTATGCATGACATTTTGAAAATGAAAAAGCTGTAAGCATGATGGGTGCCCGGTTCCCTGACCGTCGACGAAAAGCAGGACGCATTGATGATTCAATGGCTGCAGTGTAGTTGAGCAGATTTGTTCAACGGTTTGTGACAATGAATGCAACAAAGGTCCAGTGCCAGCAAAATCTGATCAGAACGTAGTGTAGACTCATAAGTAATTTCAAACTAACCATCGCCTTAAATCTCTACAAAACTCTCATCAGACGGAAACTTGAATATGGCATTACTACCTTTACAAATGCTCCCAACTACTTCTTTCACCATATTGATTTTATAAAAGCTAAAGTCTTCAAGTTATGTCTAGCACTCTCATGCATTACTGCTTATGTATGTACTTGCTCCCGAAATAGCAGGAGAGCTTATGATCAAAAACCGCGCTAAACTTAATTTCCTAAATTTCCCAGCACAGTATTGTAAGTTTCAAACCTATCTGCTTTAATAAAATAGATCCTAAAGTTGGCAACTCTGTCTATAATACTCATATAACCCAAACGCGGGATGAATTAAGGACAAATTCAATACTCACGTAAATGACTGGCTTGGTGACTCACATTTGGTCTACGTTCGTGGCGGACGAAGCAATTGAGCAGTAAAGATGTAAGTTTAGCGAGCTATAGCACAAGACAAGCATAAAAAGTAGTGAAAAGACTGAAACGTGGTTATCAGCCCAAAACCACGCTCTGTCGTGATGACAGCGGCAACATTATCGCTGATGAAAGCAAGATTAGGGAAAGATGGGCATCATATTTCAAGAAGAATCCTTCGCACAGCTCCAGAACATTGGAGCCTATAGATGGCTGTGGAGAGCTTCCATTGGCCCCACCAACTCTGGATGAACTTTGTTCCATCATCAAAGCCCAAAAGAATAATGAAGCCCCGGGCATTGATGAGATTTCAGTGGAGCTCATCAAATATGGTGGCAGTAGTGTTCATTTGGCGACAAGAACATATGCCGAAAGAGTGGAGCCAATCAATCATATTCGCTATACACCAAAAAGTGTGAAAAGCTACGGTGCAAAAATTATAGAGGCATATCACTACTTTGTACGGCGTACAAAATATTTTCTAAAATCTCAGAAAATAAAATCGGATCATACGCCAACGGTATTGTTGGAGAGTCTCAAGGTGGTTTTAGGGCAAATATATCAACAACAGACCAATTGTTCATAGTCAAGCAGGTGTTTGAAAAATATTGGGAGTTCAGCATAAACGTAAACCAAATTTTCGTTGACTTCAAGCAAACATACGACAGTATTGATCGTAACTTACTGTACAAAATAATGCTTGGTTTTGGCCTCCCAGCCAAATTAGTCCGTCTTACAAAAAGGACAATGACGTCGACAACCTCCCAAGTCCGCATCAATAACATTTGACACAATAGGACTTTTCGAGTTGGCTCTGGAGTACTTCATACGGAAGCTACTCGTCGATACACGACGTACATTACTATACAAGTCGAGCCAAGTAGTGGCCTATGCGGACAACATCAACAATCTGTCACGGTCATTAACAACTATCAAAGAACTCTTCCTGAAACTTGACAGCGAAGCAAAACTAGTAGGGCTACAAATCAACGAAAACAAAACAAAGCTCATGACGCAGTCAAGGAAAAATACCCCAAATACACAAAATATCAGACTTGGTGAATACAGCATCGAATATGTTAGCCAATTTGTGCATTTAGGCGCCAAAATAACGAAAACGGACAATGAAAAGACGAAATACGACGAAGAAAACAGCTCGTAAATAAAATATTTTATTCAGTATTGACGATCTTGAAGACCAGCTGCATACACAGGAGAACAAAGCTCCAAGTATATATATATATCTGTGATTAGACCTGTGTTATGCTATGGGTGTGAAACATGGACCCTAACCTAAGCATCCGCAAATATATTGAATGCCATTGGGCGACCGGTCCTGAGGCGAATAATCGGAGCGAAGCTAGACGGGCAACAATGGCGAATTCGATACAACCATGAGCTGTATGAAATTTTTGACAAACCGGAGGTCTCAAGGATTGTAAGAATACGGAAGCTGCAATGGGCTGGACACACGAATCGTATGGACAAACAACGCATGCCCAAGAAAGTATTCGTTGGGAGAACTGAAGGCTGGCGGCCAGTGGGGAAACCGACGAAATGCTGGTCTGACTCAGTCGACGAAGACAGTTCATCGCTGCTTGGATTTCGGAATCGGAAGACGCGGTCATTGGACGGAGATAGTTGGAGGCGCTGTTTGTGGGAAGCAAAGGCCCGAAAGGGGCTGTAGTGCTAAGCACAGCTCTATTAAATTTTTGCATAACAAAAATCATAAAAACTTTGTTAACAACATCTGCCAAGTGATTTGTAAAACTATAAACACAAATATCCATTTTCTCTTACCTCCTGGGCATAAAAAGATTGATAGAGTGGCAAAAGTTGATCATTTTGCTAAAGATGGTGTCAAAAGGGGCACCATTAGAGGTACACTACCTAAACAGGGTGTCATTATAGACACGGACGCTACAAGCCTGAAATGTGATTGGACAAATCGTGGCCATGAAAAGGACAGTGGCTCTCCAACTGCATACGGAAAAGAGCTCACTATTTAAATCAACCGATAGAATCCTTGCTAACAGGGGCTACAATGATCTATGAGAAAGATATGGTGGCAGTATTGTTCATCAAGTTATTTACAAAGTCATCCAGTACATTTGGCAACATGAACATATGCCGAAAGAGTGGAGCCAATCAATTATATTCACTATCCACAAAAAAGGTGAAAAGTTACAGTGCAAAAATTATAGAGGCATATCACTACTTTGTACGTCTAAAATCTTAGAAAATAAAATCGGATCATACGCCAACAGTATTATTGGGGAGTATCAAGGTGGTTTTAGGGCGGGTAGATCAGCAACATACCAATTGTTCACAGTCAATCAAGTGGGTAAACCGAGGTAACGCTGATCTGACTCGGTCGACGAAGAAAGTTCATTGCTGCCTGGATTTCGGAATTGGAAGACGCGGTCAATGGACTGAGACAGTTGGAGGCGCTGTTTGCAGGAAGCGAACGCCCGAGAGAGGCTGTAGTGCTAAGAAGAAGAGGATTTTACAAAGCTAAATGTGTTGATTCGGATGTGCGCGGGCTCTGCAATGAAGTGACGACCGAGACCACAAATATTTCCAATGAAATGCATTTAATGAAAAAAAGGTGCAATTTTGATTGTTTAGAAAATTTAATGAGCACAATACTATGGTAAATATCCAGGCCCAAAAAATCTAAACCTGATCTTCGAGTTTTGTGCCCCCATCAACGCCGTCCAAATTGAGATTTAAGTATGATTAAGTAAGATCTGAGTCTTTTCTAGTTACTCGTTCTTTTTCTTGCTCTTTTTTCTAGTTACTCTTTCTGTTTTTCTAGTTACTCGTTTTTAACAGCAAAAGCTTATCAGTCTCTTCAGCTCAGATTAACAAATTCTAACTTTGCAATTCTGACTAGCCCATCAGACCTAGTGTGCGTAGCAACGAATACTCTTAAATTTCATTTACCTGTCAATATTATCTCATATTTTATTTGTACCATCACCAATTTCTAGACAGCATTGAGAATCAGTCGATTTGTGCCGTAACTGCAACGTTTTAAGGTACTCTTTGCACCAACAATCCCATAAGTATTTGACTGATTGAAAAAGTAATTCCCACCTTTTGATTAACCCATGAGTGCTAGACATTTGTCGAATCGATGAACAGTCAAACAATTTTGACTGCATCTCTATGACCTGGCTGCGCACGCACTCTTTTCCAACAGTGCTTCTGCCATTTATTTGTTTAGTGGAGTTCAAGGTGAGAGCATCGCGACTAGTAGTCAAGCGAGGAAAGTGTAAAATTCACATCATCATTTTGACGAATGTCTAGTAACACACTTAATTTTTTGTTCGTCATTTAGACGAATGTCTAGTAATACTCATAGTTTTAAGGGATTGTAAAATCATTTTACAAAACCCTACTATAATCGTGTCCTGTGTGACCGTCTATCCGTCCGTCCGTTCATGTGTCACACCACTTTTTCTCGCTAACTACATAAGCTAGAAATATAAGATTTTGTATACGAGTATAGATGCAAAGTGACGCCTTCTTTAAAGTTTCACAACGAAAAGAAACTTATAAGGTCTTTAAGGGGTGTCTCCCGATATAGGGGAGTTTCCTCCGAAGTTTTCACCGTATGTAGGCAATATGGGTATCAAATGAAAGGTCTTAATGAGCACTTTTCAAAACCAACAAGTTTTGCATTGAGGGGTGCAGGGGAAGGGGAAAAGTACGAAAATGTTGTCCCCCCCTTCGTGATTGGACACTTTTAACCCGAAAAATCTGAAAAAAATCACAGAGTTGTAACTTTAGGAGTAAAAGGGCAACGAATACCTTAGAAGTCGGAATTCGATCAACTTTGTTAATAATACTACATTTTATAAATTTTACATTTTTGCCTATAAAATCAAGATGGAACCTTTAAATTCTCCAAAACCTACAAATTAATTTACAAGTAATTGTATGTGTTCCGAAAATTTCATAATGATTGAACAGTAAACAGCTAAGTTATATAAGTTGAATATTTAACAATTACAACAACATTAACACGTGATACTAGGGAGATACACGTTTGCAACGGACCTAGACACTACAAATATGTATTAATTTTTATCAAAATTTAAAAATGGTTTGTAATATTAATGTGTTATCATGACTAATCAAGCGACGGGGTCAACACACTTGAAACAAAATGGTGGCGAGCTTAAAATCATAATAACCAGAATAATTTTTCGAGCTCAATTTATGGAATCTATATATTAGTCAAGTTTTGATATGCGGAATATATTGTTTGATTCACTAATTGTTTTGTAATACGCTTCTGGCAGGAGTACTCTCCTGCTACTTCAACTTGTTTATTCATCGTTTTGACGAATGTATGAAATTAATAGAGCAAATAGGCTTCGTCGTAATGACTTATATTTATCAACAAACACGCATTTTAAACCTTTTATTTTTTGAAATCGTGCGTTTTTTTGTGTTTTTAAAACACAAATATTAACAGCAGGTACTGCTTTGTTATAGGAACAGTTTCTTGATGAAAACGAGATTATGGGCTTGCATCAAATTGCTTCATCCGATGAGGAGGATGTAGTCTTGAATTATGAGAGTAATGTGAATAATGACTTCGATGATGAACACGTTCCGCCAGAATTTGAGGAGAATGAAGTAGAAGAAGTTTTTTTTCGAAATAGAGCTAGTTTCAAAACAAAGAAGCAAAAATACCTCTCATAAGAAGGGAAAACCAACAAAAACTTCAGAAAACATAGTTGTCGACAACATAGAGAATTGATATTGGAAGAAGAATTATCAGCAAAGAGTGGCTTGTTTGGAAAACTCAAACTATATGTTGGACGCAATTCCTTACACGGGCATAGGCAGCTCACCCAAAATGTACAATGTTGAAAAGCTTGTATTTACAGTTAGTTGCTCTAAAAGAAACATCACTATGGATAACCGGTTCAGCAGTGTGTCATTATTCCTAAAGTTCAGATGAGAATATAGTCTCACTGCTGTAAGAACAATAACAAAAGCTAAAACTGAGCTGCCCGACAATTTTAAAGCTGTTATTGTTATTTTCAAGATAGGAAACCAGGAACCTTATTTTTTAAAGGGTGTTGTACTAAAATACAAAACCGTATTCAAATCGGTACCTGTATAGTCTGTCCGTCCCTATGTATGTCACTACAGTTTTTCTCCGAAACTATAGGGGCTGCAGCCATGAAACTTTGTGGAAAGCTCGAAAATAATGACTTCTAGAAAGTTGCGGGCTGGAAAAAAATATCAAAAAATTTTAAGGGGGTCCCCCATATAGGGGAGTGACCATCAAAAAATTTATTTCCTCAAAAGTGGTCAAGGGGTGTCATATGAAAGGTCTCAATGAGATCTTTTCAAAACAACTTACTTTACCGGTATTGTGAGAGGCAGGAGAAGGGGAAATGCATGAGGTCTAGGCATACCCCGCTTGAGACTAGAAGCCTGTCATCCGAAAAATTAAAAAAAAATCATGAGTGTAGATCTATATGCGCACTACAACAACAACTACGTGAGAAGTCAAAATTCACTCAACTTTGTTAGTAATAGTATGATTTATCAGCTTAACACTTTCTTCAATAAAATTGTAAGAGCACTCCCAATGCCAATATACAAGTTTAATCATTCCTGAAAATTTCAGAAAGATCGAATCGTATTTAACATAGTTATGGGGGTTTAAAATCTCCTGTATTACAACCGCAACTATCATGGCTATGGGACAATATACACCTCCAATCAACTCAGATACTACGGGTTTGCTAGGAGGATGAATGAGAACTTGTTCAACGGATGACATCTGTAATCGTAAACAAAATGATTTTAAAAAAGAAAAAAAAGAAAAGAATATGATAAAATGGTTGAAAAATGTATATTAGATAGACCATATCTAGAGCTAAGACAGAATCCGCTCCTCAAATCTGTCAAAAGAGTCGAAAAAGCCATCAAAGAGTGCAAGAAAGTTATTAACACAAAAAATTTAAGAATGCCAAGTCCAGCACTCCCAAGAATGAAAATCCAACCAAAGATCCATAAGAAACAAAATGAAGTTAGAGAAATCATAGCAGATTCTAACTCGCCTACATACAACATCACAAAGTGGATATCGGCAAAAGTGAAGAAACTAAACACAAAGATTAGCCACAGAACGATTTATAACACAACTGAATTAGTAGAGAAGCTGCAAGGGATTGCAAATATACGTCAAGATGAAATTTTGTTATCATTTGATGTAAAGTCACTGTCTCCTAGCGGTCCGATCAAAGAAGCAGTACATTACCTACAGGAGTGGATGCTCAAGATAGACGACTCAAAAGAATGGAAAGAAAAAGTGAAATGCTCACAAAACTCGCAGCACTATGCATGAATGAAAACTAATTCACGTTTCGGCAGAAGTTTCAGGTGCAGCAATGGGAAATCCGCTGTCCCCTATGATCAGTGAGCTGTTCATGACCAATATTGAAGAAATGATCGAAAATGAAGGCATAATGCCTAGATTGTGGATGTGCTACGTAGACGATATATCGGTGATAATTTCAAATGAAGAGTTGGAGAACACATTCCAAAGAATACACCAGATCAACCCTAGAATCAGGTTTACAATGTAATGGAGGAAAATCATAAAATTCCATTCCTAGACTTAACGATTATCCGAAATAACGCTAAAATTTAACTTGATATACATAGGAAACCAACGAGCACACAAGGCACCATAACTAGTGACTCCTGCCACAGCTTTGCGCACAAAATGGAAGCGTATCAAGGAATGATAAATAGGAACCTGACAACACAGTTGACTCATGAAAGATTCCAAAAAGAAAAGAAATACATAATGTAAACAACGAAAATCAACGGCTATGATGAACAACCCATCGAAAGAATTATAAAAAACAAAATCAGAAAACTGGAAAGGCAAAAGCTTACAACATTAGCTAAACAACTTTGGCGAGTAGCGGTTTCGAAATCAATGGTTTCTAAAGACATCAAAAGAATGTTTAAAAAGAATGGAATGAAAATGGTAGAAACAAGCAGAAACCTGACATCGCGGAGAAAAATGAGACCAGAAAAAGATCAAAGAACGACAGCAGAGAATATTGGAATATATAAAATAACATTCGACAATTGCCCGATTGTGAACATTGGGCAAACAAAACGATTAGTGACAGTCAGGATAAGGGGAAGCATCTAAAAGAAGCTATAGCAGCAAAAAATGTGAGCACAAGGACAAGATCAGCGGTGGCAAAACATATAATTACCGAAGGTCACCACATGGGCCCTAGCAACGTAAGCGTAATTAAGAGGGTCGACAAGTCAAGTAAAATGGACGTGGTGGAGTCATTAAAAGTTCTGCAAATACCTGCGGAATCAAGGATAAATACAGATTAAGGAAATTGTAATTCATGTTTACTCGATGTTGTAATGTAATAAACGTAAAAAGTCTCTAGTATAAATAAATTGTTAAAAAAGATTCCAATGATAGTGTACTGAGGAAGACTGTATATAACAGTTACGTTTATACGTTTTTTTAGGGTTTTGTACTAAAATACAAAACCCTATTGCAATCACGACCTGTGTCCGTCTGTCCGTCTGTCCGTCCGTCCGTCCGTCCGTCCGTCCGTCCGTCTGTCCGTCTGTATGTCACAGCACTTTTTCTCCGAAACTATAGAGGCTACAGCCATGAAACTTTGATGAAAGGTCAGAAGTGGTGACCTCTTGAAAGTTCAAGGGTGAAAAAATTTTTCGAAGGGGTTTAAGGGGGGTCTCCCCATATAGGGAGTTGACCCCTCAAAAAAAAATTTTCACCAATGGTAGTCGAGTAGGGTGTCATTGGGAAGGTCTCAATGAGATCTTTTGAAAACAGGTCTTAAAATTGCCTTATGAGTACCGAGGGGGGCAGGGGAAGGGGAAATGTACGAACTTTTCGCGTACCCCCCCCTCGCGATTGGACACCTTCCATCCGAAAAACCTGAAAAAAATCATGGATGTAGGCCTTAATGAGTACAACAACAACAAATACGTGAGAAGTCGAAATTCACTCAACTTTGTTAGGAATAGTATGATTTATCGATTTCATGTTTTCTTGAATAAAATCTAAATGGTACCCTTAAATTCAATAAAATTTAGCAAACAGATGACTATTTATAAGATTGATCTTTCCTGAAAGTTTCATAAAGATCGAATAGTATTTAACGAAGTTATAGCGATTCGAATTTTCCTGTATTACTATGGAACAATATGCCCTGTATTACTATGGAAACATATGGCTATGGAGCCATATGCGCTTTTTACCGACTTAGACACTACAGCTTTGCTATGATTTGCATGAAAGTTTCAGGAATGATAGATATCATGAGGATGACTACATACAATTGAAACAAGTCAAAGAGGCAGGAGAGAGCTCCTAGCAAAAGGGTTTTGTAGCCATTCTAGGATTCGAAAAAATAGGACATGAATCGATGCTTACAGTACAGAGGAGTGGCCCCTGAAAAAAAATTTCATGAAACGTAGCCGATATGAGTATCAAATGAAAGTTCTCTATGAAAGCTTTTCAAAACAGTTCTTAAACTGACAGTTTTTGCTTCAGTGGGGCACAGAGGGGGGGGGGGGGGGGGAAATACATGAAAAATGTGTTTTCTCCCTCGCGAATGGACCCCCGTGATCTAAAAAAATCTGAAAAAATTATCAAGCGAGATATTTATGGGTATAATTTTAACAAATACCTCAGAATTAAAAAATTCTTCCAACTTAGTTAATAATAGTATGATCCTCGAACATGACGTGTTTCTTAATTTTATTCGTTGCTGGTTACGGCATTTTGTAAGTTGAGTACAAAACCCTTCTGACATGAGCATAGGTCTGTCTACCCAACTTGTTTAATAAATTAAATCCAATGTTTAAAGGAACAAAATTTTTTAATTTTTTCATTCAATAAATTCAAAAGGCGGCCGTTGTAATATTGCATGAAATTGTGTTATTTTTTGAGAATTTCAACATTTAAGGTACATGTTTGATTGAATCTATTTATGCATAGCTGGGAAAATTATGAAGGTTGATCCAATAACAAATAACTTAATGGTGGAAATTCTTTCAGCTTTGCTAGTAATATTAGAATCCGAAAACTAAAAAGTTCCGCCAGTAAAATTATATTAGTATGATTAAATTGGATGGAAGTAGATATTTAAGTGTCCTGTAAAATATCTTTATACCCTATGCTTTTTAATAGAATCTACAGAAGTTATTGGCGTTTGAATTTTCTCCAATTACGACAATCAACCCCAATTTTTCTACTACATAAGCTTTTCATCAAACCAGAAACAATACCTTTGATTGTATTTTCTCCAAATATTGTACAGGGTGGGCCAGAAAGAATTGCGAATTTGAAAAAATCATTAAAAAAAACTTAGTACAATTCACATACAAATTTTTATTTCTATAAAAATTGACATCTGGGAAATTCATTTCTTAAAAATAACGTCATCCAGGTGTGCACCATCCCGCTGCAAACATTCTTCGAACCTGACCCTCAAATTGGTAAAAACTCGCTGGCACATTGCACGGGGAATAGCTGCCATTTCTTCCCGGATATTGGTCTTCAACTGGTTAATCGTGGCTGGGTTATTGGTGTAGACTCTACTTTTTAGGTATCCCCACAAAAAAAGTCCGGTGGCGTCAGATCCGGACTTTTAGGAGGCCATGCAATGTCACCTTGGCGCGATATCAGTTTCCCAGCAAACATCTCGCTTACGACCGCCAAAGAGGCATTAGCTGTATGGCATGTCGCGCCATCTTGTTGAAACCATGTCACACGATTATAGGCTTCAAATTGCTGCAGTTGTGGAAAGAAAAAATCCCTTAACATGGCTATGTATTGGTCAGAATTTACAGTGACAGATTAGCCTTGTTTTTTCGAAGAAGTAGGGTCCGATAATTCCGTTCTTGTTGACCTTGGGCGTCCTGCAGGCTTCTGTTTGAGAGTCGAACCAGTCTCTTCGAACTTTCTGACACACGATCGAATCACACTTTCTTTCGGACACTGATTTAGGTCATGTAATCCAAACTCACGCCGAAATAGACGCCGAACAATAGCGCACGAATTGTGATTTTTAATAATGTTTAACGCAGAATGCACGTTGCGCTCCGGTGAAGTGATCCATCGCGACTAAATTTCCGAGAACCGAGCTACTTAACCCCACCACCCGCGCAGTCCCCTCTCTAAAGCTTCAAACGCAAGAGTGTTTTTAAAATCGTACGCCTTTCTGGCCCACCTTGTATAACATGTAAAAAAAGACATTTAAGATTCGTCTCAGTCAATGATTAAAGCAACATTGCAACAAAATGTTGGCCAGTTAAAATGGAGTAGCGCTAGTTTTTCTTTTGAAGTCAAAGTATATTTGTTGTGCATGTTATTAAAATGTTTCTTGTATTTAATCATTTTATATTCGTACGTCTGCATTTCGTAGACGAGTGAAGTTATGTCTACCCAACTTGATTCTATGTTGCAGGAGCTCTCGCCGGGATGCTTGGCCTTCCATACCCGATATGGGCCAATGCATGAATTTTGGATTTTAGATCCAGTTGGGAGGGGTACGTGAGGGCACTGCCCCTACCAAGATTCTCCAGCTCTTATTTGTAGGCCGTGGCCGTCCTCGGGAAGGACGAAATCGCCTTGCGTCTCGCGTGCGCTTAAACAGTTATTCGTCGTCACGTTTCCTTCTTATTCCTTTCGTTTAGTTACTTTGGCCATTGACACCTTTCCATCTGTCAATCGGTTCGACTTCTGGTCACCCTGTAATTTGTATGTGCGAAAATATTTTGTAGTGGGCCCTTATGCGATTGGAAAAGAACCCGCCCCACCATATCACAAAGCTAGCTTACCAGTGCACTTACACGTCCTTAGATAAGGCCATTTTCAGCATAGCACTAATTTCACTCACTAAGGTAGCAGACCACCGCTGCAGTCTTTTACGAACGTTAACATCCACTAAAATACTAGAGGTTCCAATAATTTGTTTGATCTGGTTTGTGTTGTCATTTCTTTCGTCGGTATTGTATTTTATCTGCTGACAGAGGGGAAAATATTGCGATTATTATGCCCGATGCGATCATTTGATGCATTGTCTGTAAATCTGGCTTATTTGGTAGACCAGATTGCGAAATTATTCATTAAACCAGTCTTTCCGCACGTTTTTGGTCAATGCTTGTATATTCGATAAAGTAATGAAAATTTAATGAATTGTGCAAAGTGGTGATACCACTTCGCATACGTTATGATTTCATTTCATGTTTACGTACTAAAATTAAAAAATATCATTAATTACCTCGCCATTACAATGATCCTTCTTCATATAATTATAGTTCGCGTGCACTTTCCTGTTAAGGCTTTATATGAACGTAAAGAATAAATGAAAGGAATAATTGTTTCAATAATAATTTCATGTCTACTCTCAAAGTGTACCTTTCCGAAAAACATTTACGCACAGCAATGGCATGAATATCATATTCAACAATGGTGGGTTGTTTCATATTCAACAATGGTGGGTTGAATATGAAACTAACTGTTGCCATAACTTATTATTCTGCATTACCTTCTTATCGTTGGAAGACGTAGAGTTCATTAATATTTTTTTCTGCCTGTGAAAATTTCACTTAGCGTGGTGAAACCATAGGACCTAAAAATAAATGATGACTTATTTCCGCGTTATTAATGGCGAACAATATGGTTTATGCGCACTTCTATGAGACGAAATAAATTTATAAATTGCGGGATTTAAGGCTAGCAATTAAATTTATTTTTGTGTTTCATCTTGATTTCTTTTGGGAGTTAAAAATTCATCTATCAGCTTGAACATCTTTCCATTCCCTCTAAACGACAAATCCAATATTAAAAATTATAGACATAAAATAATTATAAATTTTTGGATCATATTGAAATCCCTTCATAGGTGAAAAATGAACCGATACAGCTGGTTTTCATTTAATCAGGATGCAAGGT
The DNA here is from genome assembly GCA_963969285.1 of Odontomyia ornata. Lineage (NCBI taxonomy): Eukaryota > Metazoa > Arthropoda > Insecta > Diptera > Stratiomyidae > Odontomyia > Odontomyia ornata. Next base: position 115,184,235 of record OZ017742.1, read on the forward strand.
TGCAGAACTTCCTTTCCGGCATCAGCGCAGACGTGTGTTTAAGGTATCTATTCCGACAAGATACGCCTGGCTATTTAAGAACTTCAAGAAGAAAAATGGTGCCTGTTCTTGGAATGGGTTGCTTTTCAAACAATGGAACGAATACACTACTGGGGCAGAATCCAATGATGGTGGTAATATAAGTAGCCTTAAGCATAATTGTAAAATCTTAGATAGTAACTACGACCCATCAATCAATAATCACATCAATCCCAGCTCTAAAACCACTTCTCCCTCACCTGAACAATCGAATGTTAATCGCACTTCTTCGGCCGAATCAACATTGCACTTCGTTTGTGTACGTGCTGGTGAATCTGAAAACGCTTTAAATTCTGTGGCATCTTTTGTACAAGAGTTGAATGCTGGTCCCTGCTTGGTACCTTAATCCACTGAGCAGAGTAGATACAGGAATTTTTATTTTATCCATGGAGAGGACTTGATTCCTGTTTCGTCTGGATCTATTACTCAACCGATATCACCTGCCTCAAACAACTTAAGCAAGCCATTCTTAGATCCTCTTCTGCCTCCTTCAGTCAAAGCCACTATGGTGCCAGGAGCTGGCCTGGAAAAAAGATACCTTATGTTTCGACTCAGAGATAACAAAAACTACGAATCCGTTCGTCTTTACCTTTCTTATATGTACATATAAGGCCCCAGACACAACCTGCATTGACGATAAAATAAAAACCGGCCTGAAAATTTTAATTCAAAGGGAAGGTCTTCCAATCGATCTTGAGGCTCTTAGGCTCGTTTTTTTCACATTCCATGAGGAGTTAAGTGTAACTCTAAATCAGGCTAAAAAAGATCTTGAAATATACGCATCTCATGTAAGCTTCAACCATATTTCTTCACTACAAAGAACTAGGGAACATCACAATAAATTTTTTCGCCCCCTATAATCAGTAACGCCTCAAATTATTTTACCACAACTGTGAAGGTATGCGCAGTAAATCAAATAAGTTTTTCCTTGACGCAAAATCGTGCCATTTTAATACTATTACCCTTTCTGAAACATGATTGACGGATTCTCACATTAATGAAGAAATTCTGGATAGTAACTGGAGGATTTACAGAGATGACAGAGATCCGATTAGCACTGGCCAGTCGCGAGAAAGCGGTGTATTGATTGCCATACATAACTCCTTCATGAGCGAACCAGTTAACTGCACGCCACATAATTTATTCCAGCATAAAGTGGTCAAAATAAAAATGCTAAAATCTAATTTGTTCATTGGTGTGTTTTATGTCCCTCCTTAATTGAACGAAGCGATCTCATGTCTTGAATATCGTTTCTAGTCCAATTCGTTTCCTGGATTGTCAGTATTTTCAATTGATATTGACTGGCGTGTTGTAAAAGGTCCTTAGCAGTGCCAAAGAAATTGAGTAATCTGACGTTCCAGGATCCAATTCCATAGTCCTTTTTTCGTTGGCGAGGTCGTTGCCGTGAGTTCAATGCATTCCGAGGCTTATCTGAAGGTTTCGAAACAATTAAAGGTTTTCCAGGGACGGGGAGTTAGCCTTACATCCTCACAAACGAGGTGTAAGTAGGACTTAGTAACAGAGCTGTGGATGTATCTACAGTTATGCGCATTTCTCGGGATTTAATGTTACACAATTGCGGAAATAGTAAACCCTATGTGCACCCCGAGAGCATTTACTACCATTCAATTCGGGGGTTTGGGATGAGGAATCATGCAATCTATGGTTTGGGGGAACAAGAGGCTCCCTCCTCCTTTTCCAAATGGGCTTGGGACCATCTATGATGGAAGCCAACTGGAAAACGAGAATTCGGAGTGGCCTTCATTGTGGATAGGGAGTTCAAATCGCACGTTATATATTTTAAGGCAGTCAATGAACGGTTGTGTGCGATCCGTGTAAAAGCGAAATTCTTCTGAATCTGGCTGATTAATGTTCACGCCCCGACCGAAAAAAGGACAAAGAAATGAAAGAATCGTTTTACAATCATCTGGAAAGACTGATCGACTAATTGCCCACAAACGACACAAAAATTATTCTGGGTGATTTCAACGATAAGGTTGGCAATGAGCTATCTCATCGGGGAATGACTGGAGGATATAGCCGCCGCGATGAAACAAATGATAAAGGCTAGCGACTGATTGACTTTGCATATAGCAGAAATCTAGTCATACGTTCGACTTGCTTCCCACATCGACGCATTCATAAAATGACCTGGGTATCACCGGACGGCAACACACAAAACCAGATCGATTATGTTCTGATACAACAACGTTGGGCCTCGAGCATACTTGACGTCCGTACATACCGGGGAGCCAATTGTAACTCAGATCATTACTTGATCAAATTAAACTATCGACGTTGCATGTCAAAGGCATATTCAGCGAAGACCAGCCAGCTACAAAAATTTGACATCAAATAGTTCCAAACGGCGCCTGTGACCGAGCACTTCACGGAGACCTTCGACAACCAGCTGGCTCCCATCTTGTCAGACGCATCCTTAAAGACAAGCAACGAGCTCTGGATGGAAGTGAAAGCGGCTATCAGGACCGTGGCAGATTTGATGATCGGACATCAAACCAGGCTCAAGAGGAATAATTGGTTCAATGATGAGTGCCACAATCCGTTAGATAAAAAGAATCAGGCGTACAAAGAATACGTAGGGAGAAAAACCAGGACAAAGAGAGAACACTATGAAAATGTCAGAAGAGTAGTGAATAAGATAATTAGGATTAGGAAAAGAAAATACCATGATGACCAATTAAGAAGTATAGATGTAAGTTTAGCAAGCAACAACACAAGACAAGCATACAAAGTAGTGAAAAGCCTGAAACGTGGCTATCAGCCCAAAACCACGCTCTGTCGTGATGACAGCGGCAGCATTATCGCTGATGAAAGCAAGACTCAGGAAAGATGGGCATCATATTTTAAGAACCTCCTTAATCTCCCGCACAGCTCCAGGACATCGGAGCCTATAGATGCCTACGGAGAGCTTACATTGGCCCCACCAAGTCTGGATGAAGTTTGTTCCATCATCAAAGCCCAAAAGAATAATAAAGCGCCGGGCATTGATAAGACTCCAGTGGAGCTCATCAAATGTGGTGCCAGTAGTGTTCATCAAGCTATTCACAAAGTCATCCAGTACATTTGGCAACAAGAGTATATGCCGAAAGAGTGGAAATTTCAATTAAATTCCCTATCCACAAAAAAAGGCGACAAGCGTCAGTGCGAAAATTATAGAGGCACATCACTACTTTGTACGGCGTACAAAATATTTTCTAAAGTCTAAGAAAATAAAGTCGGATCATATGCTGACAGTATTATTGGGGAATATCAAGGTGGTTTCAGAGCAGGTAGATCAACAACAGACCAATTGTTCACAGTCAAGTAGGTACTTGAAAAATATATGGGAGTTAGCATAGACGTACACCCAATTTTCGTTGACTTCAAGCAAGCATACGACAGTATTGATCGTAACGCACTGTACCAAATAATGCTTGGTTTTGTCATCCCAGCTAGGTTGGTCCGTCTTACAAAAATGACAATGACGTCGAAAACCTCCCAAGTCCGCATCAATAACCAACTTACCGATGCCTTTGACACAAATATCAGGCTAAAGCAGGGAGATGGGCTGGCCCCATTGCTATTCAATTTGTCTCTGGAGTACGTCATACGGAAGCTATCTGTCGATATGCGAGGTACATTACCATACAAGTCGAGCCAAGTTGTTGCCTATGCAGATGACATCAACATTCTGTCACGGTCATTAACAACAACCAAAGAACTCTTCCTGAAACTTGACAGCGAAGCAAAACTAGTAGGGCTAAAAACCAACGCAAATAAAACAAAGTTCATGACGCAGTCAAGGAAAAATTCCGCAAATACACAAAATATCACACTTGGCGAATACAGTATCGAGAATTTTAGCAAATTTGTGTATTTAGGCGCCAAAATGACGAAAACGGGCAATGAAAAAAACGAAATACGCCGAAGAATACAGCTCGCAAATAAAAAATATTCTTTTCAGTATTGACGATCTTGAAGACCAGCTGCATACACAGGAAAACAAAGCTCCAAGTATACAAATCTGTGATACGGCCTGTGTTATGCTATGGGTGTGAAACATATACCCTAACCCAAGCATCCGCAAATTTATTGAACGCCTTTGAGCTACCGGTCCTGAGGCGAATAATCGGAGCGAAGCTAGACGGGGACCAATGGCGACTTCGATACAACCATGAGCTGTATGAAATATTTGACGAACCAGAGGTCTCAAGGATTGTAAGACTGCGGAAACTGCAATGGGCTGGACACATGAATCGTATGGACGAACAACGAATACCCAAGAAGGCATTCGTTGGGAGAACTGAAGGCCGGCGGCCAGTGGGGAAATCGAAGAAACGCTGGCCGGACTCGGTAGATGAAGACAGTTCATGGCTGCTTGGATTTCGGAATTGGAAGACGCAGTCAACGGACTGAGACAGTTGGAGGCGCTGTTTGCAGGAAGCGAAGGCCCAAAAGGGGCGGTAGTGCTAAGAAGAAGAAGAAGAAAATCATGCTAATCTTAATAATAGCAATAATCAGAATAGCAATCAGAATAGCAACGGAAATTCTTACAGGCAGAAAAGAAATAATTACAAAAGAAACAAGTTGGGTAAACAGACCTACGGTCATGTCAGAAGTGTTTTGTATTCAATTTACAAAATGCAGTCACCAGATCGAATTAAATCAAGAAACGATTTTATTGGAGAAAATATGAAATTCGAAGATCATACGATTATTAACAAAGTTGAACGAATTTCAACTTCTGAGGTTTTTGTTGTTGTTATACTCATAAATATCTCCCTTGATAATTATTTCAGATATCCATTCGCTAGGGAGGAAACACATTTTTCATGTATTTCCCCCCTGTGCCCCCACTCAAGCAAAAACTGACAGTTTAAGAACTGTTTTGAAATGCTCCCATGAAAACTTTCATTTAATACTCATACCGGCTACGTTTGATGAATTTTTATTTTCAGGAGCCACTCTCCTGTACTGTTATCATCGATTCGTGGCCAATTTTTTCGAATCCTAGAATGGTTACTAAGCCCTTTTGCTAGGAGCTCTCTCCCGCCTCCTTGACTTGCTTCGCTTATGAGTATTAATTGTAGGTACTCATCTTCAGTCATTCATTAAATTGAATCAAGTGTTCAAAGTATGCACCTTAAACGTTGAAGTTGGGAAAAAATAACTCAAAATTATTCAATCTTCGCATTTAAAACAGCCACCATTTTGTTTTACGATTACTGATACCACTAGCTGAACCGATTCGCAAAGATATTCATGACACCTATCATTCCTGAAATTTCCATGCAAATCCTAGCAAAACTGTAGTGTCTGAGTCGGTAAAAAGCGCATGTTGTTCCATAGCCATATGTTGCCATAGTAATAAATGCAGCGCATATTGTTCCATAGTAATACAGGAAAATTCAAACCGCTATAACTTCGCTAAATATGATACAATCTTTATGAAACTTTCAGGATAGATCAACCTTATGAATAGTCATCTATGCACTGAATTTCATTGAATTTAAGGGTACCGTTAAGATTTTATTCAAGAAAACATAAAATCAATAAATCATACTATTACTAACAAAGTTGAGTGAATTGCGACTTCCGTATTTGTTGTTGTTGTACTCACCAAGGCCTACATTCCTGATTTTTTTCAGATTTTTCGGATCACAGGTGTCCAATCGCGAGGGGGGGGACACAAATTTTTCGTGTATTTCCCCTCGCTGTGCGCCCCTCGAAGCAAACTTTGCCAAACAAAGACCTGTTTTGAAAAGTTCTCATCAAGACCTTTCATTTGATACCCATATCGGCCACCTTCAATGAAATTTTTTTTTCGGGGGGTCACTCCCCTATATGGGGAGACCCCCCTTAAATACCTTATAAATTTTTTTTTGTATTCGAACTTTGAAGAGAACACCACTTTACACCTACATACAAAATTTGATGTATCTAGCTTAAGTAGTTTCCGAGAAAAACTGCTGTGACACACGGACGGACGGACGGACGGACGGACGGACAGACAGACGGACAGACAGGACGCAATTTTAGAAGGGTTTTGGTAAAATTATTTTACAAAACCCTAAAAAACGTTAACGTAGTTCAGGATCAGGAAAATGGAGTAGCATCCGGTTCAGAATAAGTGATTCGTCCCTGATGAATATATTGGATATACTTAAAAGTATTGAGCCTTGTTTTTCATTTTTCGATTGAATCTTTCTTGGATTTAAAATGTATTTTATTTAAGTACATACGAGGTGTGTTCAAAAAATATCGCGAATTTCGTTTTTTTTTTCAAAAATTATTTATTTATTCATGAATATCTATTTTGTCCCCTTCAAAGTAATCCTCATGAGATATTATACACTTGTGCCAACGGTTTTTCCAATCTTCGAAGCACTTCAAAAAATCATTTTTTTAAATCTTGTTCAGCTCCTCCTTCGATGCCGTCTTTATCTAGTCAAGCGTAGCGTAACGTCGTCCTTTCATGGGCCTCTTCAGTTTAGGAAACAAGAAAAAGTCACATGGGGCCAGATCTGGGGAATACGGTGGCTGCGGCATCATTAGTGTGTTGTTTTTGGCCAAAAAGTCGCGCACAAGCAACGATGTGTGAGCAGGGGCGTTATCGTGGTGCAAAAGCCAATTTTTGTTCTCCCACAAATCCGGGCGTTTCTGGCGGATTGTTTCGCGCAAATTGCGCATAACTTGCAGGTAATATTCCTTATTGACCGTTCTTCCCTGTGGCAAGAACTCATGATGCACCACGCCCCTGCAATCGAAGAAAACTGTCAGCAAAACTTTCACATTCGACCGAACTTGGCGCGCTTTTTTCGGTCTTGGTTCATGCGGCAGCTTCCATTGAGATGATTGAGCTTTGGTTTCCACGTCATAACCATAAACCCACGATTCGTCACCAGTTATGAGTCCTGGAGCAAATTTGGTTCGTCGCGGACAGAGTTTAACATCTCATTAGCAATGTTCATGCGTTGCTGTTTTTGGTCGCAATTGAGCAATTTTGGTACGAATTTCGCGGCGACCCGTCTCATGCTCAAATCGTTGATAAAAATTGAATGACACGAGCCAATCGATATGTTTAGGTCCTCAGCAACTTCTCTAACGGTGATTCGACGATTGGCCAATACCATTTTCTCCACTTCATTAATTTTTTCGTCTGTTGTTGAAGTGCTCGGGCGTCCGGCACACTCTTCGTCGTTCACATCTTCTCGGCCTTCTAAAAACATTTTGTACCACCGATAAACGTTGCTTTGGTCCAAGGTAGCTTCTCCGTATGCCACAGTCAACATTCGGAATGCATCCGCGCACTTAATTGCGTTTTTCACACAAAATTTGATACACGTTCTTTGATCCATTTTTTTGAATAAGTAAAAATCGAAGGCGATTGAAAACACGTGCAAGCAAAGCAGCTATCACCAATTAAGTGAACATTCAAAATGGCCGAGCTTGTCGGCATAAGTGACAGACATGAGTACCAACATAACGCCACAAAAAAATCGAAATTCGAATATACATAACCCGCGAAAATTTAAATTTCGCGATACTTTTTGAACACATCTCGTATTGTCCATTATTATCTATGACCTTTTGTCATTTTATGGGTAGAGCCATTATTTCATCTATATAGAACTTCTGTGGTTTCTCGTCGAAACGCTGGGCCAAGTGATTTTCACAGTCCCTTTTTTAAGTGAATTTTCGTTCATTAAGGAAGTTTTGCAGAGACCGAGACAAATAGTGGTATGATCGTGGAAGATCTGGACTATACGGTGGATGCATCAAAACTTCCCAGCCAAGCTCTATCAATTTGTTCCGGGTCATGGCATTGTCATGATGGAAGACAACGCCCTTTCTATTGATAAATTCTGGCCGGTTTTTTGAATTGCTTGCTGTAGTGTGATTAATTGCTGACAATGCAGAGCCGAATCGAGTGTTTGGTCAGGTTGTAGCACTTTATGCGCCATGATAAACAGTTTCCTCCCAATCCCACGATACACACAGCATAACCTTATTTTTTGTCAATCCTGACTTTGAAGTCGTTTGTGATGATTCATCTTTTTTTGACCATGATCGTTTTTGAACGGTATTTTCGTATCTTACCCATTTTTCATCACCCGAAATGATTTGCTTCAAAAATGGCCGAATTTCGTTGCGTTTTATAAGCATTTCGCAAATGGAAATTCGGTCGATCAAATTTTTTTGTGTTAATTCATGCGGCACTCAAGCGTCGAGCTTCTTTGTTTATCCAGCCTTACGCAAATGGTTCAAAACTGTTTGGTGATGGATATTCAGTTCCTTAGCAATGTCATGACTGCTTATGTATCGATCTTCTTCAATTTTTTGTAAGATTTCATCAACTTTTTCAGTTATTGGTCGACATGATCGAGGTGCATCTTTAGCATCAAAGCTTCGAGAATGAAAGCGAGTGAATCATCTCTTGACTGTGGCTTTTGACAAAGTATCTTGACTGTAGATACCACAAATTTTTTCACGAGCCTGTGATGCATTCTCCATGGAGTACGCAAGTGAGCTAAGGCAACGGTTGAACCAGATACATCAGACAGTGCAAAAACACCTCGAATCGGCTACTGACCGCATGAGGAACCGGTATGATCTAAAGGCAAATTCTACTGGCTTCCAACAAGATGACTTGGTGTGGCTATATAACCCATAACGGCGAAAGGGTAGGCCTCCAAAGTTGCAAAATAATTGGGAGGGACCATACCGAGTTACAAAGCGAATCAACGACGTCGTATACCGCATACAGGAACACCGTGAGCCAGAAGCCAAAATGAAAATTGTGCACCTGGACCGTCTTGCCCCATATTACATCCAGGGAGATTTGACTACAACTGGCGACTCATCTTTTCGGGGCGAAAAGAACTGAGGTGGGGGCAGTGTTACATGCACGAATAGTTCTGCGAGCTACTGTTGCAATTGTTTTCACAACCATTAAGAACGTCATGATCAACAAAGTGAATTTACTCGAAACCACGAGAACCCACCAAGCATGATCAACATCTGAAAGTGACGTCACTTCATTCATTAAGCTGCTCGAATATACTAGGTACCTCTCGGCAGAACATTCGCCAATGTACGAGTAATGGGTTGAATGGCTAGAGACCCTATATAAAGGCAAGCTGAATGAATGGGGGGATCATTCATTACAACCGCGATAATAAAAACTGCAATAGAGTAGAGCGCGAGGTAAAGGCGATATTGATAGAGTGATTGTGAAGTGATTTTAGAAGACAATTACAATAGAAATTAATTGACAAGTGGACGTTAGATTTTTAATAGTAAAATTAATAACTGTTCATTCTTTTAAATAAACTCTTTTTAACTTAATTTAAAAAAACATTGCGTTTTCACTTTCCCGAAACATTAAAATTATTGGCCGCGAACCATAACACGCGACAATATATATATATATATATATATATATATATATATATATATATATATATATATATATATATATATATATATATATGCAGAAAACCATTAAAAATCTAGCTAGAAGCAATTACATACGGCTATTATTTATTCATAAATGTATTACTGAAGATATGTCTTTCGTGCGTACTTATGCCTCATATTTTACAATTAATCAGTTTCCTCTTCAGCAAACGAAGGTATAATTTTGTGCGAAATTCTTTGTAGTATAGTTTCAAAAGAAAAGTGAAAGTAATTGTTAACTGACGTCAAGCAACTTATCCGCTACTTTTGAAATGCTATTTTTAGTCCTAATTGCGGATCAAGAATCGCTACCCTCTAATTTACAGTGTAATTACTTACACGTTTTTTTGATGGTATATATTGTACTACATTACTATACACTTCCAAACTTTCCGTAATATTAGGTGGTTCATAGTAATAAGAAAATTGTAGGCAAGTCGAAGCACATGTTGATAAATTCTGAATGTAGCCCAGTCATATTAGGGCTTTCACCTCGGAATGAAAGATAATAAGCTGCAAATTGGTATGAACCTTTGTTTTGTCATTCTAAATGTTGTCTCAAAAGTCACAATCGTTATCGTGTTCGCGTCTCAAGATATTCAAGGTCAAAGGTCACAAAAATCGGTTTTTCGCGAATATCTGGCTTCCTATCGGTTAAATGAGATTTGCATTTATTATAAAAGTTGTAGGCTATAAAATTCCCTACAACTTTTGTTTAAACTTTTTTTTCATACGACCAACCGTTTTGAAGGTAGAGCGCGAAGAGTGCACATCGTACAGTCATATACGGCCTAATGCAAGGTCAAGCGTGAGTTATGGTTATCAGTACGTTATAAAGTCAATTATTTACTTGGAAATTATAATTATTAAACAATGCCTATTATTTATGTACTAACTATTAATTATTTATATTTAATTAAAGTAAGTAACTTGATTATTTATATATACTTATTCATATTTAACTATTTAAGTATAAAATATTATTAATTCTGGATTATATATTTTAGTTTTATTTTAAGTTAAAATGATAGTAAGAGTATATATTTTACACATATTTTTATTTATTATTAAATACGGCATAATATACCTTTTTTTTTACCTAATATGACTGGGCTAATGGTGGTGTAAGACTTCCACTTTGAAAAATCTTCTCTGTTCGCATCAATCAAAATATTTTGCTTTACGTGGATTTTGTCCTTGCTTCAAATATAAATCAAATACCCACGCTGATTACGTGTTTTAGAGAATAAATTTTTCGACGCAGTTCATATTCAAAACCGCCCTACAAAACTAACTAACAAGGCACGTAAATAACTTTATTGTCATTGCTAACAACGAATCCCAAAATAAATAAAATTCATATGTAGGATAAAAATACACATGCACCAAAGTATGGTATCAGTTTCAAGTAAAATAATATTCTAATTTTAGAGTCCCCTGTTTTGAGAAATGCAAAAAGGACGAGAAGCTAAACACAAAATAAAGTTGAGTATAAGATGGTGGATCAATGTGACTAAAGCTGCTTCGACGTATATAGGACAAAAAGCCTAAGGCCTTTTAATGTAAAGCTCTCCACATCAAACCCAACATATACCAAACTTCACGTATGTGCATGTACTTTAACTGATCTCACCTGCCGACTTCTTCTTACTCCGCGGCCCATCCTTAATGTAGTCTAGGCTAGAATTTTCATGCTTCTATATTTTCACCCAGCTTTCCTAAGTTGAGGCCAGAGTTCACCAAGTGTCTAGCTTCGCTAGCACATCTTGGTTTGTAAGGCTCATATGAGCCTTACAACATGCTCTCCTTGCCTGCTAGTTCAGGGTAGGTTTGTGACCCTCTTCAACCGCCAACTGTTGTGACTAAGTAATTGTGCTAAGTTTCTATTCATTGTTGGCGCTATTGTGGAGGGACTTCCCGTTAAAGTATACTTTTGAAATTTTCATATCAAGATAACATCTTGCTTGTGTGGGTGGGCATAAGGCGACACGGAAAACCTTTTCTGAGTGAATGCGTAAGAATTTTCCATGGCATTTTATTCTAGCAATCTTGAGAGAGGAATACGAGAAAGTATTTCTGTTGGTAGCAAGAAAATGTTTTTCTATTCAGTGCTGATTTTCTGTTTTCAACTGAAAAGTTGGAATTCTTTTTTCTTACAGGTTCCGGTGAACAAACAAACATTAAGAATCGTGGCTCGTGCAAGGGACTCATCGTTTGAAAAAATTAAATTTGATTGATTTGTCATTCGCCTTTGATACGGTTGACCTGAGCGCTGTTTGGGTGAGAAGCAGCATTTGGATTGTTTTCCCAGCGTCATAGATAAATTTCACTTTATTTTTGCTCGTTCAATTTTCGCAAGATATCTACGTGGTACGCCCACGATATCATGATTGATAGCTAAGAAGTTTGACTCAAGCAGACCTTGTACGCTACAGCGAAGAGCTTAACGTTTTAAATATTCATTCTCCCCAAAAAGCGTCGTTTGTAACGAGACAATGATTTATGATTTGCATTTGTTGTTATTTTTTGCTTCGCATCAGAGTTTACCTCAGGGCTTTTTGTGGAAAAGAGTCAGAAAAGGAATACGTTTACACATTGAAAGAAGCTCAGGCAACTTATTTTTGAAACAAAAAATAATAAAAATATATTTTTTAGGGTAAAGTCTATTCTTATATTATTTTGAAAGACGTTTTGGGTAATGTAATTAGGTACCCGAGTCAGAACCATTAAGAGCGTTACATATGTTATGCAATAGCTAATATAATTGGATAAGTAAGATATGTACCTTTACGGCCACCACGAAGGTCATAAAAGATATATATGTCTAATTATATGAACTCAAACAAATTGAAATTGTCTTACAATCATTGCATTAAAAATAATCCCATTGGTACCACCAGCCCAAAAAGCAGATTTCTCGCAAATTTACAAGAAGCAAATAATAATTTGATTGGATATCAGACTGAAAGTTGTAGTGAATAAGAGTTTCATAATAAAGTCCGTGAAGGACTGCAGCGATGTTCTGCTGCCTCGGCAGAGGAAGGTGTTGGTTCCTGCCGAGAATGCCCTCGTCCGGAGACGCGTGAATGCGCTGGCAGGCTAGCATTGCGGTGTCGTGGGGCGGGTTCGTTTCCCCGGCACGAGGACTCACTACAAAACATTTCGCATTCACGAATTGCTTGCAGAGATCAGAAGAAGACGACCGAAGTCGCAACATTGTAGATAACCTCCACGAAGGAACTATGACTTGTTACGAGAACAAGAAAAACCTGACAAGAAAGGCGAACTTGAGGTGACCTCGTCTTTACCCAAATAGATTCAGGGCCCACAAATGAAAGAGGGGCAACCGGGTGGTGGTGGAGCCCCTTCATACCCACCCAACCGGAATAAATCCAATGTTAACTTGTTGAAGTGGCCAGGTATTCCTCTTCTGAGTGGAAAACTCATACAACTTGAATTATATGAACTTTCCCATCAGAAGGGGAGTACCCCGGTGACCAATTTATGTCATAGAATTATACAATTGAATTGCATAACTCTATGCCATAAAAAGGCACTTGGCTTGGGCCACTCAACCCATGAAGTCACCTGAAACAAAAAGATTATTAAGTACCCGGTCATAGTTTTAGGGGGCAGCCTGCCACCGTACCGAGTCCTATACCCGGTCAGAGTGATCGGAAAGGAAAGACCGAAGGGTATCGTTTAATTCCTCATTTCGTTTTTTTTTATTATCTCATAAATGTGTTTAATACAAATTTTTACACGATTCTGACCTCAGTTTGGTCTTTTGTTAAGGCCGTACTGGAATAACAATTTACATTTACTTTGGGTAAATCACTCAATAATCCACTCAATACAACGTCTACTCGAGTATGATTGGGTTTTTTTTTTCTTTGATACAAATTCATTGCTAACGGAACACGACTAATTCCTTTCTTTTCTGGTTGTTCTCGTTGTGCTTCATAAGTTTTTATGAACAATAATATATTTTGATTTTTATTTATTCCATATATAATAATATTAATAAATAAAGTGAAATTTATATTATTTTAAGTAATAAAGAATTTTTTTATGAAAATTTGTAATAATTTACTAATAATCAAAAAAAATGAAATATACCAAATGTTGCATGTTTATACTATGCTTTTCAAGTTAGTTTTTTTTTTCTTAACTTAAGATTCCATCCAGTTTTCTTAAATATTTCGTAAGGTTTTGAAATAACCGAGTTGCTTTTCAACAGACAAAGTAAAAAGGTTTAATTTTAATCACGTTCAGCTAATGAGAACGCGTCAACTAAATTTCTAGGCTTCCAATTAATTTGAAACCGAACTTTATGGTCGAAATCTAATATATGTATCTGCATATTTTGTATGTATATAAAAAAAATTTTATAATTTATTATTAATAATATAAATAATGAATATAAAATATTGAGCATAGATTTTTATTAATTAAAAGGACTCACCGCTTGTTCCGTCGAGCGCTCGATGGGGCTGGAGGTGTCCTGTAAATTCTCAATTTTGTTAGCTTCGTTGCTATTAGTATTAGTCTCACTTATCACTATAGAGGTTCTTTGGGCGAATGCCACACAAAATTTAGTAACAAAATCACTTGTTAAGATATATTCTCGTCCGCGGGCAATAAACCGAAGAGGTAAGAATGTCGGAAAAATGGTCAGTTTAGCAATAAAACTGAGGAAACTCGCTATTGAACCACCGCCTGTTAAATGAAGTAAATTAACTTTTGACGCTTTAATATCTTCCTCATCAACGATGCCAATCCGGTTTAGATCGATCACAGCAGCTTCTAGCATTAGCGTTACAATTTATGGGTGTATCGAATTCAAATCGTGCAGCTTCCTCCATACGATAATAACGGGTTGGATCTCTGTAGTCGATCAGGTCTTTGCGATTCCAATGATTGATGTTATTGCCGGTTCCTTTATTCGTTGGGAGTCCCTGACGGTAAAGTAATGTGGTTATGTTTCCTTTTTTTTTGCATTCAACTCCGACGTATCTGCTTTTGATCTCTGCAATCCTTTGATATCGTGAGCTACTTGATCCCTTTTCTTTTCTAGACTAACTTTTTCTAACTCCTTAGAACGATAAATATCATATTTTTTCATCAACGCATCTAAATCTAACTTCATGCGACGTTTTGAGATATTTTCACGACATAAATGCTGCTCCTGCACTAAGGTTTTGGAAAATTCCATGTAAGGAGTAAGGACTGCTTAGTTCTCGTTGGCCTTATCACCGGTTCCATAAAGTGCAGAAATTCGCCTGCATGACGCTCAAAGATAGGTTTGATCTGGCTTAGTTTCATTTCCGACTTCAATGATACGTTTAAGCAATTCCACACCATTCTCTGCAGCCGGCCTTCAGTTGTTGTGGTGCTATACAATTATTCGTAGACGACCAACTGAATGGCTGTCGCTGACTATTACTATTATTCCCTGATTCACTTATGGTTGAGCGGAGGTTTCTTAGTGATGAATATGATCGGTTACGGGAGCTATACGAGCTCTTTCGATATTTGTCCACGTTTGTAGAGGTGCTCTTTCTGTCTTCCGCCGAATCCTTTTGTTTCTTCCCGCTAGAATCGTTCTTGCTCGTTGATTGGCAACGAGGCGACATATGTTCGATCATCCGAACAAACGGTTGCCGAGACCTTGAAAGCGAATCAAACACGGCATCAGCTAATTCGTACTGCTCCAGTGCTGGTTCTTCGGACGAATTGAAATCGTTATCGAAATGGGGCTTGTGTATTGTATGTGTACGAGTAGTTATCAATCACTGTAATCACGGCAAGCCATGGAGTGATTGCGGCTTGTCCTCAATTCAAATGGCGTTGGGTACCCGTATTTATCCTTGCACTATCAACACCGTGATTGCATTGAGAAAGTTTTGGTCAGCTCTAGGTGCACAGCGACTGGTAATAATTCCTTAGCAAAAAAGTTCACCTCAACAGAGTATTCCCCGCAAATTTTAATTGTTGCCTGTTTCGACTCACCAATAAGTTCGTAAACACGCTCTCTTATATTTTTAAAACTATCGCGCACGCAGATAAACCGATAATTCGTTCTTCGCACATCACGGATATTTTTATTTTATAGTTCCAAATAGTCTTAGATTAAGTTTATGTTGAATCGTCATTTGAAGTGTTTGCACTTTATGAAAATGATTTAATACACATGCCTTATTTTAAATACTAGTGTGCAATATTTTAATTTCGAATGATAATTTTAATTTAATTTTAGGTAGGGTTGCGTTTGAGCCATTAAAAGTTTAATATATTAATAATTGGTCAAGAACTTAATGAACTTGTTATGCCCCGCAAAATAAACAGATACGACATTGTATAACTTGTATAGAATGCTTATCACCTCCTCCGGATTCACCACTGAATCACTAAAAGCTGGCATTTGACTTTCGTTCAGGGAATCTGATTCCAAGGAATGTTCACTTACTCCCGCAAGGTTCCGGAATCCTTCACGTCTTCCCGCTAGATTTGTTCTTGCTAGTCGACGGATATTCGTGATCGTGTTCTAGAAGCTAGACAATCACGTTTGGACGAGTTGTTTTTCTTCTCACTTGAATCCTTCTGGTGAGATTTATCGTGTTCTCGATTAGTGTTATCATCGGTTGGGTTTTGGCGACGTCTCTTGGGACTCGAAGGTGTCGATAAATCTTCACAACTTGGCGACGAGTCTTGGTCCGATATCCGTTTTCGTTCAAATCTTTTGGATGCAGGATTTGGTGGTTGAGATTTATACGATCTAATAGATCCACTCGTATTCGTACTATTTTCTAACAGGCGTTGTTGTCGACGTCGCTGTGTTGCCAACGTTACACAAGGAGTCGCTGTTGGCTTCGTTATGTGTCGATTTTGTTCGTAGACTTCGAGAGTTTTTTCCCGCTTTGTGTTTTTGCTACTATTTTGGTGGCTATTGTAATGTGAATGGCTTCTGGAAGCTTGTGAACCTGGCGCCGTGGTCGTGTTGCTACGATGCCCCTCCGTCACTGCCGAGAGCAATTGATTGTTAACGGGTTCGGCCATAGACGACACTTAACCGTCCACTCTATGTCACTAATCATGCCCCTGAAGCGAATTTTTCCTGTCCTTGTCCTATTTAATGCTTTGATTACACCGAAAGTTGTGGGGGGAGAAGGGAGTTGATCGATGTGAACAACACTAGTTCCAATATCTAGAGTACCCCTTTTTTATATGCCGTTTGGGTAAGGTGACTGTGGCAGTGTGCTTGAATGATAATAACAAAATATTGACCGCACTACAAACGCAACCGGAATTTCCATCAAATTTCGAAGTTACTAATTACGTTTTCAATTGTTTGCAGCGATGCGACAATAAAGGAAATCAATACTCACAAAAGTTGCCATACAAATAACAGTAAAGTCCACATTTCGCATTTCACACACACTCCCTATCCCGACGTATCTTCATTCCGGATGTGCTTTTAATACATGAAGGAGCTCCAATGAGGGGTAACTTAGAATATGAACACATCCTTAGCCATTTTCTACACGAATTTTATGCGCCCTGGTATCAATGAAGGTCACTAAGTCTTCTTCGTTGCCAACTGCAATGGTCTTGCCATCCGGCGACCATGTGATATTAATGTTTTCACATTTCGTGTTACTAATTGTAGCACACTTGCCTGCATGCACGTCTTAGATTCGCACCGTCTTATCACCACGCGCCGTGCTCAGCAAATCGGGCATATATGGGATGCAGCAAATAAGGGTGGATGGCTCAGCCAACGACTCTGTCTCCAACCTTTATCCAATCTTTTGGCTCAAAGTGTCTGGAACAAATGCGCGACTTAGCGTTGATTGTCGTATATGACTGTCCAATTACCTTCAGCCATAATGGCTTCTCTGCTGCCGACTCCCGAAATCACTTTCCCACTCGCGATCTCCCTGCGGTTTTTTCCAAGTTGCCAAATTGGCGGGGCCGAGCCATCGAGCAACGAAACAGCAATGGAAAATCGCGCAAAGTTTCGTTTAATAGTGCCATCTATGAGTGAACCCGCGATGGTGATAATGCACACTCGTTTCGGTTATTTTTAAAATTCTAAATCGTCTTTTGTAGATTCGTTTAAATTATCAATTGAAGCAATTTTCATTTAATGATTAGGCGTAATTAAGTGGGAAAAATCGGAAGAATTAGACAAATTTTAGGGGGTTTAAATGATACAATGATTTAAGCGTTCATATAATTTAAAAAGTTAACCGTTTCGTTCTAAGCATTTGTATCCCGCGTTACACCGCAATTTGTTAAATTATATTCAAAAGATATTGTAGTAAAATCACTACACATTAAAATATTAAACAGTTTTAGAATTTTGTTTCCCGGGAGTTAAGTACAAAAGACATTTACTGGACCTATTTTCCATGCAAAAAAAAAAAAAACGAAAACCAGTGTTGCGATGGGGAAGGTGACTCAATCGACTGAATCCTTGTTAAATTGAGTTCGTGCTGTGTGCCTGTGTCAGCGCTGCTTTTAGAGCCATAGCTCCTAGATTACTACAAAGTCAAACTCTGTTGAAAAAAATTTTCTGATGTGTAAATACTTTAAACGTTTCCATGCAAAAATATATTTAACCTTTTAGTTACTACTAAAATAACCAATTTCGCTTACATTCTAATCTTTGGTAGCAGCCATTTTAATTTTAACGTTCGATTTTGGATTATTTTAAAAATGATCTGCATGTTAATGAACATCTGAAACACAATCTTCCCGGTGCCGTACGATTTGACCTCGGGGATTGCCGGGCAGACGAGTGGTGGGGCTTCACGCGCTTATTTTTCCTATCCCCAGGGTCGCTTGAAGCGCGAACTCTCGACCAGGGCCGTTCCAAAAAAAAAAAAAAAACAAAAGAAAACGACAACTAATGAGGTAAGGTTAAACTAAAACTACATAATCAAAAGATCTCTTTGCTTAAAAAGAAAATTTAATCTGACCACACACTTTGTGGCCACTTGGACACGAATTGAATGTTTTCTTCTTCTTCTTAGCACTACAGCCCCTCTCAGGCCTTCGCTTCCTGCTAATAGCGCCTCCAACTGTCTCGGTCCATTGACCACGTCCTCCAGTTTCTAAATTCGAGCAGCGATAAACTGTCTTCGTCGACCGAGTCAAACCGGGATTTTCTCGGTTTCCCTACTGGTCTCCGGCCCCCAGTTCCCCAAAGAATACCTTTTTGGGTATCCGTTGTTCGCCCGTACGATTCATGTGGTCAGCCCATTGCAGCTTCCGCAGTCTTATAATCGTTGAGACCTCCGGTTCGTCGAAAATTTCATACAGGTCATGATTGTATCGAATTCACCATTGGTCCCCATCTCGCTTCGCACCGATTATTTCAGGACCCGTCGCTCAAAGGCGTTCAATAATTTTGCAGATGCTTAAGTTAGGGTGGATGTTTCACACCCACAGCATAACACAGGTCTTATCACAGATTTGTATGCTTAGAGCTTTGTTTTCATATGTATGCAGCTGGTCTTTAAGATCGTCAAAACTGAATAAAATATTTTATTTGCGAGCTGTATTCTTTGGCGTATTTCGTCTCTTTCAGTACCCGGTTTCGTTATTTTGGCGCCTAAGTACACAAATTCACCATTTTCGATACTGTATTTGCCAAGTGTGACATTTTATGTATTTGAGGTATTTTTCCTCGACCACGTTATGGGCTTTGTTTTATTTTCATTGATTTGTAGCCCTACTCGTTTGTATCACTGTCGAGTTTCATGAAATGTTCTTTGGCAGTTTTTAATGACCGTGACAAAATATTTATGTCATCCGCGTAGGCTACTACTTGGCTCGCTTTGTATAGTATAGTAGAAAACGAGCTGCTAATAATGCCAAACCTCATATGATTATTTTATAAGGAGAAAACATTAAAACATGTTGAAAAGTTAGGCTAAAGACTCTGAAGATATCCGGAACGTTTTTATTCATCATCGAGAATGCCAATGGGCTCTTTCACACATGAATGGTAAAAACCCATATCCAAACAGGTTTCGCGCTTACGCCCTTATGTTTACACGTTGCATAGTTCAACCAACCTATTTTTGTATACGATACACGTCTTGCGAGTGTATGTGTCAAAAGGGTCATTTGATCGTTAAACATCGTGTGGACAACATGAGAGCGAAGACAGAGATAAGCGATTGAGAATTTATGTTTTAGCCTTGAATTGTGCAAGAGGCAATAAAAACGGAATGAAAAATGTATTTTATGATTGTTAAAGTTTGCCGATTCAAATTTATCTCTTGGATTTATTTGGATCCTCCGTGTTTTTCCGCTTCCTGAAAATATATTCCAAATTTGAATTCATTTTTTAAGTCGCATAACTTGCTTGTCGTAATGTGATTCTATGAAGATTATGCGTACTGTTAATTTTCTATGGATTCACAATAGGCAATTTAACTTTATTGAAATCGTGATATTCGTCGTTTTGTTTCCTGAAATTAAACATGGCCTCCGCTTTTATAAATTTATTAAATAACGCGAAGCTTCTCGCGTCCAAGCATCCATTTTTGCACGCAAATTAAAGAAAGGCAATCGTTTCATGACGACTACCTTCTTCACCGAATGTTCAATTCGGAATGATTACCGGCGTTTGTATAAAATTTCCCCCACCAAATGATCAACAAAATGCGTTTGTATATGTGCGTTACGCTCGTTCACCCTAAAAAATGTTGGCGTGTTTTTACCATCACGTCCCCTCAATGCCTCTCACTCTTCTTGCCCATATAACCTGTTTAACGCTCACTTTTATCGCTGCGTCTGAAAAAGCCCAATGAAATTTTGAATAGCACTCAAAGTGACCGAGGTATTCTTGTTCCTCACAATTGATCCGATCGAGTAAAAGTAGCACATTCAAAATGTTTCATTGAGATGCTGGCTGCTGTGCCATCTCACTACTGTCGCAATAAAATTAAAAGTGTATTTACCTCAAGGTTTTCAGGATTTATTAACTTTGTACAAAATTGGTGTTGATCACCTAATAGAAAAAAGGCTGGAATCGTCAGTTTTATCAAAAAGAGTTTTCCTCAATATTTCGAACACAGATTTGAATAAAGGATCCCAATTGCCAAAAAAAGATAAGTTTGTTTTTTGTTTAGAAGTGCAAACATTTAACACCAGAGAGGAGCATTATTTTTGAGTAAGCCACTGAATATAAAAATCACATCCAGGACAAAGAAAAATGCAACCAGCTGTTTTTAAAACGTCAAAAAATTAGCAAAGAGACTGATTCAACCACCTTGTGTGTGAGCTTTGATTGAGAAAAAGTCTTCAATACTCCACATAGTAAATGTGTCATCTTGCATTACTCACAAAATATACATACTATAATGAAAGTAAAGGGTGGTCCAACCATAATGCACGATGTTAACTGTGAGCCACACCTTAACGTCAAGTTTTTTCACCCAATTTAATTTGACATTTCTTTGTTTCAGTATTTGATAATTTTAACTACGGGGAGGTATACAATGGAGCGCTCAAATCCAAATACATTTCGTACACTTTGTGATTTTTTTGATCAACATAATCGACCAAATGCGTCCACCATCGGGAGACTTGTGCACAAATTTCAGCAAGCCGGGTCTGTAGAAAATGTAAAATTATCTGTGCATACTCGCCCAGTTCGTTTTGCGGAAAATATTGCTGTTGTTCGTGATAATGTGGCAAAAGAGCCGTCAATTTCGACTCGTCTTCGTGCCCATTGAACATCTCACGAACATCACTGATGCGAATTTTGAATAAAGATTTGAATTAAACGCTTACAAGGTTCAATTGACTCAAGAGCTGAAGCCTACTGACCATTTCAAGTGTCGGCAATATGCCGAATAGTTGGTTGAACAGACAGAAGGGAATGGTGACTTTACAAAGAAAATCATCTTCAGCGACGAGGTACACTTTCACCTCAGTGGATTCGCTAACAAACAGAATTAACGCATTTGGGCAAATGAGAATCCACGAGTGATTGTTGAAAAGTCAATGCATCTACAAAAAGTTACTGTTTGGTGTGGTTTGTGGGCTGGTGACGTCATCGGGCCGTACTTCTTCGAAGATAAGGACGGCCAAGCAGTTACCGTGAATGGTGTTCACTACTGCGAGATGATAACGGGCAAGCAGTTACCGTGAATGGTGTTCACTACTGCGAGATGATAATGGGCTTCTTGTGGCCAGAAATTTAGGTTGTTTGATATGTGGTTCGAATACCATAGTGCCACTTGCCACACAGCTAATGAAACAATGGCTCTTTTACGCGAGAAATTCAATGGCCGTGTTATCTCACGTTGTGGCGATGTTATTTGGCAGCCAGGATCATGTGATTTGACACCGTTGGTCTTCTTTCTCTGGAGATATTTAAAAGAAAAAGTGTACATCAATAAGCCAAGAACAAATCAAGAGCTAAAGGATGAGATAATTCAGCGCACCAACGACATTGAACCTCAATTATGTCTCAAATCAATGAATATGTCACCATAGTCGTGGCGAGTGTTTAGGCAATATCTTGTTTAACGCATAGATCCTTCTATTATAATAAAAAATATTAACATAATTCTCTGGAAACTTTTTGTTTTATTTATGATTAACATCGTGCATTTTTGTTTGACCACTCTGTATATATGAAAGTGATACGAGGGTTAGAT
Organism: Odontomyia ornata; assembly: GCA_963969285.1. Classification (NCBI taxonomy): domain Eukaryota; kingdom Metazoa; phylum Arthropoda; class Insecta; order Diptera; family Stratiomyidae; genus Odontomyia; species Odontomyia ornata. The sequence goes on from OZ017742.1 coordinate 115,206,455, forward strand.
ATTGTTATTTTTGGGGTGAATACAAAGGAAAAAGAGGCTGCAACAAAACCACTACCATCCTTTTTAAATATTTAAATATGCTAGGCAAAAAAGGTGCCCCCCGCTGTATTGTAAATCTATATTCTGATAACTGCGCTTGCCAGTATAGAAACCGTGCTATGATATCCATTGTGAATTCATGACTTGAAAACAACAACAACAATTACAGAGGTATTACTTTAAATAGCCTACTATTTTGGAAGAAGTCACTTTTGAAGCTTTCATTTTTTGGCATCTGACAAGTAGAAACCAAGCCATTAAATGGGACGATACACGCTTTAAAAATGCATTGAAATTATTAAAATTCACTATAAAAATAGTGAAAATTTGGTAGAGACGGCTCATAGAACTCGAATATTTTTGGGTGGTCGTGAAGCACGTTGTTGGACCGCAATACAGAAATTCGTGGAAAAATTCGATCTGTTGGGACAACTTGGTGATGTGAAGAATAAAAGCCGTGCACGTCACTCAATAACAGGCAAGAATATTGCTGTTGTAGCCGAAAGTGCTGAAGGAAACCCAGGTTTGTCCATTCCTCGTCGTTCTTTAGAATTCGGCATTCCACAAACGTCATTACACGGTATTTTGCATAAAGATTTGGGTCTTAACGCTTATAAAGTTCAGTTAACAAAAGAACTCAAGCCAATCGATCATGAACAACGTCGTGTCTTTGCTGATTGGGTCCTTGAAATGCATGAAAATGATCCGAAATTCCATTGAAAAATCATCTTGAGTGATGAAGTCCATTTCCACCTCGGTGGCCTCGTCAACAAGCAAAGTTGTCAAATCTGGGGCTAAAAAACCAAGAGTTTTGTTGAAAAGCCTCTCTACGTTCAACGTGTGACTGTTTGCTGTGGTTTATGGTCCACCGGAGTCAATGGACCTTCCTTTTTTGAAAATGAGGCTGGTACAACAGTTACGGTGAATGGATTGTGCTATCGAGAGATGATTAATGATTTTTTATGGCCGAAATTGGATGATATTGATCTGGAAAACGTTTATTTTCAACAAGATGGCGCTATGTGCCACACAAGCAACAAAACCATTGATCTTTTACGGGAAAAGTTTCCGGACCATGTTATCTCTCGAAGAGGTGATCATAATTGGCCACCGAGGTCTTGTAATTCAACACTTTGCGACTTTTTTCTTTGGAGCGACGTGAAAGAGAAGGTCTACATCAACAGTCCAGCGTCAATTTAAAACCTCAAAGAAAGAATTCGTGAGACTATCGAGGACTTAGGGTAGCCACTTTAGGATTCGGTTATGCAAAATTTCATGAAAAGGATATGGTCATGTAAGCGTGTTCGTGTAAGTCATTTGCTTGATTTTATTTTTCACTTTTAACGGCATACCTTTTTCTTTATAATGAAATAAACATCTGATCATTTACATTGAAAAATCTTATTTTTCTTTTAATATCAAAATAACACCTCTTCTTGGAATACTCTGTACCATGAAGATTAATAAATCTCAGTCGCTAAATACAACGATTGACAGGATCTACAAGGTACTTTCCAAATTAGCGAGACTTTTGTCAAAATTTTTTTGTGGCGCTATCTGTGAATGAGAAAGTGCGTTGGAAAGTTACATCCCTCCCTGACTTCCAGTGAAAGTTTGGTGATATTCGGTTTAGTAAAAGCGAACTTATTGCGTCTAAAGTGACAGAATGTTTGTGTCATCGGTACAAAAATGAGTTTCGAACAAAGGGCTAATATCAGATTTTGTTTTAAAATCGGTAAAACGTTTACCGAAATATTTGAATTGATGAAAAAAGTTTATGGCGATAATTGTCTATCTGGTGCCAGAGTTCATGAGTGGTTAACACGTTTCAGAGATGGTAATGAGGACAAAAATGACGATGAACATACGGGCCGCCCAAAATCAGTGATCACCAAAAACTCCATCGAAATTGTGCGTAAATTTATCAAAAATGAGACGAAACCACCGTTGAAATTTATGGAATCGGAGTTGAATATCTCCAAAACATCGATTTGTCGCATTTTAACCGATCATTTGGGCTTACAAAGAGTCTGTGCACGTTCACGTTTTATTCCACACAAGTTAACTGATGACCAAAAACTGCTCAGAATTCAACATACGAAAGGCATCATTAAAGAGGTGAGAAAAGTCGAGAACTTCTTTTACAACATTGTGACTGGTGAGGAAACGTGGTGTTTTTAATATGAACGTAAAACCAAGCATCAAAGTGCCGAATAGAAGACTCCAGACGAGCCACCACTCAAAAAATCGCGTTTGAAGAAGTCAAAAATCAAGTCGATGCTCATTTGTTTTAACGGTTCCAAGAGAATTGTCCACAAGGAGTTCATGCCAATGAGCCAAACCATCAATGCGATTTTCTATCTTGACCATTTGAAGCGTTTGTTGCATCGTATTCATCGAATTCGGCCTGAATACCGCGAAGGACGAAGCTGGCGCATGATAATGCACCATCTCATCGATCCACTCTTGTGGCTGATTTTTTGACTAGAAATCGCATTTTAACCATCAATCACTCACCGTATTCGCTTGATATGGCTCTCTGTGACATCTCCCTTTTCGGAAAATTGCATTTGGCCATGAAAGGAAAACGTTTCGCGTCCATAGAGGGCATCGGAAAGGCTTGTACCGATATCTTGAAGGAAATTCCGGTCGATGACCTGAAACACTCTTTCGAAAAGCTTTTGAATCGCGTGTATCGAGACCGGAGGAGACTATTTTGAATAAATAAACTCGAATTTATCAGAACAAAGCCCCTGTCGTTTCTATTTTGGCTCAGTCTCGTTTGTTTTGGAACAAAAAATGTAACAAAAAAATATGCCAAACAGATATCTACCATAAAGTATATTTGAATATGAAGTATGATAGAACAATACAAGATGTATTGGCTAAAACAAATGAAGATGATTCCGATAGGGATCCAAATCGTTAAACATTTAACAAACATAATATTATTTTATGAAAATAATAATTACTAATAGCGACATATGTTTTTTAGGCTGAAACACAATATATAAATATGATTTGGAAAACATGAATTCATAGTTTATTTTAGCATAAGCTCCCCAGCTTCATTGATCTCAGTGTTCCAAGTGTTTGGCCTTGGCCAAAAGTATTTGCCAACCCACAAATTCTTAGAAACCTCTTATCTGTGGACTTTTAACGCATCTATTGTCACATAGTACACATGCAGAGATCAAAATGACCTAATTTAAATAGCACATAATGTCATAAAACTATAAACACAGCAGAAGTTACCCATTTCCAGGCAAGTGGGATTTTAGGAAAATTGACACTTTACTGCGATCCTCTGCAGTATGAACAAGTGTCGATAAATTGTTGTTGCTTTATTTGAGGCAGTTCATAAAGACCAGATGAATGCCCAAGATTCGTGAATTAAGCTAAAAATCCAGGTGTTATCTGAAGAAGGCAGAAATAAAAGTGAAATTGCGTGGATTATGAAATGTCCTTAAAGTACTCTGAGGTATACCTTAAATCGTTACAATATGATCACAAGCCACAAAAACGTGAAACAAAGTGGAAGGAAAAGAGTTACATATGCAAGAGAAGACCACCAGTTAATGCGAACCTTTTTGAAAAATAGTACGAAAACATCCTCTGAGTTGGCTGCTGAGCTAATTGAGACCTTGGGGAAAAAGAATTCTGCTAGAACTACTACAAGAAGGCTCCAGGATGCTAGCCTCAAAGATTGCAAGGCAAGGAAGCAGCCATGGTTGTCTGAGAAGAACAAGAAGTTACGTTTGCAGTGGTGTTCAGAACACCAACATTACACCCAAGAAGATTGGGCCAATATCGTTTGGTCGGATGAATTCAATTTTGAGGTATGTTATTTGAACAATATTATCATTACTTAAAGATGTTTGAGAAATATGAAATTGGTGATTTCGTTTTTAACCTATTTTAAAAAAATACTTATTATTTTATTAAATTTCAGGTGTTTGGTACTGCTGGTGCCACTTACGTGAGACGCAGAGTTGGTGAAGGATACATGCCGGTGTGCATGGTGACTACTGTAAAATACAGTGGAGGTAGTATTATGATGTGTGGCTGCATGTCGCCGTCAGGAGTTGGAAAAATGATCGTGTAAAAACGCCGAACGGACTTGAGGAAATATATTGAGGTGATGGAAAAGCCTTGGAACCCTCTTTGAACATGATGTTTGGTGACGCTAACCTAGACGGCGTTCGTTTCCGACAGGATAATCCACCATGCCATAAATGTAGAGCCACCATGGGTTGGATTGAGAAAAATGGCATAGAACTTTTAAGTTGGCCCTCTCAATCGCCGGATCTCAACCCAATAGAATTTGTGGTCGATATTAAAGCGCAAGATAAAGGAGCACTCAATAACATCGAAGAATCGCCTTATACAGGAGTAGAATGCCATAACTTCTGAAGAGTGCAAAATGTTAATTTCCTCATTACCAAAAAGAATTTAGGCGGTAATTAAGGCAAAGGGTTTTAATACCAAATATTAATGTAACGTAATTAGTAAATGTATTTTAAGCACTTGGTATTTTTTTCCAAGTTCAAGTATTTTTTAAATTATTTGCAATCTTATAAGGTGGCAAATACTTTCGCCAAGGCTGTATGTAAATAAAACATTTTTACATTCATATATACAGTTTTTTAATAATATTATGCAGGGTGCATTTTTAATTACCACTTGCAATAAAATTTGACACCAAAATTCTTAACGCAAGTTGTATCTCAAACGCCTAAACGTAATAAAGGATGCTTAAATTAGGACAGCAGAAATATTATAAGGGGCATAAAAAGCCTTAAAACCCATTGTTTTTCATAAATTTTAATTATTACACGTAAATTTCTAAAAAACACAATTCTATGTTAAATTTCAACTGAATACCACATTTCTGTATAAAATGATTAAAAAAAACCTTCTCTGTAAACTTAGATTTTCGTCGCTTACGCTGAAACGGCGGTAATGGCTCGATACATTCAATATTTCATAAAACAGATGATAATAGATTGATTATACTAACGTATCTTCAATGTACAAATAAAAAAGATTTTGCCAAATTGCTGATTTTATAATTTAAAAAAAATCTGATTTTATCGCCTTTCTTTTAAGAAAATATATTTTTTGTACTCTTAAGAGGGCACGTGCCCACCAAAGTTTTCGTTTTATTTTAAATATAAAAAGTGTAGCATAAGCTATTAAAATGGGATGCTTTTAGCAATAATTGTCATGCGGTTTTTCTGTCGTTTCTTTTTTATCAAAAAAAACATAACAAGGAAGAATACTGTGTCCAAAAATAAGGTGACATTTGAATTCAAACTGCGTGCGTCGAAGGATTTGGAAAATTATTTTTTAGGTTGGTTGTACTGTCAGTGACATCCATGTCAAATTTACATGTCAAAATATTCATTCGTGTTTGAGATACGCGTCGTTTTGTGAGCTACTAAAAGTGAGTTTTTCATTTTTTGCGATGTCGAAGTTTGTTGATAGGCATTAAATTTTGTTTGCGGAATCAATTTTCTGCTGCAGATACGTTGAGGATGGTGCAGAAAGCCTTTGGTGATGAGGCTATGCCTAAAAAAATGAACTGTACAAATGTAACTCTTTGGATACAAACATTAATTAGTGATTTTCAACAAGTAACCAAATTTACTTGGACTTTTAACGAGCATTGGTTATGGTAAAGGCCCTATGGATGGCGTGAGAGGATACCTAAAAAGGACAGCTAACAAGCACGTCTTGATGGGTAATGACGTTAGAATAGCTTTAGAATTCGTCGATTTGTTTAAAAACTCTCCTTTCGAAGTAAAGATAATCCCAGAAGACGACGTGATTGACGAAAAAAACAGCATACCAAATCCTTTGGATGCCATTCCAGGCAAAATGGACACCACAAAAGAATATTGGCAAAAAAGGTTAGACGTTTCAATACAATTATATCGATATCAACATTTGCGTAAAGAGCTAAAACTTTCGAAGCTGACCAGCTTTTGTAACGTAAGCTCAGTTGAATCTGAGGATATTTTGATAGCTGTAATTGAATCTCCACTTGATGAAGAGCCCATGATAATAGATAACTATTTGAAATTTAAGAAAAGAGTAAGCATTTATAAATCTGTATACAACTCATCTTCCTCAGATGACGAAGATTTAATGACGATATCTCTTCGGCAGATTAAAGAAAAACAGATAGTTGTTGTAGCAAGTACATCTTACGGCAAAGAAAATATACATCCGAAGCTCGTAAGCCCTGGACATTCTTGCTTGTTAAAGGTCCTACTGAAAAGCCAAATATTTGCTTTAGATATGTTACTACCTGCCAGACATGTGTCGATGACGATGATGCGGAAATCTTAGTAACCTTTTTGACATCTGTGCGCAACAATATCTGAAAAATCAAACTGGAACCAAAGGATGTGTCATATATTAACTACGAGCAAATAATCAGTATTATTCCGACAGCGATGCTGAGAAAAGAGCAAAATCAAGAATATTATTATTTTGATAACGATATTGATGTTTTCGAACAATAATCAGTTTTGTTTTGCTTTTTAAATATTTTTTGTTAGTTAATTTGTCGTTTGTTACAGAATGTATTGTTGATTTTCTAACGTTAATTATAGTTTCTTATTTATTTTTAGAAGTTTAGTGAAGTAAACTTTCATTTAATAATAAATAAATAACTTTGTTATTTAAATCGTTGTTTGTAATTTGGATATTTCCTTATAATATCTGATGATATCAATATGTATTGTTTTCATTATTGTTAATATAGTTCAAAGAGTGTCGAAACAAAGAAGTGTCAAAGTTTCGGCTCTTAGAATTTCTTGTCTTAAATGAAGTAATAAATACTGTCATATATTAGAATCAGCTGTGTAAAATAAGTGAAGTGGTTCTAGTTTCGCTCTATCAAGTTCGAGATAAGTAGCGATCATTTAAGTCATCAATTTCATTGTTTCAATTTTTATTTGGCGAAGAAAAATTAACGGAACCGGGAATTCTTGCTTTGGTTTAGGAGTGGGATTCCCGTGTAGTTAAATTTATTCTAAAGAATTTTTGAATTTAATTCTAAATTTATATTTTTAAGTTTTTAAATTATTTTTTTTTTTGCAAGTGCGGCTTTCTACGCTTTTCACTAACTATATAAAATAAAAAAAGCTAACTAAAAATATAAGAAATAAAAGTACCGGAAATCAAGGATAATATAAAATTTATAAAAAGCAAATAATAAAAAAAGTTAAAAAGAATCAGTAACAGCTTTGAATAATAATTAAAAAAAAGGGGGAAATTATAATAGCTACTAAACCAGCCAAGGATAAGTATGGGAAGTGTAGGAAACCCGTGGAGGATACCCACTCGGCTATGGGGTGTGATGGCTTCTGCCTCAAGTGGTTCCATTTGAGGTGTATCAAAATGTCGGAAGAGAGATATCGGGCTATAATGGACATCACTGAAGATGTGATTTGGATGTGTGCCGAATGTGCAGCTCAGCACCATAAGTCTAAAGAAGACCAAGAGTTGGTTGAAAAGAGATCCAGTCATTAAATCCCAATATAGAGGAGCGAGATTCTACGGAACTTGTACATGCTAGGCGGACAAGGAAGGAAGGTGGTTGCGCATCATCCAGGTAAATGGAAGCATGTATAAGAGGCTTTCAAATAGATACATTAATATAGATTATATATCGTGTTTTGTGAAGGAGGACTTTAACGTAACGAGGTGTTATAAGTGTCAAAAATACAATCACAAAACATCAAAATGTGAAGATGAGCAAATATGTGTAAAATGTGGAGGAAAGCATGACCTAAAGGACTGCTAAAGCACGATTGAGAAGTGCTCCAACTGTATTGGTAACAATAATAATGCTGATCATTTTTTCTGCTGACTCTGTAGAATGTCCGGGGTTTCAACGCAGAATATTGATCGCCAGGAGGAGCACCGACTACAACTTCGATGATTGCTAATCTTTCCAATCAATCAAGTGGAACAAATTTAACACTTATGTATGCTAATATAAGAAGCTTAAGACATAAGCTAAGTGATATTCAGATTTACCTGCAGCAAAATCCTGACATAGATTAGATTATTCTCAATGAAATCTGGATTTACCCAGGAGAAGCACAGTTTTACAATATTGAAGGATATAATGCGGTATTCTCCTGCAGACCTGGAAGAGGTGGAGATACAGCAATGTACGTAAAAAATACAATCAATTTCATTACCAAGAGAGTGACGCCTGATAAGTATAACGTTATTATAATTGAAGTACGCCATCCAGATAAAAAAATAAAATTAGGGACGGACTACAATCCCAATCGTGTGAATGCGCAAGATTTTTGCACAGTACTAGATACATTATTCTGAACTGAAAAAAATTTAATCACAGTGGCGGACACAAACATTGATGTACTAACTGAATGACCAGAAACACGGATTTTGTAAGGATACGCTAGAAATGAATGGAACGGTAATCATAAACAACAACCAAATTACTCGCCCAGTGTCAAATACCTGTCTGGATCATATAGTAACCAATGATTTAAAAGCCGCTGAAAGCATGACATGCATATTTGAGGACTGGCCGGTACTGGATCACTGTGTGTTAAAAATTGCTATTCAAGACCAAATCCTGAACAAACAGAAGCCGACCTACAAAACGTTCAGATATCTAGACAAAGAGCTCTTTAAATCAAACATAAGAGAGTTACCGGAAACCAAATAGTATTATTGAACTCAAAAATATCATCATATCTGCTAAGCAAAGCTCTTCAACTGAGAAAAAAATCGGGTGTCGACAACGGACTTGGATAACGAAAAAACTAATTGATGCAAATATTAAAAAAAGTAAGGCATACATGGACTACAAAAAGAACAATGGAAACCAGGCTTTCAAGTTTGTATATATGCGAGCGAAAAAAGAATCGAAACGACTGGTGAAAGAGGCTAAATTCTTATATTTCTCAAGAAGAATGGAAACAGCGGCTGACAACTCCCGTGAAATATGGAAAATAATAAATGAGGTAAAGGATAACTCTTCAACCCAGGGTATATCACAAAACTTTCAACTGAATCCTGATGGGCCCTCTAATACATCGTGTCCACGTGACGCGGCGAACTCATTAACCCTGGAAAGATAACGTGTGCCTCAGAGGCGCTCGCAAAACAGATGTTTCGCTGTCATTTGTTTACAAACGCACGTACAAGCTTGTGTTTCTGAGCCAACTTAGTCGTCAGTCAATACTCTCGAAGAACGGTACCTTTGGCTCGGTAAGTACCACAATTTCGTTGTAATGTGGACGCGATGCGCTCGAGAGGCGTATGTTCATCTTCTATGTAACTTTTATGTATTTGTTTTGTCATTTTATTTTTGTTACTTTTAAATTATTTCTTCTCATGTATGTTAAATATAAATAGGTTATTGATATTGATTAATTTTATCGATTTTTAGGATGGTTTCAATATCATGTAAATAAAAGGGGATTGACTGAAAAAGAAATCGTTTCTTTACTGCACGCGAAGATGAAATTTCTGATGATGGCAGTGGCAGTGAGATAGAGGACTATGTAAGCGGAGACGACTTTCAAAGTGATACCGAAGACGAGGATGTTGATGAAGCAAGCGATGATGACTTGAGCAATACCTCAACACCTCCCAGACATGACAACCGCGGAGTTCTTCGGCCTCATCGAGTTATCAGAGGTAAGAATAAACACGTCTGGGCTACTTCTAAGGGTCAAGGTAGTGGAAGAACTTCTGCTATTAATATAATTCGTCCTAGTAGCGGTCCTAGTCAGATTTGCTGCCATATTTTCGAACCACTTATGTGCTTTGAATCATTCATCATGAACGAAATAGTTCAAGAGCTCATTCAGTGGACAAATATGGAAATATCCAAAAAATGTAATGACTGTATGACTCGTTTTGCATTTAGAGACACGAACTCCGCTGAAATTAAATCCTTCCTTGGAATACTTACTCTCAGTGCTGAAATAAAAGATAATCATTTGACAACCGTCGAGATAGGTTTGATTTTATTGTCCGGTGTCCAAGAATGGATGACAAGACTCTTCGCCCTGCTCATCGACAGCAAGATCCATTTATTCTAGTTCGAAAAGTTTGGGACCTTTTTATAGCTCAATGCCAAATGAACTACTCTCCAGGAAGCAATGTCACCATTGATGAACAGTTACTTGGGTTCTGAGCTAGATGCCCCTTTAGAATGTATATACCGAAAAAGCCAAGTAAGTACTGCATGAAAATTCCAATGATTTGTCACGTGTCTAAGAATGGATGACAAGTCTCTTCGCCCTGCTCATCGACAGCAAGATCCATTTATTCTAGTTCGAAAAGTTTGGGATCTTTTTATAGCTCAACGCCAAATGAACTACTCTCCGGGAACCAATGTTACCATTGATGAACAGTTACTTGGGGTCTGAGGTAGATGCCCCTTTAGAATGTATTTATCAAAATAGCCAAGTAAGTACTGCATAAAAATTCCAATGATGTGTGATAGTGGAACCAATAACATGCTGAACGCTATTCCGTACATCGGAAAAGCTACAAACACAAATGGTTTGCCACAAGGAGAATTTTACATTAAGGAACTATCAAGACCAATTCATGGGACCAACCGCAATATAACATGTGACGATTGGTTCACTTCCATCCCTCTAGCGAGGTCATTGCTTCTTGAACCATACAAGTTGACACTTGTGGGCACGGTAAGGTCAAACAAACGCGAGATTCCTGTGGAGATAAAAAATATCCGTTCTCGACCAGTAGGTACATCTATTTTTTGTTACGATGGATGCTTGACTCTCGTGTCGTATAAGCCGAAACCATCAAAGGTGGTGTATATGTTGTCCTCATGCGATGAAGGTGCTGCTATAAATCCTACAACTGGCAAGCCTGAAGTAGTTATGTTCTACAATCAGACTAAAGCTGGCGTCGATACATTCGACCAAATGTGTTCACTGATGTCTTGTTCGAGAAAAACAAACAGATGGCCTATGACAATATTTTATGGTATATTGAACATATCTTTTATTAACTCGTGTATAATTTACTCTCACAATGTCTTATCAAAAGGAGATAAGCCATTAAACCGGAGAGAATATATGGAAAACCTAAGTAATGAACTTTATACACCGTGGATGGAGTCTAGATTGGAAATTCCGACATTGTCAAGGCGTTTGAGAGAAAATTTTGTGAATATACTCCCACAGACTAATCAAGAAGTGTCTGAGGTAACTGCTGAGGAGCCTCCGGTTAAAATGCGACGTCACTGTAGTTATTGTACAATGAAAAAGAAAAGAATATCTAAGATGACGTATAAAAAATGCAAAAATACAGTGTGTGGTGAAAAACAAACGAGATGTTTGCTACAAATGTCTCTAAATATAATTTCTGTCAGTTTTTTTTCATATTTGAGACTGATTATTTAATAATTCATTAGTTAGTAAAAAAAAGCAGATAAATGTTACCTTGTTTTAAAAATGCTTACTTATAAGCAGAAGTCTTCTAATTTTTGGTACTTTACGGTTAGGACTCAGAAAAGCCTACTATTTTCTTAGGATAATAATTTATATTTTTGTTTAATTCGCTTATTGAAAATGTAACATGCCATTGGCATTAGAAAAATAAAAGAAAAATACTTACATCTGTAAAAAAAATTGTTTTTAAATTGTGCGCCTCTCAGGCGTATGTTTATTTTTTCTGTACTAAAAAATAAGGTTATCTTTCTAGGGTTAAATAACTTTTTTTCATCAATTAATAGAAGAATCACTAAAGAAATCGTGGCCAGTTCAGCAAGCAATTTAAAAACTACAAATATCTCAATAAATTCCATCCTTCACATTCATCAAACAAATAAAAGGGAAGTCTTAAATGTAATCAATGAATTGAAAAAGAATACGGCGCCAGGCATCGATAGCATCACGATGAATGAGATTAGTATAATAAAGGAGGACATAGCCCAGATTATGGCAAATTTTATAAACGTGCATATTAGGAATGGAACTTTTCCGGAAGAAGAAAAACTTGCAAAAATTGTTCCTATATTTAAGGGTGGTGATCATCTCGACCCGAATAACTATCGCCCGATTGTACTGCTGACGGAATTTAATAAGATATTTGAAAAAATACTAAACAATCGATCAACATCATTCTTAGTTGAAAACTCTATCATAAGCCAACATCAGTTTGGTTTTCAAAAGAACAAGAGTACTTTGGATGCCCTACATTCTGTCACACGTTTCATCAATCTAAGACTTGACAGGGGTGATTATGTCATCGCAATCTTTGTTGATTTGAAAAAAGCATTTGATACAGTTGATCATATTCAAGGTAGTCCTAAGCAGTTGTTTAAGATTTATTTGGAGGGAAGATCGTAGAGAACTTTAATCAACAATGTCCTGAGCGATCATGCACCTACGAAAACAGGAGTTCCCCAAGGCTCAATACTTGGCCCAACTTTGTTCCTGCTATACACAAATAATCTAAATACATGTGGGCTGACGGGATATCACACATTATATGCTGATGATACAGTTCTACTTTATTCAGGACGAGACAAAACTGCCATTGAGAACACTATCAACGAGGATCTAGGAAAATTCCATCAGTGGTTAATTGGAAACAAACTAGTATAGAAAACTTCAAAGACAAAATATATTGTTTTTAAGCAAAAGAACAAAGGAGACATAGATGTCGAACTAAATATTAACGGCGATAAATTGCGAAGAGTGCTAGAAATGAAATATCTTGGTCTTATCATAGACCATCGTATGACCCGGTTACCACACATAAATAGCTTAAGGGGGCAATTAGCCCCAATAAAAGGATTGTTACGAAGATATGAGGATTTTCCAATGCAAATCAAGAAACTTGTTCTAAATGCGTTTGTTCTGGCGAAATTGCACTATGGAGTACTTATTTAGAGTCAATCAGCAAAGCAACATTTAAACAGTATATCCAGGTTGCTGATCAAAGCGTATAAAAACATTCTGAAACTAGTTTGGTTTACCAATTGGCAAAATCATTAACCTTTAGTCAAATTAGTATTATGGAGAAATCTAAGTTTGTCTACCGAAATTTAAAAACTAATGGATCGGAACGAGCGCCATTAATTAAGGTATCACAGATCAACCCATATTATGCGAGGAATGCAGATCAATTCGTAATACCTTTTGCCAGAACGGATCGTCTAAACGATGCAACGATTGATGCTCTGCGTATATATAACAATCTACCAGAAATTGTTAAGGAAGCAAACTCACTTTTGGTATTTAAGAAAAGACTAAGGGAGCATTTAATGAACACTGATTGAAGCGTGGACCTGTAATTCTGCTTTTATGAGCCCAGTATCTTAGGGCGTTCATTTCGACCCTATCGGCGGGATACTGAAGTGACAGTTACTCAGAGTTTTTTTTTGAATGCGTCGTATTATATTGAATTTTTTTTATCTCTGAGAGCTGATCATGATTTTTTGGACTAGATGTTCATGAAAAAGACTAGTTCACTTTATATTGTGTGCCCCCTTATACCGATGTGTTAAACATTGTCTGGGTGGCACAAAAGACCAAGCGACGTAAAGTGAATGCAGATCGCACGAGCGTTGTGCGACGAAGTAAGAGTGATAGAGAGAGTGGTAGGGAATGGAGGTATTTAAAAAAAAAATAAAGATACATACAGGTAATATACCCATGTTATTCAACAAAACTTAAATTATGTACTTTTTCAGTTTTTGTTCATTTTATCAAACTTAGGAAAACGTTCCCGAAATTATAGTTTTCTGCAAAATATCCACTTAAAAAACAATGTAACAATAAAAGTGTAGAATTCTATGCACTGCCCTGTCAAAGTTTATTAGCATACAAATTTTGAGACATTTTAACCAGGAGTCATCATTATAGCTTGCATTTTTTTGTCATAAAAGCAATCCTGAAATTCGCAACCTTGGTGATTTTGAGCCAGTTATTTAAATGGGATGCTATTAGCAATAATTGTCATGCGGTTTTTCTCTTGTTTCTATTTTATCAGAAAAGATAAATCAAGCATTGTTTTTATAGCTGTAAGGAGGTAGAATATACAGATTGCTCATTATATTCATATTAAATCAAAAAAACTTGCCTTTATTGCTTTTAAAAATAAAAGTCATCAATGACTTGAGGTTCGAATTTTTCTGTGATAGATCCCACGCAAAGGAATTAACATAAAGAAGTGAAAAAGTTCAGGGAAAATTTAGCAAAACTTCCACTTGAATTCAACTTTATGCCCAGAAGGTATTCAAATTAGAACTCCTGAATGTATTTTCTCCCCAGAATGTTTTTATTATTTCATTTCTTCTGCAAAGTAAGGGAAGTCTTCGAGTCCTTCACCCTGACTTGTTTTTCAGAAGTTAATGAAAATAACATCTTCCAGAAAAAAAACATACGTTTAAGGGCAATGTTAAATTTCGAACTAAATTTGGCATCATAAGGATGGAAATATGTTATATTTGTATTTGCGATAGCGAAGTAGAGCCAGCAAATAACAAAATCCCACAATTTCTACGAAAACATGTCCACACGGAAATCGATTTCTTTTTGTTCCATTCAAACGCCCAAGAGAAATGTATTTTTGGATATCCTTCATTAATTGTATTAAATTGAATTTTCCTTATAGCACACAAAAAAGTCTATGTACATTCTATCACTTACCAATCTGCGGAACATCGTACTGACGTTGTCCACGGGGACTACGCAGCATTAGTTGGCTGGCGATTCCATGTGAGGCCATTTGTAAATCAGGTGGACCATTACTTCCAATCCCGCCAGGACCTCCACCGCCTGGCATAGGTGCTCGTTTGTTTTGATGCATTTGTTCTTGATCATTCTGATCCATGAATTGTTGTTCTTGCTTCGGTTTTTGCTGTTGCTTTTGTTGTTGTGATTGTTGCTTCTGGTTCTTCTTGTACTGTTTCTGTTGCATGCGAATGTCGAACTTTGCTCGCCTCTCGACAATTGGGTCCTCGAGGCGGCTAGGACTGTCAAACAATTCCTGCAACGCTCGTGGTGGTTCGATGCCTCGATACTCGATAATAGTGGGTCTATCGACTTGCTCGCCGTGAATGAAGGCGGGCCGTGGAACATGATGACTTAGCAAGTGTTTACTGGCAAACTCATTTTCGCGGAACATTGAGGACAGGAGCGGGCCACTGGCATCTATTAGGCTGCTATCGCTATCTAGACTCGATTTTGAGGCTAATGGCATCGACTTGTCGATACCGTTTGCTGAAGACGTTGACAGGGATGCGGAAGAGCCTACTAGAGATGAAGGCGGTTGCAAGGACTTACTGTGACCAATAATGCTACTACTGCTCTCACTTTCGCTTGAAGACAGTCTTCTGTTCGCTAAATCGACTATATCTAAGTCCGGTAGTTGTCGTCGATATGAGTTCCTGGCCATGTGCAAGGAGAAGGTGCTTCCGTACAGCACACTCAGGTATGCCAGTATTTTGATCGTTTCGCGTAACATTTTATGCAGGCCTATGTTATTGGACGTGGAGAATGGAAGGGATTAAAATGTGAATTTTACAGAGGCGAAATGCGTGGGAGAACCCAAAACAGTCTTTTGCTTTTATGAATAAATCAATCGTCTATAGTAGTATACAATGTTCGACTGGCTTTTCTCTAGGAAAATTTGATTCAACTGAACGCGGGTTGGCGCTAGTTTTCAATTGAAATTCAATCAATTCATATATATAGCACTCTCAGATCAGTATCCTTCTTTTGAAGCACTTGGTTACAAGTCTTTTCTATTCTACTTTCCTTTCTACTCGTCGATGTATATGTAATAGAGAAATGTGAATTTTTGAAGGCTTGCCAAAAGTTGTTTTAGCTTTCCTTGAAAGATTCTCTTATAGGTGGGTTGCTAAGCACATACAGGAAGATTTTCGGCTCCAGTATTGTTATTGATGTTCCTATTCAGTATTTTTTGTCGAATCTGTAATCAGCCTTCAATATTTATGTTTTCGCTCCTTCCTCACTATTTAATGAAATGCCATTAATTAGTTCAGTAATGATTCTGTTGCACTCAGAGCCTTTTAATCTAATCCTTCCTATATCTAAAGCCTCTGCTACTCAATGACGTAATGCAGTTATTATATCTTAGAAATCCGTTGAAACGATCTTTTGCTTCTGACTACAAATCAGTTGTTTTGAAACGGAAAGTGAAGAACTTACACCGAGCGGTTCCTTTTTTTTTTAACTAATTCACTATCACTGGTTCTGTTTGGGGATACTTTCTTTCGGACTCTTCAACATTCAACACTTGAACAACAAAACTTTCACAAAATCAAAGACACAAACATCAAACTATCACTGAAAACGAATGAACGGCGTGAGTTTCTTAGATGGGAACTCTTTGAACCGGATGAAAGAGAATTTCGTAAATATTTCGTTACAGGCGATGTTTTGAAACAACTATTCGCGAATGCGACCCGAACGCGTTTCAGGACACGTATGTTTTGGAATGCAGTTACAAGCTGGACTGGTTCATCTAAACTTCCCGTAAACGCTTAGTTTTTTCTCGTTTCTGTAGTTTTATTTCAGTGTTTCGAAATTATATTACAATATCCTAGAGATAACTAAGGGGGTTAAAATGACCACCCTGCAAGGCCGTTCTGGCCATGACGCGGCTTTGCAACTTTCTTTGCGTAACTTAAATTAATATTGCCTGGCTAAGGGATGAAACGCGAATGATGTAGCGACGACTTTGCTCAACTTATCTCGGGAAAATCATGAACGAACCGAATCAAAAAGGACACAGTGTAAGTAGAGAGGGGGCGAACAATAGTACACACAGAGCTTGCTGGTATTCTCATCAGAATAACGAAATTGCCAGGTCAGAAATGAAAGTAAAGCTTCGCAGGAATAAGCGAGCGTACGGACCTACGAAGCTTCTATTTGTCAGGACCCAACCGACAAACTGTTGTGACAATCTCCTGCAAGACATCCGTGCGCTCTCCGTAACGTGTTACGTAGATACACAGTGAGGAAGGCAGGACGCGGAGTGAGAAAAGCTCGCCCGCTCCTACCGGCTAGGTGTCCTTTTCCTGACGACGTTGGATACGATAGCAATGACGATGCAAGAAAGGCAACTTTGAATGAAGGTTGCTTTGATACGCTGGCAAGGTGGGAAAAGCTCCCACTATAGCGCATGCCTGATTTCTGGCGTACAAACACCCAGTCATCTGATGATGATGATGGTGATGAGAAAATGTTATTTTTACACCAAATTTTCCAATTTAAATCTCGTTCACATACATGTGAAGAGAGTTTCGTCATCTATTTTTCATCCTTTCACAAAAGATCAACCACTGAAACATCACCAGTCGTGGCTTGCGTTTCGATTTGAGTTTGTTAATTTATGTGAGCTAGTGTAGCGTAGACGAAAAGTCTATCATCAGCGTTGATGCCGCTGGGTGCGCCAGCTGACACCCACGCATATTTGTGACGTAAGCGCCGAGAGGACAAGCGTGAAGCAGCAACATTACAATAACAAATGGGAAACCCATTGCAACAACAGCATAAGCAAAGCAGCAACAACTCTCACAGCCCCAAACTATCTGCGTAGATCCTTCCCTGGTTGTCTCCGCTCGCTATGCCTCATCATCGCTGTTTCTCCGTTTCAAGGTGGAGTGGCGCGAGGATGAAAGTTTAGGTTTTGCGAATGACTTTGGTAGTAGACATGATTTTCACTTGCGGCTACGGAAAGACTTCCTAACACGAAGCCCTTTTCCGCTCCTTGGCAGCTTTTGAAATCAAAACGAAGTGATGGTTCTGTTGAGGTATACAATAAAATTTATGTTATGGACTGACCAAAAAGGCACATATGGCATCAGTCGTGGTGGGCAAGAGACGAGAGCTTATATGTCGATTACAGAGACTGGCCTATAGTGACAATTGATACAAGTGACGGGTGGTGGACAGTTTGCGGTGTTCCCAGCCAATAGCTCGACAGTTTAGTTATTGCTTCACAATTTGTATTCCTTGAGTTATCTTACCTGTGCTTTGCGTTATTTTGCCTAATATGAATTTGCTTGCAGGTTCTCGATGGAAGCCCCAAAAATGAACCAACAGCAGACGAACTTCTCAGCAAGCACAAAACTGGAGTTACCGCACTATCGAAAATTTATATAGATCAAGACACTCTAGCTTAGATATTCCAAATGTTGCTGTAGTGTATTGTTTTCGGAGAAGGATATTCGCTTTGTTTGTCTAACAATCGTTGGTCACTCCAAAAAGTTACACTTGTTCGGGAACTTTGTTGAAATATTCAACATGGCATGAGATAAAGGAGATAGCTGCGTGAAGGATGCTCTCAAGGAAAGTGCTCGGAAATAGAATTGCTGATGTCGACATAATCCAGAACTTGACGAGAATGTCTTCAATACTTAAATAGACTTGCGTGCATGTTTTTAATACGCACAAAGCTCGTGCTGAGGAAATATTATAATTTTTCTCTAGATAAGATAAATGTGAAATAGGATGCCTTTGATAGAGGGAAGAATGAGAGCAAATCATCATGTTTTCACTTCACTAGAAACGTAAAACAGGACTTCTATATAATTTTATATTTGATAAAGGTCACATTAAGAAATTTAGATTGAAACGTTAAGTTTCAATGAAACTGAGTCGCAATATAAGGTGATTGAGGTAAAATACGGGTTATAAAATATATGGAATGGACCTTTATTTTTTCGGACAAAGTGAGTCAAATTTTTATAAACCAATTTTTCGAATACATTCACATCAAGTGTTATGAAGTTGGTACGGAAGTCTTCCTTTTCAGCTGTACTATAGAAATTTCTCATTGCCTTATTTCACAATCTTTCAGTTTTAGTACAGTAAATATAGCATTTACGGTCTAAGAAATGACCTACTGGGATTTGACTTGATAAATCGATAGGGGGACATAAAAATAACTTAACTTCAGATTTCCGAAGTGATCCCCCCCCTGCTTTTGAGAAAATTCAAAAACATTTTGAAACGCGTTTTTCTCGGAATCTATGGGTTTTAGAGAAAAGTTAATGTAGCAAAAAATGTTCAAGACACAGTTATCTACATTTTATCTCATTGGAGCAAAGTCGTCCGACTTAAAATACAAAAAGTAGGTGGCGCTAAAGTATCAAAAAAGTGGTTTTTTGGCATTTTCAATAAAAAAAATTATTTTTTTATAATAATGTAAATGGGAAAGTTGTTCGTCATAAAATTATCTACATTTTTTGTTTAAACAATTTTTTTGTAAAACTTACCGTTAACGAGCTGGAGCTTGCCAAAGTGTAAGAGTCGTACATTTATGTGCCGCGCCGATGCGTGTATTCCATTCATTTTATCGAAACATAATTTTTCGATTAATAGACCGTAATGTTTACTGAATATTCTCATTTTTAACAATAATTTTGACAAACAATTAATAATAGTAACCTTTTAGTACTGCTTGTTGTAAACGGTCAACATTGAATTAAAACAAATGTAACTGAAGGTAGTAGTGAAAGATTCACACAAAATGTTGAAGACTAATTTTTTTTTAATTTAGAATTCGTAACTATTTATTTATTAATTTCCAGCATTAAACTTTACATTGTGTGATTTTATTATGACAGAAATTCAACTTTCGTCGATTTGGCATTCAATTCAATTTGTATTGTGCATATTTTACGATAAAACAATTTTACCTTTGTTGACTTTGCGTCCAATGCAATGTTCATTTTGAGTCAAATTTATGTAAATCTTTGAAGAAAATGCAAAATTGGATTATTGCAAATTTAATGTAACTTCTTGGTGAACAGTTTTGAAATTGTAATTGGTTCTTTCTGTCACTCAAAGTAATGATTTTAATTAATTACATATAATACAATTGAATTTTCTTTGAAGTTATGTAAATGTTTCAAGTCAATGCAAAATTATATTATTGCAAACTTAATTTAACTATTTCTTTTAGTTGTAGTAAACATTTTTGCAACATTTTTGCATCTTTTTATGACTCAAAGGAACGATTTTAATTAATTACATGTGATAAAATTTAATTTCTTTTTGAAGTAAGAAAATTCTGGGTTATGTAAAGAAAAAAGTTGCTATACATTTCATTTCTATATGTTTTATTAAACAATTATATTTTATTGTCAATTATAATTAAGGTTCTAAATTATTTTGCACTGCGCCGGGCCCCCTTTACCCTTGGTTCGGCTGGAGAATTGCTTCCTTCTTCTGTACATGTTATATTCAGCGATTCAGCGTCTCTTTTTTCTCCGTTGTCATCAATGTTGCTGCTTGTCATCGGTCGCCAGTGAACGACTTGAGAGGGAAAATCCAAGTCATCTTATTCAAAGGGAAGTGCATCTTCTTCAATGGGAGGTGTGTTGCTACAACTTTCTCCGCTGCAATGTTTGCAAGTAATCGAGCAGTGGAGACCTGCCTTTCTACACCCACAAGCTGATCCACAGTTGCTGGTATCACAACCACAGGAGATGAGCTTCATGAGTTCTTCTGGTGCTGGCTCTTGTAACATCCTTATTGGATCCAATCCTCGAGAAGTTTCTTTCCACCCCCAGATCGTTGGTTCATAATAATTTTCCAACCACGATTGTACTTGAAAGTAAACTCGTCGGCTATGAAAATTCGCTGCATCAACCAAAGGTGGAAGAGAACTTAAATTCACTTTTGTTTTCGTCCGTCTGTCTGTCCGTCCGTCCCATTCATTTTACAAATTAAGTTATCGTTATCGTTATCGTATTGGTAAATATTTATACTGTTTTTTTATTAAGTTTTGATAAGAATTTATATTGCATATAAATACCTGCTCCACTCTTGTCGAGCAGTAGCAGCTGCAGCACAACGTGAATCTGAGTAACGCTTATGGCAATGGATGTGGACCACGACCGCGTTGCTTTCATTTTCAAGAAATTTTTGGATGTCAGAATCACCTCTGATTTTGCTTGCTCTTATCAGCGTCTTTCGAGCTTTTGGCCCCACGGTGCTCTTATCATTCACATCAACACTTTTCTCACAAACGAAACACACTTCCATTTTGAGAGAGCAAAGTTTAGATGCCTTTACTCTTCAAAACGCACATGGCAACTGAAAAATGTACGCCAGTGAGGGCTTAGGCAGATGCTAGAAACCGGTCCTTTGTCCAAACTATGCCGGCCCGGCGAAAGTGAAAGGAACCGTTAACTATGCTGCACTGCATCTTTTCGCCTACAGCTCGTTAACGGTAAGTTTTACAAAAAAATTGTTTAAACAAAAATTGTAGATAATTTTATGACGAACAACTTTTCCATTTACATTATTATAAAAAAATAATTTTTTTTTATTGAAAATGCCAAAAAACCACTTTTTTGATACTTTAGCGCCACCTACTTTTTGTATTTAAGTCGGACGACTATGCTTCAATGATATAAAATGTAGATAACAGTGTCCTGAACATTTTTTGTTAAATAAACTTTTCTCTAAAATCCATAGATTCCGAGAAAAACGCGTTTCAAAATTTTTTTGGATTTTCTCAAAAGCAGGGGAGGGGATCACTTCGGAAATCTGAAGTTACGTTTTTTTTATGTCCCCCTATCGATTTATCAAGTCAAATCCCAGTAGGTCATTTCTTAGACCGTAAATTCTATATTTACTGTACACAGTAAATATAGCACGAAAAAATAGGTTTGGTCTAAGAAATGACCTACTGGGATTTGACTTGATAAATCGATAGGGGGGCATAAAAAAAACTTAACTTCAGATTTCCGAAGTGATCCCCCCCCCCCCCCCTGCTTTTAAGAAAATCCAAAAACATTTTGAAACGCGTTTTTCTCGGAATCTATGGGTCTTAGAGAAAAGTTTATGTAACAAAAAATGTTCAAGACACTGTTATCTACATTTTATCTCGTCGGAGCAAAGTCGTCCGACTTAAAATACAAAAAGTAGGTGGCGCTAAAGTATCAAAAAAGTGGTTTTTTGGCATTTTTAATAACAAAAAATTATTTTTTTATAATAATGTAAATGAGAAAGTTGTTCGTCATAAAATTATCTACAATTTTTGTTTAAACAATTTTTTTGTAAAACTTACCGTTAACGAGCTGGAGCTGGCCAAAGTGTAAGAGTCGTACATTTATGTGCCGCGCCGATGCGTGTATTCCATTCATTTTATCGAAACATAATTTTTCGATTAATAGACCGTAATGTTTACTGAATATTCTCATTTTTAACAATAATTTTGACAAACAATTAATAATAGTAACCTTTTAGTACTGCTTGTTGTAAACGGTCAACATTGAATTAAAACAAATGTAACTGAAGGTAGTAGTGAAAGATTCACACAAAATGTTGAAGACTAATTTTTTTTTAATTTAGAATTCGTAACTATTTATTTATTAATTTCCAGCATTAAACTTTACATTGTGTGATTTTATTATGACAGAAATTCAACTTTCGTCGATTTGGCATTCAATTCAATTTGTATTTTGCATATTTTACGATAAAACAATTTTACCTTTGTTGACTTTGCGTCCAATGCAATGTTCATTTTGAGTCAAATTTATGTAAATCTTTGAAGAAAATGCAAAATTGGATTATTGCAAATTTAATGTAACTTCTTGGTGAACAGTTTTGAAATTGTAATTGGTTCTTTCTGTCACTCAAAGTAATGATTTTAATTAATTACATATAATACAATTGAATTTTCTTTGAAGTTATGTAAATGTTTCAAGTCAATGCAAAATTATATTATTGCAAACTTAATTTAACTATTTCTTTTAGTTGTAGTAAACATTTTTGCAACATTTTTGCATCTTTTTATGACTCAAAGGAACGATTTTAATTAATTACATGTGATAAAATTAAATTTCTTTTTGAAGTAAGAAAATTCTGGGTTATGTAAAGAAAAAAGTTGCTATACGTTTCATTTCTATATGTTTTATTAAACAATTATATTTTATTGTCAATTATAATTAAGGTTCTAAATTATTTTGCACTGCGCCGGGCCCTCTTTACCCTTGGTTCGGCTGGAGAATTGCTTCCTTCTTCTGTACATGTTATATTCAGCGATTCTGCGTCTCTTTTTTCTCCGTTGTCATCAATGTTGCTGCTTGTCATCGGTCGCCAGTGACCGACTTGAGAGGGAAAATCCAAGTCATCTTATTCAAAGGGAAGTGCATCTTCTTCAATGGGTGGTGTATTGCTACAACTTTCTCCGCTGCAATGTTTGCAAGTAATCGAGCAGTGGAGACCTGCCTTTCTACACCCACAAGCTGATCCACAGTTGCTGGTATCACAACCACAGGAGATGAACTTCATGAGTTCTTCTGGTGCTGGCTCTTGTAGCATCCTTATTGGATCCAATCCTCGAGAAGTTTCTTTCCACCCCCAGATCGTTGGTTCATAATAATTTTCCAACCACGATTGTACTTGAAAGTAAACTCGTCGGCTATGAAAATTCGCTGCATCAACCGAAGGTGGAAGAGAACTTAAATTCACTTTTGTTTTCGTCCGTCTGTCTGTCCGTCCGTCCCATTCATTTTACAAATTAAGTTATCGTTATCGTTATCGTATTGGTAAATATTTATACTGTTTTTTTATTAAGTTTTGATAAGAATTTATATTGCATATAAATACCTGCTCCACTCTTGTCGAGCAGCAGCAGCTGCAGCACAACGTGAATCTGAGTAACGCTTATGGCAATGGATGTGGACCACGACCGCGTTGCTTTCATTTTCAAGAAATTTTCGGATGTCAGAATCATCTCTGATTTTGCTTGCTCTTATCAGCGTCTTTCGAGCTTTTGGCCCCACGGTGCTCTTATCATTCACATCAACACTTTTCTCACAAACGAAACACACTTCCATTTTGAGAGAGCAAAGTTTAGATGCCTTTACTCTTCAAAACGCACATGGCAACTGAAAAATGTACGCCAGTGAGGGTTTAGGCAGATGCTAGAAACCGGTCCTTTGTCCAAACTGTGCCGACCGGCCCGGCGAAAGTGAAAGGAACTGTCAACTATGCTGCACTGCATCTTTTCGCCTACAGCTCGTTAACGGTAAGTTTTACAAAAAAATTGTTTAAACAAAAATTGTAGATAATTTTATGACGAACAACTTTTTCATTTACATTATTATAAAAAAATAATTTTTTTTTATTGAAAATGCCAAATAACCACTTTTTTGATACTTTAGCGCCACCTCCTTTTTGTATTTTAAGTCGGACGACTTTGCTCCAATGAGATAAAATGTAGATAACAGTGTCCTGAACATTTTTTGTTAAATAAACTTTTCTCTAAAACCCATAGATTCCGAGAAAAACGCGTTTCAAAATGTTTTTGGATTTTCTCAAAAGCAGGGGGGGGATCACTTCGGAAATCTGAAGTTAATTTTTTTTATGTCCCCCTATCGATTTATCAAGTCAAATCCCAGTAGGTCATTTCTTAGACCGTAAATTCTATATTTACTGTACTAGTTGCCATGTGCGTTTTGAAGAGTAAAGGCATCTAAACTTTGCTCTCTCAAAATGGAATTGTGTTTCGTTTGTGAGAAAAGTGTTGATGTGAATGATAAGAGCACCGTGGGGCCAAAAGCTCGAAAGACGCTGATAAGAGCAAAAAAAACCAGAGGTGATTCTGACATCCAAAAATTTCTTGAAAATGAAAGCAACGCGGTCGTGCTCCACATCCATTGCCATAAGCGTTACTCAGATTCACGTTGTGCTGCAGCTGCTGCTGCTCGACAAGTGTGGAGAAGGTATTTATATGCAATATAAATTCTTATCAAAACTTAATAAAAAAACAGTATAAATATTTACCAATACGATAACGATAACTTAATTTGTAAAATGAATGAGACCGACGGACAGACAGACGGACAGACAACTTAAAGAAATAGTTAAATTAAGTTTGCAATAATATAATTTTGCATTGACTTTAAACAATGAAAATTCAATTGTATTATATGTAATTAATTAAAATCATTACTTTGAGTCACAGAAAGAACCAATTACAATTACAAAACTGTTCACCAAGAAGTTACATTAAGTTTGCAATAATCCAATTTTGCATTTTCTTCAAAGATTTACATAAATTTGACTCAAAACGAACATTGCATTGGACGCAAAATCAACAAAGGTAAAATTGTTTTATCGTAAAATATGCAAAATACAAATTGAATTGAATGCCAAATCGACGAAAGTTGAATTTCTGTTATAATAAAATCACACAATGTAAAGTTTAATGCTGGAAATTAATAAATAAATAGCTACGAATTTTAAATTAAAAAAAAATTAGTCTTCACATTTTGTGTGAATCTTTTACTACTACCTTCAGTTACATTTGTTTTAATTCAATGTTGACTGTTTACAACAAGCAGTACTAAAAGGTTACTATTATTAATTGTTTATCAAAATTATTGTTAAAAATGAGAATATTCAGTAAAAATTACGGTCTATTAATCGAAAAATTATGTTTCGATAAAATGAATGGAATACACGCATCGGCGCGGCACATAAATGTACGACTTTTACACTTTGGCCAGCTCCAGCTCGTTAACGGTAAGTTTTACATAAAAATTGTTTAAACAAAAATTGTAGATAATTTTATGACAAACAACTTTCCCATTTACATTATTATAAAAAAATAATTTTTTTTATTAAAAATGCCAAAAAAACTTCTTTTTTGATACTTTAGCGCCACCTACTTTTTGTATTTTAAGTCGGACGACTTTGCTCCAATGAGATAAAATGTAGATAACAGTGTCCTGAACATTTTTTGTTAAATAAACTTTTCTCTAAAACCCATAGATTCCGAGAAATACGCGTTTTAAAATGTTTTTGGATTTTCTCAAAAGCAGGGGGGGATCACTTCGGAAATCTGAAGTTAAGTTTTTTTTATGCCCCCCTATCGATTTATCAAGTCAAATCCCAGTAGGTCATTTCTTAGACCAAACCTATTTTTTCGTGCTATATTTACTGTACTATTTCGCATAATATGAAGATGCAGAGTAGGTATGTTAAATATTCACGGTTCATCAACAACCGGTTTCCCAACTAGACGCTAAACGAGCGAAATCCCGGCTCGAAAGGATAACATTTAAAGATTAATAAAAAAAGCTAAAGTCTTCTTGGTGGTGCGGTCCGGCATGCCTAAGTAGCAATGGTTGTTTGCGCAAGTGGTCGGTAGATGCGCCGCCACTTAGAATGCGTGAGATGTGTGAATGCGTTGTTGTATAGTTTAGATGCATGTTAACAAATCATCTAACTGCACGTGAATAAATTAATTTCATGGAGGTTTATGGCATGCGGAATGTGTTAAGAGCGAGAGGATAACAGCAGGTTAGTCTTGACTGGACAACGGGCGCATCACCAAGTTGACGGGTTCGAATGAGTTAATCGAAGTGAAGTAAGATTTAGCAGTGGAATATTATTATTGAGAGGATTTTAACAATTTAGGTGTAGGGTTAAACTCCAAATCGTGAAAAGTTGCTAAAGATAAAGCAACGAGTGCTTGTGGTGTGCTTGATTAATTCAAGATTTTGGGAAAGTGCTTGTTTTTTAATTGCGTATAAAAAAAATATATTTCAAATATAGAATGAGTGATCGTGAAGACAATAGAGATATGTTGGTGGGCAGAGAGGGTGAAGCAAATGGAGGTGTTCACCGCGACGACTTGCATACTGGAGCTGTAGACTCCGGAAGACCGTTGCATAGTGATACTCAAGCGAAGGAAATTGAGTTACTTCGTAGGGAGAATTCCGTTTTGAAGTTTGAGTTGGCCCTGCGGAGCTCCACCTCCTCCACAAATTCATCGGTCGATGCTCTAGTGGCACCTTCAAGCCATGGTAACTGCAAATTACCAGTGCTGAAAATTAACACTGCAGAACTGTCTACTTTAGTATTTCTGTTTGACCCGGCCACAGGATCTTATGGTGCAGCCAGGTGGACTGAGAACTTAGATCGGCTGGCCGAAGTGTTCTCGTGGAATGAGCGTACAAGTCTTTTATACGCGTCATGACGTCTCGGTGACGCTGTGAGATATTGGCATCAATCACGGTCCGATATTATTACGTGGCCAGAATTTAAGAAGGAACTCGTGTGCAGTTTTCCTACCACTTAAAAATGAATCTGACATACTTATGCAGATCATGCTTCGCAAAAAGAAAAACGAAGAATGTATAGAAGAGTATTTCTATCACATTGCAGCTATGACCAAAAGCATCAATCTCGCAGAGAGAGAAACGATGACTTATATCATATCGGGCATGGAAGACAAGGGTATGATAAACATCCTAACCGCTGCCGATTGCGAGAATATGCAGCAACTGCTAGTTTTCATCAAAAAAGCCAATGCAATAAGGCAACAGGAAAGACATCGTCACCGGCTACTGAATCAAAGTAGTAACACCCTTCCCAAGAAAAGGAACTATGAAACGGCCGACGGATCCACTCTACCGAAAAATCGACGCTATAGCGTTCCCTTGCATTGCAGTGAAAAGAAAAGCAAGCCGCAGATTGAATCAAATGCGGAAAATAAGGAGAAAAGTGGGTTAAAGTGTTTTAAGTCCAGCAAAACAGGGCATTGCTACCGAGACTGCCCACTCCGTATTACCGATTGTTACAAATGTCGTAGGCCGGGACATGTCGCAAAGAACTGTGATCAGACACAATGACAATTAATGAACAACATGGAGCCAATGTACTAATTTTAGTAGATGGAGTACAAATTAGGTGTTTTTAGGTCTTTGTAAGAAATTTTTTTTTACAAAGCCCTACTAGTTTCGTGACCTGTCTGTCCGTCTGTCCGTCTGTCTGTCCGTCCGTCCGTCTTTCCGTCTGTCCGTGCGTCACAGCTGATTTCCTCAGAAACTATAGAAGCTAGAATGCTCAAACTTTGTGAAAAGGTCAGAAGTGGTGGTCTCTCAAAAGTTGAGGTCTCAACAAAAATTTAAAAAAATTTAAGGGGGTCCCCCCTTATAATGAATGGGCCCTTAAAACTTTTTTTAATCAAAGGTAGTCGAGTGGGGTAGTGATTAGAGCTTTTAGAATCTGAAATAAAAAAATCATTCTATGAATTAGGGGGTCCAGGGGAAGGCAAATGTAAATTTGTGTACCCCCCCTCCTCGCGATTGGACACCTTTCAGCCGAAAAATCTGAAAATTATCACGAATGTGGACCTTTACGAGTACAAGGGCAACAAATACCTTAGAAATCGAAATTCACTCAACTTTGTTAGTAATAGTATGATTTGTAGATTTTACATTTTCGCCCATAAAATCAAAACGGTACCTTTAAACTTGTTGAAGTATTGCAACTATATAGACTAATATAAGATATATATTTTCACAAAATAAAATTCAGATCGAATTATAATCAAGTGAGTTATAGCCATTTCAATTGTATGGACTTACAACAACAATGACACGTGTTTATGGTTGATATAGGGTTTTCCAATAAGATGTGTCATTTTGATATTTTAAAATAAATGCTAATTTAGATATGAATGATTGGATATTTATTTCATTATAAAGAAGAATATATGCCGTTAATAGCAAATGATAACATCAGGCAGATAATCACCACGACTCGCTTACAGTACCATATCCTTGTCATGAAATTTCCCATAACCAAATCGCAAAGTGGCTGCCCTATGTCCTCGATAACCTCACGAATTTTGTCTTTGAGGTCTTGAATTGACGCCGGGCTATTGCCGTAGGCCTTCTCTATCACGTGGCTCCAAAGGAAGAAGTCGCAAGGTGTCAAATCACAAGATCTATTCAAAATAACACCTCTTATTGGAAAGCCCTATATATATTTAAAATTCACTTGGGCACTTTTGTTTTCTTTCAATTTTCATGAAAATTTAAGGAATACTGTTTAACTTGAACATGTTTAATCGACCGGGCATTCAGAAAGATCATTTAAGCTAGATCAAAATGGCGACTTCACTGTGCTTATGAAAGAAACTGTGCATCTTTTGCATAAATTTGAACGATTTCATATCCAAGTATTGGACGAATAATTCAAATCATCGATTCGCGCCATTAGAAAACTTGTTTCTAAACCATAGGATGTTTACAAAGACCTTCTGGTAGGAGCACTCTCCTGCTTACTCAACTTGTTTTTGCTTAGGAAGTGCTTGTTCTACGGTTCAGTATCAAATTGTCGGAAACAATAAGTGGAATGCAGTGCCTTGTATCCAGTTAACTGGATTTGGAGAAAGAATAACGTGTGCAAGGGAAAAGACCATAAAAACCGTAAGTTTTCAAAACATTAGTTTCGAGATTGAACTTTTAGTGGTAGAAAATGGGGCCCAACCGGTTCCTATAATCCTTGGAAGGAATTTTTAAGATAGGCGCGATACACGCTTTCTAAAAACGTGGCAATGTTTTCAATTCTCCAAAGCCCCGGAAACTATTTACCGCATAGACCAAGGTGATTCAGATGACATTAGTGAAAAGTTATTAATAAAAACTAATTTGACAGAAGAGAAGAGACGAAAATTGTTTAGACTTGCTAATAAATTAAGAGTTTGTTTCGCGAAAAATATAGCTGAGCTAGGTAAAACTAATCTCGCCGAAATGAGTATTAGACTGAAAACAGCGGAAGTTGTTAGATATAAACCATATATAGTACCATACGGATTGCAAGAAGTTCTTCGGGCAAAGGTAGATGAACTACTCAAATTAGACATGATCAAAGAGTCTGATTCGGAATACGCAAGTCAGGTTCTTCTCGAGAAAAAACAGGACGGTGATTATCGAATGTGTGTCGACTATCGAAAGTTAAATTCAATT
Organism: Odontomyia ornata; assembly: GCA_963969285.1. Classification (NCBI taxonomy): domain Eukaryota; kingdom Metazoa; phylum Arthropoda; class Insecta; order Diptera; family Stratiomyidae; genus Odontomyia; species Odontomyia ornata. The sequence continues at coordinate 115,236,294 of OZ017742.1, forward strand.
ACAGTGCGCTAAATATTCCCTCTTCCGAACATAGAAGAGACACTTAATTTGCTCGCGAATAAAAAGTTTTTCACATGCCTTGATCTAATGAGTGGATATCATCAAATTGCTGTCGAGGAAAATAGTCGTAAGTTCACTGCTTTCATGACACCTGAAGGGCATTATGAATATAAGCGTGTTCCCTTTGGGCTTACGAGTTCTCCAGCCGTTTTCCTTAAATTGATGAAGAAAATTATGTACTCTATTCCATACGGGAAACTATTTCGAAAAACAGAGAATGGTGAACGACTTGTGATACCTAATGGGTTGTGGTGGCGTATTTTGAAGATGTCCCATGACGATATGAGACATTGCGGTATCAATAAAACGATGGATAATGTGCAGAGCCATTTTTGGTTCAGAAAATTAAAAAATCAACAAGCAAATATTTAAAGTATTGTGTGGAATATCTATACAATAAAAGAGGACTTGACGAAACAAACTATCAGATCCACATACCGGAACGACAGCCGATACCATTTTTTACGGTGGATGTGGATCATTTAGGTCCGTAGCCGAAGAGGAGAGCTGGTAATATGTACCTCGTGGGGATAATCGATGCATTTACTAAGTTCATCATCCTACAACCTGTAAAATCACCGAATGCAAGGGGTGTGATAAAAACCTTCAACAATGCAACTCAATTTTTTGGTATGCCAACAAGAATTGTATCTGATCGCGGGGTAACGTTAACATCTAACAATTTTGTCAAAAAAATGTTATCCATCACATCCTGAACGCCGCCCACACCCACGAGCAAATGGGTGAATCGAGAGATATTTCAGGACAGTGAAGGCTGCTATCGCATCTCTGACGAACAATTACGACGGGTATGATTGGGACACGAACATTTGTAACATCCAGTGGGCGTTAAACAATTTGAAAAACACCACAACAAAGCAGTCACTTAGTGAACTATTGATGGCGTTTTCTCCCCGGAAACATCATGAGAAATAAATTAATATTAGCACTGCATGACGGGGAAGCATTCCAAACAAGTGATCATGCAGACGATGATGAAGAAGACAATGTTGTTTTATCCGAACTAAAGGAAAGGTTAAAACAATGGGTGCCCGATACCACTGAAACGAAGGAAATGACGAACAGACGAGCTGAAGCTATTCAAAATACTGTTGAAAGCCAACGGAAACATGCTGAACAATTTAACGCATCGCATAGGACATCGAGGATATATACAATTGGCGACTTGATGTTAATCCGCTCCGAGGCATCAGCAACAGGTGAGACCTGGAAAACAAAGACTCGTTTCAAAGTTCCCTATCAAGTAAGAGAAGTACTTGGCAACGATCGTTACCGAATAAGTGATCCAGACTCCATTCGAATCACTCAAAAATCATATAATTCCGTTCTGGCTGCAGACAGGATGAAACCCTGGTGTCAGTTAGTATTATTATCAGTAATATTGGTTGATTTAAATAAATTCCCTGTGCAAACTAGAGTTATTTGTTATACCATTCTATATTTACAATATTTCGTACCCTCTGACTGTTCCTAAGATTGATGAAAAAAAATAGAAGCAATTGATTAAGAAATTGAGATGCTTCGCGATAGTTTTATCTTCATTCAATCAGGGATCTTACATCCTTATATACTTGAACCAGGTCAGCTTTTCACAGAACTTCGTAAAATTAAACAAGTTGAAACGTTGGCTATAACACCGGCTATATCGAACCATCGGTACTCAGCTAGAGATTTACAATTAAATGCATTTGTAAGAGGCAAAATTTCACTGCTGTCAAACGCTTGCCTCAAGTTAACAACAATTCGGTGTACATCTATGTTGAACTCCAGCATTTTTTAAGTACCTGCGATCTACCTACACTAAGCCACCTTGATACTCTCCATTAATATTTTTGGCATATGATCCGATGTTATTTTCTATGAAAAAATTTTTTACGCGGCACAGAGTTGTGATATGCCTCTATAATTTTCGCGCTGTAGCTTGGCACCTTTTTGGTGGATAGAAAATATAATTGATCGACTCGACTCTTTCGGCATGTATTGTTGTTGTCAAATGTGCTGGATGATTTTGTGAATAGCTTTGTGAACACTGCTGCCACCATATTCGATACCCGGCGCTTTATAATTCTTTTGGGCTTTGTTGTTAAAGCAAACATCATCCAGATTCGGTGAGGCTAGTGGAAGCTGGAGCTATGTGGAAGTTTAAGGAGGTTCTTTAAATATGATGCCCATCTTTCCTTAATGTTGGCTTCATCAGCGATGATATTGCCGATGTCATCATGACAGAGCATGGTTTTTGGCTGATAACCACGTTTCAGGCTTTTCACTACGTTTTATGATTGTCTTGTGCAGTTGTCCGCTAAATTTATATCTATACTTCTCAATTGGTCGTCATAGTATTCTCTTTTCTTAATTCTAATTGTCTTATTTGCTACTCTTCTGAAATTGCCATAACGTTCTCCCTTCGTCCTAGTTTTCCTACCTACGTATTCTTTATATGTCTAATTCTTTTTGTCTAACGCATTCTGGCACTCATTATCGAACCAATTATTTCTCTTGCCCTTAGGAATTGTCTGTTCTGCCATGGTCTTTATAGCCACTCATGGTCTTTATAGCCACTTATGCTTCCATCTAGAGCTTGTTGCTTGTTTTTAGCGATGCGTCTGATAAGATGGGAGCTAGCTGTTTGTCGAGGGTCTCCGTAAGATTTTTAGCCACAGATGCCTTTTGGAGCCTTCTATTTCAAATTTTTGTAGCAGACTGCTCATCGGTAAATACGCCTTTTACATATGACATCAGTATCAATTTATGATCTGAGTTACAATTGGCTTCTCGATATGATACCCAGGTCATTTTATTAATGTGTCGATGAAGCCAGCAAGTTGAACGTACGACTAGATTTCTGTTACATGCAAAGTAAATCAGGCGCTGGCCAATGTTATTTGTCATTCGCTTAATCATGGAGGCTATATACTCAAGTTGTTCCCCGATAAGATATTTCATTGCCAACTTCAGTGTTGAAATCACCCAGGATTAGTTTTTTCTCGTTTGTAGGCAATGAATTGACTAGTCTTTTTAGATGATTGTAGAACGTTTCTTTCGTAACTTCGTCCTTTTCTTCACTCGGGTCGTGTACACTTATCAGTCAGATTTTGAAAATGAATAACATAGGATTTAAACTCCCTATTAATCGGTCTTGAAGGCTTCCCACTTTTGAATATTGTGTGCGATCTCAAGCCTTATAATTATATTATATAATTTCCAGTCCAGTTCGTTTCCTGTATTGTCAGTATCTTTAATGTGTATTGACTGGCCTGTTGTAAAATGTCCTTTACAGCGCCAAGTTAACTGCATGATCTGACATGCCAGGACCTAACGTCATAGTCCTTTTTCCATTTGCGTGGTAGTTGCCGTGAGTCCGATCCAGTCCCAGGTCCTTCTGTAGGATTAGCTGGTCGCTCGACCTCCATTCCGGTGGCATGGTTATTAATTCAAATCTATTATCAGGTGTGGAAGACTTGCTTTCACCTTCTTTTTTTTTGTTTTTTTTTTGTGGTAGGGAGGTGAATGCTATTTATGCACAGAGTGTGCGACTCCCATGCGCGACTGGACTACCCACTAAACATCTCCCCTGCCAACCTGAGCACCCAGCCTGGAACCGTTTGACACATTACTTCGGGCCAGGTCTCGTTTTGTTACGCCGTGGGGCGCCTTCAAGCTGGGGAGTCCCTTTCCTAGCGGGAGGGGAGAGGGGAAGAGGAAATGCCAGAAGAGCGATCCCCCAGCCCCAGCACCTCCGGCTGCTGCGAGTCCCTTTCATCTTTTAGGACTGCCCGAGCATAATGTGCCACCTGGTTCCATTTGTCAACCGATTCGAGCATCACCGCAACTATATTATCCGGGGTGAGCTCCCCCGTCTCCCTGTAGCCTGGCCCATTTGGTACACGCAAAAAATATGTGACAGGCATTGTCCTCCTCTCCTGGGCAAAACCGACAATCGGGAGACCGTGACTTACCGATCTTGTGCAGGTAAGACTGAAAACACCCGTGCCCGCTCGAAAGCTGGGTCAGGTAGAAGTCAGTCTCACCATGCCTTCGATTAAGCCACGGTCTCACATCCGGGATGAGGCGCGCAGTCCACCTTCCCTTCGTGCAATTCCCCCAAGACTGCTGCCAATCGTTGAGCGAGTGTTGTCTCTCCTCGCGGACAACTATCTCCCTCGCATCCTCGTTTCGGCGCAGGTAAATTGCGCTGCGCTCTCTAGCAAGGAGGGTGACAGGTATCACGCCTGCAATCGCTCTCACCACCGAGTCGGAGACTGTTGGATACGAAGATGCATTTCTCAGTGCTCCTCTTCTCTGTACCTGTGCCAATCGTTTTCGGTATACCTCCTTGCTGAGAGCGTCGCCCCATACCTCTGCTCCGTACAGTAGCACTGACCCTACAGCACTCATCAAGAGGCGTCTTCTTGATGGGCTGGGTCCCCCTACGTTGGCCAAAAGTCGACTCAGGGCCGATATTCCCGAAGCAGCCTTCTCAGCCGTTGCCCTGATTTGCTCAGAGAAACTCATCTTCGAGTCGATCAGTAGCCCCAGGTACTTCACCGCTGGCTTTGATTCGATTTGTATATCTCCAATACTGATCATCCTTACTCTAGGGATTCTCTTTTTTGTCAAGATGACCACTTCGGTTTTCTCCAGTGCTAAACTGAACCCACGAGCAGTCATCCAGTCCCTCACTCGGCGCATTAGCAAACCTAGCCTAAGTTGCGCTTGTTCAACGGTGCGTCCGGCGACCAGAGCTGCAACATCACCCGCATAGCTGACCAAGCACGACTCATCTGGCATCTCAAGTCTCAGTAGCCCGTCGTAAGACACGTTCCACAGGTCCGGACCAAGGATAGATCCCTGGGCAACACCCGATGTAATTTTCATCCTTCGTTGGCCCTGTGTCGTGTCGTAGAGCAGGCTTCGGTCCTTTAGGTAGTTCCTCAAAAGCCGCATTAGATATTCTGGAACTTGAAAAGAGGTTTCCAGCGTATCCAGAATATCCACCCATCTAGCGGAGTTGAAGGCATTCCTGATGTCGAGTGTCACCAACAGGACGATCCGTCGCTTGGTGCGACTATATGCCTACGTGATTTGGACCGCGTTCACTACCTCTGCAATCGCATCAATAATAGAACGTCCTGCTCTAAAGCCGTACTGCCGAAGAGATAGGTCCCCAACAGCACGAATCGCGTCAGTGAGTCTTCCCTTGATGAGTTTCTCTAGCACTTTCCCAGCCGTGTCTAGCATTCATAACGGGCGGTATGCAGACGGCGATTTGGGATTTCCCTTCCTCAAGGTGATCAGCACAAGCCTCGCCACCTTCCATCGTACCGGGAAAACCCCGTCCCGTAGGCAAGCGTTGAATGTGCTGAGCAGCAAGTCAGGACGATGGTGATAGACGAGCCACAACACCTCAGCTGGAACACCATCTGGACCTGGAGCCTTCCTCGCTTTCAAGGAGAGGACTGCCTCCTCCAGTTCCAGCTGTGTGAAGAGTGGGCACTCTACTGCTGTTTCACCATGAACAGCGTCAACACGGACGGGATGGGCGGGGAAGAGTCCCCGCACTGTCGCGTCCATCTTTTCCGCGTCATGTATACAAGGCTTCCGTAGGCCACCAAGTTTCCCCATGACCAGCTTGTAGCCAAGGCCCCACGGGTCCTTGTTCACATTGCCAACAAGGTCTTGCCAGCAACGAGCCTTGCTACTGTTGATCAGTTTGCGAAGGCATTTCCTGGCCGACTTATATGCTGCCACCTGGTTGCATGCGTCGTCATGGTTCCACGCCCGTTGAGCCTCACGCCAAAGCTTGTGACACTCCCTCCGCTTTTCAGCGATTTCACTAGACCACCAGTACACTGGGGCTTGCCGTGCCGGGGTCTTCGATGGGGCATAGAAGCGCAGCAAGCAGTCGTGATAATGCTCATAGTAGAGTTCACCACGTCTTGAGCTGCCAGTTCTTCCGTCCTCTCCGAAGCTCCCTGCAGCGGCTCACCTGCTGTGAGAACCTTGACGAACCTCTCGACGTCCATTCTTCCAATGTTCCATCCAGATGTAGAAGGCTGAGAGCACGGACGTCGGGAGATAGCATCACTTATCTCAAGCAGAATGCACTGGTGATCACTGGCTGAGTAGTCCTCTAATACTTTCCAGTTGTGTATCCTCCGTACTAAGGACTCCGAGGCGAATGTCACGTCCGGTATGGTTCCCTCACAGCCAATACGGCGGAAAGTCGGCGTATTTCTGGAGTTTAGTACGACGAGGGCCGTCCTGGCCGCCATTTCCAAGATTCGTTTTCCCCGCGGATCCATCTGAGGCATGCCCCATTCGAATCCTTTAGTATTGAAGTCGCCCCCAACGAGCACTTTACCCTCTGCGTTCGAGACAGCGTCCTCCAGAACATAAAGCTTGGCTTGGAAAGATGATATCGACCTGTTAGGCGTTAGGTACACACTAAAGAAGGTGATCCCTGAGCACCGAACCCACACGAAACCATCCCCCCGTCCACAACTCTCCGCTTGAAAGTCACTGTTCCGAACCCAGATAGTGACAGTACCAGTTTTATCAGAGTACCATGATGCAGGACTTTTATCATGGTGTTGCTCACTCAGCAGCAAGAAGTTGGCTTTCATGTCCCTCGCAAACTGCTCAAGCAGATTTTGGGCGGTTGAACTGCGGTGTAGGTTGAGCTGCAGGAAGCGGGTCATCAAAGCTCTGATTTTGCCTTGGCTAGGGCTTCCTGGAACACCAAAATCAAGTTTTGGATCAGCATCCTTGCAAAGAATACAGTGTGCCTCCTTCGTACACTCTTTTCTTTTATGACCCATTTCACCGCATTTGTAACATAGGGAACTCCTATCGGGTCCTTTGCATACTTGTGTGGTGTGACCATAACCAAGGCATTTGAAACATTGAAGAGGCGTTGCTCTTCGCCGTACCCTACAGACAACCCACCCAATGCGTACTTTGCCCTTGTTCAGGAATTGTTCGGCGTCCTCTTCGGTCAAGTCAACTTTGGCCATGCGTTGTCCCCTGTTGTTTTTTGGTGTCAGTCTCGCTTTGGTTCTTCCCACGCTAGGGAACTCCTTTTTGATGGCCTCTTCTACCTCGGCCAGATCCGTCACGCAGTCTATGTCTCGTATTTCGATCGTTGCCATCGGCTCGAGCGGGGCTATAGTTGCGCTTTTGCCAACGACTTTCTTTACTGCGTCACAGAATGCACCTTTATTGCCGGCCTCTGCTCCGAATTCGACAAGTATGTGGCCCGACCGCGTTGGTCGTACTACTTTAATGGTAGTATTGGTGTCTTCGGGCCTGACGTTTCCCCTGATGTCCCGCAGTACTTCCGCGTAGGATTGGCCATCTTGTGGCTTTACAAGCAGTGCCTGCTGCCGGGGTCTTCGTCGGGGCTTCTGCCTCTCCTGCTTTGCATCAGGTCCTTTTTGTAATTGGGCGTCCATACGGACTTTACTTTCTGGCTTTTTTTGAAGGAGTTTCTTTGCGGCTTTCTTCGCTCCTTTTGTAAGCACTGTCTGGAACCCATGATCTAGTGCTCCACGCCCTTCAAGTGCCTCTTCCTTCCTTCTTTTATCCCGACCTCCTTCGATTGGGCTAGACGCCATTCTTTTATTGACGTTTAATGGTGGAGCTATCTGCGTGTCGCCTTTAGATTCTGCCCCAAGTGCCTCTATAGCCTTCTCTTCGTCTTCGGCCCTTAACCAGCTCCTCCGATAGTGCCCTATGCGACCTAGGAGCTTCTCTAGTTCAAGGAGCCCTTCCTTTGCTGCTTTGCTGATTTTTGGGGAGTCGTATGCAGCTTGTATTTTTTCAGAACATCTCCCGCTTTTCGGAGTAGTCTTCTTCTTCATATCGCTGGGCCGCAATCGTACCTTGCAACCATCCTTGGGAGAGGTTATCGCGTTCCGTTTCTGAGTGCAGTACTTCCGCCACATTTTTAACTTTGGCGGTGCATTCACGCGGTGTCTGGTCATTGTTTGCTTTTAGTGCCGTAATCTCCTCGTTGGCTTCTGGATTTTTCGTTGCAATGTCGGGATTGGCGACCCTTGCATCGGTCGCTACGGTAACGATCGCAGCAGTACAATCGGATTTTCGGTGCTCTTTATGTTATCTCCCACCGCTCGAACACCTGAAGTGTCCTTCTTTAGTCCCCATAAAGTAGGTGTAAGTAGGATTTAGTAGCAGAGCTACAGATGTATTTACAGTTATGGGCATTTCTCGGCATTTGATATCGCATTATTGGTTATCTAGTAAGCCCAATATGCGACCCCGAGAACATTTGTTACCATTTAATCGTGGGGTTTGGGATGAGGAATCATGAAGCTGTGGCTTGGGGAGACAACGGGTTCCCTTCTCCTTTCTCAAACGTGTTTGGGACCGTCTAGCGTGGAGCTACTTCCGGGCAGTCTAAAGAGATATAAGGGATTCTTAGCAACTGGAAATTTTTTCTCCTTTCCCTCCCCCTAGAAGATGGATTCCCTAACTTGGAGGAGACCCTTGGCGTAGTATAACTAGGCTCAGCCTGAAAAAATGCATCAAATGGTGCCTGACTAGGTGAGCAGGTTGACAAGTGAACTACTTAGCTGGTAGCTCAGACGTCTTCCATGCCTGAGAGCTTCATACTCAGGGTGTGAATAGCCTTTACCTCCCAGCCCCAAAACATTTTTTTAAGGTTTTTTACAGTGATGCACTCAATCCCTCTATTTCTGAGTTCCAATTCATCTATAATTGTTTTAAATTCATTTAAATTTGTACAATGTAAGAAAAAAGCAAATGTTACTATATGAAGAATGTAACTGTAATATTGCATCAGTAAGAAAATAAGTTATGTTGCTTACACCTTCACCTATCTTACTCTAGTAGTTATTCGTTGTGTTACAAATGTCTAGGGGCTCGCTGAGTTTATTGATATCTTGTACAGGGTTATCCATTTTGTGGTAGCAAAGTATAACCCTGTCATTTAACATCTGTCAGAATTAAATGTCATCCAAAGTGTGATTTGTTTTAGTTGAAGGCTTGCCATTTAGAAATATGGATCGTTTAACAGTCAAAGAACGCGTTAAAATTATTAAATTTTATTATCAAAATGGTGATTCTGCTGTATCAACATTTAGGGCTTTACGAGCCGACTACGGTCGACATAATCGACCTACACAGCAAACAATTTCGAATACAGTGAGAAAATTTGAAGAAACTGAATTGATTATTGATATTGCAAGGCTTGTGCATCATCGCAACATTCGTTCTGCTGAAAATATCGCTGTCGTTACTCAAAGTGTGGAGGAAGACTCGAATTTGTCAATTTCTCGACGTGCTCAACATTTAGGCTTGTCTTACGGGTTATTGTGGCGGATTTTGCATTTGGATTTGCATACCCATTCATACAAAATCCAACTTATTCAAGAACTTAAGCCTCAAGACCATACACAACGCAGAATGTGTGCGAATTGGGTGATTGAACAACAAGCCATTGATAACGATTTTTCGAACAAAATTTTCTTTAGGGATGAGGCTCATTTTTCGCTTAGTGGTTACGTAAATAAACAGAATTGCCGCATATGGGGCTCTCAAAATCCTCAGGTGATCGTAGAAAGGCCTTTGCATCCGGAAAAAGTGACTGTTTGATGTGCATTATGGTCTGGTGGTGTTATTGGCCCGTATTTTTAGAAAACGATCAAGGAAGAGCCATTACAGTCAATTCTGTCCGCTATTGACGGTTGTTAACCGATTATTTTTGGAGAGAAATTGAAGAATATGATCTAGAGAACATGTAGTTTTAACAGGACGGAGCCACAAGCCACACAACACAGGAAAATCGAGCACTTTTGCAAGAGAAATTTCCTGGACGCGTAATTTCGAGATTGAGTGATGTCAATTGGCCCGCAAGATTCTGCGCCCTAACACCTTTGGATTTCTTTTTATGGGACTATACGAAAGATCGTGTTTACGTGAACAATCCTCAAAATCTTGAGCAATTGAAAACCAATATTCGTGAAGTTATGGCCGAGATATTGCCGGAAATAAGCCGAAAAGTCATTGAAAATTACCTCAAATGGATTGAGGCCTGTAAGAGGTCCCGTGGAGGACATTTGAATGATGTTGTATTTCACGTATAATGGCTCAATCTTTATATTGAATAAAAAATTTTGTTTCCACCTGAATATTTTATGTGTTTTGTTGAGCTTTACTTTCCCAAGCGTAAAATGGATAATCCTATATAATATAATCAATATCATTCTCTCTACTTTTGGGCTTACTCATGGTATCATGTAGAGTATTCCACAATTTTCTAAGGTTCAAAGTTTTTGGATTATTTTATTACATTATTATCTACTGCTTCTCTAGGGGCGTATTCAAATGATAGCACAGGTAAAAAAATGCTTAAAACCATGTCTTACTTTAAACGATTTTTGTGCATATTTAAGTTTTTCTTTGTGAACTGCTCATTTAATGAAGTTGGAAATTTTCCATCGAAACCAGTGGTATTGCGTTAGCTTAATTTTAATTCTAAGAAAACTGAAGCTGTTAAGTACATGGAAGCTGCAAAGCTCCCTTATAGTTTTCTGTTGTTGTAAAACTGTTTTGTAAGGCAATCGAAGATTAATTTAATCAGCTCTTCAAAAATTAACTCATTGCTTGTTTTTGATAAATTTAGTGAAAAAACCTCAAACCAAACACAGTTTTCTCTTCATCACCAACTGAATTCCCAGAAATTATCAAAAAGAAAATCCTCTTTCAAGAAAATCCCATTGAAATGAGTGAGTACTCAAATATATATCTCATTTCCAAATGAACTTTACCCTTTTAGCTTGCGCTTGCCATGTTCAAATATTTTATGAAACAACCCATTTGATTGCATTTAAAATTCCTAGATATATTTCTGAAAACGGAAATGAGGTCGTAAGCAAATTTACGACGACATTATATCAAATAGAAAATGTTGATATTGAAAATGTTATGACAAGATTTGCTTTTCCTTCCTGACTTTTCACAAATTTATGGAATTCAACATAATGTAGGAGAAACCGTTGATAACTCCTTATGTTTCAGATGTGGGTAGAACTCTCAACCGGGAGATGTTGATGATAGATGTCAAAACCACAAATAGGATACATTTATGAGTTGTAATGTACCTTGCACCCTAGTTGTCTTTCGTTTGATTGTTTGAACTTTTTGGTAGAGATGAGTGAAGGCTTATTAGAAATGAAAGTGATGATGAGGTATTAAAACTTTTGAATGAAATTTTTGCTAGGAATATGCATAGAATTTAAAGCCAAGCGTCACTAGCTTACAGGCTTTTACCTCTGAATTAAAAAGTATTTTTGACTACCCATTGAGGCATTCCGAACTTTAAAAAATTTTTTTTTTCAAAAAGCAAATCAAACACCTTGTTCGGAAAATTTGTCACGGAAACCCTTTGCACTCTCCCATGCAGTCGTTAAGATGCCGCCTAACAAAAAAAAATATTTAAATAAAATCGAGTCACAAAGTATGGAAATGGTTTAAGTGCAGAACCTGAACGGTTAGATTTGAATTCAAAGTCAAATAAAAATGATGGTGAAGCTAAACAAGGAGAAAAAATTGATAGTAAATTACAAGAGGACAAAGATTATGTCCCTGAAATTGATGAAAAAAAAAGATCGTTTGCAACATCTGTTACATGGGGCTAATCCCGAAGATTATTCCAAAGACAGTGAAGAAATGCTACGTCTGGAAATTGAGGTTAACAAAATGGGTCCATGGATAGACGCCGAATTAGAAAGAGTTGATAGGAAGCGTGCACAGCTAACACAACTTTCTAGCAATTCAGTGGATGCTATAAATTTATACCACACATAAATACGAGAACCAAATCGAACAGCGACGCCACCTACCAAAGGAGTTATCCCAGGGCCGATCAGTTATTTGCCTAGTAATTTCAACTTACAACACAGTGCGTATGCTCATAATTCAATGCTACTCAGAACGTACCATTCAGGGACCACGATGGCAACAGCACTACCGAATTCAATGCCATCCATGCCGTCTATGATGCATATGAAGCCGGGTCCTGCTCAGGGACTGCAAGTTTCCGCGTTGCAACAGCCACAAATGAATCAACAAATTCCAATGGTGGGCTATTCAGTCAATCAAGGGTCGTTTCCAAATCCATAAATGATACCAGTGCAGAATCAACACGGACAACAATGCCTCCTACATCAACGCAATCAACAACATCACCACCCTTAGCTAATCTACAACTGATGCAGCAATATCAATCAACAACCACCAGTTTCAGCTTTTGATCCATGCCACAGACATTGATGGGTACTGATTATTCACAGCAGCCAGGTAGTTTTATTCCCATTCATAATGCTATATACTAATATACCACCGCACCCTGCAATGATCCAAAATAATTCGATGATGGGTAATATGATGCCACCTCAACAACAACAGCATCAACCACCTCAACCGGTGCCACGGATTAGCCATAATGCTCAGATGCAAATGGTGCACCAGATGTCTGCAATAAATCAACCCAGAACATATAGTTTACTTGGGCAAAATGATTCAAAAACTAACTTTCCAATATATCAACAGCAACGTTCAGAGAGTTTCAATGTTTTCATTTTGACAATCCATCAGACAACTAACGACGGCGAAACACGATGGGGTGAATGTGGGACATAGGTGCTTACCCGATGAATGCCAGCAAGTGAGCACCGCAATTGAAAGTTCGATTGCCTCGAAGAGAAAAATTAACGGCTTGCCAATTGGAACTGAGCTAATGTGGAACGTGCAGACAAAGGATGAGTCTCTTTTGATGGACGAGGAATGACAGCAGAAGATCAACAGTGCGATGAAGTATCAAGGACGTGTGTGCTAATCAGCAGCTCAACGGATCGATAGGGGATCGTTCAGAGGAATTTCCATCAGCGACGTGGAATATTGGCAGTGGAAGCATGTCGAGTAGCGCACTGGGGCATAACTTTGCGACGTGACTTAATTCGCGGGCCCACAAACGGAAGATTAGACGTCAGGACAGGTATTGTCGATATATTGTTCATTTGTACCTTAACCAATCGGTAAATTATATTTCGCGATTTGTTTTCTTTTTTAAAACATAAACTTGTTCATTTGAGGAAAATTATTCTTGTGTGGTTTGCACACTTGGCTCGGGTGTGTTTCAGTGTCCGGGATAAATTTTCAGGGGATTTTCAGTTCATCTTACGTCGGATGAACACATACTGGGTAAAGAGTGCGAAGTTGTCACCCCGTCCTTGAATAATTGTTCTTTCTACGTAATTCCTATCGGGGAGGTCCCGCTAGATGAGGATGAAAGGTCGTGATTCCCGCTGTGTGAGAAGTGTTGGGTTTCCGTGTTTCTCGCTTGGTGGCTACTTGGGACCAAGGCACAAGTGAGTGACGCCTCCTACGACCATCTTCGATTGGGAAACCGGGTCCGAAGTCCCAAGCAGAAACATCCTCAATGTGGAGGGCAAACAGTTTTTTGGCTCTCTAATAAAAAAGTTTGGTGGGAAGAAGAAAGCTTCAGTAAGAATGATTTTGTTCATTCAGACACCAATAGTGAAAAAAATTTATCCGCAGGAGGAGTGCTGGCTGACAAAAGTATTGTTGGAAGCTAGCATGCTTTGGAAAGTGCCTTCTCCTCGTGCCTGGAAAGTGAAAGTTTCCGTAAGGTTCTCCCATGGATAGCATTCGACTACAGGTGCTGGTCTGACTTTCGATTTGATTTCAGCTAGGAGTGTGGATATTTCATCGCCCCAGATGTTCTGGAGTTAAGTTCACAACGGCCATTGACGTAAGGTGGCCAGGGGTGGAAATGACTGTCGTGGAGCCTTAAGGCTTGGCAGACCTTCGAGTATGTGAATATCTCCTGGCGGTTGGTGAAACATTGTGAAAAGGAGCCCAGAACAAATACCATCATGAAAGAAAAGAAGAAGAAAAATTTAAGGCACAAGGGTTAGATCCCTTTTACAAGCGGTGGAGGATATTATATTACAAAGGTGGTGAACTCGATTTTTATAACAGATAAATCTGCAAATAATATCGGGCCCGACAGCAAAATCCAATCAGGCGTCGACTGTTGCTTGCATGGACACTGTCAAAACAAAGGACCGAGTGTGGAGAAGGCCAACAAATCCAAAAAAAAACTTCAGCATATGGCTTCAAAGTCAACTCAGGCTCCGGTGAGTGGACCAATATTCTGGCAGTCACCTTTAATACCAACAATATTGGCTAAAAATCTGAGAAAGATGCCAAACGCATGAATGCACAAAGGAAAATGGAGTAGATGGTGGAACTGAGCGTAGCTGTGACTTTTGAGTGTAGTAAAAAACTATGAGCACCTCAGAACACTCCGTATGAAGGAAGAAGTAACTGAAAAAATCAATAGCAATAATGGTACAAAGCAAAAGGGTTGAGAAGTGAGAGTTTAACTATTAAGAAACGCTTTTTCTCCCATTGCCCAAGAGATTGAGGCATAAAAGTTTAAAAATTGGTGCCTCTCTCAAGAATTAACGCTGTGAAGTAACCTGCAAAGCGATGTCAAACAATTGGAAGTTGCTTCCGATGCACAGAAAAGTCAGCAAGAATATCCAAAATGGAGCGCTTGAGCTAGAGAACCTCATGTATTGCATCACATACTACAGTGGAAGGTTACTTAAGGCGCAGAAAGATCGAAATACCAAGCCGTCTACTGAATTACTAGTAGCTACAATTTTTAGCATTAGCAAAAGGATGGCTCACTTGAAAAGGCCAACAAAGAGTCTCCTGAAAAAGGAAGAAGAAAGATGCTTCCAATACGATCCGGAAACTACAAAAAGAGCCACAGCATAAAGCTTTTTAAGAGACAAAGCTCACTAAACCACTTGAATGTAGGATCCTACGCACATACACTGCAGGAAGTGAAAAGAAGGGCCAACATGTCATGACATTGGCTATCACGGACCTGGTGGAAGTAAAGCTAGCCATCAAGGGAGAACTCCTCGACGTTAATAGAGTCAAAGTGAGACTGACACCAGAAAATGATGAAAGACAACGTATGACCATCATCAACTTGACTGGGAAGCAAGGAAAAAGGAAGAATAGGGCGGATCATCTGCGGGGTCTGGTAAAGAGCAGTATTTCTCCAATGCTTCATGTGCTTGATTATGGTCATACTACACAAGAATGCAAGGAACCCAATAGGTGTTCCCTATGTTACAAATGTGGTGACATTGAACATCAATGAAAAAAATTTACGATAGAGACACACTGCATTCTTTGCATGAATGTGATCCAAATCCGGATCACAAGCACGTCTTTAAATCAGGAAAGCGTTGAGTATCTCAAGTGACCCTAGCCATGGTAAAAGCATAACCTCTATCCCGCAAGTAAGTTTCCAAGGGATATAAAAGCCGATATTTTGGTTCTGAATGTGCACCACAAAAGTTAATCATCACGGTACTCTGACAAAACGGACACTACCGCCATCTGGGCTCGGACAGTGCTGATTTTTAGTGGAGAGCTATGGACGGAAGGATGGTTTTATGTGGGTTCATTGTACAGGATCTACATTTTTAGCATGAACGTAATGCCAAACGAACCGATATCATCTTTCAAAGCCAAACTTGATGTTTTGGAGGATGCTATCTCCAGCACTGATGGCCACTTTCTCGTTGGAGGTGATTTCAATGTGAAAGCAATAGAATGGGCTTTGCCTTGACTTAATTTGCAGGGAAAACAAGCCTTTAAGATTGTGGCTAGGACAAACTTGTCATGTTGAATACTGCCTATATGCCAACTTCCCACTCTGTGGGCTATGAAGGAAGCATACTCGATGTGACATTCACCTTTGAGTCCTTTGTATGGAGGGTACACAGATTATTGGAGAGCTATTAAGCTGGTGACCATCAGCGCATTTTATTTGCGATCCGTGATACTGTCTTGTTACTCCCATGCTCTCAATGTTACACAATTACGTGGAACGTTGAGAGGGTGGACGTCAAGGTGTTCATCAAGTTGATCATGGCAAATGCACCGTTGCTGCAAGATTTGCAGGGGACTAAAGAGCTAGCATCTCAAGACGGGACTAGCTCAACTATGAGCCCCTTCTTGTTTGCTAGCAGTACTTCTATGTCTATCGGAGTCACCGGCATGATAGGCCCCTAGTGTACTGGTGGTCAACTGAAACTGTTGAAAAGCAAAAGGATTGTCACAGGCTTTGACGTGAAGCTCAACGCTATCACAAAATGATTAATAGTAGAAAGGATCGTTGCTGGCAAGGTCTAGAAGATATTAAGGGGACTTAGCTACAAGCTAGTTATACGGAGGCTTGGTGGCCTACGTAAGCTTTACATGTATGAAGCAGAAAAGATTGGCAAGATAGTGCGGACACATTTCTCTGCTCAACTCATCTACGTTCATGCTGTCCGCTGCAAAACAGCAGTGTAATACCCATCCTTTACGTAGCTAGAACTGGAAGGAATAGGACTATCATTGATGCCTTAGAAGGCTCCATGTCAAGGCGGTGTCTCAAATGAGGTGTTGCAGCTAGTTTATTACCATTATCCTGCTTGCCCGCGGGAAGGGTTTTTTCTGGAATATGGGAAGGTAGCAAGGTGAGCGTTAATCAGCGATGGGAATTGTGGATCACTGTCTGCATACTATTCGTTATGTATACTAGATACGACTGGGAAAGTGCTAGAGAAACTTATCAAGCGAATACTCACTGACGTGATTCGTGGTGCTGAGGACCTATCTCCTCGGCAGTATGCCTTTAGAGCAAGACACTCTACCATTTCTGTGGTTGTAGATGTGGTGAGCGTGGTCCAAAAGGCGTTGGTTTACAGCCGCAATCAACGATGGGTGTTTTTGTTGGTAATTCAAATGATGTTCAGAACGCTTTCAACTCTACTAGACGGGTGAATATTTTGGATAAGTTAAAAAGCACTTTACTAGTTATAGAATATCTCATGCGGCTTTTAAAGAGCTGCCGGAAGGACAACAGCCTACTTTATGATACAATGCACGGATCTATCTTTGGTCAAAACTTGTTGTGCATATCATGCTGTGAGCTATTGAGATAAAATCTGCCGGATGGGTAATGCCTGATCAGTATGATGTTGCAGTGCCAGTTGTTGGACGCAAGATCAAATAGGCAAAACTTACACTAGGTTTGCTTATGCATAGGTAAGAGACTGGATGACACTCACTAGCTCAGTTTTGCACTGAAGAAAAAATGAGTAGTCATCCTGAAAAAGAAGAGAATTGCCAACGTAAGGAAGATCAGTAGTGGGGAAGTAATTGTTGAATCGAGACCATCTATAAAGTACCTGCTGATTGACTCATACACGAGTTTCTCTGAGTAAGTCAGGGCAATGGCTGGTGGAGCTGCTCCAGGCGTATTGACTTTGAGTTGACTTATGGCTAAAGAAGGATACTCAACAGAACAAGACGGTGACTTTTGATGAGGTCCGTAGAGTCAGTGCCACTATAAGGAGCAGAAATAGAGGCAACATATCGGCAAAGAGTTGTATCTAAATTGCTCAACATAAGTTTAGAAAAGAAAAACATCTTTTTATTTAACAAACTCCAATTTGGCAGTGCTAGTCATCATAGGAATGATACCTATTACCCTCATTTTTAAAGAGTGGTGTTTTATCTATATGCATTCAAATGAAGACAAAAGAGAGAAGTTTGCCCGTGAGGAGAGACAGCACTCTCTCAATGATTGGTAGCAGCCCTGGGTAAATTGCACGAAGAAAAGGTTGACTTCACAGCTCATCCTTAAACTGAGATCATGATTCAATTAACCACATGGCGAGACCGATTTCAACTTAGCAGATCCTACACTGGGACCTCTACAAGAAGGAAATGGGAGAGCTTTCCCCGGATAGTTTAATTAAGGAGATGCATGTGGAACATTTTTTTGGTTAGTCCAAAAAGATAGAAAGGACTCAGACCAGCCAGGAACATTGCTATTGGAGGACTACTTTTGTAACAATTCCTCTTCCTCTTTCACGCTAGAGGAGGGATTCCGCAACTTAAAAGCACTCCACAGTGTAGCAAAACTAGGCTTAGCTCAAAGTGATGGGTCAAATGGTTCCAGGCTATGTTTTAACGTTGATTAGGGAAGTGTTTAACATTCTAGACGTCTTGGGCATTTGAAAGCCCTAGATTTAATACATAAATAGCCTTCTTCTCCCAATTACAAACAATCGCTACTCCTTTACTGCACAATAATAATTCATCCCTTTTTTTGACTTTGTTTTGCTGGTATAGACCTTCTTTCTTCGCCCATCAACCTTCCTTCTATGCCGTTTTGCTTACTTTATTCACCAAATCCTCTCCTCATCCTTAGCCCACACGTATTCACATACAGAAGATTCTATAAAGGGCCTGTTATTTCATTAATTTTAAGTTAGTTATTTGAACCCTCAATTTGATTACCTCCATTCTAGCAAATGTAAGCTTGGGAGCCATCATCTGAAGAGTTTCATTGAAGCATTCGTTATTATTCTGGGTCCCTGTGTTTAAAAAGCTACTCTGAAGAAGGTTTTTGATGTAATACTTCACTTAATCTTCTTTAGTTTGCTCTCAAAAACAGGTGTGACAGATTCTTGAACCTCTACTCTTAGAGCTGGTTTGTGTTTGAAATTAATGTTTGAATGCACATTAAAATATTTGTAATGCTCATACTGTGGTGCAACATCAGTTGAAATCAAATAATTAAACCCTACCAACACGTCTTTTTCATATCTTCCATGGGAACTTGGTATCTTTGGATAAGTAAGGAGTAACAAGCAAACATCGTTTTCATAATTTTTCCGGTTAATTGATAGTTTTTAGAAGTGCAGGCTCATCATTATCTAACTCCCTTTTTCTTTTGTAGTGGCTTGATCTTTGTCTTTCCCTTTTTTATCCTTCTTTGCTACAGATTTCACTTTAAAATTAATTTTTATTGCAAATTTTACTTTTCAACATAGTCGATCGCTCTTCTGGCAATTCCTCTTCCCCTCTCCCCTCCCGCCAGGAAAGGGACTCCCCAGCTTGAAGGCGCCCCACGGCGTAACAAAACGAGACCTGGCCCGAAGTAATGTGTCAAACGGTTCCAGGCTAGGTTCTCAGATTGACAGGGGAGGTGTTTAGTGGGTAGTCCAAAGGTATCCTCCATGGGAGTCCCACACTGCCAGACTCGGCGGGCATAAATGCCTTCACCTCCCTACCACAAAAAAAAAAAAAAAAACATAGTCACCAATTGGAAAAATATGTTGTTATGGCTGAACATTGAGGTTTCATAGTGTTGCTCACCTCAAACACTACCATATGCGATTCCGTAAGATTTAAACCTACGAGATACTGAGTCGCACTTTATTAATTTTTTTTGATAACCTTATAATGTAACCAATAGTAAGTAATTTAAATTTTCATTCATAAAATGACTACTTGTTAGATTACAAAAAGCAAGCCACATAATATTTTTTGCCTTTTAACGTCATGTAATTAAACTTAAGTAGCTAGGTCGCTTCCGATTTACATGCCTCATTATGGATAACGCAAGCAGTAACAAGCGCCGAAAGCATCAAAAACCAACGCGAGCTTCACTATCCAATCAACATATGCGGCAACATAAAAAAAATAACCCCTTGAAGCGATCGGAATTGCGTCGCAAACAAAATAACATGCAAAGTTGGGAAGAAATCCGAAATTTGAATCGTTGCTCCCACCGAGCGACAAGAGGTGTTCGTATTATGCGCGATAATTCAAGGTTTCATACTATCTGTGTTTTCATTCTACTTTCCGAAATAGATTCCCAATGAATCTTGATGCAGTATATAGTTCGACTTATTCAAATTCAAGCCTAAGTGCTATCGAAATTTACAGGGAAACAATTTTGAGTGCGGATATAAACATGAGGCTGTCGTTAAAGCCGACATTCCTATCGGATGTAAAGCCACTGAGCTTCCGGTCAAGGACACAAACTTAGTGATCCCACTGCAAACATCTTCACACTCACGCAGATCCAACAGAGATGCTTACATGCCACTGAAGAGGATCGAGCCGAGTAATGAAGCCAGAAGTGCTACTGAGGCGGTAATGGCACGCATACCGAAGCAAGACACTCGCGAATTTAACAATTCATTGGTTGCAAGCAAACGATCAGTAAAACGCAAGCTTGAGGCGGAACGTAAATTAAAAGTAGCAGCAACAAGAAAACGAAAGTGCTAAGGATTAGGTGAAAGAAAATCAGGGTAATGGCTGAGAAAGCTGCTTCGGAAGTTTCAGCTCTGAGTTGACTTATTGCCAAAGTAAGGAGATCCAGCCCATCAAGAAGACGCCTCTGGATGAGTGCATTAGGGTCAGTGCTACTGTGCGGAGCAGAGGTATGGGGCAACGCTCTCAGTAAGGAGGTTTATCGAAAACGCCTGGCACAGGTAAAGAGAAGAGGAGTACTGAGGATTGCATTTTCATACCCAACAGTCTCTGATTCGGCGGTGAAAGTTATTGCAGGCGTGATACCTGTCAACCTCCTTGCTAGAGAGCACCACTCTATTTACCTACGTCGAAACGAGGATGCGAGGAAGATGGTTGTCCGCGAGGAGCGACAGCGCTCACTCAACGATTGGCAGCAGTCTTAGGTAAATTGCACAAAGGGAAGGTGGACTGCGCGCCTCATCCCAGATATGAGACCGTGGCTAAATCGAAGGCATGGTGAGACTGACTTCTAACTGATACAGCTTTTGAGCGGGCATTGGTGTTTTCAGTCTCACCTGCACAAGGTTGGTAAACCGCGGTCCCCCGATTGTAGGTATTTCCCAGGAGAGGAGGACAATGCCTGCCACACATTTTCCACGTACATGAAATGGGGCAGGCTACGAAGAGCCCTGCACAGGGAGACGGAAGAGCTCACCCTGGATAATATAGTCGCGGTGATGCTCGGATCAGTTGACGAATGGAACCAGGTGGCACATTATGTTCGGGCAGTCCTAAAAGATAAAAGGGGCTCACAACAGCCGGAGACGTTGGAGTGGGGGGATCAGATGTCTAGTACTTCCTCTTCTCCTCTCCCCTCCCGCTAGAAGCGCGATCCCCCAGCTTGAAGGCGCCTCATGGCGGGAAATAATGTGCCAAACGGTTCCAGGCTAGGCTGTCAGGTTGATAGGGGAGGTATTGAGTGGGTAATTCAGTCGCTTTCTTGCGAACATGGGAGTCCCACACTCTGTATGTAAATGAGCATTCACCTGGTAAACGTATAGAAAATGCTTTGGACCATCGCAAGTATCATTTGATACATGTGAGGCCATGGTGGTCAGTTTTGACATATGGATGTCAGATCTGGTACAACCAGAGCGCTAGTACTATGGAAAAATTAAGAGTTTTCGAAAGGAAATGTCTTCGTGCATGTACTGGTTTGAACAGAAAGCCTGAGACGGATTGGAAACATTATTTATCGAATAGAAGTATTTATCAAACTGCTGAAGTGACGAGGGTCGATATCTTCATATTGAGACTTCTTCGGAATCATATCGCAAGATCTGTGACTGTGAGTGAAAACCCTTGGATTTCACAGCCGTTCCACCCTACAGATGGGTATATAGCGACTTGCCTCGCTACTGGCTTCATTCCTCCAGAAGCATTCGTGTATTTGGACATGAATCGATATGTTTTTGATTCTGACGGCGTCCCAGTCATATATCACATATATCGATGGGCCACCGATAAGAGGATAAAATATCCTCCTAATTTGAGTTCACGAGACCAACGATTTCAATGGAGGTACTCATTTGCTAGATTCGTTGAAGCTGATCGAGTTGAGACGGCGCAATCCAGGTATTGGTGGCTGAATGACAATGTCTAAATTATTCGTGTTTATTTTCAGTTTTGGTGTTTTTCGTTATTTAGTTTTTGAGTTTCAGCTCATTATTGCTACATTTAGTGTTGTTGTTTATTTTTGTTAAAAATTAGGTATAGGTTAGGTATATGTAATGTTTACTATATTCCGTTAGAGATAAGATTAAACACTTAGGTTAGGAACATTGTTAGAGAATTTTTTTAGTATAAGATAAAGTTTTTGATTGTATTTTATTAGAAATAAGTTACAACATATTAGGTGTAGGATCAAAGTTTCACTGTTGTGTTTTGATTATAAATAATTTTAGGATAGTGTTGGTTGGTTTTTTCTCCTTTTTCCAATTAAATTTTGAAAATATGTAATAATCGTAATTAATTGAGTTTGCTATAGTTTTTTTTTTTGATGATATGAGTTAACGATAACGTACAAATTTAGAGAGCCATTTGGGCCATTAAGTTTTTTTGATTGTTATTGTTTGGAATTTGCTTTATATTCTCTAAAATTTATAACGGTTAGTATTAAATAAAGCGCTTTTGACTTGACTTTGACTTTAGGCAATGGTGGTTTTCATCTGAGCGCGGCGTGGTGATGATGTCTATTTGTGCACTCGAGTCTTGTAGACGGTGGCATAAAATTTCCGACCGGTGCATGCACGTGTCAAGAAATTTTCAATTGCTGGCATTGTAGACATGTTTAGGTCCAAACCCGACAATTATTTTCAATCGAAGGCCAGATCTATCATTGCACTACCAGTTTTAATGTTGCTCTCAGCCCTGGAAGAGCAAGGTGGTAGCTTGAATTACAAGCAGCTTTTTTGAAGGCTTTTCCCGTTGAGACATCGCATAAGACTTATGCGTTTGGGCCTTTAACATACACTCATTTGAGTTGTAAGTCTGTGCTCTAATACAACTCTATGTTGTTTATTGCAATGCAGCCAATTGTAGTTGATCGCCGGCTCGATAATGTCTATGCGTGAGAGTGCGTTAGTGAAAACGTTGTCCTTACCTGATATGTGCTGTATATCTGTGGTAAACTGGCCGACTGGCTTCTATCTGACCCAGCTTTTGAGTAGATATGGGCATTTCCAGCCTTACCTGCACAAGATTGGTAAGTCACGGTCTCCCGGTTGTCGGTATTGCCCAGAAGAGGAAGACAATGTCTGCCACATATTTTTTAACATGCATAAAATAAGACAGGCTGCGTAAAGCCCTCTACAAGGAGATGGCAGAGCTCACCCCAGATAATATAGGCTGCAAAGGGCCCTCTACAAGGAGATGGGAGAGCTCACCCCGGATAATATAGTCGCGGTGATGCTCAAATCAGTAGACAAATGGAACCAGGTAGCACATTATGTTCGGGCAGTCCTGAAGGATAAAAAGGACTCATAGCAGCCGGGGATGTTGGGGCTGTGGGTCGCTTGTCTAGCACTTCCTCTTCCCTTTCCCCGCCCGCTGGCAGAGCGATCCCCCAGCTTGAAGGCACCTCACGGCGTAACAAAACGAGACCTGGCCCGAAATAATGTATCAAACGGTTCCAGGCTAGGTTCTCAGGTAGAGAGCAGAGATGTTTAGTGGGTAGTCCAGTCGCCTTCTTGTGAACATGTGAGTCTCACACTCTGTACGTAAATGGGCATTCACCTCCCTACCACAAAAAACTGGCCGATGTGCTCGAGATGTCAAGCTTGACGTGCCGAAGCTTTTTCGGATTTTAATAGAAAGTGAATGTTAACAGTTGTGATCCGTTCTTCCAATAAATGACGGAAGTGTTTGATTATGAGGTAGATCGCCAGTAGTTTTCCATTGAAAGCACTGTAGCGCGTTTCAGCTGGAGTGAGCTTCTTAGAGAAGAAGGGAAGCTGCTCCCAAACGTTGTTCATTTGTTGCTTTAAGGCCGCTCCAACCGAAAAATCGGATGCATTGCATACGATTGTGAACTGTACACTAAGTAGAAGATACGCCAGCATTGTAGCTTGCGCGAGGCATTTCTGATTTGTTGAACGCTTCCTTTACTACAGGTGTCCATTCCAGCGGCGCATTATCCTTGCTGTTACCCTGTAACATGTAGTACAGTGAAGCTTGTGTGTGGGCTACATCATGTGTGCAAATTCTAGCTACTTAGCTGTCTCCAGCTTCGAGAAACGTTCGTTGGTGACCGTTTAACCACGAAATGTCACCTCCTTGATTCTGAACTCGCAATTCCGGCCGTTGATGATGACGCTGTATTCGTTGAGTCATTCGAACATCTGCCAGAGATGTTCTGGATGTCACTCTTTGCTTTTGGAGGCTACGAAGATATTGTCAGTATAAGCGAAAGTGTTATCCGACCCTTGCAACACCTCATCAATGAAACGTTGGAAGGTTTGCGCTGCGTTTTGGAGTCTGAAGTTCAAGGGCAAAACTCGAAGAGGCTGAACAGCGTTGTTATTGCCGTTTTTCAACATTTTCCTTGCCAACCGGAATCTGATTGTACGCGCGCACTAAATCGGTTTTGAAAAATCGTGCCACCGTGGAGTGATTGAGTGAAATTGTGAATGTGGCGTGCGGGATAGCAATCAGGGTGGTGCGCACGTTGAGTGCTCTATAGTCTCCACACGGTTGCCAATTTCCGTCCTGATGAAACTCGTGCAGTGGCACGAGCACAAGCTGGATCATTGTATCGAATTCTTCAAGGGCAACATTGTAATTGTCGGTCGGAAGGCACGGCGGTTGGCCACCATGGGAGCTCTTGGCATTGTTGGAATGTGTTGTTCAGTCGTGTGCCATATCACTAGTGCTCTTCCGTTAGGTCGCATGATCTCTGGAGACTTTGCAAGGAGCTGATAGTACGCTGAGTTCCTGGAGATCACCTTGATGTTCCGTGCACTGCCTTCAAAAACCCGCCCGCCAAATGTGAGTTTTGTCAGCTTATCGATGAGTTAGCTATTTTGAAGGTCAACTAATAATCGAAAATGTGTTACAAAATCGGCCCCAATGATTTTGTGGGGCACATCGGCAATCACGTAATTTTACGCAAAACTGCGACACAGCCTGAGGTTGAGCGTGAGTGCTGAGGATCTGTATCTGGCAATGAGTGTTCGATTTGTGGTCACCAGTTTGAATCAGATCCTCTTGAACGGGCCACGCATGAACGAATGGGAAATCGCGCACAAATCGGCTCCAGTACCGATGAGGAACATTTTTTTCGATCGAGAAGGAATAAGCGGCAAGACTTTTGGCTGTTATCGTTGGCCGCCTTCAGCGCCTACCATTTTCATTTCCCAGGAACGAGTACGGTTCTTTGTAATTGAAGACCTCGATGCGAAAAGAGGACAGCTCCCTTTTTAAAACTTTTCAGAAACAAAGAAAAACGTTTTAAAAAAAGATTTTACGTTTATATTTCGTATTATCTTAGACTTTGTCACTTAGAAACTGAATTCAGTGATATTTTTTAAAAACAAATTATCCCATATATGATATGTCCTGATTTTGCTGCAAATTCATATATTTTTATTAGTTTCCTTGGTAAAAATGATAGGATAGTGACAAGTAATTAAAAAATGATAGAATAGTAACAAACACAATCATATATTTTGAAAATAGTGCAGTAAGTTACATGTTTGCTTCATAACAAAAACAACGTTGTATATAGTAAACTAAGTTTATTTCTTCTTTATTTGACTAGATTTCTTTTCATGCATCATAATCGCCACCTTCTACATCACTCGTGTTACTTATAGCATCATCTTCCTGAATCAGTTCATTGTAGAACCACAAGCAATCTGGGGGAACATATTTTGCTACTAACTCCTTCGCATCTTTGAACTTTCTTTTTTTATTTTCAAAGGTCCGCGGTAAAGAACGTTGTCATATTCTGGTAGAGAGAAAGTAATGTTTGGTTATTGTAACAGGAAAGCATCTTTTACTAAAGGCACTGCTGCTGCCGAAGAGCTGCACAACATGACATCGTTATTGTACTCCACATACCTGTACTTCGATATTGTGAATTTACTGCCTTTAGTAGCTTTTTTGGGAGTATTTTTTTTTTATTTCCATTCTGAAGTTCAGCGTACAAAGTTTGTAATGTTTAGAACTTGCCCTTAAAATGGGTTGTGAAGTCTAAGAACATAATTTGTTTGGCTTGTACAACAAAAAACTTTTTTGATGTCTTTTTTACCATGTCTTCGTAATCTTTAGGAAGAAAAATGCGTCCTCTTTTCCACCTCTCCTTTCAATTATGCCAAAAGAACGGTCGCAGGGTAAATAACTGTGCCCTGGTTCTGGATATCGGTGAACAATTTTGTCAAACCTTCTGTATCCCTTGACCAGAGTGTAAAAGTACTGCATGAGTACGATATTCTTATTTTGAGCTGAGCAGTTGTCAGAAAATAGATAAAGTTCTTTTACACTGGGACTGATTTCATTATTTGTTATGAAATGGTTTATCATACTTGTAACTTCATTCTGACCTTTCCTTCCGGTACTTTTATTATACATATAGCAGTAAGATTTTCCATTGCTTACACAATATACGAGTATATTGAAGTTGTAACACCACAGCTGCCTCTTATAGAACACATCTCCATTTGGTACTACCGGCAAAGGTAAATTCTGCTGAAAGTCAAATGTTTCTTTAATTTTTGAGTTCATGACTTTATAAAACTCCTCACTTTTTCTTTGATGTAGTTCTTTTTCAAGTTGTAATGTCTTCAAAGATTCTGGGTTTTTTTTTTCAAATTTTATTTGGTTCTCAAGTTGATCAAATTTTTGACATGTGTCGGTTTTTGGTGGGCCAAAAGACAGTTTATAGTTTTGGTTAAAATGGGGATTGTAAAAATCGTAGCTTACTATTGGTTTGCTCTCTTCGCCTTTTTCTATTTTTGAAAAAACCTCGGTTTCATACTTTTGTAAATACAGCCTGTGCATTTTTTTGATATTCAAATCCAGTGATAGGTACCGTATGCTTAAGTTTTTGTTTCTGCTATAATGAGATACTTGAGCAGGGAAGCTTTGTATGTGCACATCAATCTGTTAAATAATATTGTCAGGTATTTTGTTTGGTCTATTTCCATCTTTCCCACGCTTAACCATCAACACAGGGATGCCTTCTTGAAGATAACTTATTAGCCTCTCCACTCTACGTTTCCCTATTCTATAGATAGAACAAAAAGCTTTTTTGCAAACCTTTTGATCAAAAGTATCGTGTTTAACTCTGTAGTGAGCTGCGTAAGCTCGATTTTGACCATCGCCTGTCTTAGGCCTTCGTCTTTGAATAGTCGATAAGCTGATGAGACCACTCAGATGGATATCTTGTTTTTCTTTATCCGCCATCGCATTAAAGGAGTTTATAATATCGGCTTTGATATTATCATTTACAACGGTAAAACATTTGAACTTACAGTTGCAATCTGTTCCCGCGCTGCAAGCTGCGACCGCTGCACCTGTAGGATTGATGAACTCTTCTTCACTGGCCCTCTTCTTCTTGAAAACATTGCGT
The DNA here is from genome assembly GCA_963969285.1 of Odontomyia ornata. Classification (NCBI taxonomy): domain Eukaryota; kingdom Metazoa; phylum Arthropoda; class Insecta; order Diptera; family Stratiomyidae; genus Odontomyia; species Odontomyia ornata. Next base: position 115,263,694 of record OZ017742.1, read on the forward strand.
TTCCAATGAGTAGAGTCTCTCTTCCGCTTTCGTCTTTTTCCCTTTAGGATAGTAGAGTTTACTTTGCCTACACAATCTACAGCTTTAGACTGACTAGAAACTCCACCTTTTGAAACTTTTTTATTTACATAACCAGGCCCAGGCCTATTGCAATCTTTGCCACTCTCACTGTCACTTTCCGGAACATAATCAGGATCTGAATAACGGTTAACTAAATCACTGAAAGCACGCATGACTGAAACACAAGCACCAACAATTTCAAGACGAAGTTAGGCTTGTACTGAAGTATACAAAGAACTAGGTGTATTAACTAATAACTCGAGTACAGTGAACTATATTTGGTACAAGAATGGGACAGCTCCCGGGAGCTACCCGGTTCTTCCCCCGAAACATAGACTGTTACAACTCTTTTCCTTTAATGTCTTAAGGAATATTAGTTGGAGCTGCATCATTCTTTTACGCAAGCAAAGAGAATATTTTTCTTCATATATATCAATAAAAAAACAAAAACAGCAAAAAGTGGAGCTGCCCCCTTCTTGCACCGAGGTCTTCAATTTTTGCCGTTAGCACCGAAACATTGATGGCACCAACAGCTCTCACGATTTGGAGTTCAAGCAGCTGCGAAGGTCGAAAATGGTTGTCAGTGACTGTGAGACTTGCCAGGCGTTAATCTCGTACTTAATGATCTCGTTACGAAAACCGAGCATCATTTGCGCCATTTTTAAGCCAAATGTGATTTCAAACGGGGTTACATCGTGCGTGATTTTATGGATTAGCTACTTGATAGAGAATTTGAGACTGTTGCGTCGCCAGTATGGCTTGGATGTTCGGTGGTAATTAGCTGTTCCAAATTGTGGGTATCACTTCGTCGCTGAACGTGACTCGCGTAAGAAATGTGATAGTTTTCGGTCACTCAAAACAGTTTTCTCAAGTAATTCACACGTTTTATTCAATTTTGAGGCACTGAGTCGTTTCACGAATGTGTTTTTAGAGTTACAAATAGATTCGTCGGGTGTGAGCTAGGTATTTTGTCTTCCTTTTCGATTGTATGTTGCGCACCGAGAGCTTATACTACGTGGCTAAATTTTACCTCCTTGGTCGTAATTCCCTTCATTTAGAAATGACGTTCGGTGAGCACAAAACACAGCGCGGGATTTCCTGTCGTGAAACTTTATAGTTTCACTGTCACTGCACGCAGTCGTGTACATTAGCACCCTGAGCTGCCTTTTCGTTTTCCATTATGAGTGGCTCCTAACTGTTTGTTTTATCCTCTATGTTGTTTAATGTTCCTCATTTTCGCGCACTGTATGTTCTATACACTTCGTTGTCAACAATTTGTGGGTTAAGGTGGATGGCCGGAGGCCACAAACAAAGATGCATTACGTGACGTGGTTCAAAAGGTTCTTGGAGATGCGGCAACGGTTGCCTCGCTCAAACCAATGGCCACCCTGGAAATCAGGGACCTCGACTGCGTCACGGACAAAGCTGAAGTAGAGGATGCCATTGGGAGGGAGTTCCCCAGCTTAAGTGAAGTCAAGGCAATATTGACACGTGAAAACACAAGGGGGCAGCGCATGGCTATTGTCGAACTAGCTGATAGGGACGCCCAGCAAATCCTGGCGAAGGGCAAAATTAAGATAGGTTGGGTGATCTGCAGGATACGGAGAAGAGCGATCCCTATCCGCTGCTTCTGATGCTTCGAATACGGACACACCGCGTATGGCTGTAGGGGACCCGACAGGAGATCTCTGTGCTACAAATGTGGTGAAACGGGGCACAAAAATAAGGAGTGCATGAACGGCAAAATGCATTCTTTGCAAGGATGCTAAGCTAGCACCCGGCGACCTCAAACATGAGCCGGGGACAGGGAGATGCTGAGTTTTCAAGGAGGCCCTAACTAAAGCCAAATCGATACTCAAATGATCCGTATCCTGCAGGTCAATTTGCACCGAAGCACAACCGCCCAGGACCTACTTGAGCAGTTTGCGAGGGATAAGAAAGCTGACCTCCTGTTGCTGAGCGAGCAACATCATAACAAGGACTCGCAAGCGTGGTACCCTGACAAATCTAGTACCTCGGCCATCTGGGTTCGAGACAGTGCCCGCCTTCAGGTGCAGGGCCATGGACGCGGGGATGGTTTTGGGTGGGTGCGGTGTTCAGGGATAACATATTTCAGTGTTTATCTGACGCCTAACGAGGCAATGCGATCTTTTCGAACCAAACTCGATGCCCTGGAGGACGCTGTCTCGAACACAGAGGGCCACATGCTGGTCGGAGGAGACTTCAACGCTAGAGCCATTCAATGGGGTATGCCACAATCTGACCCAAGGGGAAAGCAAATCTTGAACATGGCGGCCAGAACAGCGCTTTTTGTCCTAAATACTGGTAACACCCCTACTTTCCACCGCTGGGGTTGCGCAGGAACCATACCCGATGTGACACTCGCTTCGGAGTCCCTGGTACCTAGAGTACACAACTGGCGAGTACTAGAGGACTACTCGGCTAGTGATCACCAGTATATAGCGGTTGAGATTCACGACAGTGCCACTTTGCGTGCATATGCCCAAACTTCATTCCTCGGATGGAGGACTGGGAGGATGGACGTTGAGAGGTTCGCAGGCGCACCGTTGCTAGGAGCTCCACCAGGGAGTGGAGAGCCTACAGCCAAGGACTTGGTGAACTCAACTATGAGTACCATTATAGCTGCTTGCGAGTCTTCCATGCCCCGTCGGAGACCCCGACACGGTAAGCCTCCAGTATACTGGTGATCAAACGAGATCGCCGAACAAAGAAGCGAGTGTCACAAACTTCGGCGAGAGGCCCAGCGGGCGCGAACACGAGAGGAGGCAGACACTAGGCTAGCAGCATACAGGTCCAGCAGGAAATATCTTCGCAGGCTTATTAACAAGAGCAAGGCCCGATGCTAGCAAGACCTCGTGGACGATGTAAATAGGGATCCGTGGGGCCTTGGCTACAAGCTGGTCATAGGGAAACTTGGTGCCCTACGGAAGCCTTGTATACATGACGTGTCCCGTCCCGTCCGTGTTGACGCTGTCCATGGTGAAACAGCAGTAGAGTGCCCACTCTTCACACAGCTGGAACTAGAGGAGGCAATCCTCTCCCTGAAAGCGAGGAAGGCTCCAGGTCTAGATGGTGTTCCAGCTGAGGTTTTGCAGCTCGTCTATCACCATTGTCCTGACTTGCTGCTCAGCACATTCAACGCTTGCCTACGGGACGGGGTTTTCCCGGTACGATGGAAGGTGGTGAGGCTCGTGCTGGTAAGCAAGGTGAAGCGAAATCCCGAATCGCCGTCTGCATACCGCCCATTATGCATGCTGGTCACGGCTGGGAAAGTGCTAGAGAGACTCATCAAGGGAAGACTCACTGACCCGATTCGTGCTGCTGGGGACCTATCTCCTCGGCAGTACGGCTTTAGAGCAGGACGTTCTACCATTGATGCGATTGCAGAGGTGGTGAACGCGGTCCAAAAGGCAGAGGCATATAGTCGCACCAAGCGACGTATCGTCCTGTTGGTGACACTCGACGTCAGGAATGCCTTCAACTCAGCTAGATGGGTGGATATTCTGGACACGCTGGAAAACTCTTTTCAAGTTCCGGAATGTCTAGTGCGGCTTTTGAGGAACTACCTAAAGGACCGAAGCCTGCTCTACGACACGACACAAAGTGAACGAAGGATGGAAATTACATCGGATGTTGCCCAGGGATCTATCCTTGGTCCGGACCTTTGGAACGTGTCTTACGGCGGGCTACTGAGACTTGAGATGCCAGATGAGTCGCGCTTGGTCGACTGTGCAGATAATGTTGCAGCTCTGGTCGCCGGACGCACCGTTGAACAAGCGCAACTTAGGCTAGGTATGCTAATGCGCCGAGTGAGGGACTGGATGACTGCTCGCCGGCTCAGTTTAGCACTGGAGAAACCCGAAGTGATCATCTTGACAAAAAAGAGAATCCCTAGAGTAAGGGTGATCAGTACTGGAGATATACAAATCGAATCGAAGCCAGCGGTGAAGGACTACTGATCGACTCGAAGATGAGTTTCCCTGAGCAAATCAGGGCAACGGCTGAGAAGACTGCTTCGGGAATATTGGCCCTGAGTCGACTTATGGCCAACGTAGGGAGGCCCAGCCCATCAAAAAGACGCCTCTTGATGAGTGCTGTAGGGTCAGTGCTACTCTACGGAGCAGAGGTATGGGGCGACGCTCTCAGCAAGGAGGTATACTGAAAACGATTGGCACAGGTACAGAAAAGAGGAGCACTGAGAATTGCATCTTCGTATCCAACAGTCTCCGACTCGGCGGTGAGAGTGATTGCAGGCGTGATACCTGTCACCCTCCTTGCTAGAGAGCGCCGCGCTATTTACCTGCGCCGAAACGAGGATGCGATGGAGATGGTTGTCCGCGAGGAGAGACAACGCTCGCTCAACGATTGGCAGCAGTCTTGGAGGAATTGTACGAAGGGAAGGTGGACTGCGCGCCTCATCCCGGATGTGAGACCGTGGCTAAATCAAAGGCATGGTGAGACTGACTTCTATCTGACCTAGCTTTTGAGCGGGCACGGGTGTTTTCAGTCTTACCTGCACAAGGTCGGTAAGTCACGGTCTTCCGATTGTCGGTTTTGCCCAGGAGAGGGGGACAATGCCTGTCACACATTTTTTGCGTGTACCAAATGGGCCAGGCTGCGAAGGGAACTCTACAGGGAGACGGGAGAGCTCACCCCGGATAATATAGTTGCGGTGATGCTCGAATCGGTTGACAAATGGAACCAGGTGGCACATTATGCTCGGGCAGTCCTAAAAGATGAAAGGGACTCGCAGCAGCCGGAGGTGCTGGGGCTGGGGGATCGCTCTTCTGGCATTTCCTCTTCCCCTCTCCCCTCCCGCTAGGAAAGGGACTCCCCAGCTAGAAGGAGCCCCACGGCGTAACAAAACGAGACCTGGCCCGAAGTAATGTGTCAAACGGGTCCAGGCTAGGTTCTCAGATTGAAAGGGGAGGTGTTTAGTGGGTAGTCCAAGGGTATCCTCCATGGGAGTCCCACACTGCCAGACTCGGCGGGCGTAAATGCCTTCACCGCCCTACCACAAAAAAAACAAAGGTGGATGCTAAGTCGCAAGTCAAATTAACAGGCGCAGGTGAATTTGTATAACCTTTTAATAGTGAATAAATCTGACCGGCTGTATTGCAGCATGTCGTGTTCAATTCAGAACTGTCAGAATCTCTCTCTTTCTTTCTCTCGTATGGCGGGAATGATACTATTTATCCGATTGTAGGGTTGTGGATTTTGGATTTTCCGGCTACTCAAATGATATTGTATTTAAAATTTTCTTTTCAGTGCAGTGAACACTACACTTCTTTACTATATCTTTCCTTCTATCCTAGTATCACAATAGGGCACTTTCTTTTAGTAATCAAAAAGGCTTCAAATGTAGATTACGGCTAAAATAAGTCATGATTAAGATGCCAAAATTGTGTCATCGTCAAGTCGAAACTAAAAACCAGGTAAAGTCTTAACATGAATTTTTCTGAAATTGTAACTCAGTCTTTTATTTGACCTTTGTGTCCTTTGTTTATACATTCAATTATAGGTTGCTTAATGTTTACTTAGAAAACAAAGATATAATTTCTAGAAAAAATTTTTGAATACACAAAAATACATGATATAATCACGAAGTCATACGGTTTCAATATTTATAGAACCAACATAAGATTTCTTTTGCGCGCAAGCATGAAGACATTTTTTATTCACAGACAAATCTTTTTCGAATCATGTATGCAAGATTCCCATTTTATTAAATTAAATTACATACTTTGATCCGCCCATCGCTTGATGCCAATGAAATGCTCCCTGTTGTATTTGAAATGTCAAGCATAAAGTCACCTTCAACTTACGCCCAACAACTCCCGTCCAAACCAAACTGGCTGGCTCCAATATGAATGAATTAACCCTCGAAACGGATATACAATAAATATGAAACCGCCAAAACTAGCCACTACTCACCATCCGCCTGACTACTATTTTCTTTGACTGAGCCGCGTACCGGGTAGGTTGGGGATGCCTTGAAAGATTTGCGTGGGAATAAATTGATGGGATCGTAAAGAGCTGAGTAGAAAAATGGAATCGTATAACTTGGCAAAAGTTTAGAAGTGTTGTAGCAAGACAGTATTATCCAAGGATGAAAATAAAAGCCATCACATCATCGCCAATTCGATGACAAACTCAGGCAAGCACTTGCTGGTGACATCCCCCGCAGAATTCTTACAGAAAAATTGATTCAAAGGCAGACATACATACATGGGTGGGTGGATAAAAGATAGCTGGAAAACCCGAGGAACATTTTCAAATATCAGGAATTAGCAAAAGATAGAGAATAAGTATCAATTTCATCAAGTCAAATTATGACTCAATGAAACACGTTTGCTGTTCCCGCGCAATCAGTTTAAAATGCTGCATATATCACTGCCCTAAAAGTCGAAGCTCTGGTGACGAAAGGGATGATTTCATTGGAACAAGTTCCTTTTCTTGAAGTTTCTTATCCACGCCACACCACAACTACGCACGCCAATTCCACTCCATGCGAAAAAGCTTCCACACGTCTTGTCACTCGCCCCGGAAGATGTCTTGCTTAGAGGTTTGTCTATTTCGTCAGCGGAGTGAACTGTGTTTATGAATGAAAATGAGTATGTTGTTTTTAGGGCCACCTCGAAAAGCGTTTGCCAGAGTTTACGAGGATTTTCGTAATGATGTTTTTTGAATGGAGTTTTTCGCGTCTAGCACGGCGCCGGGTTGCTTTCTTCGCATGAAACAGTGGCGTGGAGCGTACGCCCACGAACTGTGGGCTTAGTTCCAGTTACGCATTAAGCCACGGCATTTGCAACCGACTTTTAGGTTCTCAGGCCCACACGTCGTAATTCAATAGCTACATATTGGTAAAGTGGAGAGAGGCTGGGTGGGAAGCGATTGGATAATGCTTAAGGATTGATTTGGCGAGTCGCGACCAGTATTGATGACTTTTCGTTAAGTATGGAACTCCATTGCTTTGCAACAAACCCCGTGTCAAATCATTCATATATGGCGAATGTTTTTATACGAGACAACAGACAGCCATGCAGTTTTTATCAGAGGAATCAGACCATAAACATAAGTGAGGTCATCCGTGGGAGTTTATATTGACATACATTACAATACACAACACAGTATTCAGTTAGAATAAATTCCAGTAACAAGCAGCATTTTATGAGCTATTATTTTGGTAATTATTTAACATAGATACTTATGACAGGCTTGGTGAAAAATATCCTTAGAGGCTTTTCTGCTGCGGAATCCAATATCATGAAGTCATTCATCAATATCTGTCCTGACTTAGAGTTGTTATTGTATTTCTACTCATTACATTATTACAGCGTCATAGATAAAAAGTATTGACTCATTAGGTCAAGATTATAAAATCCACGGGACACCAGAAGAAATTATCTTTTCGCACGCAAAGACGGACATTGAAGATAGCAGAGTCTTCTCGTGAAATTCCAAACTACGATTTTTAACGTTCATGCGACTTTTCGCTCACACGATTATACGAATAAAATCATCTAAACAACTCCCGTTGGCACCAACGTTTTAACGGAACCAACTATGGAATATTACTTTTGGTTAAATTTCCACTCAGCAAAATATAATGTAACGGAACAACTAAGTAACGAATTTCGAAGTGTCAAAACAAAGAAGTGTCAGTTTCAGCTCTTTGAATTTCTTGACTTAAGTGAAGTTATAAACTCTGTCATAAATTATAATCAGCTGTGTGAAATAAGTGAAGTGGTCACTAGTGTCGCTCTATCAAGTTTTCGAGATAAGTAGCGATCTTTCAAGTCATCAATTTCATTGATTCAATTTTTACTTAGGCGAACGAAAATTAACGGAACCGGGAATTCTTGCTTTGGTCTAGGTGTGAGATTCCCGTGTAGCTAAATTTATTCTAAAAAATTTTTGAATTTAATTTTAAATTTATATTTTAAATTATTTTTTTTTTGCAAGTACGGATTTCTACGTTTTTTCACTAACTGTATTAAATAAATCAAGGATAGTAAAAAATTTAATAAAAAGCAAACAATTGAAAAAGTTAAAAATATAATAGCTACTAAACCAGCCAATGATAAGTGCGGGAAGTGTAGGAAACCCGTGGAGGATATCCACTCGGCTATGGGGTGTGATGGCTTCTGCCTCAAGTGGTTTCATTTGAGGTGTATCAAAATGTCGGAGGAGAGATATCGGGCTATTATGGACATCACCGAGGATGTAATTTGGATGTGTGCCGGATGTAGAGCTCAGCACCGTAAATCTAATGAAAAATTTGCAAAGCCAAGTCGAAGAGATGAGCTCAAATGTCACCTTATTAATAGATAAATCTACGTCTGCGAGCAAGCCCTCATATGCCGAAATTATTTAAAAATTCTACTTTTCCTCTATCAGTGCATCGATCAAATACAATATCGCAAAAAGGGATTATAATTAAGCCTAGAAATCACTCTTCATGAGAAAAAACACTGATTTATTTTCAGTCGAGGATCAGGCCATCAAAATGTAAAATTCCTCTACAGCTAATGAGGCCTATTCGTAATGGTGGGGCGATTATCAAAACATCGACAAATGAAAATGCTACTTCGCTTTTTAATATAGCAATGGATGCAATAAAAGAGGAGTATGATGTTGCTGAGACCAGATTGCGACAGCCTAGACTTGTCATCAATGGACTAGAAAAACAATACGCAAATAATGAATTAAGAAATGAGATCCAGTCATTAAATCCCAATATAGAGGAGCGTGATTCTATGGAACTTGCACATGCTAGGCATACAAGAAATGGAAGGTGGTTGCACATCATCCAGGTAAACGGGAGAATGTATAAGAGGCTTGCGAATAAATACATTAATTTAGATTATGGATCGTATTTTGTGAAGGAGGACTTCAACGTAACGAGGTGTTATAAGTGTCAAAAATACAACCACAAAACATCAAAATGTGAAGGTGAGCAAATATGTGTAAAATGTGGAGGAAAGCATGACCTAAAGGACTGCAAAAGCACGATTGAGAAGTGTTCGAACTGTATTGGTAACAATGATAATGCTAATCATTCTCACAGAGTTGACTCTGTAGAGTGTCCGGAGTTTCAACGGAGAATATTGATCGCCAGGAGGAGCACCGACTACAACTTTGATGATTGCTAATCTTTCTAATCAATCAAGTGGAACAAATTTAACACTTATGTATGCTAATATAAGAAGCTTAAGACATAAGCCAAGTGATATTCAGATTTACCTGCAGCAAAATCCTGACATAGATTTGTTTATTCTCAATGAAATCTGGATTTACCCAGGAGAAGCACAGTTTTACAATATTGAAGGATATAATGCGGTATTCTCCTGCAGACCTGGAAGAGGTGGGGGTACAGCAATGTACGTAAAAAATACAATCAATTTCATTACCAAGAGAGTGACGCCTGATAAGTATAACGTTATAATAATTGAAGTACGCCATGCAGGTAAAAAAATAAAATTAGGGACGTACTACAATCCCAATCGTATGAATGCGCAAGATTTTTGCACAGTAATAGATACATTATTCTCAACTGAAAAAAAATTTAATCACAGCGGCGGACACAAACATTGATTTACTAACGGAATCACCAGAAACACGGATTTATAGGGATACGCTAGAAACGAATGGAACGGTAATCATAAACAACAACCAAATTACTCGCCCAGTGTCAAATACCTGTCTGGATCATATAGTAACCAATGATTTAAAAGTCGCTGAAAGCATGACATACATATTTGAGGACTGGCCGGAACTGGATCATCGTGTGTTAAAAATTGCTATTCAAGACCAAACCCTGAACAAACAGAAGCCGACCTACAAAACGTTCAGATTTCTAGACAAGGAGCTCTTTAAATCAAACATACGAGAGTTACTGGAAAAGCGGAAACCAAATAGTATTATTGAACTCAAAAATATCATCATATCTGCTAAGTAAAGTTCTACAATTGAGAAAAAAATCAGGTGTCGACAACGGACTTGGAAAACGAAAAAAGTAATTGATGCAAGTATTAAAAAAAGGACGGCATACATGGACTACAGGAAGAACAGTGGAAACCAGGCTTTCAAGTTTGTGTATATGCAAGCGAAAAAAGAATCAAAACGACTGTTGAAAGAGGCTAAATTCTTATATTTCTCAAGAAGAATGGAAACAGCGGCTGACAACTCCCGCGAAATATGGAAAATAATAAATGAGGTTAAGGATAACTCTTCAACCCAGGGTATATCACAAAACTTTCAACTGAATCCTGAAAGGCCCTCTAACACATCGTGTCCACGTGACGCGGCGAACTCATCGAAAAACTTTTTTTCTACAATTGGTGGAAGAATCACTAAAGAAATTTTTGCCAGTTCAGCAGGCAATGTAAATAATACAAATATTGAAATAAATTCCATCTTTCACATTTGTCAAACAAATAGAAGGGAAGTCTTAAATGTAATCAATGAATTAAAAAAGAATACGGCGCCAGGGATCGATAGCATCACGATGAATGAGATTAGTATAATAAAGGAGAACATAGCCCAGATTATGGCAAATTTTATAAACGTGCATATTAGGAATGGAACTCTTCCGGAAGAAGAAAAACTTGCAAAAATAGTTCCTGTATTTAAGGGTGGTGATCATCTTGACCCGAATAACTATCGCCCGATTGCGCTGCGGACGGGATTTAGTAAGATATTTGAAAAAATACTAAACAATCGATTAACATCATTCTTAGTTGAAAACTCTATCATAAGCCAACATCAGTTTGGTTTTCAAAAGAACAAGAGTACTTTGGATGCCCTTCATTCTGTCACACGTTTCATCAATCTAAGACTTGACAGGGGTGATTATGTCATCGCAATTTTTGTGGATTTGAAAAAAGCATTTGATACAGTTGATCATGACCTCTTGCTTCGTAAACTTGAATCGTACGGTATTCAGGGTAGTCCTAAGCAGTTGTTTAAGAGTTACTTGGAGGGAAGATCGCAGAGAACTTTAATCAACAATGTCCTGAGCGATCATGCACCTACGGAAACAGGAGTTCCCCAAGGTTCAATACTGGGCCCAACTTTGTTCCTGCTATACACAAATAATCTAAATACATGTGGGCTGACGGGATATCACACATTATATGCTGATGACACAGTTCTACTTTATTCAGGACGAGACAAAACTGCCATTGAGAACACTATCAACGAGGATCTAGGAAAATTCCATCAATAGTTAATTGGAAACAAACTAGTATTGAACACTTCAAAGACAAAATATATTGTTTTTAAGCAAAAGAACAAAGGAGACATAGATGTCGACCTAAATATTAATGGCGAAAATTGCAAAGAGTGCTAGAAATGAAATATCTTGGTCTTATCATAGACCATCGTATGAGCTGGTTACCACACATAAATAGCTTAAGGAGGCAATTAGCCCCAATACTAGGATAGTTAAGAAGATATGAGGATTTTCCAATGCACATCAAGAAACTTGTTCTTAATGCGTTTGTCCTGCATGGAGAGAAAAAATCTAGTGAACGGTATGAAAATTGTAATGAATTGCATTGCAATTACAATAATATTTGACCCCATTGCAGTTGTTGTAATAAGTATTAGCACAGAAGTTAAATCGGTCATTGAAGTGTTGTAATTTTTATTATTCGTTAATGAATATTCACATCCTATAATATGATAATGCTTACAACCACTGTAGTAAAATTCACCTTCCTATGTCAGGAAGTTCATCATTTCGTGTTGTTATTTAGTATTACAATTACGATGATTTTTACATAGGAGAGCAATATTATTCACAACAAATGCAATGAATTATACCACGCACTAATGTGAATTTATTACATTTCAATGAAAGATACTGAGCGAAATTTCATTGCAATGCTATAAAAATAACCAAATGTGCCATTGAAGAATGATAGTAGTAAAAGTTTGCGAAAAATTGCTTTAAAAGAATTTATTTTCGTCTTCATGTTAGCTTTACATTTCATATTTCTTTGAAACGTATATAATATTCTTTATTCAATGAATGTGGTAAGGCAGGAAAGTAGTCAAATTCGCTTATATTATTAAAACTTAAACAATTAGAAGTAGTTTCCTTAATTTTATAAGAATTCAAATGATTATCGAAAAGTATCGCACACTTTTCTGCAATTATTATCGCCTTATTTAGGTACACAACAAATTCAATAATTTTGTAAATAATACTATCTCTTTTTGATTTCATAAGAAAATAATTACTTTTGTAAACAGTACCTTTGTATTCTATTTCAGTAGCTAATATTGCATTTTCAAAATTTATATTTAAATCTTGCAACTTATCAGAATAGTTAATTTTGTTAGAAGACTTTGATTTTTTTGTTTACAAAGAGTAAAATATCTTTGGGATCACCTTGCAAAAATAAGTAAGCTAATTTTAAAGAAATTTTTATTGCAAGAGAATAGCAAGAATAGATTCGAGAGGAATTGGTTGTAAAATATTGCTTTAATTCTTTGTGTTTGCTTTCATTCCTCATACTCCACATCAATTTCAACGGGCCAGATTTTTTTATAACTGTAGAATAATGAGTAAGAAAATGAGCTTTTGGCTTCAAAGGAAGCTTAAATAATGAACAAAACTTTTCATTATGATATTTAATAGTCGCATCAAGGTGTACCAAGTCACATGAAGAAAATCTTGATTTCATAGTTATTTCAATTAAGTTCTGCAAATTCAGAAAGAAAAGCCATACTTCATCGGTTGGTGGAACAAAGTCACCCACCATGAGCCCGAAAAAGTGAACAAAGCACATTAATTCGCTAGCTGACATTTTTAAACTATTATGAATCGCTTCTACTTTGATAGGAAGTGAAATACATCCAAAATCTATAGATCCATAATCAAATAGCTGTTTTCCATCATTAAAGTCTGCCAAAGTAAAATGCTTTTTGTCGATTATGAAGTTTGAAATTATAAAAGACATATCATTCTTAACGAGCCCTTCAAATAAATCATGCATTATATCAACATTGTAATTGCTTGCAGCGTGGAAGGATGGTAAATTGTTAAATACGCAGGGCGTAAACACTCCGGTACTTTGGAAGTTATTCGTTAATAGGTCTTCAGTATAGTTTTCTATGTTACGCAGCTTTTCTTTCATCTCAGTTGATAAATATTGAGTTTCTGATTTTGAACATTTACATATGCGGCAGTAGTATACTGCAGAAAATGAGCGAGAAAATCCGAGAATTGAGTTGATGCGCAAGTTATCACCAATAATAAGGCCGAGTATAAAATAAATTTTAGTATCAGATCCATTAACAGAAAATGTCAATCCATTTACTTCTAAGTCTAACAAAATATTTAGAAGGCTTTGGAGAATATCCTCATATTCATACTTTTTCATATACTTTGCATTCATTAACATTACAGGTAAAATGCTCTGTAGTATGGAAAATTTATGACGTGGAATTGTAGGAAAGTTCAAGTAAAACGCGGAAATTGAATTGGCAGATGAGTGGGAACCCAATATGTTTCCAGGATCAAAGTCGTCATAGTATATAAAATATGGGATAGCAATCCTATTTTCTCTTGATAACCGAAAGTGTATATCTTTCCAAATTGCTCCAGAAGCAAAGTTATCAATATCTTTTTCATTTATTGCACAATTTTGAGTAATTTGAACGGTTTCCTGAAGTAAATTTTACCGATTAAAAAAGTTCGTAATTATGAGAGGTATTGACAAAAGAGTTGCCTTGACATTCGAATAATTCAATGAAGGAATGCCGTTTTTGATTGTGGTTTGCATTTCCGTGAAGATTGTAATGTTTTGGGGCATTTTCATAAGATTTTTAGTTTCTAATAGTGTAATCAATTTGTATTCAGTGTTCGGTTTGCCTAGATTTACTTTTAGAAAAGCTGTGAATATTTCTAAAGCTAGTTTTGCTAATTCTATGATCGGATCGAAAAGATGCATTTTGATATCATGCAATATCCGAAATGCTACTTTTCTATTTAAATTATTCGTACCTATCAATTTTAATACAAAACTCAAGAAAAAAGAATTCAAGTCATTTGAGTAATTTTCTTTTGAAGTACAAACTGGAATTTTAATGCGAGCAGAAATATCATTTAGTGTCATTTGCATCGAATTATTATCAGCATTTCTTGGCATTATCTCTATTCTTACTGCTTTATCAAAATTTTGGTCAGAAGTTTTGGAGATGTTCTTCTTTTTTTGTGGAGATTCGTATGTATCTGGTTTATTTCCTTTTAAATGAACATTGACAATAGGACGTTTCAATTTATTGAAGCAAGAAAATTTTTGGGGACAGTTGCCTTGCGTGCAGTCATAATTTAAAATTAAATCGTTGTAATGATTTTCCACTTTTCAGATCGAACGCGGAACCGACCTCTCATCGGTTCTAGACGTTAAGTCTGAGTAGTGCCAACGGATGGTACCAACAGGTCAACCAATCCGTGCACCGTAACCCATTCACGCAGTGGCTGCTTGTCGGCCAGCTAGTTCGAAGAGGATTTCGGTCGCGGGTCTCCGAATGGGTTACGCTCAATTACAATATTTTCAGCCACCTGAACTTGCCCGTTTTCAAAACGCGTTATCAAAAGAAAACAAAATCATACGGAGAAGAAACCTACTTTACGTTACTCCGTATTTTTCTTCCATTACCAGTCAAAGTACAAAAATCTAATTTTCGTTTCGCGTTCCCGAATTTCCGACGCGGTACCGAAAAGTATGCTACTTTAAATTAACCCGACGAAACCTACTCTAAATAAACGACAAACCAATCAAAGGTACCGCGTACCGCGCGCGACGCGAAACCGACTTCAGCGGATTTGTCGAAACCCTACCCTCGCGACGGCATACCTACCTTACACTCTCTGTTCCCCCTGAAAAAGAACGAGTCACTGAAAAGGAAAGTCGTGGGTTATCCTAGCAATTCATTTTTAATAATTATATTTATTTTTTTCTGTTTAGCAATTCACATCATATAAAAAAAATGATTAAAAAAAAAATTTAATAATAAATTCAAATATTAACATCTTTTCCTTCACACGGTAATATTTCCTGTTAAACATTGAAGGTTTACTTTTTTTTTGCTGTTATAGAAATAAAAGTGTGGGACGGAACCAAGCAAATGGATCTCATATCAATAATTATAAGTCTACCACTGGACATATTCTGGAATACCTTAAATAGTTACTTTCATCCATTTTTCTTGTGTTTATCATTAGAATTACGATTAAATATCTTTACTTAAGACAATGCATTGTAATATGAGATTAAAAATGATTACCAAAATGGCAGTTAACAATAAAACAAATTGAAATTATTTGTATGAGCTACAGATTAACTTTCTCCTACTCGTTTGTTATTTGTTTTTCATGAAGCACTTCATTAAATACTTGAATATTTGGTTTTATATTTACACTAGTCCTATTGTTTATACCTCTTGAGTTCGTTTTAGTTTTGTTTACATAGAATTAAATTTATATGTAATTTGTTAGCTTATGCTATTTAAGTACTAAATATCATTTATTCTTGTTTGACACAATTTTTTCTTTTTTTTGATAGTGTATAAGTTAATACAAGTGAAACACTCGGGCGTTTTTTCTCTTTTTTATAAATTCCTTGAATATTAATTAAGATAAGGAATTGTCCAACGATTTTTAACCCTCATCTAAATATGTCAAATTGACCATCAGTTTTCATTTTTAATTCGGGCAATACTTATTAATTTCTTCTTTCCATTAAGTCTTAGTAACGGATTGAAAATAAAAATCGTAAGGTCTTAATAGTTTGTAACCCAAAAGGATACAAAATCAAAAGCCAATGCTGGATACTTATAATAAATATTAATTAGCGAGATTCATACAGTATAATTTTAGTGCCCCTTTAAATTAAAATGGTCTCTCGATAACTTCCATCGTATAAAAACATTATTTTAAATTGGCAGATGAAAACAAGTTATTTCAAAGGGTAAGTACTATATTGAGGGGGAATACTTTGAAATCTATTGAGCAACATCTACGAGCATCTGTGGCCTTTAAACTTATCTGCTCTATAAACCAGAAATAAAACTTCCAAAAATGGTCCATACTAAAAAATCAACAAATGAATCATCACAAAACAATCAAATAAAGGAACTAATTCAAAAACTGAAATTAAACATTAAACCATTATATTGTTTTTCTTTTGTATAAATCAAGGCCTTTTTCATGTAAATGTACTCTAGAATTAAATTTCTGAATTTTTGCTTAATTTCAATCTTAAGTGGAAAGATAGAAAGTGTTTCAGTATTTCGAGAGAAATGCCGATATGGAAAAATCAATCGTTGAAATTTTCTAATTTACTTTTAGGATTCGGTCGGGAGTTGATATTGATGCATGTTTATTTCATCTTATAGGCTTTCCTATATGTATAGAGTAAATTGATATTTCTACTCAAAAACGCTCCTGCAGAGTCTCGCCTTGCATTTAGTGAAAGGTATATGTAATGTTCTATTATCGATTTAAAAGCTGCGTTGGAGGTTCGGAATGTAGGTTCATGACCAAAATTTTTCATGACATTATTGGACAAAGTGAGCTCATATAAAGACTCGCCGCCTTCATTGTTGTTGTACCATTAAACACTGGAGACCAACGAGTATTTACGGCTACCGTCAGCTCTCTAATAGCGTCATTTAGCGCCATGTGGCTCAAATATAAACAAGAACGCCATCCAAAGAAACACATAAGAGAAATTTGTTTTTTTTACGACAGTAGATTTGGGTTCTTACAAAAAAAAATTAAACGCCTCAACAAATTAGTGTTTGCACATTAGATATACTCGTATATATACCGCAGGGCCCCTTAACACATTGGCTAAGATAAGACCTTCCTAACCGCGCTTAGATCTCAGATGCTTGCTAATCCAATTTTTATTCTAGCCACCAAACAAACACCTCGAAAGAATTAATCTTTAATTAACTTCCTCTCCGCGAGCTCAAGCACTTTAAATTCAACTCGGCAGTTGACATCGGTGACCTGTTCCATATCAGCTAGACCGAATCTCATATCGCCAAAAATTCGTTGTCTAGCGTCTAACGTTCTAGCAGAAAGTCTCACCCACCATTCGTTGACAAACGATCCCCGGCAAGCGAAGTGAATTGCAATATTTGACGTTCTCCCAACTGTCAATTGTTCGGCTCGCCTTCAGTATCAATTTAGTTGATCTCGGTATTTATTCAATTGTTTTGCGAACTCGCAAAGTGACGTGTTAACTAGTTTAGCGCGTAATTTGATATTGCTTCCCTGAATCCGCCGCAATATTTAACATTAGAAGAAGTTTACGAGAAAACTGGAGTTGAATATTTCAAGGTGAAGTGATTAGATGCAGTTATGCTATTACTAAAGCCTTCAACTTCTGCCACTGCTGATGGTTTTTCAGCACTGCTGCTTTCACCCGCATGGTCACCTTTCGCCTGACTGTTATCTTCTTGTGCCTTTCCGCTCACACTCTTTCATAATTTGAGCCTGTTGATCTTCTTTCGTGCATAAATTGCCGGTACATACGATATGATGCATGCACCCAGGAACCAATAGCTTTTAAAATCTTGACGGCAGGCTACTACATCGATGTGGAATGTGCAAGTCCCCAAGAACTACAACAAGCATTTTGAAGAATAGTTACCAGAGTGCAAAGCTTCAGGTTTGTCCAAGGCTCCTATTTCCTCCGGTCTTTTTTCTTTCATTCTACACAGCCGGGACGCGCGTTCTTTTCTTTTAGACACAACACTAACGTATATCACAATAGTTGCTATGTTCGTCGAAGAATGATCTGGTCTTTATGCTGAGGTATTTATTGATGGTTTCCGAAGCAATTTCGTTCAGAAAATGAATAAAAACACTTCAAAGTGGCCTAATGACGTTTTGTTCACTCGTCGTCCATTTGTACTCCCTCGCCTCCATGTGGCTGTCAAAATCACCCGGTTGTCACATCGGACAAAACAGCTGTGTGTGGAATGGCACGTCATATGGCGGCAATGTGCATCTCCAGTTGTCGCCAGTGGCATAGTTTTCTCGATGGCCACGGTGGAGGGGCATTTCCAGATGGCCGGTTGCAAGGGTTCGGGATCGGAATCACTTCGATTCCCGGGCGTAGGCGTCACATTACATCGTGTTTGTGAAAATTTTTAAAGTGACTGGTATAGCTTCGTATGAAACAGAATTTTTCATTGCAAATAAAACAAGTTAGCGTCAACATAGCGAATCTTTCAAAACTTGAATGAATTCAACAAACCATTAACGTTTGATGAAGTGTTTTCTAGTTTGATCCTATAAAAATATTCTTGGATAAAGTACCAAACATTAATGCTTTGTTGAGGATATTCGATGTTTAGCACATAAAATAATTTGAACAAATTATCCAAGGATGATAAAAATGACTCTACTTTATGGACTATATTGTCAACTAGAATATAAAATTGTGATTCACAAGTAACTATTAGTGGTTGCAGCCGCACACCTAAAGTGTGATACTTATCACCTAACTTCCTATAAGCCACTAAAATATCAGCTTGATTGTTGACATTGACAATACAACTATCAATCGAATCTTTCACTGAAGTGTGCCAATACCTATCCTTTGCCTCACTGGTGTCCTTCAGCTTGATTTTTTTAGCTGATGGTAGTAAGTAACGCAGGATCTCGAATGTTAAGCAATCGTTTGGATCTAAACAAAATCACGTCAGTTTTTTTCAACGCACATGAAACTATTTACCTTTATTAATGTCATCGGTTTTAACTTTTTCTAAGATTTCGCTGACTCTTGAATGCTGCTCGTTTGCAGCAATACTATATATTTTAGTACAGAACGCTATCCATTTTGTCCGGAGTCATAGTGAGCAAGTCTCTCCAAACAAGCTTACAAAATCTAATTCGATCTAAAAACGAAACAATGAGAATTTAAATGAAGAAGAAATATTAACATAAGCAAAAGTTTATACTCTTCAAAGCATACGCATATACTTTTTAATTTTTAAATAAAAAAAAAAAAAAAAGGATTTTTTATCCTAAAAAAAAAAGGATTTTTTATCCACGCAAGGCTCTAGATTGTGTCAAGAGGGGCCATTCTTTGAATATGTCTATCATTGGTTCTAATAGAATATCTGATCGCCTTCCTGCATAAAAATCAATCCACTTTATCTCAACTACCTCCCATGGTTCTATGTTAAACCGTAGCCACTTTTTCAAATTCAGATCTGAAAAGATTTTACTTTGAATTGGTTTATCAAAAACTAACAGTCAATTGATTGAGAAGTTTCTGTTGGTAGTTTCACTTCTGAAATCTTCTTTTCAGGCTTTTTGAATACTCCCTTCAGAATTCCTTGCTTTCGGAGATATTTCATTCTGTTGTTGTAACTACTGTATAAAGGCCCTCAAGCTCTTCCCGCCGATCCAGCTTTTATAAAATAACTTTCCTGTTGAGTTTTGAAAATAATATAAATTTGCAACGTGGGCAGCTTTATTTGACAGACCTATAATTCCAGTGGGAAATGTTGTTGAATTTTGGCAGCTAAAACTTCACATAGCTCAGTCCCTAAAGAAATATTTTGATCTATACAGAAGTCAACTAATATAGATACTAGGGTTTTCCTCTGCGAAGAAGAAAATGGCTTGTTTTCATTAGCTTCTAAAAGCAGCAGTTTTCCTTTACTATTCGTAAACAATACTTGCTGAACATCCTAATGCAACAAAATTAAATCAAAAACTAACTTGTTATTAACATTTAACTTAGCAAATTGTCGATTTTTCGAACATTTGGACAGGAGCTACTTGGAGATCCAGGAGAGGATGATGAAAATGATTCATTTTCAACCCATTTGGAAACTTCACTTTGAAAACTTGAGTTCAAGCTCAGAGTATCCACAATAGAGGCCGAACAATATCCCTATATTTCAGGCTAAGTTTAGTAACAGTTTGAAAGAAGAAAAATCTCACATCTGATATCCTCCACTGTTGTAATTTTGCTTTAAATTTTATTCGTAAATGAAGTAGATCCTTTGGAATCAACACATCAATATCAGAAATTGTTATGTCTATCAGACATTGTCGATCAATTTTGTATTCTACAGTTAAAAAGTTAGAACACAACTTGAAAAATTGCTAAGGTACGAATGACAACCTTGGAATATACTTTGCAGTTCGAATAAGTCCCATTCACCAAGCAATTTATCTGTATCCGAAAGATCACTTTCCGATTGTAGAACATAAATTACACTTGACACTGTTTCAGGACTAACCAAAGATTCTTGCACTTGCTCCATTTCTTGTTCCTTGACTTATTGTCAAATGCGTGTAGGTAAATTAGTGAATTTAAAAGGGCTAAATATACACCTATACTTACATTTCAATGGGTCCTTGCAAGACAATAAGGTAACGCATTCTATTGTTTATCAACACCAGTGTCACTATCAACTACTAATGCACAAACTACGAACTACACAGCATAAACCGATCCGTTCAAGAAAAAAGCGTCACTGCGTAGGAACATTTTACAGCATATGAAATGAATTTCATTACTGCATAGGAACATTTGACTACATATGAAATGAATTTCACCATTGCTAAGAAACATTTGACTACACATGAAATGAATTTCACAACCGTCAAGTGAATTTTTTGTTTTCATTGGATTGAGTTGTAAGAATTACCACAAATATTAGATTTTAAAAGAAACTGCGTGCAATGATTTCAATCACTACATTACAATGAATTAAGGATTTTACATTCGCAATTATAATGATTACATCTCTGATAAGTTTTATTACGAAATTGGTGGTAAATTTCACTGAAATGTAGGAAATATAACGTGGAATGAATATTATTGCTTCATTTAGTAAAAATCATTACACATTTTTCTCTCCGTGTGGCAAAATTGCATTATGGAGTACTTATTTGGAGTCAATCAGCAAACCAACATTTAAACAGTATACCCAGGCTGCTGACCAAAGCGTATAAAAACATTCTGAAGCTGCCAATGCTTACTCAAACTAGTTTGGTTTACCAATTGGCTAAATCATTAAACTTTAGTCAAATTATTATTATGGAGAAAGCTAAGTTTATCTACAGAAATTCAAAAACTAATGGATTGGGATGAGCGCTATTAATTAAGATATCACAGATCAACCCATAAATTGCGAGGAATGCAGATCAATTCGTAATAACTTTTGCCAGAACGGATCGTCTAAGGAACGATGCAACGAATGATGCTCTGCGTATATATAACAATCTACCAGAGATTGTTAAGGAAGCAAACTCACTTATGGTATTTAAGAAAAGACTAAGGGAGCATTTAATGACCACTGATTGAAGCGTGGACCTGTAATCCTGCATTTATGAGCCCAGTATCTTAGGGCGTTCTTTTTGACCCTATCGGCGAGATACTGAAGTGACAGTTACTCAGAGTTTTTTTTGAATGCGTCGTATTATATTGAATTTTTTTTATCTCTGAGAGCTGATCATGATTTTTTGGACTAGATGTCCATGAAAAGGACTAGTTCACATTATATTCACATATTATTATGTTAAACATTGTCTGGGTGGCACAAAGGACCAAGCGACGTAATGTGAATGCAGATCGCACGAGCGTTGTGCGGCGAAGAAAGAGTGATGGAGAGAGTGGTAGGGAATGGAGGTATTTAAAAAAAAAAAACCCGTAATATTTTTCATGATCAGCCAATCTATCATTGTTTTTGATCGTGAATGGAGCTTTTAGATTGTATAGAATAATAGAAGCGGAACATTTGAATGTGCTTTTCATTCATAGAATAATTTTTCTGAATTTGTATCAAAAGTTTCGTTTGAAATCAAACATTTTGGTCCGTCGAGCCGGATCGGTGCTATTGACCGGTGATTAATTAAAATTGGACATTGTGCATTGGTGGCTTTTGATTCTAAATCATTTGTCAAGTAGTTGATTTACTCGTAAAGTATTATTTCAGTATTATACTTCAAATCATTTTATAATTTCTTGCAAAATTTGTCGGTGCAATTTGGAAAATTTGATTTAATTTTTTATGGCTGAAATATCAAAGGTAATTTTGTGACAAAAGGTCGCTTTTGAGCAATTAAGGCAGTGACAAACGAATTTCCGTAAATTATCCAAGTCCCAGAAAACGGCCACATATTACCAGGTTATAATCGAGAAGGTGAATGATCTGTACAAACGGCAAATGAAAACGCACGAGGAAATTCTCGAACAAATCGACGAGAAAATAGTTGAACTGTCATATTTTTAGATGACTACGACCAATTCGAGAATTAACATTTGAACTTTCAGACGGAGCTAGAAGATGGCTTGCAAGCTATAGAAAATGCTAAATGGTCAGTCTGACAACCGTCGAGTACTTCTGAATGCTCAGTTTAGTCAACTGTTAGCATCAGTAATGCCACCGAAACTGCGTCCGCATTAAAAATTCTTGTCGACCGTACTGTTGAATGTATCCAACACAACAACTTCCTCTGGACACCAGCTAACTGCGGGAGCAAGATCAAGCATTAACCACAAAGTTGCCGTCATTTGACGATCTCAGGACATTTTTGCCTAAAAGATTTCGTACTTTAGAAGCTTCTGGAGGTGATCAAACTAAAAATTTTCGCCAACCGTCACATGTATGCAATATTCACTCCATGCAAGCACAATCGTCAAGTTTATGTATTCATTGCCATGTTCAACATCGTATAATCCACTGCCCGCAATTTAAGCAGCTGCCACATCAAGGAAGTATGAAAATGTATAACAGAACGGATTATGTTCGAATAACCTGGAAAGAGGACATTTATTGATTAATTGCCGGAGCAATTTCACATGCTTGAAATGCCAAAAATCTCATCATACTTTGCTGCATCGTGAAAATTTGCAATCCAAGAATACTCGTATGCCTGATCTACAACTGCTAACCGCACGCGTAAATGTTAATACGGTTAACGCAGGCGCGATGTTCCTTTAGCAACAGCCCTTATAACATTAGATACCACATCGGGTCCGATCACTTGACGAGCTCTACTTGATCAAGGTTCACAGATTTTGTTGATTACAGAATCTGCTGTGAAACAAATCGGTTTGGAAAAGAAAGAAACAAATATAAGTTATTTGGAATTGGAAATTCTGGTGTAAACGATGTAAAGGGAGTTGTCAAGGTTAACTTGAGCACACAAATGAAAAATTTATTAAATTTTGAAGCATTGATAATGGGTAAGCTGACTAGCTTAATCCCCGCTCGATCGGTTTTAACTGCTGTTCGGGATCAGCTCAGGCAGTTAAAATCTGCTGACCCATTTTTTAGCCATCCTGGTCGGATCGACATGTTGCTGGGAGCTGATGTAGTTAGAAAAATTCTACTAGCGGAAATACAAAAACTTTTGACTAGGCCAATAGCTCAGAATACAAGTCTGGGCTGAGTAATGTCTGAACAATCACTTGACCAAACCATTGAGTTTTAAAATCGAAGCAAATTATTACTGAAAACTTAGCATGCAGTTGAAGGAGTTAGAGGAGATCCAGCCTCATAAGATATCAACCCCGGAAGGAGAATATTGTGAAGCATATTTCATTGAGACTGGAACTCGTGACAAAACTGGTACATATATAGTGAGATTACCACTTTAGGGCATAAAGCAAGAAAGCTGCTTTTGGAATTTCAGGGCTGATAGCTCTCCCAAGTTTCGCATATTTAGAAAAGTGCTTTCAGAAAGATGAACAATTGAAAGTGGAAAATACCAAATATATCCAGGAATATCTGGATCTAGGCACGTGCAAGCAGTCAATGATATCACTAAACATCTGACACTAGGAAATCAAATTCGCTGCAACGCTCATTATTTACCTCATCATGCCGTTCATAAGGAAAGTAGTACAACAAGCTGCCGAGTGGTATTTGACGTGTCTCGAAAAACTAGTTCTAGAATATCATTGATTGAAACCTTATTTACGGGACCAGCAATACAAAAAGACCTGCTGGCAGTATTGATGAAAACGAAACGGCATCGCTTTGCATTTGTAGCTGATATAGCAAAGATGTACCGGCAAATCACCGTGCATTCAGACGATGCACAGTATCAAAGAATTTTATGGAGGTTTCATCCGTTGGAAGAAATTACGGAAATTGAATACAGTCACCTTTGGAATATGTTGTATATGCTTCTTGGCGATTAAAACTTTGCGAAAATTAGCTGAAGATGAACAATTAAGCTATCCTGATGCAATTGATTCCATTATAAAGGAGTTTTTTGTAGATGATCTATTATCAAAGTCAAGTCAAAGTCAAAAGCGCTTTATTTACTACTAATCGTTATAAATTTTAAAAGAATATAAAGCAAAATCCAAACAATAACAATAAAAAAACTTAATGGCCCAAATGGCTCTCTAAATTTGTACGTTATCATTAAACACATTTAAAAAAAAAACTATAGCAAATTCAAATCAATGAAGATTATTACATATTTTTACAATTCAATTGGAAAAAGGAGAAAACACCAACCAACACTATTCTAAAATTATTTATCATCTTAACACTACAGTGAACTTTGATCCTACACCTAATATGTTTTAACTTAATCCTAATAAATGCAATCAAAAACTTTATCTTATACTATAAAAATCTATAACAATGTTCTTAACCTAAGCGTCAAACCTTATCTCTAACCTAATATAATAAACATAATATAAACCTAACCTATATCTAATTTTTAACAAAAATAAACAACAACACTAAATGTAGCAATAATGAGCTGAAACTCAAAAACTAAATAACGAAAAACACCAAAACTGAAAATAAACACGAATAATTTAGATATTGTCATTCAGCCACCAATACCTAGATTGCCCCGTCTCAACTCGATCAGCCTCAACGAATCTAACAAATGAGTACCTCCATTGGAACTGTTGGTCTCGTGAACTCAAATTAGGAGGATATTTTATCTTCTGATCGGTGGCCCGTCGATATATGTGATATATGACTGGGACGCCGTCAGAATCAAAACCATATCGACTCATGTCCAAATACACGAATGCTTCTGGAGGAATGAAGCCAGTAGCGAGGCAAGTCGCTATATACCCGTCTGTAGGGTGGAACGGCTGTGAAATCCAAGGGTTTTCACTCACAGCCACAGATCTTGCGATATGATTCCGAAGAAGTTTCAATATGAAAATATCGTGTCTAGTCACTTCAGCAGTTTGATAAATTCTTCTATTCGATAAATAATGTTTCCAATCCGTCTCAGGCTTTCTGTACAAACCAGTACATGCACGAAGACATTTTCTTTCGAAAACTCTTAATTTTCCATAATACTAGCACTCTGGTTGTACCAGATCTGACATCCATATGTCAAAACTGGTCTAACCAGTGTCTTATAACAGATAATTTTGACCTTTTGATCAATGTATCTGGAATGAAAGAGCTTTCGAAGGGCCATGACTACTTTAAGTGCCTTACTGAGCATGGTTTTCACATGTTCAGTATAGTACAGATACTGATCGAGATAAACACCGAGGTATCGAACACAGGATTTATGTGGAACCCGTTCAAGACTACCCTCACCAGCCATGATGTGGGAATCTTTCCAATTACGTTTCAGGTCTTGACTGACCCCCTGCAGCGTTGTCCGAAACAAGATTGTTTCACACTTTTGCGCATTGATTTTCATTCGCCAATTGTCAGTGTACAGCTGTACATCATTGAACATTTTTTGGAGATTGCTCTGAACTATTGTGGCTTTTCGGTCTGCCGTATAGATGATCAGATCATCAGCAAACGCAACCAATGATCGCGTTGGCGAGACGTTAAAATCAAAGCCGTTCAATAGCTTGCGAATGAAGATTGAAAAGAGCAGAGGCGCAGTAACTGTTCCCTGCTGTAGACCATTCAAGACCTTGAACTCGCGCATTGTTGTCAGATTTCCATCAGTTACAACAAACGATTTCCCGTATAACATATTACACATCATGGCGACAAGGTGTCTGGGGAACTTGTCCTGAAGGAGTTTAAAAATAAGTCCATCTAACCATACCGTATCAAAGGCTTTCTCCATATCAATGAGACATGCTCCAACACATTGTCTATCATTTAGTTTCCAACAGATGTCTGAGGTTACTTTCGTTATTGCATGTGTGGTCGAATGCCTGGCACGAAAACCAAATTGGCAATTCGGCATCAACTCATTTTCCTCAATGTGGGCGTTTAATGCTCTGTTGAGTATCACTTCAAACACCTTGCTGATGTTAGGCAGCAAGCTGATTGGGCGATAGCTTTTGGGGCACGAAGATTCTTTTCCTTTCTTCAAGATCGGAAATACCTTAGCCTTTTTCACTTATTTGGGAAATATGAATTGCTCAACATGTTGTTGAACAATATGCAATAGTTCCTAATAGCAACCTCAGGCAAATGTCGGAGAACTACATTTGGAATACCATCAGTACTACATGAATTCTTGTTGTTTATCTTGCGAAATATGAAGCACAAGTCTTCATAGCTGACAAAATAATCAATAAGATTCAAGCTCGGTATGAGGTCAGATGTTAATGTTTCATTGAAATGAAGAATTGATTGGCCGTTCAGTCGGAAACTTGTGCTTCAACGACCTCTGAAAAAATTTCGTTCCCTCTCTCAGGGTTTGGTAGATGAACCAATTCAAAATGTGTTCCAATGAGGGCAAGTTTATCCAATCCTTCACAAATAATCCTGTTTCCATTTCTACCCGGAGTCGTACTATCAATTTCGATACCAGCCCTATCGAGAAGATTTATCTCATCACTAGTGACTTCAAGATTCGATACCTTCACTCGAGACTTCTTGCGAAATATGCTATTCACTTTCGCAAACACGCCGTCTGGGTCCTGTGGGCTAATACCCCTCAATTTTTCCGCCCATTGATTGCTGACCTCACTCCTGAAGTATGACCGGATTAAGTTCCGGACATTCTTCAGATGTAATTTCAACAAAGACAACGAGGGATGGTTGTAGTCCAAAAATCGTCGATAAATATTGTTGACGCGTGTGAGAAGAAGGCTTTTCAATCTTTTCAACCTTGCGATGGTTGGTGTTTCATATCCTTCCATATTGTTTCGATGTTTAATCTTGGGAACTACTTTCTCAATCGTTTCCAACGTCAGCTTCTCTAACTTCGACAAATAGACATCTATTTCATTGTTAGTTAGATTTCTGTCATTAGGAACCATTGAGCAAGAGTTGCCACCATCAGAAGGGGGACATTGCTTCTGGTACTCCCGATTAAACTTCTTTTGAAACTTTCCCCAGTCTGTTTTTTTTTAAATTCAACCGATGATTTTCATGTTGAACTGGAATGAGGAAGAAATCATCCCTGTGATGATTGATTTCCATTACGATTGCGTTATGGTCGCTATCATAAGGAAGCACCTGCAGTTTCCGTTGAGGACTATTAAAGTTGAATTCGAGTCTTGCGTCAGCAATGCAAAGGTCCAAATATGGATTTGTCCTAGGGTATGTTCGGAGCTAAGACACTGTGGTGTAGTTGTGTTTGCTTTGGGATAGATTTTAATCTTGCATCCTGATATCGGGAGCATCCTCGATATGATGCCGGGTGACCAAAAACACCGCAGTTCACACAATATAATTTCTCTTTTGGCTCCGTCTGAGCCAATTTGCACTCACCGGGAGCATGCACGTCCTTGCATTTAACGCATCGGTAATGCATGGCACAGTTGGCAGCCGAATGCCCAAATCTTTGGCAGTGATAGCACTGGTTGATTTCTCGTTTCTGGAGGCGTTCCCACCTCACCACTCGGAAATTTAAATATCTGATTTGCTGAAGAGCGCTTGGACTGCTCTTATTTGTTATTTGTACTAAATAAAGTGGTAAATTTTTTTTTATCTACCTTGTTCTCCTTGTTTCTATTTTTATTGTTTTTATTTTTAAAATAAATTATAAAATTATCATCTTTATTACCTTCGTCTACCTCCATATCCTGTTGGAGTCCATCCAGCGCTGCGAAGTAATTCTGGCTTTCGTTGGTGCCACCAGCACTTAATACTTCTTCAGTGATTATTGGATTTGCAGCTTTCTTCTGTTTTGCGTGCTAATCGATTTTTCGTATCGGTTCACTCTCTTGAACTTTTTTTGCCGTCTTGAACATTTCTTCGTACGTTTGAATTCTTGCTTTTAACTCTTCGATTTTACTTCGAAGTCGACACACCTCCTGTCTATCCTCGAGCACTTGTGTCTTACGGCCGCCATCTGCGGTATCCTGGGTACTCGTGTGTCTCGCTTGTTGACACTTGCCGCTAATTTCACACCGTCACTCTCCCCGGGGCCCCCCAACGGAGGGAAGCCGTCGGGCTCCTCCATAAAGCAGTCCCAAGTTGTCTTTGGTTTGTTGCCTTTTCTTGATTTATTGGTATGGCTGGTCGATGCCTTCGACGATTAATTCTTCCCCAATATGATCAAAACTTGCTTTTGACTGACTCGTACAAAATTAATTTAATTATTTGAAAAATTAATTAATTTTTAAAATTAATGACAGGAGCGATTAAAAACACGTCTACACGCAACGAGTGCTAGACGAAGAATCTCTATTTAGTCATTGTCATTCAGCCACCAATACAGTGCCAGCTCCCTCCCAGCTCAACAAATCTCGCAAATGAGTATCGCCATTGTATGTTGTGGTCTCGCGAGCTCAAATTCGGAGGATATTCTATCTTCTTATCGGTGGCCCGTCTATATATATGATATATAATCGGGACACCGTCAGAATCAAAAACATACCAATTCATGTCCAAATACACGAATGCTTCTGGAGTAATGAAGCCAGTATCGAGACAAGTCTCAATGTACCCGTCTATAGGGTGGAAGGGCTGTGAAATCCAGGGGTTTTCACTCGCAGTTACAGATCTTGCGATATGATTTCGAATGAGTTTCAAAATGAAGATATCGACTCTTGTCACTTTAGCAGTATGATAAATTCTTCTGTAAGATATATATTGTTTCCAATCTGTCTCAGGTTTTCTGTACAGACCAGAACATCCAGGAAGACATTTCCTTTCGCAAACTCTTAACTTTTCCATAGTACTAGCACTCAAGTTGCACCAGATTCGGCATCCGTATGTCAAAACTGGTCTAACTAGGGTCTTGTAACAGATAATTTTGACCTTTTGGTCAATGTATCTGGAATGAAAGGGTCTTCGAAGGGACATGACTACCTTTTGCGCCTTACTGAGTATGATTTTAATATGTTCGTTATAATACAGATACTGATCGAGATAAACACCGAGGTATCGAACGCAGGATTTGTGTGGAATCTGTTCTGTACTACCCTCACCAGCCATAATGTGGAAATCTTTCCAATTACGTTTCAGGTCTTGACTGACCAACTGCAATGTTGTCCGAAATAAAATTGTTTCGCACTTTTGCGCATTGATTTTCATTCGCCAATTGTCGGTGTAGAGCTGCACGTCATTGAACATTTTTTGGAGATTGCTCTGAACTACTGTGGCTTTCCGATCTGCCGTATAAATGATAAGATCATCAGCAAACGCCACCAATAATCGCGTCGGCGATATGTTAAAATCAAAGCCTTTCAATAGCTTGCGAATTAAGATTGAGAAAAGCAGAGGCGCAGTAACTGTTCCTTGCTGTAGACCATCCAAGACGTTGAAATCGCGCATTGTTGTCGAATTTCCATCAGTTACAAGAAATGATTTCCCGTACGACATATTACACATCATGGCGACAAGGTGTCTGGGGAACTTGTCCTGTAGGAGTTTAAAAATCAGTCCATCTAACCAAACCGTATCGAAGGCTTTCTCCATGTCAATGAGACACGCTCCAACACATTCTCTTATATTTAGTTTCCGACAGATGTCTGAGGTTACTTTCGTTATCGCATGTGTAGTCGAATGCCTGGCACGGAAACCAAATAGGCAATTCGGCATCAACTCATACTTTTCAACGTGGGCGTTTAATGCATCGTTCAGTATCGCTTCAAAAACCTTGCTGATGTTAGGCAACAAGCTGATCGGGCGATAGCTTTTAGGGCACGAAGATTCTTTTCCTTTCTTCAAGATCTATATAGTTTGCACTTGTATTCAATCTGGTTCTCTGTTATCCACGATTTTAGGAGTACTCCTCTTGGATTATTGGTGGCGTTCAGCCATGATGTATGCCGGGCATTTCGATCTCCAGCAAGAACACAATAATTATGCAGCCTGTTCAATTCGAGTATTTGAAATAAGGAATCGAGTTCCTCCTTGAGCTTGAGCACGTTTCCACTAGCTGCATAGGCAGAGATAACAAAGAGGTTATCTCCGCCTTGCAGTAAGATTTTGATAACGGACACTTCAAGACATTCATAGCTTTTGAATTCGACTTTATCAATAGTTTGGAAACAATAGGGTCTCCTAACCAATATCCCTGTGCCACCTCCCCCATCACCTATTACCCTATCGATTCTTACGAATTCAAAATCCTCGAATGTCATGGAGTACCATGAATTGAGGTGGGTTTCAGTGAGAAGCAGGATGTCAGGCTTTTGCTTGACAAGGAAATCTAGCAGATAGTCACGTCGATGTATAGCAACAATTAAGTTGACGTTGATCGAGATAAGACGAAGTTCATCCGTGGGAATGTGGCTGATTGACAAATTATTTCGAGACATTTAAATTAAGACGCTGAAAAATTAGATTAATCCTCGCGTCCTGCTTGTCCATTCTGCTAGACAATGAATCAAGCTGTTGAGTAATTTTAATAAGCAGCTCATTATTGCTACTTACACTATTAATACTAGGCTCTACTGGTCCTCTCGTGGTGAGTGCAAATGATACCCCGGGCTTGACGGGATTTGGAGCTATACTGTGGCGTTTTACTTGATTTTGCTGCGGTATAATTTTATTGTTTGCATCTTGATATCGGGGGCATCCTCGATATGATGCTGGATGACCAAATGTGTGGCAGTTAACGCAATATAATTTTTCTTTGGGCTCCGTCTGAGCCAATTTGCACTCACCAGGAGCATGCACTTCTTTGCACTTCACACATCTGTAGTGCATGGCGCAATTGGTGGCCGAATGGCCAAATCGTTGACACCGGTAACACTGGTTGACCTCTCGTTTCTGTAATCGCTCCCACCTCACAACTCTATAATTCAAGTACCTTATCTGTTGAAGGGCACTTGGGCTGCTAGTATTTGCGATTTGTACCAAATAAAAAGGTAACTCTTTATTCTCAATGGTTGATCTTCTTGTTACGAAATTTTTCACCGAAACGAACTCTAAATTTGGTGCAGTTTCCTCCAGCATTGCAAGAATATCAACGACATTTTCTCCACAATCCAGGCCCTTTAACAGAAAGGTCTGATTTTTTTCGCTTTTTGGGGTGTATGTGAAGTGGGGAACCTCAATAGATTTTAAACGCGTCTTAAGTTGCTTGAAAATCAACCAGTCATTGCGTTTTGATGGTGATTTTTTCTGAGTTCACTCTCTTGATCTCGAAATTTTCAATTTTTCGTTCGGCCGCCAATAGCTGAACCATGTCGCTACCACGTTGTCCAAAAACGATTATTGGTGGGACTTTGTCCTTCTTCTTACTAACATTTATTTGGCCTCGAGGGCCAGCAGAACCACTAGTTGGTTTTTTTCCAAGATTTTTTGTTTTAAATTTTTTATGAAATTTATATTATTATTTGATCGTATACCTTCTGATGTGGATGGTTCCGTTTCGTTTCTTAAGTTCGTCTGTGATGTCTCTGCTTCCAATTTCATGGATTTGCCTAGGTCCTTTAGGGCCGCATAATAGTTTCGGGTTTCGTTTGTTCCATCTGCACTTAGAATGTCTCTTCAAAATATTTGCTTTCTTTTTTGTCTCCTCTTGCTTCTTCTCTTTTCTTTCTAACGTACTTATTAATCCTTTCATTGTTTCTTCCATTGAATATATTCTCTGCTTAAGTTCACCATTTTGACGTCTGATTTGTTCCATCTCAGCGCTGGGCTCCATTATTTGCAGCTTTTGTTGCAATTCGTCGGATTTTCTGCTGATGGTTCGCCTTTTTAAAGTTTTATCTATCTGCAGTTCTTGATTGTCAGCATTAAATTTCCTTTGCTGTTGGTCTTCAGCGGGATCTCCCATCCCACCTCCCAGCGGGGGAGGATTATTCAGGTGCTGTTCTGTTGTAAACAGCCTTTGTTTTGTTTCCAATTGATTGTTCCAATAGATATATATATATATATATATATATATATATATATATATATATATATATATATATATATATATATATATATATATATATATATATATATATATATATATAACTTTTAACGATGTTAAAAAAAACGAATAACTTTTTGAGCTAATTTACCAATTTGACAATTGAATATTTAATTGAATAAAATTAATTTTCTGACAGGAGCAATTAAAAACACGTCTAGTCACAACGAATGCTAGACGTAGAACTAAGCAGTCAATGATATCACTAAATATCTGACACTAGGAAATCAAATTCGCTGCAACGCTCATTATTTACCTCATCATGCCGTTCATAAGGAAAGTAGTACAACAAGCTGCCGAGTGGTATTTGACGTGCCTGCTGGCAGTATTGACGAAAACGAAAGGGCATCGCTTTGCATTTGTAGCTGATATAGCAAAGATGTACCGGCAAATCACCGTGCATTCAGACGATGCACAGTATCAAAGAATTTTATGGAGGTTTCATCCGTTGGAAGAAATAAGGAAATTGAATACAGTCACCTTTGGAATATGTTGTATATGCTTCTTGGCGATTAAAACTTTGCAAAAATTGGCTGAAGATGAACAATTAAGCTATCCAGATGCAATTGATTCCAATATAAAGGAGTTTTTTGTAGATGATCTATTATCTGGAGGCAATAACTGTTAAATTATTTAAAAGCAGGTCTTTCATGCTTCAAAGGAAAAATGTATTTATTAATCAGAAAATATTGTGACAAATCTTGTATGATGACAACCACTCGTGCGCAGCTTTTAACTTGAACTAACTCGTGCACTGTCAGTGCGTTGCTTAGGTATAGGAACATACAGTTGCTTAGGTATAGGAACATACAAAAGCGAGAGTGTTAGTATAAAGGATATCAAAATTAAAGACGCCTGCTTAACAAAATTCTTTTTGTATTGTACAGTAATAATAACGTATCATAAAAATGATGATGCGACAGACATTCGAAAAAAATGGCATATTTTATGCTCAAATTCAACAATGACATACAAAATACGATTAGCAAGTGGAAGGAAATATTTGATCTTCTGCAATCTGAAGGAATTCTCCTTCGAAAATAGATTTCTAATGATCATCGAATTTTAAGAGGGCATTGAGATGCAAGGATCTATAGATTTGAATTTTCATCAAGGTTACAAGTCATCAGGAATAGTGTGGAACCCCAAAACCGATCAATTTGGTTATAAAACCAAATTTGAAGGTGAGAGTACAGCGCATTCAAAACAACAAGTACAGTCGGATATTGCAAGGCTTTATGACCCGTTAGGATGGTTACCTCCCATCATGATCACTGCTAAAATACTGATGCAATCACTATGGTTACATGGATTGTTTTCGAATGAGCCCTTGGCAGACGATTTACAGAAAATTTGGACAGGATTCAGAGGTAAATTAACAGTATTGGATCAGTTACCAACTCCCAGATGGTAAAATTATACCTCGAAATCAAAGTTAGAACACCATGGAATCAGTGACTTATCATGGAAGGCTTATACAGCAACAATTTTTCTTGTCTTTTGAAACATGGACGAAATCTATGCATATCTCATTGTAACAAAGTCAAAGGTTGCTCCATTATGAATAATCTGAATACCACGACTCGAATTATGTGGAGCAGTACTGTTAGCAAAATTGGTATCAAAGGTTAACAGCGCTTTAAATTTAACAAACAATCACATCTGGCTATTGACGGACTCAGAAGTCGTTTCAGCCTAGCTAAAGGGTCAACCAACCTCCTGGACAGTATTCGTCACCAATCAAACAACGGTAATTTGGAATCATGTTGGCAACACTCAGTGGATTCAGCCTCTTGTGGTATCGACGCCACCGAAATTTTCAGAAATTCGTCTATGGTGGTGCGGTCCTGACTGGCTAGTCCAAGATTGCAGTCAATGGTTTCGCGATGAGTTGTTAATACACACTAACATGGAAGCTAAAAATACTACATTGGTCAACGTCATCAATGTAGGTGACGCACAGCTCAACACTTTATTAAATAATTTTCACCATGGTCTCGTTTAATAAGAGTAACAGCTTATTGTTTCCAATTTTCCTCACTTGTTTCGAAACGAATCAGAATTAAAGAATATCTGACGACAAGTGAATTACCGTAATCCTCCAACTTCTGGATAAAGTACGAGCAAGGAAAAAAATTCGCTAAGGAAATTGCGAAACTACAAAACGGAGATTCCATAAGTAACAATAGCACTCTAATAAGCCAGAACCCTTTCATGAACGGCAACGGTGAATTAAGAGTTGGTGGACGAATTATAAATGCTAATAAACCATATGACAGCAAGCATCAGATTATCTTACGAAAATGAAGAAGATTTGTGGAGTTCTTGATATACCATGCTCATCTTACTATTTTACATGGCCAGACGCAATTGATGCTAAACGTTATCCGGAAACGTTTCTCGATTTTAGATGCTCGTAATACATTCAAGAAAGTAATACGGACGCGAGTGAACTGTGTTCGTGCAAAGCCGCAGTTGACGTTACAGTTAATTGGAAGTATGCCTACACCTAGAGTTACAATGACAAGACCCTTCATACATACGGGTGTCGACTATTGTGGACCTTTTGAATATCGAGATAAACGTGGACGAGGTGGTAAATAGCGTAAGGGCCATATAGTGATATTTATATGTCTAGCAGTGAAAGCTACGCACATTGAATTCGTTAGTGATTTGTCGACGAAAAGCTTTTTAGCAACGTTACGTCGATTCATGAGACGCCGAGGGCTCTGCAGTCATATTGTGACTGTGGAACAAATTTCGTTGGAGCTTCCATAGAATTACGACGCATTTTGAAACCAGTAAATTATTGCGCTCCAGAAATTTTCGCCAATGACAAAATCGTTTGCCACTTCAATCCTATTGCTTCACCACATTTTGGTGGCCTTTGGGAGGCAGGAGTAAAGTTGATAAGACACCACCTACGACGGGTGGTTGCAAAAGCAATGCTCACTTTCGAAAAGATGATCATGGGTTTAACCCGAATAGAAGCATGCCTTAATTTATGGCCGCTTTGCCCATTGTCTGATGATCTTACGATGTTGAGGTGTTCACATGCGTACATTTCCTTATTGGGGGAGCAATGCTCATACCACCGGAACATAGCCTGTTGAATGTAAAGGTGAATTACTCGAATTGTTGGCAATTTGATGCACGCTTATCACAGGACTTCTGAAGTAAGTGGAAAACTGAATATCTGTCTCGTCTAGAATCGCGTCCAAAGTGGCTCAGCCAAGAACAAAGCCCTCATATTGGCATCATTTGCATTTTGAAGAACGAAAAATTGATGGCTTACAAGTGGCCACTGGTTAAAATAGTCGAACTTCATCCTGGTCAAGATTGATTAGTACGCGTTGTGTCGGTATTTTCCGACGGAAAAACATATAAACGCCCTATCGCAAAAATTGCGTCCTCACCTATCCCACAGCAATAACTTGAATATATTCGTAAAATAATTAAACAATGACATTAATAACACTGGTCTACATCAAAATTGCCTTTTACATGAAAATATACTATATTGATTGTATTTCACTCGCTGAACATAAATCTACAAATTAAAATTCAAAGTCAGCTCTTATTGTGCATTTATGCCAAATAAATATAATAGCGGGTAGCGCGACAGATTTATCACATTAATGATGATAACTCAAAATATTTAGTGGCTACCCGCGGAAATTTTATTATTTCACATTTGTTTGTTGCGTTTAACGCTGACGCTGAACGTTTTGTTCAGCAGTTAAAACGTGAAATTGTTACCGTTTTTTGACATTTTTAGTGAAAAATCTACAGTTTTCGTTATGTTGCGTAAATGTGTTAATAGTGCAGACAATTTTTGCTACATTTGTGGTAAGGTGACCCTTACTAACCAAAGATGCTCAATAATACAACGTTTAGAAACTGCTTACTTCCATTATTTTGGAATTAAAATTAAAAACCAAGACAAATCGTGGGTACCACATTTTAGTTGCACAACTTGCTCCACAAATCTGATTAAGTGGCTAAAGAAAAAGAAACGTTCATAGCCTTTTGGTTTACCAATGATGTGGAGGGAACCTACCAATCATGCGAATGACTGTTACTTCTACTTGACTCCACCCATCCAGCACGGTATATCACGAAAAAAGAAACAAAGCGTAGCATACCCTGTTGTAGGCTCAGTATCACGACATTTACCACACGGAATGTTCCTCGACCTCCCGAAGAATACCAGCAAGATTCTGAAGAAGCGATTAATTCAATGGAAGTTGACTACAATGAGCCTACAACTTCATAATCGTCATAGTTTGTGAGTGATAATATTGTTTGTGACGAGTCTCATAGAATTTCGCAAGATCAAATCAGCGACCTTATACGAGATTTAAATTTGCCAAAAGATAAAGCGGAATTACTAGGATCGAGACTTGAGCAATGGAATTCGCTGCAACCGGATGTCAAAATCAGTTTATACAGATATCGTCAGAAGAACTTGATACCCTATTTCAAATCCGAAAACCAGCTTGCATTCTGTAATAACGTAAATGGCTTGATGAACGCTTTGAACATTGAAAACCATCCACAGGAATGGCGGCTGTTTATAGACTCCTCAAAATAGAGTTTTGTTGCGAATTCCGGGGTACCAACTTCCTCCCATTCGCAACTTCAAATTGCCGCCGTAACATTGTCCCTTTCCTTTGGGCACTCCTACCTTTTCCTCTGTGTATGTATTTATTTTTATTAACATTTTTCCTATTTCCCTTTAATTTTTATGTCCACATCATCACAATCCTTTCCTTTCCCTGATTTCCAATTAGAACACCCTAGTAATAAAATAAGTAGCTTACTCTTCCCACTAACAACACTCCCTACATTAATTCCCACTAACAAAATTTCATTCTATTCATTCTTCCTAACAAAACCTAATTCCTTCCTCCATACTAACAAATTCTATTCACTAGTTCCCATTAACAAATTTTATTTTTCTTACTAACGAAAATTAATTCACGTTTCCCTACTAACAAAATTCAATCTCATGCCCAGATACATCGTTGAAGTTGCTAATCTGATGAATGCGAGATCGATAAGGCATAGCTCCATTGGTTACGTCGCGAGTTCTCAACCGTGGGACTGCTGGAACCTTGAGTTCAAGTTCTCTCGGGCGCACGGAAGTATTCTTTTTGGGGTATCGGCAAAATCAATGGTTTTCGTAATGTATATGTGACACTTTACATTCAATCAAGCGATTCTTGGGGATGTAAATTGCCATATATGCAAGTCAATGGATACTATTGTGATTGTCGATACGGGAACAAAAAATGTGTGGGTAGCGGAATCGAAGTGTAATGAACTTCGATTACGTTGATTACGTCAGATGCGGCGGCGGTAATTGGAAAAAGGGATTGCGGGATCGAATCGGATGAAGGTGGAATGTGAAAATGAAGTGGTTGGAATTGAGGAGTCAGATTTTTGATTTGGAGAAGGAAAGGTGTTTCCGGTGCGCGGTGAAGTTGATTTTTGGAGGTGTTAGGAGTGTGGAAAAAAGGAGTTAGTCTCTGACTAGTAGATAAAAGGATTTGTGTTTGGCGACGTGTGATTTTGAATTTGAATTCAACTATAAACGTGAGAAATTCAAGATAAAAACTAATAAATTGTGCTTGTGGCGTATGCGAGTGGAGCTAAGTGTGAATTTCAGAGGAAATAATAACTTAAGTTGTGGAGTGAATCGGGAATAAAATGGTCCAAAACGGCTCAAATCCGAAATTCTGTAGAAAATAATATCAAAGAGAAAAAAAATAATAGAGTGTTTGGACATTTAAAAGTAAAGTATAAAAGTGTACTAATTTGATTTAATGAAAAAACGAGAAGAAAAACGAAAAAAAACAAAGAGTAAAGTTTCCGTGAACCACTTTGTAAAAAACATACTATTTGTTGGATTCAAAAGTATCCTATTGGATGAAGGGTAGTGAATTGGTGAAGAAAGTGGAATCAGTGTCTTGCGAAAAGTGGCCGTTCAGTGCTTTAATTTCTGGACTTTGTTCACATTAATTCGTAAATTGAAGTTTGAGTTTCAGGTGCCCCGAATTTCTTTCTTTTGTTCTTCGCCGAGTGCTCGAAGTTCAACAAGGAAAGTGTAAGTAACTATTTGAATTTTTTTTGTATAAATATACTGTTAGTTTTTGTCTCAAATAAATAATTTTCCCTTTTTTTTTCTCTTGTTAATAAATTGTACATAAATTGTATTATGCTTGCATAAATTTTAAAACGGGGAGTTAAAATTTGTAAGTTTCACTTTTAGAATTTTTTTCTTTTGATCTTGTTTGAATTAAATAAACGGCCATGTCATATTAAAAAAACCATTTCCATTTCTCAAAATGACCTCCCCCTTTCCCATCCTTTTCCCTTTGTGCTAGTTTTTATGTAAGGTGGCTCTGCACGAGCAGGGGGTGTCCCGGAAGACCCAAGACACGACTGAGCGCTAGCCGGCCTCAGTATGCTACCCCGGGCTACACACCCCTCTGCTAATTTATCATGTCTGCAACTGCGGTGACTTCCGTGGTTGCTTCAGTTTAAAAGCTGTTCTTCTCCATAATGGTAACACACAACCATCGATTCCGTTATGCCATGCTGTGCATACTAAAGGAACATACGAAAATATGAAATTAATTTTAGATGCTATATCATACTCAGAGCACGAATGGCAGATTTGTGGTGATCTAAAAGTCATAGCAATGGTGTTGGGTTTACAAATGGGCTATACCAAGTACTGTTGTTTTTTTGTGCAATGGGACAGTCAGGCTAGATCTTTACAATACATAAAAAAAGATTGGAATCCTAGACTAAGCCTGAATCCTGGAGAAAAGAACGTCAAGCACCTTCCTCTAGTTAATTCCCAAAAAATTCTTCTACCACCTTTACATATCAAATTGGGACTAATGAAAAACTTCGTGTAGGCTCTCAACAAGGATGGACCAGCATTTAAAAACCTGCGAAGTAAATTTCCACGTATAAGTGACGCCAAAATTAAAGAAGGAATCTTTATCGGACCTCAAATAAGAGAGATTCTAAAGGACAAAACTTAGATTCAGTTTTACGGGGCTTTGAAAAAGCAGCATGGGAATCTTTTAGAGCAGTCGTTTTTGGTTTTTTGGGCAATAAGAGAAATGAAAATTATGTTGAACTTGTGAACAATCTCCTTCAAAAGTATCAACAGTTTGGTTGCAATATGTCCCTAAAAATTCATTTTCTACACTCTCATCTTGATTTTTTCCCTTCTAACTGCGGTGATGTAAGTGACGAACATGGTGAACGATTCCACCAAGATATCTCGACAATGGAAAAGAGATACCAGGGCCGATGGGATGGGATATGTCAATGTTAGCGGACTACTGCTGGAATTTGAAAAGTGATTCCCCTAATAGTGATTACAAAAGACAAACGAAAAAGAAGAGAAAATCTTAATCAAATACGTTATTTTTTTTTAATTGTAATATTTTCAATTTTACATAAGTAAAAAGCAAAAACTAATAGTAAATAATTATTATACTTGTTTTTTATAAAATGTTATGTACTTTAACGGGTTATTAAAAGCCAAATTTTGTATATTAGGTATATTTCCAAAATCAGAGCTAATTAAAAAAACATATTCTTGTTTTCCTTTTCAGGAGCAATATAAAAAAAAGTATTCAATTGAAGGGCACACAAAAAGTTACATTTTGTAGACCAGTGTAATCTTAATTTCATTTTGTAATAATTATATCAAATACGTCAAACTAATCTTGAAAAGGAAAACCGTTAAGTGAATAAAAAATTCTTGCAGACAATTGTAGTGTAAGATAAATTTCAAGGTTGTCCGTGAAGGACTGCAGCGATGGTCTGCTGCCTCGGCAGAAGAAGATGGAATTATCTGCCGAGAACGCCCTTGTCTGGGGACGCGTGAATGCACTGGCAGGCTAGCATTGCGGTGTCGTGGGGCGGGTTCATTCCCCCAGCACAAGGACCCACTACAAAAATAACGCACTCACGAATTTCTTGGGGTCGGACAAAGACAAGGCGACCGACGTCGCAAAAAGTGTAGGTAACTACACAAGGGACAACTGACTTGTTCAAGGAACAAGAGTAACAAGTAAAAAGAAGTGGAAGCAGGGTGACCTCGTTGTTACCCGGAAAGGCTCATGGCCGAAAAATGAGAGAAGGGCAACTGGGTGGTGATGGAGCCCCTTCGCACCCACTAAACCGGATTAATATCCATATTTGTTGCAGTGGCCAAGTATTCCTCTTCTGAGTGGAAAACTCATACAACTTAACTTGCATAAGTCTTCCCATCAGAAGAAAAGTACCCCGATGACCAATTTATGCCATAGAATTATACAATTCGATTGCATAACTTTATGCCATAAAGAGGAATTCTGCTTGGGCCACTCAACCCGCGACGTCACCTGAAACAAAGATGAATTATCACGTACCCGGCGGCTGGCTCCTTTTTTTAAGAGGACAGCCTGCCACCGTACCGGGTCCTATACTCGGTCAGAACTATGGGAAAGGAAAGACCGATGGTTTTACCTTTAATGAGGCATTTCCATTTCTTTACCGAAAAAAATAATTAAACATGTACGGATAATAGAAATACCAATTTTAATTTTTTTCAAGAAATTTCTAAAAGTAATATTTATATACATTCATCTATTTTAATTATAAATGTGAATTCGAAATAAGTAGAATAATCTTTTTCGTTCGTATCTTATCCAAACGCGTTTAACGGATGTAACTCATTATAGATAAAACACTGAATTTAAATTTTTGGTGTAAACAATTTTTAAACATGCCTATCCTTTTGAACGTTTTATCGTTTCATTTAATTATAAGTTTAAAATTTTTTCATGATCCAAAATCAAATATATTTTTGTTTTATCATTTCAATCAAACTATTTTATCATTTCTACTCTTTCTAAGTTCCTTGTGAGTATTTTTTTATGTGATTTTTGCACTTGATTATCTAAATTTGAATTCTTTTTCGTTTATTCATCTGATATCAATTTCTTACTATTAAACATAAAATTACGTTACGGCAAAAATGCCAGCACCAACCATACACATGCAATTAAATAAATTTCAAAACAAGTACAGTTCATTGAATAACAAAAGGGTACTTACCCCAAACCTCCTCCTACGAGCGCTCGTGTTCGGGGCGGGTAAGCCTGAAACTGGATTGTTAACTTATTATTATAATTCACTTGAACACTTTCATGAGATTATTAGTGCACAACAATCATGTTGTCTTTATTGTTGAACTTAATCCACATTCGCTGGAATTCTTCCTCAAACTCTCTTTAAACGGAAATAATAAAAACAAATCTACACATATAAGCATCGTTTAAAAAAAACTAACAAGTGTCACTAAATTTTTTTCATCAAATAGGGAGATCCTTGTTTCACATCCAGTTGTGAACGAGCTTTAAGTGCAACCCAAACTGGTTCGGAATAACCGGATATCCTCCAGCACGCAGACCCGCAGTGAAGGGAAATTCCGTGTATGTTATTCTTATGACTGCTTCACCCTTTAGTTTGTCCTGGTCGTTTATGTTTAAATAGCGGAATCTCCGATGCCACATTTCACTGTTAGTTGCATCAACTTCATTCGCTACCACCACTAAATTGTTTTTTTTTGTTGTAAATAAAGCACTTCTCCTCAGATTTTACGTTGACGCCATTTTTGATGAGTTGACTCGCATTTGCAATCCGCTATAATTGTTATGATGTCCACATCACTCGAACACAATACTGTCGTGGCATTTTGATTAGCTGCCATAATCAAAATGAATAATATGCATTTTGCATCGTGTTTATCTTTGATGTCATATGGACACTCACACCGCTATCCAAATGTAAACCTTGTTTACAATATTTTCCACCCAAGAAAACAACCGAAAATACCTTCGTCTTTAAATTACTGTTGGTCACCTTGTTTATCCGCGATTTGATTTGTACAGCGACCAAATCTTTTACAACGATAACACGTGATGCTTTTACTTTTCGTCATAACACAATTCACCCGAAATTTCCCACACTCTGGCGGCCAGAAAACGCGCACATTTCACGACTATCCCGTTGTGCTCATATGCCTAGCCACGATTTCAATTTTCCATTCTTTATCTACGCGGCGTCCGCGCTGTGTCGCGGTTTCGAGCAGACCCCCAATCTCCCGGCAACAGCACCAGTGACACCACCCAATCCCACTCCCACCTGGACCTCCACACTACGCATCTCGTCTTAGCCGTGGTCCTGTTAAAAATTCCTCTGCTGATGCATTTGACGTACGGTATTTGAGTTCTTTCACGAAAGTTGGTACTGGGACGATCTGAGACACAGTAGGTACATTTCTATAGTCCATAACTTGATAATTAGCAATTGCTATTGGAATTCTCACATACTGGAATGTTGAGTGTGAAAGTGGGTTGTAGATTGTTACTGTGAATTGTTCGCTATTTTCAGATATGTCACAGCTGCTGATATTCAAATCAGGGCAGTTTTAGAATTGGAATTTGTATTTGATTTCTGCATCATGATTAAGACCTTCAGTTTCAGTTCTAATGTGACCGTTGTATTTAAAATAGCTCAATGTTCGCGTTATATGCGCGCATAGCAACGTTAAGTCGCTTTGTATAATCATACGCTATTTTTCTTTCCCTGTTCCTGTTACAACGTCATGATGTTGCATTATGCTCATTGTTTCTCGCATGAACGTTAAATGAGTTTCCAACATTTTTTTCATTTTGACGAGCCATAACCAATAGCTGTTCATCAATTTGTAAGAATTCGTTGCCAACTCGCTCAAAGCGTTTCAGTGTTGTATGAGTTGGATGCGTTGCATGAGTCGGATGCGTTGCTGCGCAGTATGTGGATGATGCGATGAAGTCGATGGCGGGTACATATTCCAATTCGGTGATGGTGGAGGTGGCGTTGGTGGTGGCGTTTGTTGTGGATACATTCCATACGGAGTATACGGCTGATGGTAACTATAATTATAATTCATGTCGTTGTATGCGTCATATGGCGAATATGTCGGCGGGGGTGGATACATTTGGTAATTGTTCGGATATTAACTGTACTGATAATCGGGCGAAGGTTTGGGTTTCACAAATCCCTCTTCTGGCAAGCTTGTGGCTGAAGGTGCAGGAACAAGTTTTCCATCAGCTAAGTTACTAGTATTTACAATAGTTGTCAAATCGGGATTCTCTTCACTTCCACGACTTTTCACCTCCGCACGAATATCATTCATTGGTACTGGGTTGGCGAAATTATTATACGTTTCATGATGTTGAATTGGCTAATGTTTATGTTGATATCACAATGTGCCGTGCTCAATTACTACACAATCATAACGTCAATTTGACAAAAATCAAAGCATGCAAGACTTTGTAAGCCTTTCTCTCTGTGTTCCAATAGAATTTCGTTGGCATACGCCCATCTCGCTAACAAATAGTTCCTACTCTCAACGTTGTCTTAATAAAAGGCAGGGGAGGACCGTCAACATAGTTAGTTGAACTTCTCCCTGTCTCCTATTACGTCTGCATTAGATTTATGAGTTCACTGGATCAAATTGATGATTGGTGTTTGATCTTACTAAGCTCACACACAATGTAGTACAGGTCTAAAGGCAACG
Source organism: Odontomyia ornata (assembly GCA_963969285.1). Classification (NCBI taxonomy): domain Eukaryota; kingdom Metazoa; phylum Arthropoda; class Insecta; order Diptera; family Stratiomyidae; genus Odontomyia; species Odontomyia ornata. The sequence continues at coordinate 115,307,697 of OZ017742.1, forward strand.
CATATTAAGAATCACACTTAAAAGGTGACTTGATACAGGCATTTTCAAAACTAAAAAAGCATACACTACCAGCACAAATATGCAACATTTTTATGGCCCTCAAATTCTAACATTTTTCACCCAGACAACGTGAGATTTAGTATTTTTATTTATTTATTTAAAATTTCATTTAACAGATTACACACAATCCATTTACAAAATGGAACAAAACAAGCAGAAAAGAAAATTAGTGCAAGTCCGAACTAAGTGAAAAAGTTGATATATAAAGAAATTCAATGAATTGGCAATAGTAAGGACTAAGTTAGAAAAGAAACAAAATACATATAAAATTAAATTAAAGAACAAACAAGTCTAGTGTTTACTCCAATTGAGTTGTACGGATCAGGCTTCTTAATCTATATTTAAAAACAAGGCATGAATCGGAAAAAGAACCAAGCTCAAGCTTATCATGACTTCCTACCATTCGTATAATGGGAGGATAAAAATATAAATTTGTACGGGCATACGATAGTACTAAACAAGTTGGGTAGACAGACCTATGCTCGTGTCAGAAGGGTTTTGTACTCAACTTACAAAATGCAGTAACCAGTAACGAATAAAATCAAGAAACATGTCATGTTCGAGGATCATACTATTATTAGCAAAGTTGAAAGAATTTTGACTTCTGAGGTGTTTGTTATAGTTATACCCACAAATATCTCCCTTGATAATTATTTCAGATTTTTTAAGATCACGGGTGTCCATTCGCGAGGGAGGAAACATATTTTTCATGTATTTCCCCCCCCATATGCCCCCCAGAAGCAAAAACTGTCAGTTTAAGAACTGTTTTGAAAAGCTCTCATAGAGAACTTTCAGTTGATGCTCATATCGGCTACTTTTCATGAAATTTTTTTCAGGGGCCACTCCTCTGTACTGTAATCATCGATTCATGGCCTATTTTTTCGAATCCTAGAATGGCTACAAAGCCTTTTTGCTAGGAGCATATACTCACTTTCATGATACCTATCATTCCTGAAATTTTCATGCAAATCCTAGCAAAGCTGTAGTTTCTAAGTCGGTAAAAAGCGCATATGGCTCCATAGCCATATGTTTCCATAGTAATACAGGGCATATTGTTCCATAGTAATGCAGGAAAATTCAAATCGCTATGACTTCGTTAAATATTATTTGATCTTTATGAAACTTTCAGAAAAGATCAATCTTATAAATAGTCATCTGTGTGCTAAATTTTATTGAATTTAAGGGTACCGTCTAGATTTTATTCACGAAAACATAAAATCAATAAATCATACTATTACTAACAAAGTTGAGTGAATTTCGACTTCTCATGTATTTGTTGTTGTTGTACTCATTAAGACCTACATCCATGATTTTTTTCAGATTTTTCGGATGGAAGGTGTCCAATTGCGAGGGGGGGGGGGTACGCGAAAAGTTCGTACATTTCCCCTTCCCCTGCCCCCCTCGGTACTCATAAGGCAATTTTAAGACTTGTTTTGAAAAGATCTCATTGAGTCCTTTCCAATGACACCCTACTCGACTACCAATGATGAAAATTTTTTTTTGGGGGGTCACTTCCCTATATGGGGAGACCCCCCTTAAACCCCTTTGAAAATTTTTTCCACCATTGAACTTTCAAGAGGTCACCACTTCTGACCATTCCACAAAGTTTCATGGCTGTAGCTTCTATAGTTTCGGAGAAAAAGTGCTGTGACATACAGACGGACGGACGGACGGATGGACGGACGGACGGACAGACGGACACAGGTCGTGATTGCAATAGGGTTTTGTATTTTAGTACAAAACCCTAAAAATTGTATGCCCAAGGAAAACGCGATGATTGGCGAAAACGTAAGTCTGCATACAATGTTGATGAAATTTTATTGTGGTAGAGTTGATATAGAAAAGACTAAACTAGATACATGCGACAAGATGACAGAGTAGGCAGACGTAAGAAGGATAAACGACAGTCATAGGGCTGATATGGGATTTTGAATTTGTAAAACAATACACGAGTAATTTTCTTGCTGGACATTCTCTAACGACTTAATGAGGTAGGAATGTCGGGGAGACCAAACTACAGAGCAATATTCAAGGATAGGACAGACAAGACAGAAAATAAGTCCCAATATTTTTGAGGCCCTAGTAATGGCGATTAGAATGTATGCATCAAAATTGAGCTCAGGATCAAAAGTAACACCAAGATCTTTAGCAGAGCTCACAGCAGCGAGTGGGACTTTATTCAGCATACTATAGGTATATAGGTGGAAGTCAACGGAGATTGATTTAGATTGAAAGTCATTTTATACCATTTAGCAACATGAAGACAGAGGTAGTTAGACAAACACCAGTTACTTAGTGCAATCAAGCCCATCTGAAGATATTGACAATCTCGTACAGACCTAATAGCTCGAAATACTTTGAAATCATCGGCATACAGTAGGCAATTGGAGGCGATAACTGAAGGAAGATCATTTATACACAATAGGAATAGAAGGGGATCTAAAATTGAATCTTGAGGAACATCAGGGGATGGATAAAATGCAATAGAGGTAGTTCCACAGTAACTTACCCAACATATACGAGATAAGAAAGACCCAGCAACCCCAAAAGCTTTCAGTTTGTAATAGAGAAGTTGATAGTTGACCATGTCAAACGCCTTCGAGAAGTAAGTGAAGATGGCATCAACCTGCAATCAATTGTCCATGGTCTAGCAATATAACCGATGAATTCAATTAAATTTGAGGTCATAGAGCGACCTTTAAGAAACCCATGCTGCTCCTTAGCCCAAATAGGGGTCAATAAAATTGAAAGCCTGTTATGTACCAGACGCTCAAGTTATTTTGGACAACTGGAAATTAAGGCAATAGGACGATAATTGGACACAGAAGAAGGATCACCACTTTTAAGAGTAGGAACAACGTTTGCTCTTTTCCAATAAGCAGGGAAAGTACCAGTCTTTAGACTGAGGTTAAAGAGAAAAGCCAGAGGGATACAAAGTGAAGACGCTAATGGCTTGACAAAAATATTCGGTTAAACCATCAGGATCAGGTGATATATTAGAATTGAGTGAATTAATGAGGGATTCAACTTCAATATAGTCAGTGAAAAGTGAAGAAATGTCAATGGAGTGAAGTACAGGTGTATTAACTGGATCGGATACATGAGAAGATGGAATAAAAGTTGACGAGAAGAACTGAGAGAACACGTTAGAAATATTCTGTGGAGAAGAGCTAACAATATCATACCAGTGGACTGAAGGAGGAACCGAAGAGGAGGACTTGAAGGATCTAATGTATGACCAGAATGGTTTTGCACTATTCGCTATAAGTGAACTCTCTATGCTACTGAAGTAGTTTTTCACAAAAGATCACAGAAGCGGGCTCTGGATTCTTCAGGACCACAGCACTTGAAACGGCGGTGTGCCTTACGTTTAGCATTCAAGGCACAGAGTACTTGTTTAGTTAGCCATAGTTTCTACTTTATTTCGCGAAGAGCTTGTAAAGGTGTGAAGTGTTTCATCAACTCATAGAGGTAATTATAAAACTTACTGAGAGCTTTCTCGTACTCCAAGCTATCAAAAAACTCCAAACAATTAACCAACTTTGGAGGCCAGAGCTTCGTAGTTTACTTTGAAGAAGTTAAATTTTGTAGGAGGAGCAAAAGTACGATTTACTAAAGGTGCAATCGAGAGATCGAGCGATAATGGCGGATGATGACTATCAATGCTCAAAAGAGGATTCAATGCCTGGGAAAGTTAAAAAGAACAAGGTCACATACCCGACCATAAAAATTAGAGATATTATTAAATTATGTCAGTCAACAGAGTAATAGAAACGAGGAAAGAGATAAATAAGAGGCATCGATTGATGAAACAGAGAAAGGATGGTTCTTTGTCCATTGCATTGTTCCCAAATTAAAATCACTGCATACTAGAATTAAAGATTGCGGATGATGCAAGAAGACATAAGAGGAAAAATTCATCAAAGAATGTCTCATATACATATACAAAGGAGAGATACTAGGTATGTAAACAGAGGAAACTAATAAAGATGTTTTGTTAAGAAGGAAGATCCTGACAATTACACCATCAACAACACGGGAAAACAAAAATCAGTACAAAGAGAGCTGCGTACTGTATTACTAACAGCTACAAGGACTCTACTTCCACATCCTTTACTTGCAGAGGCAAAATCCCAATCACAACGGTAAATATCAAAATCAAGGGGAATTTCCGAGTTTAAGATATTATTATTTAACAAAGTTTCCGCAAGACATATGAAAACATCTTTGCTGAGCTGTAACGATAAAAAGAGCTTATCAAGCTTGGTCCTTAACCCTCTTAAATTTTGGTAATATACTGAAACATTAGAAGTTATATTACAGTTATGAAATCTTATACTAGCTCGTGGGTTGCGGTCTTCTCGGTGCACGAGAGGACTTCCTTCTTCTTGAGCTGAATGGTTCAATAAGTACTCCAGATGTCCAAGCTTCAGGATTCAAAATTGAATCACAATTTGGGGGTACTGAAAGCTTGAAAGAAGCTTCCACTCTGTCCTCCAGATTATCCTTATTCAATTTGAGGCAACTAATAACTTTGGCAGCTGGCCCAAATTTTTTGCAAACGTAGTTTTTTTAGGTAGTCCGCGGGTATATGGTAACTTAGGCGTGTAATAAAGATCTGCTTTGTAGGGGATATGATGTCAAGTGCTGGAACTTCGTCATCCTAAATCAGAGTAGCCCCAGCCGATGTGTCAGAACCAGATGAGGATGGAAGACTAGGCGAATGATTATTTTTGGTTTTAGGGATCGCCCCCAGATTGATTGATGAGGGTCCCGGAAAACTATCACGTATCACAGGTAATTCATTACCAGCAATGTGCCGAGTTGCGGCTGAAGCTACGGGAGAACTTGAACACGATGTAGTTCCATAGTTTGTATTGTCTGTGAGAATCAAGGTGTGTCGTTGACATGCTGTGTTTCATGTGCCATATATGCAGGCTTGAAGACTCAAAAAAGACTTCTGTTGAGATGTTTACCGGTTGAACATTTATTTTTATCGTATAGTTGTAGTAAAATATTCTCGTTACAACATCGTGATATCCCGTGTATGGTGGTTCCAATGACTTTCGGATAGCGCATGTCTGGAGGGAAACGCGGGACCAAGTTTGTAGCTCATGATGAAAAAAATTTTTGTTTTTGTTGTGATGTGCTGTGGGACGTGGTCGACTGTTTCGCATGTGATCTCATAACTTCTCTTTGAATGTGACTGAGTCTACTGGGTTTTCTTTGCTTGAAAAAAATTTAACGGGAATGCAAACTGTCGTGCTATCTTAGAGGAACAAGATATTAGAGGGGCTGTAACCGTATAAATTCCTGTCCGTGAGCGTCTCAACAATTTGATTTGACCAGTTTTTCCCCTCATTGGCTTCGGCTCTTATCGTGGGTATTGTAGATTGGTATATACTAAACCAGCCTGGTCATTTATGACTTTTTGTAGATTTATGAGTGCGGACAGCACTTATAGCGTTCAAAATTCTAATGACTCATTACCAAGAAATCTAATGCAAATCTTTAGCGCAAGAAATTTTCTAATTTTCGTCAGGAAACTTAAAAATTCGTTAAAAAATTTATTGTAAGTGAAACTTTCAAATTCGCATTGATAAAGTTTTTATTTAATTAATCGTAAGGGATTAATATTCGTTACATCAGCTTCATACAAATATTTCACAAGTTACAAATTCATATTCTCGGATGAAAATCAATTTTTTAATTCATAAATATCAAATTCAAATTAATATTTACATTTGTGCATATTTTCGGGCACATTCGGGCTAGAAACTGTCACTCAGCTTACATTGCCGTTAGGAGGTATTTGGTGTTAAGGTATGGTCACGCTTTTGCTCAGTTTTATTGACTTTCATTATAGTTTTACGACAAAACTGATAAAAGTACATTAACTGCAAACGAAAATTGCCGCATATCATAGATAGCGTTAACTCTGATTAATTCAATTCATATTTAACCAGTTAGGACGCAACTCGTTAACCAACCTTTGATGGTATGAGATCGCTCACTTAGCGTGAACAAGTCATTACTTAAAAATTCGTTTTCCCCATCCGTAGCAACTGAGCTAATTCGTGTCACTTAAATTGAACCCGAAGTTGCACTTTTGTCAAATCGACTGATAGACGTGAGTACAAATTTTACGCGTCGGGATTTCCGTCGAATTTGATCAAATAATTTCAAATCGAAAGTGTTGATTTAATTTTAATATCTTGTAATACGTGAGGCGAGGTTGAAAGAACATAGTGAAGTGATTAAGTGATAGTGACACTAGTTCCAAACATAGAAAACTAATAATGAAGTGCATAGTGTTTACGTGCGGAAATTATACGATATACGATTATTTTTTGAGTGCGCGTGTATTTTTTGATTTAGTTAGTGTTAATTATGGCGTTTTCTTGATAATCAGTCAGTGCTTCATCTGTTTGTTTACGTGGACGTGGCTTAATTCTGCGTGCTATTTTCTTCGTGCTCAGCTTACATCCCCGTTTAGTTTGTTCCCAAAGAGTCAGTGAAATAGTCAAATGGAAATATTAATTGGGGTAATTGAAATTTTAAAATTTTGTAATTTGGTATTGTATGAAATATTTTGCTTGCTAGTTTTCGAAGTTCTGGACGCCGCAAGTAATTTTTAATTTTAATTTTTCTGTACTTTATTAAGTTTCGGATGCAGCAAATAATTTTTCGCTTGGATTTGTTTTTTTGCTTGTAACTTTTTGTGAAATGATTGATCATCAATATCATCAATATCAGTAATGCAAAAAAACTAATGTATAGAAATTGGATACTATTATTTTAGTCTGAAATTTTATAACATTAAAAACTTGTTAAATTATTTAGCCTCAGCAAAATAAATTGTAAAATATTGATTCTAATGAAACAATCCACATTAAATTTATTATGTGCTACTGCAATGAAAATGCATGAACTATTCCCCTATTTTTCGTTATCCCTGAACAAATTTGTTTAGTAGTTGTAAATTTATATAAGTATTAGTAACTTAAGGGGAAATTCGGACAAAAAAAATTTTTTATTGTCCTCTCTTCAGTTTTGTATCTCTATGACAGTGAACAATCAAAACTAGAGATCTGCCAAGCCTTTCAATTAAATCGTAAAAAATCCGAATTAACACGTTCAAGGGGATAAAAAGCGATTTAAAGTTTTGGTGTTTTTTTTCCTATTTCAACCATCATAAAAAATATTGTATTTGTAAATAATATTACATATTTGTACTTGCCGTAAAGAATAGACTGGCAGCTACAAAATGAGACCAAAACTTTGACAATCGGATATAATCTGTAGGCACAGTGAACGATCAGAGCTAGAGATCTTCCGAACCTTTAAATTAAATCGTAAAAATGCCGAATTTGCACGTTTAAGGGGGAGAAAAGGCGATTAAAAGTTTTGGTGTTTTTTTTTCCTATTTTAACCTTCATAAGAAATAGTGTATTTGGAAATAATATTACAAATTTGTATTTGTCGTTAAGAATAGACTCGCAGCTACAAAATGAGACCAACATTTTGACAATCGGATAGAAATTGTGGGCACAGTGAACGATCAAAGCTAAAGATCTGCCAAGCCTTTAAATTTAATCGTAAAAACGCCGAATTTGCACGTTTAAGGCGAGAAAAAGTGATTAAAATTTTTGGTGTTTTTTTCCTATTTCACCTTTCATAAAAAAAATGTATATGTAAATAATATTACGAATTTGTACTTGTCGTAAAGAATAGACTGGCAACTACAAAATAAGACCAAAATTTTGACAATCGGATAGAAATTGTGAGCACAGTGAACGATCAAAGCTAGAGATCTACCGAGCCTTTAAATCAAATCGTAAAAACGCCGAATTCGCACGTTTAAGGGGAGAATAAGCGATTTTAAGTTTCCGTGTTTTTTTTTCCATTTCAACCTGCATAAAAAAAGTGTATTTGTAAATAATATTACAAATTTGTACTTGTCGTAAAGAATAGAATGGCAGCTACAAAATGAGACCAACATTTTGATAATCGGATAAAAATTGTAGGCACAGTAAACGATCAACGCTACAGGTCTGCCAAGCTTTTAAATTAAATCGTAAAAACGACGGACTCGCACGTTTAATGAGAGAAAAAGTGATTTAAAGTTTTGGTGTTTTTTTCCTATTTCAATCTTTATAAAAAAAGTATATTTGTAAATAATATTACAAATTTGTACTATTCGTAAAGTATAGACTGGCAGCTACAAAATCCGACCAAAATTTTGACAATCGGATAGAAATTGTGGGCACAGTGAACGATCAAAGCTAAAGATCTGTCAAGCCTTTAAATTAAATCGTAAAAATGCCGAATTCACACGTTTAAGGAGAGAATAAGTGATTTTAAGTTTTGGTGTCTTTTTCCTATTTCAACCTTCATAAAAAAAAGTGTATTTGTAAATAATATTGCAAATTTGTACCTGTCGTTTAGACTAAACTGGCAGCTACAAAATGAGACCAAAATTTTGACAATCGGATAGAAATTGTGAGCACCGTGAACGATCAAAGCTAGAGATCTGCCAAGCCTTTAAATTAAATCGTAAAAACGCCGAATTCGCACGTTTGAGGGGAGAAAAAGCGATTTAAAATTTTGATGTTTTTTTTTTCCTATTTCAACCTTCATAAAAAATATTGTTTTTGTAAATAATATTACAAATTTGTACTTGTTGTAAAGAATAAACTGGCAGCTACAAAATGAGACCAAAACTTTGACAATCGGATATAAATTGTGGGCGCAGTGAACGACCAAAATTTTGACCATCGGATAGAAATTGTGGGCAGAGTGACCGATCAAAGCTGGAGATCTGCCAAGCCTTTAACTTTAATCGTAAAAACGCCGAGTTCACACGTTTGAGGGGACAAAAAGCGATTTAAAGTTTTGGTGTTTTTTTTCCATTACAACCTGCATAAAAAATATTGTATTTGTAAATAATATTACAAATTTGTATTTGTCGTAAAGAATAGACTGGCAGCTACAAAACGAGACCAAAAATTTGAGAATCGGATAGAAATTGTGGGCAAAGTGAACGATTAAAACTAGAGATCTGCCAAGCCTTTAAATTAAATCGTAAAAACGCCGACTTCGCACGTTATAGGGGAGAAAAAGACATTTAAGGTTTTGGTGTTTTATTTCTTTTTCAACCTTCATAAAAAAAATGTATTTGTAAATAATATTACAAATTTGTACTTGTCGTAAAGAATAGACTGGCGGCTACAAAATGAGATTAAATTTTGACAATCGGATAAAAGTTGTGGGCACAATGAGAGATGTGCCAAGCCTTTAAATTAAATCGTAAAATTGCCGAATTCACACGTCTAAGGGGACAAAAAGCGATTTTAAGTTTTGGTGTTTTTTTTCCTATTTCAACCGGTATAAAAAATAGTGTTTTTGTAAATAATATTACAAATTTGTGTTTGTCGTAAAGAATAGACTGGACTATGGACTTGGGACTACAAAATGAGACCAAAATTTTGACAATCGGATAGAAATTGTGGGTACAGTGAACGATCAAAGCTAGAGATCTGCCAAGCCTTTAAATTAAATCGTAAAAACGCCGAATTTACACCTTTAAGGGGAGACAAAGCGATTTAAAGATTTGGTGTCCCAAGTTCCAAGTCCCAAGTCACAAGTCGCAAATCTCAAGACCCAAGTCCCAAGTCCCAAGTCCCAGGTCCCAAGTCCCAAGTCCCAAGTCCCAAGTCCCAAGTCCCAAGTCCCAAGTCCCAAGTCCCAAGTCCCAAGTCCCAAGTCCCAAGTCCATAGTCCCAAGTCCCAAGTCCCAGGTCCCAAGCCCCAAGTCCCAAGTCCCAAGTCTCAAGTCCCAATTCCCAAGTCTCATGTCCCCATAGTCCCAAGTCCCGAGTCCTGAGTCCCGATTCCCGAGTCCCGAGTCCCGAGTCTCGAGTCCTGAGTCCCGAGTGAGTCGAAAAAAACAACAAAACATAACGAAAAACACAACAAAACAAAACGAAAAACAAAACAAAACCAAAAACCAAAAACAAAAACCAAAAACCAAAAAACCAAGAAACCAAAAACCAAAAACCAAAAACCAAAAACCAAAAACCAAAAACCAAAACCAAAAACCAAAAACCAAAAACCAAAAACCAAAAACCAAAAACCAAAAACCAAAAAACAAAAACCAAAAACCAAAAACCAAAAACCAAAAACCAAAAACCAAAAACTAAAAACCAAAACCAAAAAACCAAAAAACCAAAAACCAAAAACCAAAAACCAAAAACCAAAAACCAAAACCAAAAACCAAAAACCAAAAACCAAAAACCAAAAACCAAAAACCAAAAACCAAAAACTAAAAACCAAAACCAAAAAACCAAAAACCAAAAACCAAAAACCAAAAACCAAAAACCAAAAACCAAAACCAAAAACCAAAAACCAAAAACCAAAAACCAAAAACCAAAAACCAAAAACCAAAAACCAAAAACCAAAACCAAAAACCAAAAACCAAAAACCAAAATCCAAAAACCAAAAACCAAAAACCAAAAACCAAAAACCAAAAACCAAAAACCAAAAACCAAAAACCAAAAACCAAAAACCAAAAACCAAAAACCAAAAACCAAAAACCAAAAACCAAAAACCAAAAACCAAAAACCAAAAACGAAAAACCAAAAACCAAAAACCAAAAACCAAAACCAAAAACCAAAAACCAAAAACCAAAAACCAAAAACCAAAAACCAAAAACCAAAAACCAAAAACTAAAAACCAAAAACCAAAAACCAAAAACCAAAAACCAAAAACCAAAAACCAAAAACCAAAAACCAAAAACCAAAAACCAAACACCAAAAACGAAAAACCAAAAACCAAAAACCAAAAACCAAAAACCAAAAACCAAAAACCAAAAACCATAAACCAAAAACGAAAAACCAAAAACCAAAAACCAAAAACCAAAAGCCAAAACCAAAAACCAAAAACCAAAAACCAAAAACCAAAACCGAAAACCAAAAACCAAAAACCAAAAACCAAAAACCGAAAACCAAAAATCAAAAACCAAAAACCAAAAACCAAAAACCAAAAACCAAAAACCAAAAACCAAAAACCAAAAACAAAAAACCAAAAACCAAAAACCAAAAACCAAAAAACGAAAACCAAAAACCAAAAACGAAAAACCAAAAACCAAAAACCAAAAACCAAAAGCCAAAACCAAAAACCAAAAACCAAAAACCAAAAACCAAAACCGAAAACCAAAAACCAAAAACCAAAAACCAAAAACCGAAAACCAAAAATCAAAAACCAAAAACCAAAAACCAAAAACCGAACACCAAAAACGAAAAACCAAAAACCAAAAACCAAAAACCAAAAACCAAAAACCAAAAACCAAAAACCAAAAACCATAAACCAAAAACCAAAAACCAAAAAACAAAAAACTAAAACCAAAAACCAAAAACGAAAAACCAAAAACCAAAAACCAAAAACCAAAAACCAAAAACCAAAAACCAAAAACCAAAAACCAAAAGCCAAAAACCAAAAACCAAAAACCAAAAACCAAAAACCAAAAACCAAAAACGAAAAACCAAAAACTAAAAACCAAAAACCAAAAACCAAAAACCAAAAACCAAAAACCAAAAACCAAAAACCAAAAACCAAAAACCAAAAACCAAAAACCAAAAACCAAAAACCAAAAACCAAAAACCAAAAACCAAAAACCAAAAACCAAAAACCAGAAACCAAAAACCAAAAACCAAAAAACAAAAACCAAAAACCAAAAACCAAAAACCAAAAACCAAAAACCAAAAACCAAAACCAAAAACCAAAAACCAAAAACCAAAAACCAAAAACCAAAAACCAAAAACCAAAAACCAAAAACCAAAAACCAAAAACAAAAAACCAAAAACCAAAATCCAAAAACCAAAAACCAAAAAACAAAAACCAAAAACCAAAAACGAAAAACCAAAAACCAAAAACCAAAAACCAAAAACCAAAAACCAAAAACCAAAAACCAAAAACCAAAAGCCAAAAACCAAAAACCAAAAACCAAAAACCAAAAACCAAAAACCAAAAACGAAAAAACCAAAAACTAAAAACCAAAAACCAAAAACCAAAAACCAAAAACCAAAAACCAAAAACCAAAAACCAAAAACAAAAACCAAAAACCAAAAACCAAAAACCAAAAACCAAAAACCAAAAACCAAAAACCAAAAACCAAAAAACCAAAAACCAAAAACCAAAAACCAAAAACCAAAAACCAAAACCAAAAACCAAAAACCAAAAACCAAAAACCAAAAACCAAAAACCAAAAACCAAAAACCAAAAACCAAAAACCAAAAAACCAAAAACCAAAAACCAAAAACCAAAAACGAAAAACCAAAAACCAAAAACCAAAAACCAAAAACCAAAAACCAAAAACCAAAAACCAAAAACCAAAAACCAAAAACCATAAACCAAAAACGAAAAACCAAAAACCAAAAAACAAAAGCCAAAACAAAAGCCAAAAACCAAAAATCAAAACCCAAAAACCAAAAACCAAAACCGAAAACCAAAAACCAAAAACCAAAAACCAAAAACCAAAACCAACAACCAAAAACCAAAAACCAAAAACCAAAAACCAAAAACCAGAAACCAAAAACCAAAAACCAAAAACCAAAACCAAAAACCAAAAACCAAAAACCAAAAACCAAAAAACAAAAACCAAAAAACCAAAAACCAAAACCAAAAACCAAAAACCAAAACCAAAAACCAAAAACCAAAAACCAAAAACCAAAACCAAAAACCAAAAACCAAAAAACCAAAAACCAAAAACCAAAAACCAAAAACCAAAAACCAAAAACCAAAAACCAAAAACCAGAAACCAAAAACCAAAAACCAAAAAACAAAAACCAAAAACCAAAAACCAAAAACCAAAAACCAAAAAAACCAAAAACCAAAAACCAAAAACCAAAAACCAAAAACCAAAAACCAAAACCAAAAACCAAAAACCAAAACCAAAAACCAAAAAACAAAAAACCAAAAACCAAAATCCAAAAACCAAAAACCCAAAAAACTAAAAACCAAAAACCAAAAACGAAAAACCAAAAACCAAAAACCAAAAACCAAAAACAAAAACCAAAAACCAAAAACCAAAAACCAAAAGCCAAAACCAAAAACCAAAAACCAAAAACCAAAAACCAAAAACGAAAAACCAAAAACTAAAAACCAAAAACCAAAAACCATAAACCAAAAACCAAAAACCAAAAACCAAAAACAAAAACCAAAACCAAAAACCAAAAACCAAAAACCAAAAACCAAAAACCAAAAACCAAAAACCAAAAACCAAAAACCAAAAACCAAAAACCAAAAACCAAAAACCAAAACCAAAAACCAAAAACCAAAAACCAAAAACCAAAAAACCAAAAACCAAAAACCAAAAACCAAAAACCAAAAACAAAAACCAAAAACCAAAAACGAAAAACCAAAAACCAAAAAACCAAAAACCAAAAACCAAAAACCAAAAACCAAAAACCAAAAACCAAAAACCAAAAACCATAAACCAAAAACGAAAAACCAAAAAACCAAAAAACAAAAGCCAAAACAAAAGCCAAAAAACCAAAAATCAAAACCCAAAAACCAAAAACCAAAACCGAAAACCAAAAACCAAAAACCAAAAACCAAAAACCAAAAACCAACAACCAAAAACAAAACCCAAAACCAAAAACCAAAAACAAAAACCAAAAACCAAAAACCAAAAACCAAAACCAAAACCAAAAACCAAAAAACCAAAAACCAAAAACCAAAAACCAAAAACCAAAAACCAAAACCAAAAACCAAAAACCAAAAACCAAAACCAAAAACCAAAAACCAAAAACCAAAAAACCAAAAACCAAAAACCAAAAACCAAAAACCAAAAACCAAAAACCAAAAACCAAAAACCAAAAACCAAAAACCAAAAACCAAAACCAAAAACCAAAAACCAAAAACCAAAACCAAAAACCAAAAACCAAAAACCAAAAACCAAACACAAAAACGAAAAACCAAAAAACCAAAAACCAAAAGCCAAAAACCAAAAACCAAAAACCAAAAACCAAAAACCAAAAACCAAAAACCAAAAACCATAAACCAAAAACGAAAACCCAAAAACCAAAAAACAAAAGCCAAAACAAAAACCAAAAACAAAAATCAAAAACCAAAAACCAAAAACCAAAACCGAAAACCAAAAACCAAAAACCAAAAACCAAAAACCAAAAACCAAAAACCAAAAACCAAAAACCAAAAACCGAAAACCAAAAACCAAAACCAAAAACCAAAAACCAAAAACCAAAAACCAAAAACCAAAAACCAAAAACCGAAAACCAAAAACCAAAAACCAAAACCAAAAACCAAAAACCAAAACAAAAAACCAAAAACCAAAATCCAAAAACCAAAAACCAAAAAACTAAAACCAAAAACCAAAAACGAAAAACCAAAAACCAAAAACCAAAAACCAAAAACCAAAAACCAAAAACCAAAAACCAAAAGCCAAAAACCAAAAACCAAAAACCAAAAACCCAAAAACCAAAAACGAAAAACCAAAAACTAAAAACCAAAAACCAAAAACCAAAAACCAAAAACCAAAAACCAAAAACCAAAAACCAAAAACCAAAAACCAAAAACCAAAACCAAAAACCAAAAACCAAAAACCAAAAACAAAAACCAAAAACCAAAAACCAAAAACCAAAAACCAAAAACCAAAACCAAAAACCAAAAACCAGAAACAAAAAACAAAAACAAAAACCAAAAACAAAAACCAAAAACCAAAACAAAAAACCAAAAACCAAAAACCAAAAACCAAAAACCAAAAACCAAAAACCAAAAACCAAAAACCAAAAAAAACCAAAAACCAAAAACCAAAACCGAAAACCAAAAACCAAAAACCAAAAACCAAAAACCAAAAAACAAAAACCAAAACCAAAAACCAAAAAACAAAAGCCAAAACAAAAACCAAAAACCAAAAATCAAAAACCAAAAACCAAAAACCAAAACCGAAAACCAAAACCAAAAACCAAAAACCAAAAACCAAAAACCAAAAACAAAAACCAAAAACCAAAACCAAAACCAAAAACCAAAAACCAAAAACCAAAACCAAAAACCAAAAACCAAAACCAAAAACCAAAAACAAAAACCAAAAACCAAAAACCAAAACCAAAAACCAAAAACCAAAAACCAAAAACCAAAAACCAAAAACCAAAAACCAAAAACCAAAAACCAAAAACCAAAACCAAAAACCAAAAACCAAAAACCAAAAAACCAAAAACCAAAAACCAAAAACCAAAAACCAAAAACCAAAAACCAGAAACCAAAAACCAAAAACCAAAAAACAAAAACACCAAAAACCAAAAACCAAAAACCAAAACCAAAAACCAAAAACCAAAAACCAAAAACCAAAAACCAAAAACCAAAACCAAAAACCAAAAAACCAAAAACCCAAAAACCAAAAACAAAAAACCAAAAACCAAAATCCAAAAACCAAAAACCAAAAACCTAAAACCAAAAACCAAAAACAAAAACCAAAAACCAAAAAAACCAAAAACCAAAAACCAAAAACCAAAACCAAAACCAAAAACCAAAAGCCAAAAACCAAAAACCAAAAACCAAAAACCAAAAACCAAAAACCAAAAACGAAAAACCAAAAACTAAAAACCAAAAACCAAAAACCAAAAACCAAAAACCAAAAACCAAAAACCAAAAACCAAAAACAAAAACCAAAAAACCAAAAACCAAAAACCAAAACCAAAAACCAAAAACCAAAAACCAAAACCAAAAACCAAAAACCAAAAACCAAAAACCAAAAACCAAAAACCAAAAACCAAAACCAAAAACCAAAAACCAAAAACCAAAAACCAAAAACACAAAAACCAAAAACCAAAAACCAAAAAAACCAAAAACCAAAAAACCAAAAACGAAAAACCAAAAACCAAAACCAAAAACCAAAACCAAAAAACCAAAAACCAAAAACCAAAAACCAAAAACCAAAAACCAAAAAAAAAAACCAAAAACCAAAAAACAAAAGCCAAAACAAAAGCCAAAAACCAAAAATCAAAACCCAAAAACCAAAAACCAAAAACCAAAACCGAAAACCAAAAACCAAAAACCAAAAACCAAAAACCAAAACCAACAACCAAAAACCAAAACCCAAACCAAAAACCAAAACAAAAACCAAAAACCAAAACCAAAAAACCAAAAACCAAAAACCAAAAACCAAAAACCAAAAACCAAAAACCAAAAACCAAAAACCAAAAACCAAAAACCCAAAAACCAAAAACCAAAACCAAAAACCAAAAACCAAAAACCAAAAACCAAAAACCAAAAACCAAAAACCAAAAACCAAAAACCAAAAACCAAAAACCAAAAACCAAAAACCAAAAACCAAAAAACCAAAAACCAAAAACCAAAAACCAAACAACAAAACGAAAAACCAAAAACCAAAAACCAAAAGCCAAAAACCAAAAACCAAAAACCAAAAACCAAAAACCAAAAACCAAAAACCAAAAACCATAAACCAAAAAACGAAAAACCAAAAACCAAAAAACAAAAGCCAAAAACAAAAACCAAAAACCAAAAATCAAAAACCAAAAACCAAAAACCAAAACCGAAAACCAAAAAACCAAAAAACCAAAAACCAAAAACCAAAAACCAAAAACCAAAAACCAAAAACCAAAAACCGAAAACCAAAAACCAAAAACCAAAAACCAAAAACCAAAAACCAAAAACCAAAAACCAAAAACAAAAAACCGAAAACCAAAAACCAAAAACCAAAAACCAAAAACCAAAAACCAAAAACAAAAAACAAAAACCAAAATCCAAAAACCAAAAACCAAAAAACTAAAACCAAAAACCAAAAAAACCAAAAACCAAAAACCAAAAACCAAAAACCAAAAAACCAAAAACCAAAAACCAAAAACCAAAACCCAAAAACCAAAAACCAAAAAACCAAAAAACCAAAAACCAAAAACCAAAACCAAAAACGAAAAAACCAAAAACCAAAAACCAAAACCAAAAACCAAAAACCAAAAAAACCAAAAACCAAAAACCAAAAACCAAAAACCAAAAGCCAAAACCAAAAACCAAAAAAAACCAAAAACCAAAACCAAAAAACCAAAAACCAAAAACCAAAACCAAAAACCAAAAACCAAAAACCAAAAACCAAAAACCAAAAACCAAAAACCAAAAACCAAAAACCAAAAACCAAAAACCAAAAACCAAAAAACAAAAACAAAAACCAAAAACCAAAAACCAAAAACCAAAAACCAAAAACCAAAACCAAAAACCAAAAACCAAAAAACAACAAAACCAAAAACCAAAAACCAAAACCCAAAAACCAAAAACCAAAAACCAAAAACCAAAAACCAAAAACCAAAAACCAAAACCAAAAACAAAAACCAAAACCAAAAACCAAAAAACCAAAACCAAAAACCAAAAACCAAAAACCAAAAAACCAAAACCAAAAACCAAAAACCAAAACCAAAAACCAAAAACCAAAAACCAAAAACCAAAAACCAAAAACCAAAAACCAAAAACCAAAAACCAAAAACCAAAAACCAAAACCAAAAACCAAAAACCAAAACCAAAAACCAAAAACCAAAAACCAAAAACCAATTAAACCAAAAACCAAAACCAAAAACCAAAAACCAAAAACCAAAAACCAAAAACCAAAAACCAAAAACCAAAAACCAAAAACCAAAAACCAAACAAACCAAAAACCAAAAACCAAAAACCAAAAACCAAAAACCAAAAAACCAAAAACCAAAAACCAAAAACCAAAAACCAAAACCAAAAACCAAAAACCAAAACCAAAAACCAAAAACCTAAAAACCAAAAACCAAAAACCAAAAACCAAAA